>CM075852.1:70981532-72181532 GCA_037975125.1 Latrodectus hesperus
TATATATTTATATACATATATATATATATATATATATATATATATATATATATATATATATATATATATATATATATATATATATATATATATATATTTATATACATATATATATATATATATATATATATATATATATATATATATATATATATATATATATATATATATATATATATATATATATATATATATGGATGGATGTATATATCTGTTTGTGTGTCTAAGTAACTGTCGAAAAATAAAGTTATCTCTTATTTTAACTCTAAATTACATTATATCACTATTCTCCAGGAGTGGAAAAACAACAATGAATATATATATATATAAAAAGGAAAGCTGAGAAATGCTCATAATGAAGGATTTCTGTTTTCTCTACATTTAAATAATATATCGTATGCTTTTTCTTAATATCATTTAAATAAATTATAAAATTTAACATTCTGATTGTTTTAAGGGATACATCTAGAAAAAAATTTATAAAAATATATTTAATTTCACAATTATGTGGTTCAACAGATGACTGTCACTCTGGGAGATTACTTTCGATACACAAATAGAAATATAGATATCAAATACCTTTAGCCTAAGAAAGAAAGAAAGGTATGATATATACCCTGAAAATATAGATTTATTTCTATTTTAAGATTTACACCGACCAGGATTTTATTTTATGGTAATATGGAAACCATGTTTACTTGTAATCATTAAACAAATTATCTAAACACGAAAGTTAAAAAAAAAGTAAAATGCAATTTTTTAAAAAGCATGTAACATATAATTATAGATACACCAATTTAACTAGAAAATAATATAATAACAAAATTTGCAATATTTTAAATATATTATCTGTATCAAATATTTCCTTCAATTCTTGGCCAGATTCACTAACGTTTGTAACTTATTTATTGCGTGCCAATACAGAAAAAGCATTAGTTTTTTGTATAAGAAGCTTCGGTTCTCTTAATAGTTATATAAGGATTATGTGAATAGTTGAGTCTCCTCTTTTTTCTTGTGTAATAATGGACGTATAATCACATGAATACTTAGGCTTTTTTGTAATTTTATGCGAAACTTTGCTTAGATAAGCCTTCTATTGAATTTCTTTACATTTATGATCAAGTTATTTTGCACTCGTCTTTTTGCACTATAAGCACTCGTCTTTTTGAAAAGCTTAAATTAGGTTATGTTGGTAATATTTCTTAAACTCTTTGCTTTGAATATTATATAATTATATTTTGCTTCCATTTTATTTCCAGAACTTTCGTGCCAAATCAGATTTTTTTGAAGAGTGGAGTTTTAGAGTAACTACAGAAGAAAAGTTGTAGCACAGATTTATTGCTAAAAGAATTCTGAAATTTGTTTCTTAAAATAAAAGACTATTTCCAATAAAATATCGCATAATATATTCTTGATTTCATACTTTTAAACCATTATCAGTGAAACATTTTAAAATGTTATTTTTCAAATTTTTAATCAAGGTTTCAATTAATTTTATTGGATTATAGCTTTGATTTGAAATTACTTCGTAGAATCACATTGCTTGCATAAATGCGAATTTACTTTAAATGTGTCAAATTGTTTTGGATCAATGTAAAAGCTTATAAGTATTTTGCTTATACTTTAATAAAGAAAAATATATTTTTCCAAACCTCTAAAAACAACTATATTTGGTAAAAGAATTGACACTAAAATTTATCGCCAAAGATCTTACTAATTTTCTAGTATTTATACAAATGACAAAAAGTGTTATTTAACTATCATTTTAAATTAAAAATATTTTACTAGATTTTTTAAATTAATTATTTTAAAATCAAGATTTGTGCTTTAGTAATAAGTAAAAATAATTTAGCAATTTAGATAAGTTTGTAATTTAGCAGAAATGTGATAAATCTTATCCATAAACATAAATCCAAAACGCGTATCAAATATTAATCTTTTTGATGCTATAGAGAACTAAAGATAACAAAAAGATTAATACTGTTAATCAGCAATAATGACACATAAGAAAAAAACGTTGTATGCCATTAGCCTTTCAATGTACAGTCTATTCCAGTAGGGATTTAAATTGTTTTCTAAATAGGCATATAGGTTTTTATTTAAACTCTAAATAGACTTAAAAAATTAAAGCAATTAGTTGGGTTTATTAGTTTTAATTTCAATGAAAAGACCCTGATGGAATGATAAAACCTGTTGATTCGAGGTTTAAAACTGCGTAAAAGGTTTTCCCTAAAGATGATGAATGATTATTGATCTAAAATTCCAAGATGATAAATTAGAAATTACTGCCACTGTGACAAATTAATTTGGACTACTCTAAATTGAAAATCACAGTTTGGAGGTTTGATTCCTAGGTCATCTTTGAACACGATAACTAATTAAGTTACAAACGGGTTTTAAATAACTTCAGAGAAAATCTTCAATTTTTAGACAATGCAAATTACTACACTCTTCATTTAAACTTCAATTTTTTAAGTAATGCTTAGTTGAAAATTAAGTTTTGTTTAAATTAATCTTTTAGTACAAGGGAAAATAATTGTAACCCCTAATATGAAATACAATCTTAAGGAGAATTTTAAACTTAGTGTTACATATTAATTTTTCCAGTGCAAGGCAAATATATTTTTGGTCTTAATGTAACCCACAACGAAATGGCACTTGATCAGAAAATTAGCCAAAAATTATATATCTGAGTAAAACATTAACTATTTTTCTGAAGTAACAGCTTAATCAAGTTTTCTGTTCCTTATTCTAAAAAAATGCCTCTTTGATTAAAATTGATTTTTTTTTATCAACCATAGGTTCTTGTTTTTATTCCAAAAAAATTCACATCAAAATCTAAAGGTCATATTAATATGCTGTAGAGTAGATTTTTAAGTAATAAGTAAAAACCTGCGTGAACAGAAATATGATTTTAAAAATTTAAAATGAAATATACAAATAATAGAAAATTATCGTAATTATATATAACAAGTGCTATTTATCCACTTGTATTTTACATAGAAGTATTACAATTGCAGCATAGAAATAAAATTATTAAAACGTATCATTAGTATTATCTTAATTCAAAAATATACATTAAGCTAATTCTTAAGAAGCATTTAATAAGCATACATTTCATATATAAATGTTCTTGTGAATTTCTGTTCTTATTTTGTTCTAAAATTTTCAGAGAGTTTTAATTGTAATCCGCGAAATAAGCCAAACTTAAATCAAAATATATATTAATTTCAATGCAATACATTTTAATTTTTATTTAAGTTTATTAAATTCTTGGAAAATAAGTATAAAAAAGTTTATTTCTAGGAAATACTCCCAGTTTGAAAATATAAAGATTCCGAAAAATGTTTTTAATATTTTCATTATTAAAAGTAGATAAAATTGGAGACAGTAAAATTGAGAGTTTCTATTTATTGCATCAAACTTTAAAATACAATAAAACTTTAAATTCTTGATGTGATAAATTCAATTTAATTTTCCATTTTAATTTTTGATGCAATAAATTTTTATTTTTGGTGTGAAAAATATTTTCGAAGTCATTGTCATAAGATGGTGGATATCTGTGATCATTTTGTTTATTTTTCGCTCTTAAAATTTCAATTAAACAGTGGAATTATCTTTGTTTAGTAATTTCAGGAATTTTTTTCAATATAATTAATATTTTTAGAAAAAATATCAAAGTTTGATTTCAGAGTTCTCTCATTATTGCTGAATTTTAGGAGTTATTGCTATAAATTCAATTTTTCAAATTTTATTATTTTATTTTATAAATTCAATTTCAATATTTTACTTTACTTATTTACTGCAACATTTTTTCATATGACAGAAATATTTTTTGCTGCATTAGTTTTAATTTTTATTAACATAATTTAAATATATTTACTGGGCACTAAATTTTTAATTTGGAGTAATTTGAAATGAAAATTTTAATCACTATTTCAAGAATTCCTCAAAATTGAAATTGCTTAAATGTTGTAGTTTGTTAATAATTAACAAACTATTTTCTCAGCAATATTTTTTAAAATTATGTTGATAATAATTAATGAAATATTGCGTACCACATTAAGATAAGTGAATGGAAGTATAATGTTCAAAACTATTCTTCGTATAAGACCCCTGCAACAGAATTTTTCCATCAGATTCGATCACGAGACTACGAAAAATAAAAATAAAATAGACGGTGAATCTGTCACTTCCTGTTTCTCGGTAAGAAAGAACTTATATGGGAAGCTTATTGAGGCAACTAGAAAAAGATGCGGGGTTGTCCAGGGCAACCGGCCACTTACCTGTTGCTGAGGAGGGAAGGCCAGGGCAGCACTGGCTTCGCGCATGTGCAGGAGCTTCTTTTGCCTGCGATCCTGAGAGGGGCGGCGAGGTGGGGAATAGAGGATCATTCGTTCTTTGCGGTTTCTGGAATAATATTTACAGATGATGGCAGACAGCGCAATCACTAAGGCCAGTCCTACACCCGTAGCTGCTCCTAATATATCGTGTGGAAGCATACTGAAACGAAAAGAAATATTTCAGTTATTATTCGGGTATATTTTAATGTGTAAAAATGTATAATAATTAACGGTTAAGGAAATAATAAGATTTTAAAATGGCATAAGAGAGGGAATAACAGACTAAATATTCTTATAACAGAAGATTTAAATTCGGTGAGACACATGGTGTAAAGGGATACATGTTATAACAAAATGATTTCACCTCTTCGAAAAGCTTATATAACAAAAAATATTATGTTTTTGTAAGTAATTACATTCTTGTACTCTGTTATTTTAAATGTAACTGTTATCAAAAACTCATTACGAAGCTTTAGTGAAACGATAATATACACATTACCGTTTCGAATTTACACTTTAATTTTAAACAAGAACTCTTGTATACACACACCTAGAATCAGGGGAAAAATTATCAGTAAACAAGTTTTTTTATTCGCTACCAATTTCAGACGCTTGAAATGTTTATACGTATTGTGAAAATAAACTGCTTGTTTAAAATTTTAAAAAATGCTCATTTTTGTGAAGTATTTTATTTATTATATATTGAGCTAGTTTAATCGATTTTTATTGAATCAAATAACACAACAGTTGACAAAATTTAAAAATGAAAACGAAATAGGTATTCACATGTAAATCTATATTTGAGTAGTAAGAGCAAGCAAAAATATTGATAGCATGTTCTGGAGGATGTATAATAAAAATTTTATGAAGAAAAATAATTTACGCGCTGATATGAAGTAAACACAAACAATCACCAAATCTAGTCAGTTAAGAATGTGTCCCCAATTCAGGCAACTTTCAATATTTTATGGCATATTAAGAGCAAGAGATAACTAATTTAGATCATACATGCTTCTATATTTCTTAAACATTTTTTAATGCTTTTTTTAGTCTACAGGAAAAAGATTTTTCTTTAAATCATCTTATACATCCTCAATGAAATTTAAGTCTGGAGGTTTCTAGAAAAACAATGGAATCTTCTGCGTTAAAAATAATTTTTAATTGTTTTTGAGCAATGGCAAATCAAAATAGAACCATACAAAGAAAATCATCGGTGTTAGGAGTAATTTTTAATTGTCTATGAGTAATGAAAAATCGAGTTTTATTCATAAAAAAATTACTGTTGACAGCACCACATTACAGTGAAACATTGGTGAAAAATTCATGAATTTACCTTCGAACGGCGTGGGATCATTTTTCAAGCCTATAGATAAACAATTGTTTTTTTATCATGAGGCTGTGTCCTTAACATAATATTACAAAATGACCTATCTTCAAAATATTTTCGTTACAATAAATCTTAGTGCTGATCTTAGTTTATATCAACTTACGTCTACTATTAGACGATAAAATGAATCTATTTCCAAATGAGAAGAAAATGATATACTAATAGTCGTTAATCCAACTGTAAAGCAGCCGTCATTGTTGCAAGTGTTCGTTCTTGCGGTGTTTCAATAATGGGACACATGAAAGTAGATTATGAGCAAAGAACCCACTACTATGTAAACTTTTTCAGCAACTTTTGATATCCTGTTTTAGTTTTGATTTCCCAAAAGACTATTTAAATTGTGTCAGATAATAAATATTATAATCTTTTATACAATGTTTATACAAAATTCATAATATTATACTGGCTAAATCATAGATGTGGAGCAATGTTCTCTGGAAATTGGCTAGACTTTGGAACAATGTGTATAATATTGAATTCACGTGTATAATATCTCGTTTTCTTTTTTCCTGCAGTCTGATTACCTTTCTATTATTAACATTCATCTAAGTGATGCATAGAGAAGATTCTACAAATTCAATAAACTCTATATATTTTTCTTTGATTTCCATCTATAATAAGAACTCAATCAATTTGCCTATTGTCAGTAAATTTTTATATCTGTTGTCGAGTGGCCGATAGGTGTTTGAAAAGTAGATTTTCATAAGTTTCATATAAATAGAGTGTATTCTGCATACATGAAGCTTTATCTCTAAATGTAATTGTTGAAAATAACATTTATGTATTTACCTTTGTCTATCTATATAGAAAATTGCTTAACAATATGATTTAAAAACACTATCATTAGATGTCACGTACCCTAAGGGCCATATGATAAATACCTTAATCTTTTATGATATTAAATAGCAATGAAATAGTATTAAATTAAGCTTTCGATCTTTTTCCATTTTGCCATAAATGCTTTATATGTTCTTTGCGGATAATGAGTCTATTTATATATCGACACAATTGCCAGTTTCATCAATATATACCAAATGTAATTATTAAAATAATATTTAAGTGTAGAACAATAATATTATAATTTTCTAGTAACTCTTGTTTATTTTATTTACATTAAACTTCATAATAAGAATATTGTGGTGGTTTAAAAAATGCTGTGAAAACACTGAAAAATGAAATTCAATTTAGTTTAGAATAATTTTCGAATCCGAGTTTGTGCTTTTTACCCGAGATTACAACTAAGACTCAATGAACAAGAAAGTTCATTGTCAATCAATGCAAATCACTTGACCATTTATAGTATTGATTTCAAATTAAAAAAATAGCGAAGTTTTGAAATGTCTAACAATAAACCTGATTAATTGCTAATATTGTTAAGAAGTCTTTAGCGTTTTTAATTATTGACTTACATTTATTTTATCTTAAGCAGTTTTTCAAAATTTATTAAAGAAAGTTTATGAAGAAATATGCAACCAAAATAAAAAAGGCAAACTAGTTAAAAAATATATTATTACACGTGCTTGCTTAACATAACTGGCTATCATTCAAATTTAAACGTTCAGAAAAACTACTTTAGAATTTATAATCATATTATTAGAAAAAATTGTTATTAAAATAACTCAAGTTTAAAAACTAGAAAATATATTCCGTTGAATTTATTTTAAAACTATTATTTGTTATTAACAAATTCCTTGAAAATAATGTTTTTTTCGTAACTTTCATTAAAACATATGTTAAATTTCTAATTTGAAATTTATTTGTAATCTATCATTGTAGTTAAAGAAATGGTGTTTAAAGTAAAGGATTTTTTTGACTTAAGTAGTCTTAAATTACAAAAAAAAGCATTTTTAAAATTATTAAAATGCATGACAGTATTGCAGATGGTAAAACAAAATGGTAATGAAATCTATTTAATGTTCTTTTATTTCTCTGTTGTTTGCATGAGGTTCGAAGATAGATAAGTTCTCAAATTCAAAATAATAGTTAATTTTGAATTCATATTCACACAGTAAGTTAAATTTCATGTCCTAGTGGAAGTGTTGAATATTGATAAATATCATAGGGTTTGTTTCTAAGAATTTCTATCAAACGCTTTCGTAGTTTTTAAGAATTATTGTTTAACTGTGTGTAAGGTGAGTGATTGTAATCAAATATGAAGTATCATGCAAATCTTACTTTCCAGCCCTCAATTGATTCCCATAGGTATGATTTATACAAATATTTTATTACAAATGGACTATCATAGCCTCTAGATTTCCAAAATTTCGCTTAAGCGGACTGTTTTATTTTGTTTCTTCGTTTCATAAATAATATTTCCATCCTAACGTTTTTGAATCCTTGAAATGTTATTGAAGAAAGAACTTAAAAGTCTGAGATTTAGGTACTTTTAAGGCTTTAAAATTCGAAGCTATAAACATTAAAATTTTTAAATTTAAAAATTTTAAGATTCGTACTTTTGGAAGTATATTTTTTAAGGGAAACTTTTTAAAAACAATGTATATTTTTATTTATTTATTTTTTATTATTGGATAATTGTGACTAAAATGTATATTTTTTGTATCCTCATGCTTATGTAGAGGAACTAATTACGATGGGGAGCATAATGTGTAATAAATATGCTTTTAAAAGAACACATATTGTGATTTTGCAGCGAATGTAATCGTTTGAGTTGACAGCGCCATCTGTTGCCTATTTAAGAAACGAGAATAAAAACAATCTCATATTCGAAATATGACTGTTATTACTTTTACCAGATTCAAACCCAACAAAAATTATGGACATTGACAGATATCATAATTCCTGTGCTCCTTTCTAAAAATTTTATCAAATTCTTTCGGATAAAAATATTTTCCAGATATACCTCAAAAATCCATTGAGAGTATCTTATAGCAAACAAATAACTGAAAAATTGGAACATCAATCCCTGTTTCAGCATTCATAAATAATGAAAACTAAAATTAGCCATCATATCATCCTCCATAAGTAGCTAAAGAAATTTATAGAATATGTGATTAAGAATAGTTAAGGAATCAGTAATTCATTTATAGCCCGCATATACAGATTTTTCCTTTAAACATTGAAACACGAGATACCAGACAGATAAACGAATAAATACAGAAATTTCATTAAAAATAATTTAATATGAATTTTTAGCATTTGATTTTATTATGTGTTCAATAACATTTATTTCATATCAATTACTTTTAATGACATGATTTAAAATTTTATTGTAGAAATAGTAGAATGAATTATTTTCAAATCGTCATAAATGAACAAGCTTAATTTGATGTATACTCCTTAATTTGATATATTTAATAAATTAAATGTGAAATCAAAATATAATTTTATTTCACCAAAATTTTTTTCCATAAAGTAAGAAACAAATATTTCTATTATTTGGTCTTTCTGAATTTTTATTTCCTTTTTTTCTCAAAACCAGAAATCAATAAAAATTTTATTTACTTGTAATTTGAAAAACTGTTCGAATAATATAATTAAAGAAGATGATTTTATTCACTTTCTGTAAAACAAAACAGTGACTTTGTAAAAAAAAATGAAGAAAGTCTTTTCCTTACTTATGTCTTCATTTGGTACTTTAAAACGAAATAATTTTTTTTTTTACTTCTTTTGTTGTTTTATTGTTTTCTTGTTCTAATTAAAAGGAAATTTTACTTACTTGTAATCATGAAACATTTTTTAAATTAAATTAAGTAAAAAGTAATATTTAATACGAATTATAATTTTCAAATTAAGCAAGTAAGAAAAATATTTCAAATTAAACATGTGAACAAAATGATTTTACTTATTTAACAATCTCATTTTATTTATAAAGAAAAATTAATTTTTATTTACCTTAAAAATATTTTATTTACTTAATTTTGTACTTTTGCTGACTGCCAAAGCTGTTGTTTTTTAAAATTTGTAAAATGAATTTTCACTTATAACTAATTTTGCTTTATTAAATATAAATGTGCAGTTTAGAATTGAATGGTTGAGTTCGTATAAAGCAAATTATTTAAATTTGCATAAAAATTTTAAGTTATTCATACTATTATAAGTATAGATGTCAAATCTACAAAAAAAATAAAATATAGAATTTAATTGTCCTATTTTACTTATATAATAATTAGTTATTACGGTTTTCTTCCTGTTCTTTTATATGGGATGTTTTTTCCTTAAAATACTTTGAATTTATACAATTTTAGAATCGTAAATTTTATGCATGCAAGATGTGTATAAAATGAATCGATATGCATACAATGAGAAGGTATTTATAACATACAGTAAGTGAAAATGAATATAGTCAAATGTGAAAATTGATAGTGATAAATTACATAACGATAAGAAATGTACTGATAAATTATGAAAAAATTATCCGGCTCGCAATGAAATGTTTACCGTAAAGCTGAATCTATAATGATGTACAACTCGTTGGTTCAATTCCTACCCAGGCTGTCGTGTGCCTAGGCTGTTAGTAGGCCGGAATCCACTTTAAACTTTAGGCATCGGTTAAATTACAGGCAGCGTATAAAAAATTACCATTTAACGAACGGCAAACCATTTTATGAAATACAATATATTCATCATTTATACTTCAACGAACTCAGCTACATAATTTGGTATCTTAAATTATGAGAAGCGCACATAAAACGTAGAGATGATATGCATTCTGTTCTTTGCCAAAGATATATTTTAGATAATTTATATGTGTTTATCCAGTTATAGGCATGTAATTTAAACATTTATAAATGAGCTACAACAAATTAATATGCATAAAAAATGATATAAATAATAAAAAGTCTGTTTGTGCAACTTATAGAATTGAATACAACATTATAAATAATTATAAAAACAAAAATATAAAATGCATACATTTTTAATTTTGTACAATATATTGTTCTTATTCTCTGATAACAATATTCATTCAAAAAATCTTTGAAAATTTCCCATTCTAAAACGGTTGTGTTATTTCCATCTATTTGGAAAATGTCCGTTTTTATAGAATATGAAAAATGCACATTTCTAGGTTGAAATATAATTTAACAATGAATCAAATTGTTGAAAATTATTTTTTCATAATTTTAATGAAGTACATATAAATACAGATTCAATATTATAGAAAATATTTCATGAATTCATAGAAATCATTGCTCTTGATTATGGCGCCATCTATCGTTAGAAACTAATTAATAATTGAACGCTTTTAACAAAGTACTTTATATCTATACGTAATTTTAACCAAATAGGAAATTAAATCTTAATAATTTATTCCTTATTCTTTATAATTTATGTATATAAAACTATTTTTATAATTTATATAAACTCAGAAGAAAGTTTAATAAAATTGAGCCAATATTTAATGTTCAATAAAACTTACTTTACATTGATAATAAAAAATGACATATTTTAATCATCAATAATATTTTATGAAAAAGGTAAAAAAGAATGATATTTTTTTACTAACCAGTTTTTCCTATGCTACTTATTAATTTAGAATCATATTGCATAGTAAATTATTGTTTCCAAACCTTTCGAATATTTATCTATCATATATAAAAAATTCTTCATTGCAAATTGAAGAAATCCGCTTTTTTTAAAACACAAATATAAAAATTAGCATAACAACTGAATTGAGTATACAATAGCATTATCTAATAATAAATCTTTTAGTATAATGATAATAGAATGAAAATAAAACGAAATTTTAACAAATCATTAAACTTATTAGGTTTATTTTTATTACTCTTACTTATACTATATCTTAATGGAAGGAAAAAACTTAATTTAAGAATTACGAGAGTATTTGTCTTTTAAATTAAAGGTAAACAAAACCAAGTAACCTACTCTACTTTAAACGAACTAATAAATAAATTTGAATAAAACTTAAGATTTATCATTTGGTATTTTATACATATACAGTTTTCGATTCAATTCCGCTTGAATTTGAATTTTATTCAATTTTTTCCCAAGAGGGTAGGGCAAGTTTGTGTAGCAACAAGTATATATATAATGTAACAAATATATGTTGATTGTCTAAAACAATAAAAATTTTCTACACCACAGCCATCGATTTTTAAAAAAGCTAGAAAAATTTTAGATTAGATTTTTAAAAAAAGATTTCACAGCAGCACAGTGTAAGCTTTTCATTTCATTGGAAAAAATTTAACCAAGCCAAGTTTTATCTCCTTGCTTAATCTAAATGTCTTGGGCGATTGATCATATATATTTTTGTTGATATTGGACGATTAATATTCGTAGCTTTTATAATTTTAGTAATTACTGATACACGTTTTTACTGTTATAAAAAAGGAAAATTATTAGTTTTAACAATAATCTCTTTTAAAAAGAAACAAAATTATTTACTGCATTTAAATAATGTATTTTGATACATATTTAATATATATTAGGTCTACCGAAAAGTTCTATCCGCTCCGGTTACAACCAGTTTCAACAAGTATTCAGCTGAACAAACCATTTCCGACCATATTCGGAAACTAGGGTTTGTGTGGAAGTATTCGAGATAGGTGCCACACAAGTTAAGTGAGAAGAATTTGAATGATCAAATCATCATATGCACATCTCTGCTTGCACGCAACAAAATCGAACCCTTCTTGGACCGGATCATAACTGGGGATGAAAAGTGGATTACCTATGAAAACATCATAAGAAAAAGGACATATTATGAACTCGGAAAACCTGCATCCCTCTGCCTCTAAACCGAAGTTGAGCCTGAACAAGAGAATGTTGTGTATATGGTGGGACATTCGAGGACCAATACATTTTGAGCTGTTGAAACCAAACGAAAGGCTAAATTCGGAGAGGTACTGTCAGCAATTGGATAAATTAAAAACAGCACTCCAAGAAAAGAGGCCGGCGATGTTCATCAGGAAGGACATCATCCTGCTTCATGACAATGCCAGACCACATGCTGCTTTAGGGACTCGTCAGAAAGTCGCTGGGCTGGGAAATTCTGTCGCATCCACCATATTCCCCGAACCTAGCACCATCTGATTATCACTTGTTTCTGTCCTTACAAAATTTCTTGCAGGGCAAACAATTCAAGAACGGAGAAGATATCAGACAAGCACTGGTTCAATTTTTGGCCTCTATAGATAAGACATTTTTTAAAAATGGGATATACAAATTGCCATCACGCTGGCAAGAAGTCATAAATAATGATGGCAATTATATTATTCAATAAAGTTTATCCAAAGTATGAAAAAATGTATTCCTTTGTTTCATTCTAAAACGGACAGAACTTTCCGGTAGACCTAATATATATATATATATATATATATATATATATATATATATATATATATATATATATATATATATATATATATATATATATATATAGGTACTCGTATGCAATTCTAAAGTATTGCACATACTTTTTTGTTGGTTAAGTTATTTCGAAATGACTCTAAATACGCCTATTTATACCAATTAAAGTAACTAAGCGTGGCTAACTACATTCTAATCTTGAATCACATTCAAAGGACAAGGTCAGTATGGATCGTATAGAAGGTTTTAATCGAATATTAAGGAAAATCTATGTTATGAAGGAAATGCGAGAGTTTTATTTATATCAAATTAAAAAAATTTTAAATAAAAAAAATTACATGTGTAACTAAAAAAAGTTAATTTTAAATAATATCAAAAACAGTTTTATTACATGTTTATTAGCTGTAGGAGCTATTTGAAAAAAGTTCCGCCGATATCTTTTTAGCAGAATGTTCAAAGGTCAATAATATAATTTAATTTAATAATATAAGAACACACAATCGACGCTATGTACACACGTACACGAAATTGAACCATGCAAATCATTATAAATTTCGCAGTATAGATATATAGCGTGGGGAATGAACGCGTTATAATTGGGGAAAACACGTGTTATACAAGGGAGATGAAATCGCATAATATGAAAACGCCTATAAGAGTATATGTTATACGGGGATTAATGTATATAATACTTGTGGTAAATTTAAATAATTTTCATAAGATTTTAACTGTGTAAAATCTTAAATAGTGTAACATGACATTTTTTTCTAAACTCCACAGCAGCAGTTTTACATTAATAAAGCATATTTAATGTAAAAATATGCATTTTATTTTTCTTTTATTTAACCTTAAAATATGTATTCCAATAATATCTTGAATAATATCTATAAACAGTGTGTTTTCTTTTTCTTCAATCAAATACTCTTTAATATTCACCTATCTGACAGTTATATTGTGCATTACGTATCAAAAACATACGAGAAAAATATTTTATTTCAAAGAGTCAGGATTATATGATATGCTCTTTTTTTAGTAAAATTGTAAATGTCAATACGAAAAGCATATTCATATTATTTTCATTAGCTTTAATGCTAGCAAAAAATATATGTATATAAAACACACAAAATTGCCTTTTCAAAATTATATGTATATATAAGCAATAAGGGTCAGTTAATATCCTTCAAATGAATTCATTATATTTAGTTCACTATACATAGATAGCATGTGTATTGCAAATGCATTACGGAGCACATAAAGAGACTTAAGAAAATGGATATTAGAATGTATGATAAAAGGTATGTATGCAGGATGAATATATAAAAGGTTGTTTTGTTTATCACAAACTTTGTTTAATAAAAAAGAATTTCTCATTTAAGCTTCTTGGTGTGTCAAATGTTGAAATAGATCATTAAATTCAGTGTTATCACTACTATGTTGTTACATAAATATACTCATAGGCATATTTAAATAACAATAGAGTATAAGAACTCTCATGTAAATGTATTTAGACAATAATTAAGAGTCAGCACATATATATAAACTACAATTAAGGTGAACTCATTTTTTATATTTCATTACTAATGCAAAATTTTTATTTATAGATAGAAATTCTCAATTTTACTTTTTACGTTTGTGTATTCCCAAACTGTGATTATGTTTTTTGTTTTATTTAAGTAAGAGTATTTAAACAATGTGATAATACTAGTTTCTATCAATTAATGGAATTACTTATATAACTTTTTTTCTATGTATTACGATCGATATTAGAATTTTATATAAATGTCGTAAATTATTTCTTTAAAATATAGCACAATAATTTTTCAACTTCGTTTTCTATTTATTTTTTTCATTATATATATATATATATATATATATATATATATATATATATATATATATATATATATATATATATATATATATATATATATATATATATATATATATATATATATATATATATATATATATATATATATATATATATATATATATATATATATATATATATATATATGTATGTATGTATGTATGTATGTATGTATATAATTTTATATTATAAAATTAATTTCTATCGATTTAAAAGTCTAAATGAAAAGGGCATACGTGTGAAAAATTCAGCTTAAAATTGTTTTACTTCTTAGTGGTGCCATCTACAGAGTCAAAATAATACTATGAACATAACCGATTGAGTATAAATATATTATGTGACTAATCACAGAAAAAGAATGCACGTAAAGGGTTCATTAATATTAAGATTCTAAGAATACTTCTTTGAATATAATTGAAATTTATGAAAAAAACATAAATAATAAAAATCAGTTTTTTTATGAAACGCAATCTCTAATTAATAATACAAATTGCGAAAGATTAGCTATACAATCTGAATGAAACAGCAAATAAATCTTCTGAATAAATTATAATGTCATCAATTCAGCTTAAAATTAATAAATGATGAACCGTAATTAATTCTTTTTTACTTCATTTAAGAATGGATGGTAATTTTATAATGTCTAAGTTAGTCATTAAATCGTTGTATTTATAGTGCCAGTTAAGTAATAAAATATTCAATCCCATAATTTCACATCAAATTTTTTTCTTCGACTGTTTAAATGATTTTTCTATGGTATCATATCTTATAGTTTTGAATACTTAATGTGTCACAAAAAAAAACTTTTTCATAAGCATTAATTAATTGACTTAAAAAATCGTTCACAATTTCATTACTAAAAGTACAAATTTAATTACATTCTGGTACAATAATATATAATGTTAACTTTTGAATGATTTACTTAAGTTGAATTATTTATGATTTTTGAATTAAGACTAAGGCTTTTCAATATTTTTTACTAATTAGCTGCTTCTAATTTACGAAAAAAACACCTTACGTTCATATGAAAGTAAAAGAGTAATGTAAAATCAAAAGAATAAGAATTTTTTTAAATTTAAGTGTTTTAGTACTTACATGCTTAAAAATACACATTTTAGTGAGAAGTATATAATGTGGTGATCTCTAGGAATAATACTGGCTACATATAGTGGTTATTCTTTACTTAAATCAGCAATTTCATGTTTTTTCAATTTAATAAATATTTATAATTTTATATAGAAAAATGTCAGAAATGCCTAGATTAAAAAAGTTATATCTATTTTTGTTAGTATAGAAATTAAAAATTTTACCAAAAATATAATATGCATGAAATTTTACCATAATGTGATACCATATAAAATGCTTTTACATTTAATTTTTCTGAAATTAAGTGAACAAAAAATACAATTTTAAAAAGTATCTACATTTTGTTTTGCATTTTAGTTTTAAAGAATGCTTAAACAATAGAAAAAATGTTTTGTGAAAGATTGTTTTCAGATTTATTTTAAAGAGTAACCATATAATTAATTTAGTTAAATGACGATTTTGTGATATCAGAAGCTTTTATTTCTAGTATTTTCTTAATTTTTCTTCTTCTAAATGATTACGAGACAAAACATTCATGTATAAAAATAAATTTCTAACTACTTTAAAGTTCGAGAAAAATTTTTATTTTTATTTTTTAATATTGAAAAGTAGATTTTTACTTCTATCAGTCTTTTACATATAATTATTATGAAAATCATGAATACATATTTTAGTTTAAAGTGAAAAATAAAAGAGATTTACAAACCCTTATTCCGTTCAAAGATAATATACATTTTGAAGATATTAAGGAAGAAATAATTATATATATATATATACATACAATACATACATACATATATATATATATATATATATATATATATATATATATATATATATATATATATATATATATATATATATATATATATATATATATATATATATATATATATATATATATATATACAGTGGAAAAATTAGACCAATTATTTTAAATTAATGGAAATGATTGGATTTTATCGTTTAATGCCAAACAAGTATTAAATAAAATTAAAACGTCATATGATTTAAATTAATAATATGCTTTCAAATAAAATCTTAGGCAGATTTTTTTATAATTTAGCAGTAACACATGAATAAAATATAAATTAAAATTGTTTTAAAAGGATTGTAAGAAAAAATATTAGATAAGTATATTAAATGTCTTTGAATAATAAAATTAGAAATAAAAATTCTATATTTTGATTAAAATACGGAACTTGAAACATAATTATCTTGACATAATAACTTGCATAATAAACTTGAAACATAATAATGTCTTTGAATAATAAAATAAGAAGTAAAAATTCTATATTTTGATTAAAATACGGAACTTGAAACATAATTATAAAATTTATTAACAGGAATTTTTAAATAAGAATATTTTAGAACTTTTATTAGAAGTTTTTAAACTAAATTAAACTCTCATGTAGAAAGTATTAAAGTATATTTACTTAAGCTTTTATAAAAAATATTTGTAGTATCATTGGTTGTTACTATTTGTTTAATATATTGCTCTATTTAAATACGAAAATATATCATATATGTCAATAATAAAAATCAAAATAATTTTGCAGCCTTTTAAAAGCCTAATATAGTAAATATTACAAAAATTAAATACAATTATATAAATTTAAAAGAAAATGCAAATTTTCTTTATTATTATTTTATTTTTTGTTTTATTTTTTATTTTATTTTATTATTATTTTATTTTTTATGTTATTTTTTGTTTTTAATTTTGGTCCTTTGATTTTTTTGCTTCCTTCAGTACATCCCAAGCATAAAAGTATTGGATGTGGGACTAAATTCCCTTTTAGAATTAGGAATTTTAGTTTATATTAAGGTTTTATGTCTTTAATCTCATCCATTTTACTTTTATTCTTCATTTGTATCCACTCAATGATAATTGAATTTGAGTAATATGAACATAATTTGGATGCAAATGACATTCAAGAACATCAATATACATTAAGATCTTAAGCTGAGGATTTCAAACAATGCTTTAATATTTTGTGCTTTTTATATGCGTGCTACTTCACAATATAAGCAACAAAGAATTAAGCTTTAATCGTACAGAAATTAAAATTGTCATTAATCAGGTGAGTCAGCTTAAGCTTTTAAGATTATTAAGGCATTTTATTTTCCAGTGTTTCATGCAGGCCAAGATAGTTGAAATCAGGCATAAATGGCATCCGGGTTGTTAATTATACCAATATGAGACGTACATTAAACTATTTTAATTGATTGTAAATCACTTTATACACATGATTGTATAAAAAATATTAACACGCAAATCTAAAATTAAGACAGAATTGATTATGTGAATAAAGTATCATAAAATAATTTTTGAAGTGTAATTAACAATTTTTTCCATTATATTTAATTTTGCTGCTCTGTCTGCTTGCGCCTGTATTACACTGAACTGATGTTAAAGGAGTTGATATTATTTTCAATTAATTTTTGGAAAAATTCAGTATTTTGAAAATATTTAATATAATATTGAAATACATCATTTTATAAATTTTTCAGTAAGGTAGTGATTGTATTTTTTACATGCCCTTGAAATTAAGAATACGTATCTTTTAATGCAACATGAATGAACTCCTGTTTTTCTTATGTGATAAATTATTTTAGTTGACAGAAAAGGTAATATTATGCTCTGAAATTTATTTTAATAATATCATTGAAGTTCAGTTTTAAACCATCTTCAATGAAAAATCGAAAATGTCTAATTTATTCGTATTTAGATTGATTATAATTTTTAAATAATATTGGAAAAATATCATTAAAATTTTTGTTAGAATCATAAAAAATGAGTTTTCCTTTACTCGTTTTTTAATTAAAGGAGTTACTGATAATAAATTTTTAAATGAAGGAGATTTTGTTTGTAAATAATATTTCTACACAAATGTTTTTGCAATTTTTAAATTCCAGTGTTATATTCTTGACCATGCATTTAACCCAGAGAACATTTTTTTAAAATTAACATGCAAATCTGTATAGAGACAAATTTAAATGAAATTCATTCAGAGATAATTGAATACATAAAATACACTATATATATATATATATATATATATATATATATATATATATATATATATATATATATATATATATATATATATATATATATATATATATATATATATATATATATATATTTAGTTATTTATTCTAGAATCAAGATATAAATGAATACTAAAATATAATTATAGATTTTCAATCTTAAATATCTCAATTACTTTTTCCTCCTTTTTGCAATTATAATTTTGATTTTTTTAAAAGTTGATATCTATATTATAATTCTGCGTATTGAATCTTAACTGTGGTGTATATTTCCTTCGTTTATTTCAATGAAGATAAATAAAATTCTTCAAGCTTAGCATTTTGAAGAATTGTGTTATGAAACAATAATAGCACTTCAGAGTTTATTTTGTCATCAAATTCATAGTAAGTTGTTTTTCATTTGAAGTTTAGAAAGTATTATATTTTAAATTTCATTTGGATCTAATCATTATTCTTATAAACTATTAAATGCTCTTATAACTTTAATATCTAATTCAACTAATGAGGAAGATAATAATTTACATCATTAATTCTTAACAATTACCTGTTGAAAATAAAGCGCATTTTGAAGCTTTTTGAAATTTAGTAATAGTAAAATATTTTTTGCTTAAATATTAAGATTATAATTTTTAACTTTATATGTATTTAAAAGCATACAGCACATTCATTAGAAAATTTACAGCTAATAGTATGATCTATTTTTTTTATTCTAAATTTGCGTATTGATTGCCCAAAACAACATTCTTAAAATTTTAAAACTGAAACCAAAAATATGGTCAAAGAATAGGTAGAAAATAGAACGTTACTGTTTCTAAATAATGCTACAATAAAAGAATATGAAAAGAAAATATTAATTATTATTTCTGAAGAAATTAAAATGAGTATAGGCTGAAGCTTACGTAACCCATTTAAATTTTGTATTAATGAAAGTGAATGATAAAAACTGTGAAATATAAATTATAAAGTAATTAGATACTTTAAAGAATTCGATATAAAATCAGGAATAAAGAATTTTACCGTCAAAGAATCGTTTAGTTGAAAATGAGCAGTAACATGCAATAACATATAGATGGATGATCTATTTTAGTGTTTGAGACTTAATGGCCACACCCACCAATTTTTTTATTATCAAGGTACATGCTTAATTTGCGTTAAGAGGTGATATTATGCATAGTTACATTTTTTTTAAATAAAATGTAAGTTGAAGTTCTTGCATCATTCACATGAGAAGATTTTCTTTTGCTCCTTTTTTTCGATTGTAGTATTTTAATCTCAAATTACTGTTTTGAAATTCAAGTTTAAACTATACCGTAATTTATACTAATAGCTCACAAAAACTTTTATGGGCAGAAGCAGACATAAATTTCAGCATGCATTACTGAATAATAATATACAAATACGTGGAATCTGTTAGGATATTAAAATATCACTGTCTCTGCTTTTACCCTCTTTACATAATAGATCCTCCTGACTAGAGTAAATGTGCGCCCTCTATTGATCAAACGGTGCATATTCTGGTCAGATGTCTTTCTGCCTTGCTTGAGAGTAGATGTGTTGACTCTCTTGTATATCATTGGAAATGTTCTTTACTGTTATTATATTATTGTATTTACTTGTGTTGTAATTGTCTGTCGTCATTAAACATGTCTGTTTGTGTAACACTGCCTTCTCTGTACTTCATTTTATACCTAAAAGGTTATGGGTCCAGGACTTAACTTACGCAAACAGACCGCACCCATATCGGGAGAGTAGAATTTGAAAAGATGGCGTCGTCGCTTAGTGGAATGAGAATCGAACTTTTAAATAAAGACAATTACGAAACCTGGAAATTTCAGATGAAAGCGCTGTTAATCAAAAATGATTCCCGGGGATTTATAAATGGAAAAAATCCTAAACCTGATATTGTTGAAGGTGATCCAAAGCCAAAGGATGCTTTTAATGTATGGAGTGAAATGGATGAAAAGGCGAAAGCAGATTTAATCTTGTGTATTTCTCCATCTGAATTAAAGCAAGTAAAAAACTGTGATAGTTCACGAGACGTCTGGATTAAGTTAGAGAGCATTTACCAATCAAAAATGCCGGCTAGAAAAGCGACTTTGTTGAGGTCCCTCATACAACTAAAAATGATGAACTCCTCCTGTGGCCTTAATGATGTGCGAGATCATCTATCGAAGTTTTTCGATATCGTCGATAAACTTTCTGAAATGGATATAAAAATAGATGAAGATCTCCTAGCAATAATGCTGTTGTACAGTCTTCCTAAGAGTTTTGAAAACTTTCGATGCGCCATAGAATCCAGAGATGAACTCACAAGGCCTGAGACATTCCGCATCAAAATCATCGAAGAGAGCGATGCGAGACGACACGATGAGAGAATATCAGGCGATTCTGGAGCGTTCACAGTGAGTCACCTCCAGTAAAACAAAGTAAACAAGTACACCAGTGAACAACCGAAGGAGAGCGATCCCCCCAAACTCCGGTGCTTCAAATGCAAGCATTTTGGACACAGGGCTGCTCAGTGCGGTAAACATCGAACACCTAGCCTGAAGCAAGAGAGTGTCGGCTTCCTAAAGAGCACTTCCTGTAACAGCCAAGCAGATTCCTTTCGAGTAGCCGATAGTGATTCGAAGGAACTTTGGTGTTTGGACTCTGGGTGTACGAGGCATCTCTGTAATGATAGCTATAAATTTGTAAGTATAAATGATACTGATGTATCAAAGGTTAATTTAGCAAATAATGCTACAGCGGATGTAAAAGGTTATGGTAAAGTACTTATTAAAACTAAGGTTAACAATAATGTTCAAACTGTTGAAATTAATGATACTTTATTAGTTCCAGAATTACAAACAAATTTACTGTCTATTGTTAAATTATGTGATCGAGGTTATATTGTTACATTTAAAAATAATTTTGCAAGTATTGTAAATTCTGTATCTAAAGTAAAAATAATTGCTGAAAGAAAAAATAATTTGTACTATTTAAATGTAAGAGACAGTGATACATATTTAAAACAAAATGTTAAACATGTTAGTGAATCATTAGAATCTTCCAAAAACAAAACAGCTGACATTGTTAGATGGCATTATAGAATGGGTCATCAAAATTGGGAATATTAGGGGATTAAACTTAACTAAATTACCTAAAGAATTTAATTGCGAGGTATGTGCGATTAATAAATTAACGCGTTCCCCTTTTCCAAAACAATCGGAAAGAATGACCAAAATTTTAGATATAGTGCACTCAGATCTATCAATATATTTTATGACATTTATAGATGATCGCGATATTGTGCGATTAAATTTCTGAAATGTAAAAGTGATGCCCTTAATGCATTTAAAGAAATAAAAGCTCTATGGGAAAATCAAAAATCTACTAAAATTAAAGCTTTTATGAGCGATAATGGAGGAGAGTTTATAAATGATAAATTTGATAATTTTCTTAAATCAAATGGCATTGAACATCGATTAACAGCTCCTTATTGTCCCGAACAATGTGGGGTAGCTGAACGTAAGAATAGAACGCTAGTTGAAATGGCACGTTGCCTTTTATCGCAGTCAAATCAAACTTTGGATTTATGGGCAGAAGCAATAAATACAGCGAATTATGTGTGTAATAGGTGCGAATTATGTGTGCAATATCACTTAATGGAAAAACACCATATGAGTTGTGGTTTAATATAAAACCAAACGTTAGCTATTTTAAAACTTTTGGTTGCACTGCATATTGCTTAGAAAACAAGCTGAATCATAAATTCTCTGCGAGATCAAAGAAAGGCATATTTGTAGGCTATTCTGAAAATTCGAAAGCTTTTCGCATATATTTTCCAAATGAGAAAAAATTTATTATTTCCAAAGGCGTAAAATTTTTTGAAGAATACGATAATAAATCGTTTGTAGAAGAAGAATTTCTTGAGAGAAATAACCGTGCCGCATCTCCAATTGCTGAAAAATTATTTGAGCATGAAATAGTATCTTAGGACAAAAAGGGCAGAGCGCAGAATAGTGCGAAAATAAAAATAAAAAAATCTGAAACTAAAGAAGAGATGCGAAACGAAAGCGTTAAGTCCCCTAAGGGAGCGGACGATTTATGCGATTCTCAGAGCTCACCTTTGAACTCTGGAAGGGATACTCTTTCTTTGCGTAATAGGGATATAATACGAGGGACAGAGCCAATAGACTCCCCGTCGGCGAATGTTGCTTACAGTTGCAATGCGGAGATCCCCATCAAGATGGCGCTCAAGGGCCCGAATGCTCCTCTGTGGTACCAGGCATTGGTCAATGAAATGAAGAGTGTTTTGAAAAACGACACTTTTAAATTATTGGATAGGCCGACATCGGAAAAATGTTTGGGGAGTCGTTTTGTTTTAACTAACAAATTTAGCACTGATGGTTCTGAAATGAAAAATAAAGCTCGATTTATTGCAAAAGGTTTTAGTCAAAAACCAGGAATAGATTATAATGAGACGTTTTCCCCAGTTGCGCGTAGCAGTTCACTGCGCCTCATGACGTCTTTATCTGCATAATTAAATCTAGAAATTCATCAGTTTGATGTAGCAACGGCTTATTTAAATGGCGAGCTGAAAGAAAAGATTTATATTGAATGCCCAGATAATTTTGAAGAAATACTTGAACATTTAGTTATAAATGAAAAACCTAATGATATTTCTAAAATGGCCAATAAAATGTTGAAATCTTTAAGAAAAGAAGATAAAGTATCACTTTTAAAGAAATCTCTTTACGGTTTAAAACAGGCCGGCAGATGTTGGAATTTTAAGTTAAATGAAATTTTGCGTAATTTCGGAGCGAAGCAAACCGATGCTGATCCTTGTTATACTATATTAAAGATGAAAATGGATTAACCATAATTTTAGTGAATGTTGATGATATATTATTTATGTCCCAAGATCTGAATAAAATTGAAAGATTTAAAACTCATCTTAATAAAGAATTAGAAGTAAAATATGTAGGATTAGTTAATTACTGCTTAGGAAGCGAGGAAATGGATTTGTTATTATGAGCCAAGAGGGTTATATTCGAGAACTTTTGAATCGATTTGATATGTCAGAAGCTAAACCTGTAACATGTCCTATGGATGTTAGTATTTGATTAAAAAGGGCTGAAAAATGTAATGAAGAAAAGTTACTCTATCGCGAACTAATCGGTGGCCTGATGTATTTATCGGTTTCAACTAGATCAGACATTTCAAATGCGGTCAGTCAGTTGAGTCAATTTTTAAATTGTTATGATAAAACTCATTGGACTGCAGCAAAACGTGTACTGCACTACTTGAAAAAGGCAATTAATCATGGATTAGTTTTTAAACGTACAAGTGAGCCCCTATTTGGGTATACTGACTCCGATTGGGGTAATTGCCCTGATGATTGTAAGTCATATACCGGGTATTGCTTTATGTTAAATGGAAGTTTAATTAGCTGGGAAAGCCGTAAGCAAAGTACCGTAGCTCTTTTCTCTACTGAAGCAGAATATATGGCATTATCGGATGGTACGAAAGAGGCTATTTACCTTTGTAATTTAATTAATGAATTGCGCGATTGTAATTTAGAAAAAGTGCTCATATTTTCCGATAATAAAGGAGCCTTAAAATTGGCAGAAAATCCAGTTTTTCATAATCGAACAAAACATTTGTAAGGGAAGCTCTTAAAAACGGGCGAATAGACGTACAGTATATACCAACAGAAGATACGGGAGCAGATGTACTAACAAAAGCTTTACCTATTATTAGGCATTACAAATGCTTAGATATATTATGAATAGGAAAAACTAATTTGCATTTCCAGTAAATGCGTCGACATTGTGGGAGGGTGTAGGATATAAATTTCAGCATGCATTACTGAATAATAATATACAAATACGTGGAATCTGTTAGGATATTAAAATATCACTATCTCTGCTTTTACCCTCTTTACATAATAGATCCTCCTGACTAGAGTAAATGTGCGCCCTCTATTGATCAAACGGTGCATATTCTGGTCAGATGTCTTTCTGCCTTACTTTAGAGTAGATGTGCTGACTCTCTTGTGTATTATTGTAAATGTTCTTTACTGTTATTATATTATTGTATTTACTTGTGTTGTAATTGTCTGTCGTCATTAAACATGTCTGTTTGTGTAACACTGCCTTCTCTGTACTTCATTTTATACCTAAAAGAATCTAGGATAATAAATAATTTATTTCATAAAAATAATAATGAAATTTCATTTATTATTATTTTTGTAAAACGAATTTGCATTCACTATTTTACAAATTTCTTTTTTCAATTTGTCAACTTTTAGTATTAAAAGTTGTCCAACAAGTAATGTAATTGACATCCTGCTTTTTCTAAGGTAATCTATCACGTATAAGCGACAGCTCTACGAAAAATATTTTCTCCCTGTTTACGTTTCTAGAATGAAGCAAAAATATAGAGTTAAGCTTTAAGTTGATGTAAATGTTTCGTGTAGGTGGAAAAGTTGTCAGTTATTTAATTCAAATTTTGAAAATAATGAAAAGTTTATTTTTATTTTTATTAAGCATGCTGTTAAGAAATTGGTTCTGTCTTAAGTCTTGAGAATGTTAATTTTAAGAAATAAATTTTTTAAATTGCAGTTGAGGGTACAACGGAAATTCTGACAAATATCAATTTCAAAAGTAAAACAAGAAAAAAGTAACTATTCAAATTATGCTTTATAAATAATATATGTGTGTGACAAGGCATTTTATATTGTTTGAAATTGGTGAATTATTTCAAATTAACTCTATACTGGCACTACTTTATAATGTACTGAAACTAAAACTCAGAAAGTTATATATATATATATATATATATATATATATATATATATATATATATATATATATATATATATATATATATATATATATATATATATATATATATATGCATGTGTGTGTTGGAAATGCTTAATGCTTTTTTTATAATTATATCAAATTTCAACATATTTCTAGCCTTTGAAAGTTCAAAAGTATTTTGAGTATATCATTTCATTTATTTTTACAATATAAGTTTTTAAATATTAAAATATATTTTATTATGGATAACATATCAAATAACCTGAGAATATACTTAATGTATTTATGAGGCACCTTTAGGGAAAAATAGGAGGAATATTTAGGTTTAGGGAAAAAATTTCCTACACGCATCTTAACTTTTCCCGCAAGTGGTGCGTGTTAGTCTCTAGCATCTATCTACCTTCTTGACCTCCGATTTACGTAGGTTGTTATCCATGACAACCCATCTGCCAGTGACTGAAGCATAGCAACGGAAACTGTTATTCATTGAAACAGATAGAAATGTCAAGAGATAAATGAAAGATGAAAAATGATCCTATAGAAACCATCATATGTTTGGTTTCAGAAAGCTTAAGGTTACAACCACACCGAATAATTCACGTAAGCAAATAAAGCTGCGAAAATATGGAAACAAATTTATTAACTTTGCAAGCGGAAGTAGTATTAATTTGTTCCTGAAGACTTTCGAGTCAGAAAAATTGCTTATTTTAATTTTACTACCATGAAAGATTTTGTAATGTTTTAAATTAAATATTTATAAAGTTTGAAATTTTCTATTAATATAGTCGATAGCGTCATTTACAGCGATTACAATTTATTCGATTAAAACATTGTTTGGAAGTGCTATATGTAATACATACTCTTGAACCTTTATATAATACTATAAACATATACACAATATGCAAAAATTTCAAACAAAGACCTTTTAATTTAAATATTTATCTTTATTAACTTGAAGTAGACAGGCTACTGGCTGAAACATGTTCCAAGGCTTCTTTAAGCATGTGCTGCGTATTTGCTTCCTGGGAGAACTTTTCTAAAATAGTAGGTCGTATTCACCAATCATATGGGATTAAATCATAAAAAGGAACTCTCAAACGCCTATCTTTACAGGTGTGCAGAGGTATAATAATCATCGATCTTCATTAATATTTCTGAGAATTGAACGGTGATTAAAATAGGTTTCATTTTGCGTTAGTGTGTATTTTTTAAGGTAGTACAATATATTGCAGTAAAACATGCTAGACAATTTTGTAGAATTATATAATTTGTATAGTGTATCGTATAGTAAAATTCGAATAGTGTATCGTTTTTTAATTTTCATACTGTATTAACATATTCTCTTGTATTATAAAAAATTCTAATTCCTCATTTTGATATACAGGTAACCCTCCTATAACACGGTTTCGCTATAACACGATTCGTAAATTGCGGGAAAGTTCCTACAAAACGTCATCCTATAACACGGTTTTATTATAGGATAACATAAGTGAAACATCAGAAAACGAAATTGGTGGCATATTAAAAGTCGCTAAATCAATCGGAGGCAAAGGTTTTGTGGATATGGCTACTGAAGACATTCAAGAATTATTAGTGGAAGAAGTTGACGAAGCGGATTTGATGGAAATGGCATCCCTGGATGTAAATCAAATAGATTTTGAGGACGCTAACTCTGATGAAGATTGTGCTGTTAAGAATTTAAAATTACAAGAAGGCCTATGTTTAGCGGAAAATCTCGAGTCATTTTTCTTGAAAACAGACCCTTCCACGGAAAGAGGTCGAAAATTCAAAAGGGAGCTGCAAAACTGCTTAACTCCATACCGCGAAATTTACAATGACCTAGTAAGAACTAGTCAGCAAAGTTCGATTACAGATTTTTTTAAGAGGGGAAAGCATACAAAGACTTTAAATAGAGAAAAAAGTTTTGAAAGTGAAGGCGATATCGTTCCACCCAAAAAACGTTCTCGGTTGATTGTACTGAGCAGTGACGACGAATAAATTCATTAAATTAGGGTTGCGTTAGATTAAAATATTTTTTTCTTACTTTGTGTTGGATATACATTTATTATTTAATAAAAATTAAGTTGTTTATGTCGAATTAAAAAAAATATTTGTTTTTAATAAGTTTTTGGAACGTAACCCCCTTTTTGTACTAGTTCTGGGTCTCATACAACACGATTTCACACAACACGGCATTTTCTAGGAACTTAACTACCGTGTTATAGGAGGGTTACCTGTATATACATGTAAAAAGAGCAAAAGTAATATGTTGAACAATTACTGTTAAACGTTTGATCGAAGGATGAGATCTAAAAGACCTTTAGACTGATAATAATTTCTTAAAATAAATCGATAAAAATAATTTTCTTAAAGCATCATTAATTTATATAAAATCATATTCTTAGTAAATTATAAATAATATATATACAATAATAAAAAGTTTTTCTTACAAATTTTAATGTGTTTTAATCACAAAATCATGTTAAGTAAAATAACTATGATTGTAAAAATTTAAATTTCTTAAAATGACTTTTTATATTTCTTATAAAATCCTGTTAAAAAGAAAAGGAATGTGTCGTATTAAAATGAATGTTTTATTATTCAGTGTTAAAATAAAGAAATTACTTGAGTAGAATAAAGAAATTTTCCGGTTGGATTATTAATAATTTCCGAAATTCGTTTGTAAGTTAAGGTTGAATGACATCTTTTATTTGAATCTCTTTTATTTTAGTTTCATCTTTTACATAAAAGTTTATCTATAAAAAGTAAAAAAAAAAAAAAAAAAAAAATGTACAGTAAAATGAATTATAAATTACAAAAAATAAAAAATTAATATTAATATTTTAGTTAAGGAATAAATTTTTAAGAACAAATAAAAATTCTTTAAATGTATTAGAATATGATTTTAAGCTTTGCCTGAAATATTTCTTAAATATTTAATTAACATCAAGCGATCCAGTTCAATGAAAACATTGAATAAAGAATGTTTTCATTCCTATTTTTTGAATCCTAAAATTTTAAATAATTTTTTAAAATTATTGAAATTTTACCAAATTAATATTTGTCTATGTAACTATTTTATTCTGGAATAGAGAAAAGGTAAATTTTCCACAGTGTCTAAAACACAACAGTTTCTGTTGTCTTAAAATTTGAAATATATTGGTAATAATATCATTTAATTCTAAATATTTTGCATATTTAATAGTTTTGAAAAATATAAAACTAAACTTTAATTTTGTGGAAGAGTAACAATTGATTAATATTTGTTAAAGTTATTTCTTATTAAACTAAATTCGGTACACGAAAAGCTCTCTCTCTCTCTCTCTCTCTCTCTCTCTATATATATATATATATATATATATATATATACATATATACATATACATATATATATATATATATATATATATATATATATATATATATATATATATATATATATATATATAGGAATTACAAATCTGTATCAAAGTGGTCGGTGTAGGGGTTATTATATATGGTTTTTAGTTTTATTCACGTGATATATCAGATATAAACACTTTAATAAATTAAAATTGGTGAAAGATGCGTACAAGGTTTTTATTTTAACTCAGAATTGTATGAATAGCAAATATAATAACTCAGAATTGTATGAATAGCAAATATAATAACTCAGAATTGTATGAATAGCAAATATAATATCTCAGAATTAATCTTACATTCTAAATAAAATTACTGAGTTTAAAGTACGTGGCATTCTCAATTTTCTTAAAGGTAAAAGAAAGTTATTAACATTTTAGTACATTTTCTGTTTTTCGTAAGAACGGTCTTTCAGATGAGTTTTCACTACGTGAACCTAAAACAACTCATTTTATAATAATTTTTCATAATTTTTTTCTTTTTTTTACTGAAGCTTTGAGAATCGTATTTAATTTTACTTATAGAATGTTTCTTATTGATAACATAATTTAACATTTTACTTAATTTAAATTTACAACAATCACATTATGACTCAGACGTTTCATTTTTTTAATGCTTTGTAATAACAAAAGAAAATGCTTTTATAAAAATAAATCCCTCACCGGAACTCTCCTTTGTTAAATGGAGAAAAACAATAATTTCAAAGCATTTTCCAAAGTATTGATTCAAAATATGTTTATTCAGCTAATATTTTTCAAACAATTGAAAATATAATATGTCCTTGGCATATATTATGATTGACATTTAAACAGGTTACACAATGGGACGTTATAATGATGTCAAATAAAAAATTATCAGCAAATATAAAACTATTTTTCAATTCTAATTAGTATTTATATCTACAAAATTTATTTATATTTATTTTCATTTTTGTACTCTTTATCTATAGACAAGGTTCTACCTAATCCATTTATCCCTTTGTGCATATATATGCATATGCCTGACTTTATGGGAAATCTTTTAGCGAAAGGAATTTTGTATTGGAATTTTGCAAATTTTATAACTTATTTTATAAATAATTCACAATATTTCTTACATAATGTAACTAAAAATCTAAATTTATTAATTCCTAACTTATATAATAAATATTTAATTAGCGGATATAGGATTATCCGAATTTTGAACTTATTAGCTTAATTTAAAAAAGATGACCGTATCTTTTTAATGATCAAATTATTTTAAAGATATAGTCCTCAGATTAATTGATACATTTAGATACAATAAGAGAATGTATAAAAACCTCTCATTAATTTATTGAGGACACTATATTATTAAGTTCTAACATTCGATAAGTTTAACTACTTAATAAGAGTCGAAAAGATTAATTATTTACAAATGTCACTGAATTACATTCTTATACAAAAATTAATTAACTGTAACACATTTATAATCAAGTCTTGTAACTTATTTAAATAGATTTTTATTTCCTAACTACATTGAGGTTATTTACATGCGTTCCCTTCGAACGTATATAAATTTCAGTCAAGCTAACAATGAGTGAATTTTATTTTTCTTTAAAATTTTGAGATTTATAAGTAAAAAGGTATTTTATCTGAATATATACGTACATGATTGTATAATAAATGAGAAATTATTTACATTATCCCAAGGGTAAGAAATATGAAATATTACGGTTGATTGTGACTTCTGAATCAATAATTCTTCTAATTTTGCTTCCCTTAAACTAATTGCATATTACCATTACAAATGAATGCAAGAAATGTACTTAAAATAAATATATGAAGAGGGAATGTTAAGTAGGTCGTAGACATAAATATCTTTCATGTATAATAATATTTCTGGTGATTTACATGTCAAGTATTAAGGGGTCTTCTGCTTGGTCTTTGTATCAATATTACGAAGACAACCCCCAGCAATTTCCATTTAATTGATAAAGCTGAGATCTGGGATAAGCACAGGAAAGTGTGCTGGAGCTTTCTAGCTCAAAATCACCGAAACAAAACAAAGAGGTCACAAAAAATAATTTTATAAATCCCTCAGTACTTATTTATTGATCCTTTAAAACTAATTTTTCAAAAAGAAACAAAATTTAAAAACTAATGAAAATATATAGATAAATACTCAATATCTTTGTTATTTTTTGTTATTATTCTAAAATATCATAAAGAATACTTAAGAACAAAACAAAATTTTTAAACGTGACTTTAAATTTAGTGTTATTTATTTTTCCTTCCTATGTGTGTGTGCAGTTATTTTCAAACTAGTAGGTAATGAAAACAAACTTCATTAAGAAGAAATAAATATGTATAAAGGACTTTCAAATTTATATAAGTAGTTAGTATTCATTATAAAATTGTATTGGTTTATAATATAAAAAATTATAATACAAAATTTTAATTATTGTTCTTGGATATTTATTTCGATTTACTTAGAATGAATAAATAAGGTAATAAATATATGTATTTACATAATTACTATGATCAAAATGGAGAAATATTGAACACTTATTATTTTGAGATAAAGATGTATCTTGGATAGGAATGAAAGTATTTTTAATACTTATTTAAAATTCTTCAAACGTTCCTTTTTAAAAGCCAAGAGCTCTTAAAAGTGACTAGAATATGAGATTTTTGTAAAAATCGAAATGCATCGTGAACTAAATATTGATCTGAACAATTTAAGTATTGCTCCAAAATTGCATATTAATAAAGCTAAATATTTATAATTTTTAAAATTCATTTTGTGCAATGAAATGTATTGTATTGAAAAAAATGATGCCTAACAGGTTATGAGTCTTATTATTAAAAACTATTTTTAATATTTAAAATAATTTAACTTAACTAAAATTATTTTTTTTACATATTTTGAATATAAATTGGTAGAAACTGCATCGATAGTTGGAAAAGAATGGGCATCACAATATCAAAATTATTTTAATATTATTTATTTATATTTAAATAACTTCTCTTATAACGTATTTTACTTACTATTTTATTATCTTATCTCAATCATAACACAAAAAAACCTATTATAATAATTACTTTCTAAAGTACAAGGCAAATAATATATCCAATAACTTGTAAATGATTACTACTAAATTAATCATAAGGTATATAATTGCTTTAAGTAGTTTTTTTCTCAAAAAATATACTTCTTACATTAAAATCTTAAAATAATTCAGACTCAGCTGGAAGCAATTCGTGTTTGTTATAATAAACTAACATTTCTGTGTTTTACGGTAGATTTAATATTTATGAGTCCATTGTTCCGCAATTGGTTAGCATTACTATGAAGCTTGATAAGCAAATAATGATTTCAAATGAATTAAATTTTTGAAATTTGTTAAAAAGTCATTTTTTAGTTAAAGTTTATTATTTTATAGTGTAAAGTATAAAGTATTCTGTAAAATTTGATGTATTCGAAGTAATGACGAGCGCGTTTATCTTTAAATTTAAAATAAAAGTTATTAACTTTATATAACTCCATCAATTGATTTATGAAGTTATGGACAAAATGTGGTATACAATTAAAGGGTGAAAATTATTTAAATAATATTATGTTATTTATATAAAGATATAATATGAGTTAAATAAATATATATACTTATACATATTTAAAAAGTTATATATACTTATACATATTTAAATAATCTATGTCTTTAAAAAGTGAAGATCAAAATATTACGAAGTAATCTAAGCTCTATTCTAAGATAAGATGTTTTAAACAGATGTTTAAGAAGAACATAAGATGTTTTAAATTTTACTTTAAATAAATAGTTCATTAAAGTAGAATATTTTCTTAACAATGTATATTATTTAGAACTATGAATTTAAAACGTGAACAGTTAAAATTCAGTGTATGAATAACAATACTAAGGTGAGTTGAACTTAATGAGACGATTTGCGGAACACGGTTATAGTTTAAATTATTTTTTATTTATTTTTTTGACTAGAAATAATGAACTTTACAAGAAATTCTAGCTCAAATGAGGCAATAACTTCTATATATAAAGTTCATAACTTTTAACGAGGTCATCTAGACTTTTCTTATTTAAATTCCTTCATTTTACTTTGCCTGAAAAATAAAATTTTTCGGTAAATTTTTGTTTCATAAAAGAAATGTGTTTTCTAATTTTTGTAGGTATATAACAGTTGGAATTTATAAAATAGAGAGCCTTGTTTTGATTACAGTAAACGTTAAAATTTTGAAAAATAAGTTTATGAGAATTAAATAAATTAAATTTTATATTTTTTTACTTGTACTAAAGTGAAAAAGTTTACTTTCAGTTTCCTGAGTGAATACTTTAATTTAATTTAATAAAAGCACAATTTTATTCAGTAGAAAACAGTAAAATAAATTTTTACTAGAATATTGCAAAACCTTATATAGAAACTGACTATTTTATTTATGGTATAAAATGTTATACGGTATTAATTATTTGCAAGAAAAAATAATAATTCATTTTAAATAATTTCATTTCTAAAGTTTAAAATCCAGAATTTTGTAAATGGAAATTTCTTTGAACAATATTCTTCGTAAAACATTTTGCAAAGACGTTTTATGCTTGTTTGTTTTACGTAGTTAAATAGTAAATCATTTCTATAAAATCATTAAAAGAATATTTTTCCTCAAAATAAAATGTAAAATTTTCACTCCAACCATACAGAATTTTCTTTTTTTATAATATTTTAATAAAAATATTTTTAAATATTTTAATTCCAGCCTTATCGACATAAAGTCATTTAAAAAGTATAAAAAAGTATTTAAGTAGTCAAAAAGTATTACATGGATTTGTAATTTAAGATATTTGTACTTTTACGTAAAATCCGAAAATTTAAAAATTCATTATTTGTTTTTATTATGAATTTTCAATGTAATGGTATTTCAACTGAATCATCTTCAATTTATATGTTTCGTAATTTATAGTATTAAAGCTCTTCAAATACTCCGTAGAATCAGCGTAATTAATTGTAACAATGTTTAATTGTCTAAAGTTTTCCCACTAAGTAAATAATATTTCCGAATTTAAATTATATTAGTGAATATAAAATCGATGTAAGTGTCTAATTATTTCAATATAGCAAATTTTATCCAGGTTTTATGTTAGAGTCTTTTTAAATTCAAATTTATTGAGGAAATGTAATAATGAGAAATAATATTTTTAGTTAAATTGTCATCTAACTGATAATGAGGTCATTCTGTTTTGTTTAGTTTTATAACCAGCTGACCAAACGCTTAAGTTTTCTCAGTCGCGTTATTTTACTTAAAAAAAATGCAATTTGAAACGTTTTTCTAAGTGCGAGTTCACGGTTTTGGTTTCAACCTTAGTTCAACAGCGATGGATGGATGGCGGAAGTGTTTTTGCAAAACACGACTGTCTGATTTGGTGTTTTGGAGTTTTTTTTTTAAAATTTTTCTATTTACAAATGTCTCATGACGTATTTTAATCGTTAGGTTAACACATAATACTTTCATGGATGAGAGAAAAGTTGAATGTTTGAAGCGAAGACATAAGAGTTTATACCATCTTGATACCTGTCCTCAAGATTTTAAATCTAGAGAGAACGTTTGGGGTTTTCTAGTAACGTACCCCTTTTTGCAGATATGCCTAAAATTATTATTTATTTACATCGACATTTGATGCTACATTTAGAAGCTTTTTAACCTTCATTTGATGGGAATTTATAACTTAACCATTGCTATTAAATATTATAAATTGCATATTTTAATATTATCTAAACAAGGTAATTCGATTTTTTTTATTTGTAGAATACTACAAAATTTTATACCGTAAATATAAAACATTATACTTAAGAAATTTATAAAAATATTTCATTAAATTGGTTTAAACATAAAAATAAGAATGTTGATACTATATTAAATTATTTACTTCGTTATTTTACGCATTTATATCAAATCATTTGTTTCAAAATTAGTTAAAAATCATACAATGTAATGAAAAAAACAAAAATGTCATTCAAATCAATTGTGATGAACATTTTAAAATTGCTTTTTATGAAAATTCTCTACAAATCCTTTGAAAAACAACCAGTAGACATAGTTTAAATCGATGATAAAAATAAAATAGCCCTTAAATACTTAAAATTATAAAAATAAATGACATGAAATATAATAAACCGCAAAACCGTCTAATGTTTTATAAGTATTCTCTTACATAATATTTATATTACTAATATACTTCTAAAAATAAATCAATAATTTTCTAAGTACTTCTATTATATACTTCTATATACTTATAATACAAACATATTGTATAATACATACAAACATAGATATATAACTTTGCACTCATATTTAGCTGATGTTATACATATACATGAGCACTACCGTAAATCTAAATGGTAACTAGTTTCTATTTGAATCCTCAAAACTTGATTTACGTTAATTATTTCCCATTGAAATCTTCAAATAGATTCTCATTCACAAGACGGATGAGACTCATTTAACAGAAACGAGTGAGTTACATCTCAAATTAATTCCCATTGGATGGTTAAATTAAAGCTCTGTCCTTGCATTTAGAAACGATTCCTCATGTGTTTTGTTACTGATGAGTGGACAAGCATCAAGCTTTAGGATTTTGATGAATAAAATCCTAAAGTTCAATGGAAAAATGTAGGTAATTTATTAATATGATATTTGTAATATGTGTGCATTTTATAAATATGGAATATTATCCATGAATGGGATTAAATGATGATGTAAATTGTTATTAATTCTTATTTATTTTCATATATTTAATTCATTTAAATATTTAATGTATTTTTTTATCTGCTTGAAACTTAAACTCCGTTATCTAAATATGAAGATGACATCTATTATAAGGCATAAGCATTTTTGGCATACAATTGAATATGATTTAAATACTTTCTGTTTTCTTTATTAAAATAGTGTACATTTTATGAAATAATTTTATTGAACTCACTGAATTTTAGCACATATATAACAATTTTTGAAACATTGAATCGACGCGCTTAAGGACTTTGCTGTCAGCGCTCTTTTCAAACTTTGAACTTGAACATTTAATATGTGTAAACATTGTCACCAAAAGCATTCTACGATGAGATAAATTTGGGATCCACTTCTTTTCAATTACAGCATAAAGTTTTATACTAATTTAAATAATACATCTACACACACACAATATAAATATAAAATGTAAACATTAAGTTAAGCTTAAAACAAACAGAAATGACGAATTATATTATATTATTATACGCTTAATTTTAATACATTTTTAACTTTGAACATCCAATTTACGTTAAGTTTATAGTTACATTTATATGAGTAATTCAAAGTCTGTTTGTTGATAAAAATACCAAGATCTAATTTGGCTATTTATGTAAAGATTATATGTAATTTTTATTTATAATAACACATATCCATTATTTTTATTACCATTTTTTCTTGACAAAGAATAAAGTTCATATTTCTTCATTAAAAAATAAAAGTTAATATGATATTTCACTAATACTTCATTCAAATAAGAAATTTTTGTTTGGTAGTTTTAGAACAATATATGTATATATATGACCAGTTTTATGAAATCATATATATATATATATATATATATATATATATATATATATATATATATATATATATATATATATATATATATATATATATATATATATATATATATGTATTATGTCATAAAACTGTTTAAAGAAGAATGATTGAAATACTTTTAAGTAAAAGTGATTTTTGACTTTTATTGGAGAAAATGCTGGTATAAATATCTTTGTTAATGTTTACATTATCAGTAAAAAGAATTTTATAGATTAATTTAGCTTAGGCAAAAAATTAATTATCTCCCTATAAGAGTTTCTATTGTCTTAATAAAAAGATTATGATCTTATTAGCTTGAAAGACTAAGGAAAACATAAGAACCATTCGAAGTGAAAGGAAAAAATATCGCGCCATCGTTAATTGGTTCAAGTACTCTTGCCTTTCAACAGTTGCATCAAAAAGAAAGCATTAGCAAAAACTTGATTCACTTTTTTGGGGATAAACGTTAGCAAAACCATAATTATGAAAAGGAGAGATGCCTTACATATTTTCAAGAATCAAAATATGTAAGGCAAAAATAAACTCAAATAAAATAATTCATTTAAAATTAGTTTAATATTTGTGTTTATGTATAATACTGGAACTGAAATTACCGAAAAATATTTTTTTTAATTTATCAAATGACGGTAACTGCAGAAAAGGGATAATTATTACAGGATGCTTCAGTGTCAAAAATCAGAATTAAATGTTAATATTGTTTGAATATTTCCAACAGTACTCTTCGACGGAAAAGACGAAAATAAAGTTATAGAAACTGAAATAAATTGATGGCCAAATGTACTGACTGACTGTTGACTTTGATATTGACTTTAAATAATGTTTGGTATTTTCTCTTATTTTCTATTTATAGGGTTTAATAGAATAATTTTTCAAATTTAAACTTACCTTATTTTTTAAAAATAAGTGCTGAGCATAAAACAAACTTCAGCATAGAATTAAATTTCGGATTTACTTCATATAATTATTTGTAATTGATTTGGTTATATTAAAACTGATAGAACATACAGAAACCCAAGATCATACTTCAGTTTTGAGATACTATAATTTTAGAGTAAATTATTGCAAATAATTTAATCATATTTTACTCAAATTATTCTTATTCATTATATCTTGAAAACATACAACGTATTTACATAGTGTTAACTACTGATGCTATTATCTTAAGTAACAGATTAAAGTAATTAATTTTTAATGACACAACTTTAAGATATAGTAAGAACTCATTCATTTTTAAGTTGAGCAGAATGTCAATATCCTTGTTTAGCCAACAGTCTCTTCGGAAATGATTGACATATTAAAAGCCCTCTTAATCCTGTCTCCCGACAGAATGTGCGGATCATGTTCACATGCTGTGTGAACTAAGATTAAAGAAGATTATCGGAGATAATACCAGAAACTCTCCCAGGAAGCTTCTTGAAGGAGATATTCTGAGAATAAGAAGTTCTCAATAGAAAAGCTGAAAGGCTTCCTACAATCTTAAATATGCCTGTATACAACCTCTTGTGTTTTTAATACTACAAGTCTCTATTATATATATATATATATATATATATATATATATATATATATATATATATATATATATATATATATATATATATATATATATATATATATATATATATATATATATATATGGTAAAGTCCTGTGCAGTTATTGTTGAATCTAGAGAATTGCATCCATTCAAATTCTTAAATTTTGATTATATAACATTTTTCTATGTGAACATTAACAAAAACTTTTTTAGCTTACTAGAAAATACTGCATTCAAAATAACAAAGTTTTTATTTTGTAATATTTCATTTACTAAAAATGTTTCTCACGCAACTATTATGTAAAATTGATTTACAGATTCTGATGTCAACAAATTTGAATTTATGTAACTATTGTCTACTTAAAAATTTACTTTTAAATATTGATAATTATTAACAGTTTAATTCTGAAGAAAAAAAATTTCTTGTAAATATGTATGTATACAACTAAATATGCTATTAGTTCCTTTTTTAACATTCTATACTATAAAAGAAATTAAACATTAAATAATGTTTTGAATATTTATAGCAATTAATTTTATTGTTTAAGTTATTATTATGTCATGAAAGTTTCACTTTTGTATCATAATAACAACTTTTCTTAATCTATAAATATTTTGCATTATAAACTTTAATTGTTATAAAAAATTTGCAATTAATCCTTTAAATTTTAATTTGATAAAAAATATAGTTCTAAACCGTTTATGGTTTAATTTAAAGTAATTATATTTTCACGAAAAATATCAAAAATGTACTGCAAATAATATAAGTCGTTTTCCAAGAATGAAAAATCTATATAAAAATATTGAGGAATTGAAATATTGTTAGCTTTACTTGAATTTGATCAATAAAAATGCCTATTTCTACTTTATCCATAAAGCAAAACAAAAACTTGAGTCAAGAATTTACTTTCATCGACTTTCACTCGCCTATCGAAGATGTGATGTAAAAGAAAACAGAAAATTTGTCCTTATCGATAATCGATTCATTTGCGAAAGGCTAGCCTTGCTTTAAGAAAAGTAAAACAAATTTATTTATACTGGACCTTGAATTTGGTTGTTTACACCTCTGACACACAAGCTCATTATAAAAAATTCTTATGAGATTATATTGAAATAAATAATTAAAAAATTTTTCCATTTTTTATAATTCATTCGAAAGTTTTAATTTACATGGGTATCTATACCTTTTTTAAATTCATTTTAGAATATTTCGTGTAATGTAATTTTAGGGCCCTGTACTTACTTAAGTTTAATTCATTATTTGTGTGTATATAATTTACCTTGTTCATATAAAAAATTTGTATTGTATTGTATGCTCTTATCTACATTAATTTAATTATTTACTTGATGATAATTTTTGATTTGCAGTAAAACCTATAGAAAGTACGCACATACATATGTATGTAAGAATATATGTTATATGAATTTTTACTTATATTTATGAAAAGGTTTATTGATTTTTCAAAGAAAAATGATCTTAAAATTGACTTTTCAATTGGGTACGAAATACTTTTAAAAACATAATATTATTATATTATTTATAAAAAAATAAGTTGTTCATTTATTTTTAAGAAATTTTTACACTTATTATTTCTGTCTATAAGACATTATCTTTTCACTGCTATGTAAATAAAAATTCAACAAATTAAACAACAGATTTACATATTATTTAGAAATGATGTGAATCTTTTTAAGTTACATCCTTAATAAATATCAATAATTTTTTTCACCAAAATAAAGTAAAAGAAGATGTAAAATGATGCATGTGCCCTAGAGGTAGAATAAATATATTTTTCTATTATTATTTACAATTCTATAAGAATTCCTTCCTTAATCTCGAAAGCTCTTAACACTAAAGGGCGTACGCGATTTTTTGAAAATAAAAGGATGAAGAAATCGAGAACTGAATATTATTTACATTAATTGTTTTAGGAAATCAGTAATGGGCATGAAGCATAAAAATATAATCCTGTCTCTGACTGATGTAAAGGTAATTCATAATAAATTTCAAGTAATTAAATAAGTAACTATTAAAATACTAAGATGACTTATAATGTTTATTACCAAATTATTATAAATAATATATTTGAATAAAGTCAAAATGGGGTGCTTCCTTTTTCGATAAATTTCTATTATTTTGAATCGTTTGTTAAATGTGTCCACAAATAATATGATAAAGGTATAGATAAAATGGAAATTTATTTAAGTAAAATTACGCAAGTGTGATTTATAAATAATTTCTTTTATCAATGAAATTATTAAATAAAATTGAAATGCTCAATTTTATATGCAAAGTTACTTATATTTATAAAATTGAATTTATTTAAACAATTGTAATCTATTTATAAAATTTTTTTGTTTTATTGAAACTTAAGTATGAAAGTAAGAAATATACATTATAATTTTCATTAATTAATGAAATTCTAAAAAAAATTATAATTTTCATAAGTCTTTTTGAATTTTGCATTTAGAGGATTATTCATAATAACGTTAGTATAAAATATATATAATTTGAAAAAATGTTACATAAAAAAAGCCCGAATGTAACAATTTATTCTTAAAAGTCCTTCGTTCTTACATCTTTGTTGTGGTACGTTTCTATTTTATACACTGCTGGACAATTGCTAAGGACGGATAACACTATCATCCATAGCAACCACAAAATGAAAGGAAGCAAAATGTTGAACATTAGAATAAGTGCGGGATATAGTAAGAAGAAGTATGCGAATGTAAAATTTTTTTTTCACGTCTGTTCATCACGTGATAGCGTTCAAAAGAGCTTTAAAGGTTTTGACGCGTGTGGACAGTTGTTGTTTCAAATCAAGGTTTTACAGAAAATATTTAATAGACGAACTTGAAATTTTTGTCATGTCTTCCCGACATCACTTTGATAATTTTATGTGTGCCTGAATTATTTGAAAAATCGAAGAAGGGCGAAAAATAACACATGTTGCCAGGAAGTTCGACATCGCTCACAGCGTTGTTTCACGGCTGTGGAAGTCATTTAAAACTACTGGAATGTGTAGTACGCGGCACGGGGGAGGTCATGTTAAAAGAACGACGCCTGAAGAAGACAGATATATTGTCCTATCAGCAAAAAGGAACAGGCGCACCACAGCTCAGCAGGTGGCAAATCAGTTTCTTGCTGCCTCAGGAAAGCAGATCTCCCGAAAAACTGTTGCCAGACGTTTTAGAGGAGGAGGACTATACGCTTGCAGACCTGTTGTGTGTGTCCCATTAACCAGACAGCACCGTACTGCCCATTAGCAATGGTGTCGTGAGCATCGCAATTGGACTGAACAGGACTGGGCATGCGTACTATTCTCAAATGAGAGTAGGTTCAGTCTGTCATCGGATTGTAGACGCCAACTGATCTGGCGCGAGAGTGGTAATGCTTATCGTCCAGAAAATATCCAGGAAAGGGACCGATATCTGACATGCAGTGTCATGGTGTGGGCCGGCATCATGATCAATGGCCGCACGCCCCTACATGTGGTTGCGAATGGGACTATGACGGGCCAATGATACATTAATGAAGTTCTACTTCCTAATTTTCGTCTTTTCCATGGCACTGTCGGTGATAAATTTGTTCTTATGGACGACAACGCAACATGTTATCGAACACTCGCTGTTCAGGATTGTCTAGACAGAGAGAGTATTCAACGCCTCGTATGGCCATCACGTTCTCCAGACCCAAATTCCATTGAAAATGTGTGGGATACTTTGGGTAGGCAAGTTGCTGGTCGAAACTATCCTTCGACAAACAAGAACACCCTCATCCGTGCACTCCTAGAGGAATGGGATAAATTGCCTCAACAGTTACTGGATAATGTTGTGCAAAGTATGATACGATGTGTGGAATGTTGCATCACACTCCAGGGTAGACATATCCCGTACTGATACCTTTCTTCAAGGTGCATTCTGACTTTTAGATGCATTGTTCCATTTTTCCGTATCCAGCATCAAATGAAAATGTTTTTTCTTTCAGATGTTTCACAGCTTTTGTACTTTCCAGAACAATAAATATTCTTTATTCTAATGTCTGAACAGTGTGGCAACTATATTTTATCCTACTAGGCCTCATGTCTCGCTTAATGTTATGCTACATTGCAATTTGTGATCCGTCCTTAGCAATTGTCCAGTAGTGTATTTTTTGTATGCATTTCTGAATTATATATGACATGATACAATTAAAATTATTTATGTTTATCATATGCTATAAAATGATCATCGATAATATTAATGTATTTAATATCATATTTATTCATATAATGTGGTGAAAATAATAACATTAGTGTTTTCAAAATACCCCATTAAATCAAAATTTAATTTATTATCAAGCGCTTCATAATAATTCCTAAACATTCTCATAAATAAAAAAATGCAAATTATTCAACAACTTAAACAGTATATACATAAGTTAATTATTTATTCTATTTCATTTTTAATATTTTATTGAAATTTGGAAGAGCACATTTAGGATAAATATACGTATAAAAGATGGAGAAACAATACCTAAAAATAACGTGTATTGTTTCTCCATCTTTTATACGTATATATATCCTAAATGTGCTCTTCCAAATTTTATGACGTGCTAGCCTTAAAGTGTATTAGTTTTATATTATCAGTGTTTTAGCTTTACACCTCAACTTTTCTCCTTCAATATCAGCATCTAAAATATCTAACTGTAGCATTTGTTATCAATAATATTATTTCCTTTTAGTTTTGTGTAACGCATAATATCTAAAAGTAAAGTTAATTTTCCAATTATAAACAAACTTTTATAATTTCAAATTCTACAAAAATTTCTTATATTTTGAACTTAGATTGCTGTTGGAATTCAAATTGAAGTCATTTCTGCGAAATTTTCCAACATGAGTAAATTTATATACATAACTTTATTTGAAATGTCTTTAAATTATTCCAGAAGTTCTATAAGTTACTAAACTCTTTTCCTCATTCCACTTCCTAGATAAATTTATGTTTGGAAGATTTGGGAACTGTATTCATAGATATTGAACAGTTTCTAAATTAATTTCCATTGCATAGTCAAATTGAATGACTAGATTCCTGATTGAAATTTTGGAATGCGTTTCACAATCTCTTGTTTTGAAGATAAGAATGAAACTTTGAGGATTTGATTAAAAATATTATTGTTCCAGCACCAGTACATATGTGAATGTACACGTTCTTAATTCAAATCAGTACGAAACATCCCTTTCTATTAAAATAAAATAGTCTTAATAGTCACTTTGAAATTTTATACTAGATAAGTAAAAAATTATAAAAATATATATAACTTACAGGAAATTAGAAAGAGATATGTAGATACAGATTCTTGCTTAATAAATTATAATTTAAAATTAAAAGTATTTACACAGTTATTTTTTTATCCTATTCAATATTGGATTTTTCACATTTTAATGTAGCTAGAATTTTATTAATGTATTTTTAACAGAAATAATTTTTTTAAATGTTTTACGGGTTGTTAAATGCCAAAGCATTTTAAGTGAGAAGTTTGCACAAAAATTTTACATTTTCTTTAGCTTTATTTGATAAATAATCCAGTTAATCTTGAATAATTTGTATCAATATTATTTGGAGTATAGATTAAACAAGATCCTTAGTACAGTTAATGTCTCATATCTAGAAATAAGACTTTTTTTGTTGAAATAGTTTTTAAAAATATCAAAAAGGTACATTAAATGCAAATTCTTCAATATATAATAAATCCAATAAGATATTGTTATTCTTATTGACTGAATTAACTGCGTTTTTTTGAGGGAGCAAATAACATTTAATTGTATTTAGAATATCACACTATTTTTCTGTGATCATTATTGGTTCATCAGAAACATTTTGGCTTGTAAAAAATTTAAATTTATTGGCTATTTCCTTTAATTTTGGTTGGATTATTTATTGTTTATTTTGTATCGTCGTTTAATGACAGTTGCTTGGGATATTAACTCAAATTAAAAACCAATTAATTTCATTTGTAAGTGATCATTCAGAAAAAGTGATATAACACAATTCCGTTATTAAGAAAAAAATTATGCGTGAAAGAAAAAATTCATTTTCCTAAAAGTAGTGATTCGATACTTTATTTGGAAACTTAACAAGCTTAATTGTTTGAAAATGTGCATCTTTGGCTAGAAAACTCTAGAGTAAATTTAATTATCTCAGGACAGAGGTAGCTTTTCTTCAAAAATTCCAAGCTTAATTGTTTGAAAAAAGACAGTTTTTTTGAAAAATTCTCAATGAGTTTAAGAATTTACAAATAGTTATGTCTTTTTAATGAAAAAAAAATTGTTAAACTTTATTCAGATTATTCTTAAAAAAGCGCCAATTTACATGAGCTGCTTCGTAATATTTATGTTACAAGTTTCAAAACGTTAGCAGACAATTGTTAAATGAAAAATTACCTGTATATGTTAGTTACTTTTTCTCAATATATCCTATTACCTTTTTTATCAAAATTATTTATACATATATGATATCAAAATAATATTTATCAAAATTATTTTTCTATGAACCATGATGCGCGACAAAATATATTTATTTAATACCTACTGGAAGGCAGGATTTTAATATAAATTTTTTATTAAAAAATTTAATTAGGGTTATTAAGGAAAAAATAACCATAAAATAACAATATTTCTTCACACATCATAATTGCAATTTTTGTAAAGAACTAATTTAAAATTTTACTAATTAAATGCACACTCAATTAAAGGAAATATGTTAAAAATCATTTAATTACGACGTAAGTGCTTATGAATCACTTTTAAAAATACTAAATGTTAATACTACTTTTATATATTAATACTACATTTTAATAAGACAATTTAATTTCAAAAATATCTTTGTAAAATGAAGGAAAAGGCTAACCAAAAATCATTATTAAAACAGTTCTCAAAAGGGAGGTTAATTGCAGACACTTTATTATTTTTAATGAATTTTAATAATCCGTAATTTCTTTAAATTGAAATTTTTATATGACCCAAATAAAATTCTGTAGTAGAAGTAAAGTTTATTGGCAAATGGAAATCAAAAAGGAAAATTGTTTATGAAAAAAATTTCGAAAGAAATTGTTGCTTATTTGAATTCAGAAGAAGTTCGTGATGTTCAATAAAGAAGTGATCGATAGAACTTCCACTAACTTTTCTTTTATGGAAAAGTAATTGTTGTTCACATCATACTCTGCTGCCATTGCAAATAAATGTCTATGTAGGACTTCGGCTTCATATTAGTTATTGCAGAGTTTATTTTCTAACAAATAAATACTTTTATGAAAAGAATTGTAGAGATTTAATACGTGTCCATTACTATGGTAGTTTTATAGACTTTGTTAGAATTAAATGCTTTTTGTTGTAATTTACTTGATAAAAAATCATGAAAAAATAATAAGAAAAAACATTATAGTGCAATTGTTTACTATAACATTTATTTTCATACAATACGTGAAAAAAATAGTTTAAAACAGATACCTAGGGACGTTATTTAGAGTGAATGTGGTTATTTAGTATCTTTAATGTGAAAAATACATTTATTTATAAGAAAAAACATTTTTCAACTCCTCAATTTTAATATGATACTATGTATTTAAATTCACTTTAAAAATAATTTATAAATTTGCTAAAATAGTTTAATATTTATGGATTAAAACGTTTTGAACACAATTTTTGATAAGGAATGGAATTTTTTCATTGAAAAACATTGTTATCTACTAATCCGATGAGAGAAATCTTTAATTATTACATATATTAAGGATAAATACCTTGAATGAATTTTTAAGTAGTATCCATGAAGTTTCAATGATAAAAGAAAATTTGGAGCAGAAGTCAATTACAAATGCTTTAAATAAATGTTATGTAACAATAATAAATAATGAAGCAAAATAAATAACAAAAAAGCAGTAATTATGCATACATATTTTTAGTGTATTGCCGAAGCTATTTTGTAAATTTGCGTTATAAAGTTATTATCTATTAATAAGAGGTTATTTACATTTTAATTATGATTGAAAAACATAGCATACAATAACTGGAAATACATTGCTTCTTTGATAAAAAATAATTCTACTCTAATGATCATGATAAAAAGGATTTTGTATGCTTATAGAAATAAGTTGCTTAAACTTAAGAAAAATATAGAAAAATTTCAGTAAAATTCATATGTTTCTCTGGGAAGTTTTACTCTGATTGTAAGATAATAAAAATCTGAATAAAATAAATTCTTTATTATATCAGAAGAATTCTAAGAATATGATATTTAAAAATGAAATGTCATTTCCTTAATCTATAATTTTCAACTAATGAAACTGTATAAAAGCAAAGCCATTGATATTTTTTTAAAAATACAATAGTAGTTTTAAAAAAATCAAACAGAGGACATTATTTTGCAATATGTTTATTCCAGTTACGTTTTTCGCATAAACTATTACTTATTTAACCAATAATATACAACTTTTCTTAATCTAATATTCTTTGATAAAGATATTTTGGGAAATAGCTACTGGAAACAAAAATGCATTAAAAATTAATGAACATCTTTTATTTAAGAAAAGAAACAATGTAAAGATTTATCAACATAACAATGTTTATAAGAACGTAAGTTTGAAAAACTAACGCTGGCACACCCTTGTATAATGTTTATTAAACAATTACACCTAAAATAATACGCTTACGATTAATTAAAATACAGGAAGTTAATGAGAGAATGTGAATTATTCATTTATTTAATAAGAAGCTCAGTAAAAAAGATAATTTTAAATAAATAAATATTATAAATTTTGAAACTGAAAAATTAATGTCCACTCTCAACGACTTCTTACTAATCCCTCTGATCTGAAATCAGATCAGATCCATGAGGTCGTCTGCTTTTATTTCTGAAGCTATAAGCGAACTACTCATAGCCAAAGGGGAAATGAATAGCTTCGTTTAGTACAAAGTACCTGGAGTACCTTAGGGTTGAAGTTTGACTTTGCTCATACGCCTACAATTCTATGACATACTTGAATTATTACGCATATTTTTCTAAAAGGAACCTGTATATTTGTACACGCTTTTCTTTAAAAAATAATTTTAACTATGGCACTTTAAATGTAGCATTGAAAATTCGCTCAAATTAAAACTATTAATTTATTATTAAGACTATGTTTTGATTGAAGCAATTTTTTTTCCATATTCCGATTTGAGGCATTTCCAATATATATTTGACAGCCCTCGAGTTTTCTAGAGAAGCCATGTAAATTCTTTTTTTTTTTTATTTGAAATGAGAAATTCACACAAATGTGAAACTAATTTTTCAAAAATCAAAACTACCTTTATTTCCTAACTTCTTGTAGGGTGCAAAATATTTTGACATCACATAGTGGATAGTTTAAACATTCGATATGCTACTTGTTGTAAGGTATGCTTAAGCCTTCACTTCGTAATGTTTTTTGGGAGAAATTTTCATAAATAGAAGGTCATACTCATTGTCAACAAGGAAGAAAACCTGGAAACCTGAAATCAAGCCTCATCTCCCATGATGCAATAGTAGATGAGACAATATGCAAGAAATTTTACTTAGAAAAGCTCAGGCATGAAAGTATAAAGTAGTTCCAGCGAATTTTGATTAGATTTTACACTAGCTCATTCCTTAATTTAATGTAAAAATTATTTAACACTTTTTTAATTTTTGCTTTGTTTGTGGAGTATTTCATTATTCACTATTTCATATTCAGTAGTTCATATATATTTTATTGATTTGAAACAATTTTTTCAAAATGTTCTTTCAGATCTTGCAAATACTCAGATAAAACAGCATTTACAAGTTTCGCGTGTGATTACTTTTATTTACTCCAGCTATAGACTTGTAGGATTAATCTTATTTGCTTATTCTCTTAAAGGCAATCCTCTGCTAAGACTTCTTTAAAACTCCGTTTAATGTCGCCGTAACATTTGAGAAAACTTTTTCCTCTAGGAAATGATTGGCACTCCGGTAATATGGTTGATCCTTCAGCACCACAGAGAGTGCGGATCAAGCCCACATGCCACGCGGCCTGGGATTAGAAAGCATCAAGGCAAGACACCAAAAGTAATTCCGAGAGACTTCTTAGAGCTTTGACTCGTCTGCTCCAGAAGTAGAAGACAGTTGAGTTGAAAAGATGAAAAATGTTATTTATTCTTGTGCCTTCCCCTTATTTTTATACTCTTTTTGATTTAAAAAACTATTATTTTGGCTCTGCATTTTAATATATAGAATGTTTTGACACATATTTGATATGTTTTTTAAATTTTAAAATATAATGTCCAATAACCATAATTAAGTAACAAATTTAAATTTTAATATTTCAAAGTTGTCATTTTTATTTAAATAAATTTATAATAGCTCGAAAAGTTCAATATTTTCAAATTTTCTAAACATTTTATTACTTAAAAATGAACAAGGCATTGAAAATAAATTAGAAAAAGTATTAATAATATCTATAGAAATTAAAAATAGAAAAAAATTTAAATGAACGTATATTATTCTTCCTTTATTTTTAAAATTATTCATCCTCTTAATAGTAAATAATTCAGATGTTGAAGAATATAAAAAGTTTTAGGAAAATTATCTACAAAATAAATTTTTATATAATTTTTTCGTTCCGTAGAAATTACATAATTGTTTTGTAGCAATTTTACAGCAGTAAGTAGCGCAACATGAAAATTAAGAAGAAAATATTGCTTTATTTTATGTAATAAAAAATCTTAATTTCCTCAATAATTACATATTTGATTTAATAGAATTTTTACCAATAATACAGGTAAATGTAATTTGAAATGTGAGTTGAACTTGTCAGAAAAGTTTTCAGGCAAGATTTATTTTGAAAATTTTAAAGTTGTCAGAAATATATGCTTTGCGTAAAGAATTTCTTAGCATCAGATCTATTAATATTCATTGAATAATTTGCGACCTAACAGGTTTACTTTAAATAGCAAGATTTTATTAATCTTTTTGGCATTAAGTAATTAAGCAAATATAATTTGATTTTATTCATTAAAAGTCTAATAAAAATATTAAAGACATTTTTACAATGAATCTTAAAATAAGTGTAACAATTTCTTCTGTTTTTCGTGTTTGGTTTTCAATCTCTGTATATGTATTTATTTATTTAATATTTATTTACATATATATTTATATCTGGTATTTAATTTCATTTTCAAATCACAGAATTAACCCTTAATGCTTATTACCAGTTAAGAATCAGAATTTGAAATAAATTAGAATTTGGAAAATAACATAAAATGTTAATATGGATTTTTCTAAGAAAATGTTTTCAGAAAGTAACTTGCAATGAAAGTCCTTTGTTTTAAAATAAAAGAAAGGCGGAAAGCAATAAATTGCTTCTCATAAAATTCTTGGCATCCACGTTGAAAATTTCGTTGGAACGGAAATAAAAACATTTGTTTTCATCATCGATAATCGATTCAATTGTTCAACTCAAACGTTGCTTAGATAACCGCCAAAACAATCGCTTATCCCATCGGATCGATTCAATTATTCAAAAAGTTATTAAAACATGACCCAAATAATTAGAATTGTCATTAATTAAGGAATATTTACAGGATGCTTGTTGTCTAACTATGTGCTTTGTAAAACATGTTCTTCTATGGTAATTCGCTGAATAGTGGTATGGATTCTTCTGTTACAATCTTGAATTAAATCTAGAATTTAATTTGTCGTAGTGCTTAATTTTTTAAAATAAGACAAAGTATTTTGATCACTACAGTTAACTCAGATTGCAATTTTTACTAGTCACAGATATGTATGCCATAATAAACAATATTTAATAATTTTAGTGTCGTTTCATTTTACTCTATACTGTATTTGATATTTTTACCAACATTGATGCTTTTAACGATTATATTAGTTTTTGTAATTACATAAAATAAATACAATTACCAAATATGCTATGAAGTATAGGTGTCTAACATTTGTCAGCATAAATATATGTAAATGATTTAATTTAATCAAGTCATTATTATTTTAAAATTTCACTTTTCTATTAATTTCTTAAAATATCTATGAATTTCTAGTATTATTTATTGTATGGTTTTATTGTTTGATAAATAGTGTGTAAATGTTTAATTGTTTAGTAAATTATTTGTTTCTTTTTTAGGTAAATTAACTTTAAACAAATGCAATCACTCATTTTGAAAATATCAAATAGAAATTCATTACGTCAATTTATGTTGCCAAAAATTTAAATTTAAATCTTCCTTCTTGTGGTTGAATACTAACTGGATATTTCTGCTTCTATTAGGAAGCTAGATGAATGGAGAAATGAAATACAAATTACGACTTATTTCTTGCCGAACTTAATTTTTTTTTCATTAACACACTTTGAAAAAATGATTATAACTTCATGGTTTCCATTTCACTCACACTACATTTTTACAAATTATATACATTTATAGTTATTTCCAAATACTTAGAATGAGACGTTGCAGATTAGTTTAAATGAAGCTAAAAATGTATTGAATAAGATTAGAAATAATTAAGTTATATTATTCTGTTATTAATCCTTGTATTAATGTGAATCGTAATTAAAAGAGTATATTGTATTATTTACTGTTGCATCTAAAACAGAAATGCAAATAAAAATCAACGAAATTTTAATTCATCAGGGAATAAAACTTTGTTTTTCCAATTTAAAATAACTTAGGTAAAAATGCTCTTGACACATTTAAATTTGAATTATTAATTAGTTTACAATAGCAATCAGAGTAAATAGTAATAGAATAAATTATTATAATTAAATTTTTTCTAAGAAGGAAGCTGGTACAAGCCATGGTATTTTGTGCGTACTTTAGAACATTAAATCAATAACACGCTGAATAAATATAGTGCGGTTCTGGCTAATGATGCTAGATTATGGATAATAATGGTAGAATGATGTTATCTAAGTGCAACTTATAACGGCAGTTCTGACTATCTATCTAATTATTATATGGTTGATAGCATCAATTCATTACTAAGTTCAAAGGTTTTTGTATATTTTAATAGTCAATAATTTAATATAATGAGAAGACTTAGCATATGTCTGTTAACGAATGTAGTGTAACCATCCACATAAATAATGTCCAGTTTTTATAAATACAGGATAATAGAAGAACACTTTATTTATACAATATTTTATAAATAAATTTCATACTACTATCCTATAAAGATTTATCATTCTGTATCAGTACAGAATAATAATAGGTTATACACTATTATTCTGTAGATATCTACAGGTTTATCACAATTTAAAAACATTAATAATTATTAATACTAAACATATTAATATTATTTTAAATATTATAAATGTATTATTGTTTATGTTTATTATATATATAATACACTAATAATATTATTATTATTTTAAATAGTAATATTATTAATGTATTAATAAACAAAAACTAACAATTAAGTTAATTCTCAGTTTAATTTGATTCAATTATCCACTTACGATAATTTTTTTTATTTTAATTTCTTGAATACGATAAGGATCATCATTATTTTTAATGGATAATCTGTTTTAATATCGAATTGTGAATGATAATATAAGGATTAAAATTTCTTATAAGAAAGTAATTTGCACAATTTTATACAGACGATTAGATTCCCAACATTAAAAGTTTCTTGCAAATAGAAAAGTATGCAAAAAAAATTTAAGATTTTAAATCATTTGCAATAAACTGATTGCTGATATAGTTCAAGTTAAGTAATTTTTCCATTTTTCATATAATTCATTGCTTGATTCAAAAATCTCTTTTTTTAAAATATTTATAAAAAATTGCTTTTTGATTAATTTACTGCCTTAGTAAAATTAGATACATGCTCATTACATATAAATATGTAAATACTTAACTCTATTAAATATAAAATTATGAAAAAATCTTATATTTAATTGAGTTAAGTATTAAATTATCATATAGAATGCTGATAAACGTTTTTAGAAAAGAGAATGGAATTTAAAATAATTATTTAGCCAACTGTTGAGCAGGGCATAAGTAATGCCTGTCGCTTGGATAGTACAATAATTTTTTTATGTTAAATAGTTAATGAATATGATAATCTAAATGTCAGTAATATGAAGAAGTTTCTATGCTAAACAATAGTAATAAATATATGTTATTAACTCTTGTTTCAAAACAAATTCAATTTCAAATTTTACATTCCTTTTTCTAAACTGACTACTTGTTTGAAAAAAAAATTAAATTAAACTTCGTTATATCCACATTTCAATAGGAAATTGTAAATTTTAAGAAATTCATTCAGAAAATGTAAAGCAATCTGTATTTTGACAAATGAAATTTATCCAAAAAGGTTATTCAAATTTTCATAATTTTTAAAAATGCACTTTTTAAGAGTGTATTTTTAAAATGAATAAAAAAATTAATAAACTCTTAGTATGAATCTAATTTTATTGATTATTTAAAATGTTTTATATTAGAATAACCATAATTAATGTCCCATTTTAATATACATATTTATGTATGTGTGCACGCATATCTGTATCAAATTTTTTGAATATTGAATCAAATTTTTTGAAATTTGTATAAGCATATAATAATACTGTAGAAATATGGAATAGTTATTTCGCAATTTTTGTTGTTTCATTAATTCCTCGTTTTGTAACTTCAAAAATGTACCAATATAATAATTAAAAAGAATCAAAATATTGTTTCCAAAGAACTTGATTTTAAGTATATCAACTGACATATACACATTATTGCCAAGATGTTACTGCATTTAATCTTCTCAATTTCGGTAAAGATTATAATTGTCTGGTACATAAGTCTTTAAGTAGCAGTGAGGAAAATTTAATCCTTTACATATCAGAATACGGGGAATGAATGACACTGTATTTTATCATCATAACATTGTTGAATTCCTTATTGAATTTAAAAGAAATCTTTGCAATATTTAAAACAAAACTGATATTATTGTTTTGAAGTTTTGAATAAAATTAAAAGCATCTTTTTGTGTAATTGTTCTTTTCAAGCTATTTATATTTCATGGAATTTAATAAATGAATTAATGTGTATTCCAATTAAATGTGTTTTCAAATAGTTAAATTTATTTTCTAGAATACAAATTCTAGAAAAAAAATTCTCTTTTCAAATTTAGTAATTTCTTTTAATCGAAAACTATTTTTCTATGTTTAACTTTCTGTTGTACTCGAGTATAAATTATTTTACAATACCCAACAATTTGAATTCATACCATTTTTTCAAACAAAATTATATTTTATATCAGCAAATCAATCAATTTTCTTACAAAAAATACTTTATTGAAATTGTGATGAAATGGTGAAAATAGATTTGCGCATCATTCATTCTTACAGCATCTAGTCTGTAAACAGCAAAATCTGATGATAGGAGAAGAGTGTCCTTGAAATGCGGGCTATTATCCGGTACTGAAGAAAAGAGGCCTATTCCTTACTAATGTTGCTACTGGCAACCGAGAAACATTTCCGTTCTGTTGATTGGTGATTATTTTGTACACAACTTGGGGCTTATTCGTTTTTCTCGTTTCACATTAGCTCCGCATGCTGGTCTATTTTCCCTCTCGATGCATTCTCTCTTTTCGGGTTGTGGGAATCTTAATGAACGGCAGAAGTGGAAATTGTCATCGGAAGGAATAGTTCCGGACAAAACGTGGGCGCAACTGGAGAAATATGATCTCAGTAAATTACAATGATGGGTGGATGTGGAAGGGAGATAGTGATTTGCTACAGTGTAGAATAGAGGACGATAATGTTTTCTGGTGGGGATCGCTTGTTGATTTTTATGTGGGGTTTGCTCTATTTGCTAATAGCTGGAAGGCAATTTAATTTGCTGCTTGTTTTCACCAAAAGCTTATCAACAGATAATAAACAACAAAGTAATAAATGCTCTGATCTAATACATATGAAGTTCTAAGAATATTGAAATTATGTTTATTATTTTTAGTATTTTATATTTATTAATTCCAGGCAGAAAAGTAAAACACTCTTTAAAGTTATCTATTGAATTATATTATATTCTCAGTGAAAAGTATACTGCAAAATGCATTTCTAGTATTTTTTAAGTATTAATACACTGCGGACCACGAAAAAAGACAAGAGATATCACAACAAAATTTATTTTACGGATAACATGTTGACGAAGTATCAAATGATTAAATTTATAGACTTCCGTGAAGTGTGTTTCCTGTCAAAATCAGTAACCAGAGTAGCCGATAATGTTGGAGATCACATCTGCCCCACGCCTCGTCAATCGTTGAGCAACCACGGACCACATGTTTTCTAACGGAGAAAGATCCGGAGAGCGAGCCGGACAGGGAAGCAATTCAATCTGGTGATTGATAAGAACCTTTGAACAATGCGTGCCGCACAATACACGTGTGGTCGCACATTATTCTGTTGAAATATGGCTGTGGGCAAGCTCTGAAGGTAAGGAAAGACAACGGACTCCAATACTTCGGAGATGTAGCGCCAGCTATTTAAAGTACCAGAAATGCGTACTAGAGGAGTGAGAGAGGGATATCCAGTACCGCACCATACCATAATATCCGGTGATGGATCAGTGTGGCTGTGCATAAAGCAGCTGTTCAGCGTCCTCATTCCACGGTATCTCCAGATTCGAATGCGACCATCATGGTGTTGCAAACCGAAGCATGGCGCGTCAGTAAAGACAATTTCCTTCCATTCTGTCGTCCACATCATTCTTTCATCGCACGACTGGCAATAGCTTCGTCATCAATCATAAACGGAGCAACGAACGTCTTATGGACAGACCACTTTGCTGTAAGCACCGTTAAATGGTACGCGCAGATACTGGATTACAGATTGAATGTGCTGTGCTATGGTTAATGATGTGGCTGAACGATCGGTCACTCCCATGCGCACAATTTGTCTGTGATCACATGAAGTGGTGCACTGAGGTGGATGCGATCGAACACGTCTGTCCGTCTTATCTTAGTGCATCCAACGATCACACATATGCATTACAGTTGTTTGATTTCGTCCAAAACGATTACTAATTTCTCTGAAAGGTAATCCATAGTCCCGGTAGGCCACTATCCTTCCTCCGTCGAACCAAGATACTTGAACAAAAAATAATTGCTGTTTTCTACGACGTATAATTTATCGTTTTTTATAAAAACCACAACAAAAACACAATTGCCGATCTTGAAATCGAAATCGTCGAAATCTCTAAGCCTTAAATGGTGCTTTGAAGAGGCGTCACAGGCGCGCGTGATGTGCGTCTGCGCTGAAACTCTAATAATTTGCATATCTAACCTCCGCTAATGCATGCTGTAAGTTTTATGTTATTTGATTTCTTCCTTCGGGGTGTTTCATTTACGGTGGCCAATAGTGTAGCTGCTTTACTGGTAAGAAACTGTTATTGTGTGTTAACTTAAGAATATGAAGAAAACAACTTTGTTAATCATATTAAATTTTTTACATCAATTAAGTTGTGTTTAGTTATAAATTTGGAAGTATTTAGGTATTCTATTTTCTAATTCGTAGAATATAAATCAGTAATTCATATTAAAATTCTGAAAATAAGCTCTAAATGTAATTTATAAGTTCAAAATGAATATGCAATTTAAATATAGGACAATCTTTCTGTCTATATCTATCTATATCTATCTATCTATCTATCTATCTATCTATCTATCTATCTATCTATCTATATATATATATATATATATATATATATATATATATATATATATATATATATATATATATATATATATATATATATATATATATATATATATATATATATATATATATATATATATATTTATTTATAAAGACATTCCTTTTTGATAGCAGAAAGACGACTGCTCCTGTCCTCCATAACTTTAAACTTAAACTGTTAATTTCTTTCTGTTAAGACGATTAATTGTAAATATCTCAAACTTGTATATATTTGTAAATATATGTTAATTAAATATTAGGCTTTATATAAAAATTGTTAATTAATTAAATTACGCCTATGCCACTCCCCGTCCCACAAAACTCAGAAGAGGGATTGATTGAAATGATTGTCGCATAGACATTCAAAAATCGGTTTGGAACCAGAGAAAGACGTGGATCCTCATCGAACATCTTTGAGAGGTACGTGAACATTTTTCATAGTACAAAATGATATTAAACGATATAAAAGAAATAAGCATTGCATTGAAAAATTTTAAAGCAGATAAAATCAAAATTTTGCACAAATTTATTTTTGATCATGATGGAGATAGATTAAATCGTAAAAGAATTAGAAATTTTGATGGTTTTGATTTTGATATTGAAAGTAATGAGTATCGAGACAAATTAAAAAATATAAACAATGAGTTTTCGCTTGGCGAACTTATTACTGCATCGAACATTTTAAATATTTCTTTTCAAGGATCCAAAGCAGAGCTAGCAGAAAGAATTTTGTCTCTGTTATGTGACGTTAAACTCTTAGCTTAAAACACTAAAGAGGATTCAGAGACTGCTGACTCAGAAAGTGAAGTGGAAGAAGAAATAAGTAGAAATGCTTTTTCAATGTAATGCAATATAGGTAAAAAGTAAAGTGCATGTGACTACTTTAAGAAGAATGAAATGTTTGTGAAAATGATTTTTATGCACATACTGTTATTCCAAGTGTTAATATTAATTATGAAGATATCGAAAGCACTATTACTAAATTTAATGCAGAATCACATGAAAATATAATTAATTGGATTGATCATTTTGAGGATATGTCGAAATTATTTAATTTATCAGACTTACAAAAATTTGTTATGGCTAAAATATCGTTAGGAAGAATTGCTCTATTATTCGTTCGGATATAACCACAAATAAATTCTTGGAAAAAATTGAGACGAACCTTGATCGATGAATTTTCGTTTGAAATAAACTCAGCTAACTTACATGATCTTTTGCGTTTTTTTGAAAATGAAGGAGTTGTGCAATTGCGGTAAAATTGAAGAATCTGCCTTAATGCATTATGTTATTAATGGAATAAATGATAGGCAAGAAAACAAAATTGCTTTGTATGGATGTAAGAATTTAAGTGAATTTAAAGAAAAACTCAAAGTTTATGAAGTAATAAAAAGTGATTCTGTTAAAAGTAAAAAGGCTTTCAATAAAACGAAAACAAAATATAATTCACATGATAAATATGATAATTTCGATAAAACGAAAACAAAATATAATTCTCAAGATAAATATAATAATTTTGATAAAACGAAATCAAAATATGAATATAGTAATAGAGTTAATTCTAAGAAGAGAAATGTAAATAAAATAAGGTACTATGATGGTTTTGGAAAAATGAAATACAGTGATTTTGATGATCGTAAAGATAAAATATGTTTTAATGTGGTGAAAAAATCATATTTCTAAATTTTTGTGAACATAAAGAGAAGGGTATTAAATGTTTTCGATGAAATAATTTTGGACATAAATCTTCATTGTGTCCAGAAACTAATTCTAAATATTAAAATAGGTGATTTTAAATGGGAAGAAGATATTTATGTGGTTGAAAATAATGTTATGTCATATGATGTCATCATAGGAATGAATGTACTAATGCAGGGTGAAACCTTAATTAATGAAAACGGAATTAAGAATAAAAATAAATATCAATGTGTAAAAGAAATTAATACTTTATCAATTCTACCTGTTGATTTAACTTTTAATGAAGTTAAACTGAACATTGAACCCCTAATATTCCAAAAAAATTTAAATATAAGTTGCTAGTTATAACAATTAGTTTCTAGTTATATACCACATAAAACAAAATCAACTAATGTTCAATTAGATTTTTTGTTAAAAAGTAATGAGCCTATATCTCATCAACCCCGTAGATTACCATTTTCAGAGAAAAAGATAGTTGAAACCCAAATAGACGAATGGTTAGAACAAGGTATAATAGAACCCAGTTCGTCAGAATATTGTAGCCCAGTAGTAATCGTAAAAAAAAAAGACGGAACACCTCGTTTATGCATAGATTATCGGAGATTAAATAAGGTAATTGAAAAAGATAGATTTTCCCTCCCATTGATTGAAGATATATTAGATAGATTGCAGGAGTCATGTGTGTTTAGTACAATTGATCTCAAGAACTGATTTTTCCATGTAGATGTAAAAAAGGATAGTAGAAAATACACTTCATTTGTAACTCATGAAGGCCAGTACCAATTTTTTAAAGTTCCTTTTGGACTGTGTAATTCTCCAGCCGTGTTTCAAAGATTTTTTAATACTATTTTCCTATCATTGATTAATGATGGTGTTGTTTTACCTTATATGGACAGTATAATTATTTTGTCTTCCTCAACTGAAGAAGGAGTCGAACGGCTTGAAAAAGTCTTAAATCTTGCGAGCGAATATGGATTAGAAATAAATTTTAGAAAATCCCATTTTTTGAAGAAGCGCACTGAATTTTTAGGCCATGTCATCGAAGAAGGGAAAATTTTTCCATCTACTTTGAAAACCAAAGCTGTGCTTCATTTCCCTGAGCCACTTAATTTGAAACAGGTCTATAGTTTTTTAGGATTGACTTGATATTTCAGGAAATTTATCCCAAAATATTCCATTATTGCTAAGCCATTGAGTGATCTTTTGAAGAAAGATAGGAAATTTAAATTTGGTGAAGAGGAAAGAAACTCTTTTAATCAATTAAAGTTAATTTTATCTAAAAAACCTGTGTTAAGTATATACAACCCAAATTACGAAACTGAACTGCATTGTGACGCCAGCATAGAAGGATATGGAGCTATTTTATTAAAGAAATCCCCAAATGATAAAAATTTTCATCCTATCTTTTTCATGAGTAAAAAAACAACAGATGCCGAAAAGAAGTATTCCAGTTACGAACTTGAATTACTTGCAATTATTGAAGCATTAAAACGATTCCCCGTTTACTTATTAAGAATTCCATTTAAAATTGTCACTGACTGTTCCGCATTCGAAAAGACTATGCAAAAAAGAGATTTGTCAACTCGTGTTGCTCGTTGGGCTTTATTGCTCCAAGAATTTAATTATAGTATTGAGCATCACTCCAGTACAAGAATGACTCATGCTGACGTACTAAGCAGATCCCCTGTAAACATATTTTGCATCTCAAGCGAAAATATCATACCGAAATTAAACCATACCAAGATAATGATGATGAAATAAAACGATAAAAGAATTATTAAAAATCTCTAGTTTTGAAGATTATTTTCAGAGAAACGGAGTTCTTTATAAATTTGTTGATGGTAAGGAGTTAGTGGTTGTGTCAAGAAGTATGCAGACGGAAGTTATTAGGACGGAAATTATTAGAAGGGATTTATACAACGGAAATTATTAGAAGTGCGCATGAAAAGGGATATATTGGAATCAAATATACACAGAGAAAAGCATTGAGGACCATTATTTCATTCCCAAACGTAAACAGAAAGTAGAAAATGTCATATCTAACTGTGTTCACTGTATTCTTGTAAATCACAAAAGAGGAAAGAAAGAAGGCTTATTACACCCATTGCATAAAAATGACGTACCGTTATACACATACCATATTGATCATTTAGGACCGTTAATAAGCACACATAAAAATTATAAGTATTTTTTTTAACAATTATTGACGCTTTTACTAAGTTCGTTTGGATTTTTCCTACGAAGACCGCAACATCTGCTGAAGTCATTTCGAAATTAAAAACTCTAAAATGAGTCTTTGGAAATCCCTACCAAATTATTTCTGATAGAGGTACAGCTTTTAGCTCTGGTGAATTCGAAGATTATTGCTCTAAAGGGAATATTAAACACCATTTAATAACCACTGGTCTGCCAAGAGCTAACGAACAAGTTGAGAGGATCAACCAAACTATCATATCAGTTCTTTCAAAGCTATCTTTAGAGAATCCAGCTCAGTGGTATAAATTTACAAACGAACTGCAACAGACGATTAATTCAACATATCAACGAAGCATAGATACCACACCTTTTGAGCTGCTTTTTGGTGCGAAGATGAACGTTGGAGGTATTAGTAAGCTCCAAGAAATGATTGAAAAGGAATTTAAAGCTAATTTTGAAGTTCAAAGAAATGAACTCAGAAAACATGCTAAACAACAAATTTTCAAGATCCAAGAAGAAAACAGGAAAACGTATAATTTAAAAAGAAAAGAACCACAATCTTATGGAGTTAACAATTTGGTCGCTATTAAGAGAACTCATGTTGGACCCCAGTTAAAACTGAAACCAAAATATTTAGGACCGTACAAAGTTACTAAAGTTAAAGGAGGGAACACCTATGATGTAATCAAAGAAGGAAGTCATGAAGGACCTAACGGTACCACAACTTGTGCTGAATTCCTAAAACCCTGGTATAGTATGCCAAAAGACGAGGATGTTATGCAAATTAGAGTTAAATTAAAGTCGAATTGTGCAGAAGGATAGTCTGAAGTCAAAGTGACTAAAATGAAGCTAAAAGATAAACTGACTCATTTCTTTATTTCAGATCTAAGAAGATTAGAAGATGAATATAAAATTTGTTTCTTTTCAGAGAATTAATCTGTTCTGCTTGTTTCTTTCACTGTTTTGCTGTTTTTCTTTTTTATATATTTGTAGTGTCGTCTGGAGGGCCAACCGATTTCAGGACGGTTGAACTGTGGTGGATGAACCACTTAACAGCCGACGTCACTATTTCAAGTGCCCACTTGAGTAGGGCTCGAGAGGCGCAACAGCTTTCCCAGTGAGCGGAGGAGAAGAGAAAAAAACATAAAGACGGAAGGCTTTAAAAAAGACATTCCGTTTTGATAGCAGCAAGACGACTGCCCCTGTCACCCATAACTTTAAACTTAAACTTTGAATTTCATTCAATTAATACGATTAATTGTTAATATCTCAAACTTGTATATATTTGTATTTGTAAATATATGCTAATTAAATATTAGGCTTCATATAAAAATTGTTAATTAATTAAATTACGCCTTGGCTACTCCCCCCATATATATATATATATATATATATATATACATACATGTTTTTGTTTTTTGGCTTATTCTTTAAGAAACTGTCACTCTTTTAAATATAACATATAAATCTATGTTCAAATTACTAGTACATCTGAGTTGAAATCATTTGTTAGATTGATTTAAAAATTTAACTAAATAAAATTTACTAGTTTACCTTAAAAATATTTTTGTTATCTGCAAATAGTTTAAATATCTAAATATTTATATTTTAGACCGAAAGAAAATTCATTTGATGCTAAACCACAGTCACACTGTAACGTCATAGAATTACTAGATTAGGAAATGAATGTTCAAATCATGCTCGTATGTAAAGATTGCTTACAGAATTTCACAAAGTTTAAAGTTCTTTTCCTGTGTAAAGAGAACACTACAAGGTATTAAAATTCTATAATAATATGGCTGACATATGGTAAATGTTGATCGAAGATAATTGCTGTTTAACAAAATTAAAGAGAAGGAACACATTTTATCCGCAGAAACATATGGAAATATCCATTAAGAGTCATGTAAGAAACTTAATATGCCTTTGGATTCTCGATAAATAAAATGAACATTGAAAAAATAATCATGTATTGTAATCAGAAAATAAACTTTTAAATTAAATAAGGATGATGTCCGCAGCATCATTCTAAAATCACAATTGGTGCTGTAATATACAGTTTTTTGACCTTCCAATACACCGTGAAAATAAAGAATGAGTCTTTGAGGAGAAGAAATCTATGTCGACAACGGTGAAAAGACAAGCCTCAAATGAAGAAATATTAATACATGCCATTTTATCAGCAGTAAAGAACTTATCAAGCAATTAATCTGGAACACAGTTTAATACAGAATTAGTTGGTATACTTTTGTCTTTTTAAAATTCTTCAAGAAGTCAAAATTTGAAAACTCGTTGCTTCACAAAGACAATGCAGTTTTTCATTCAATAAATAAAATTAAAGGTCTAGTTCTTGAATAAAAACAAGTGAAAATTATTGGTTATAACTCTCATTCAAATTATAAAAAATAATTAAAGAACAATTAAAAAAAATTTAAACGATGGAATGGATGAATTTACAAAAAATGCATTTATACATTTTTTCACAGATTCTTAGCGAGGAATGGCTTGATGCAGTAACTGTTTGAAAAATTACTTTACAGGGATACACTGATGCTTAAAAAGACTTAATTGAACACTTCTTAAATTATTGAATATAACTTTAAAGACCAAATGATATCTTTCAAATTTCAGCATGATCCTCAAATAGTCCTTATAAAATTAAAAATCGAAATCTATACTTATGCCTTCTCAGGAAATTTGAGAAAAGGAGTTTATTTTGAAAGCTTGATTAGTTCATATAGTTAAGACATTAGTTTCACTTACGATATAGATTACTTTAGCTTACTTTGTAAAGAGATCTTTAATCAAATAAATTCTAAGAAACAAACCAGGAAAAGCTAATAAATTAGAATAGGAAAACTAGCCTATATGAACAGTAAAACTGAATATTAATAATATTAGATAGGTATGTTTTATGGGTTTTTGCAGCTGGAGTAATTTACTTTTTGTGGTTATAAAGAATTAAGTAATAATTAAAATAGTTTTATATTTTTATAAAATGAAGCACATTTTGCTTTTGTAAAACATAATTTTCATGGGAAAATTCATAATATACTTCGATTCTTCATTAATTTATGTGAAGTTCAAATATAAATAAATTATAAAAACGATCTCATATGTAAGAATAAAAATTTAATAAAGAAACATTTACTATATGTAATGAATTTCTAAATATTAATAAGGCTGCATTTATCTTATTATATAATCCCTGTTAGTTGCAATATTAAAATGTGATTTATAATAAATTCTTCAATATCAAAATAAGTTACCAATAATTTCTCATTAAATTAACATTTAATACACTTCATTCCTGCACACTTTTGATTTGTATTATTTAATACCATGTGAAATGTTACATACATATGTATATATGTGATACTGTGTAGGCATTTATGTATATATATATATATATATATATATATATATATATATATATATATATATATATATATATATATATATATATATATATATATATATATATATATATATATATATATATATATATATATATATATATATATATATATATATATATAATATATATATATATATATATATATATATACATATATATATATATATATATATATATATATATATATATATATATATATATATATATATATATATATATATATATATATATATATATATATATATATATATATATATATATATATATATATATATTGTTTCATTCAACAAATTTAACAAATATAACAAATAATATATTAACCAAAATTATCGTAATTTTAAGACAAGCCAAAAGTTTTCAATAAATTCTCTTCCAGGTATTTTCTTATTTTTATAAATTGAAATTACTTACATTTTGTACGAGTAAAGAAAGAAATTAAACTTCTTTTTAACCTAGGGTTTTTAATGAGTGATAATGAATTGTCTTTTAAAATTAATTGCTGACACATACCATTTCTTCTAAATTTCTCAAATATTTCACTACTTAACGAATTCGATTAACTAAGAAATGCAATGACTAATTAAAAAGGAATTGCTTCCAAAGTTTTACTTTTCATTGAGAAAACTATATAGTAGCTAGGGAATTCTTTTTCAAAGAACGTCTCATCCATAATTACACACCTGTAAAAGAAAAAAATAGAATTCTTTCATTTTTATTCAATTTCTTTTCGATTGAAAATTCTTTGAGGTACTAAAAATCAAAATGAAATACTTTAGAATTCAATTAATTAATGAAAGTATTCTCATTAAAACTGATTATTCAGTTTTTTTCCCCACAAGAGTGAAGTACTTCTCTGTTCAGAGAATTAAGAAAAGTGAAGTCCACGGAACAATGCACATGCCATAACATGATTACTTAAATTCGAGCTTCATTAAAAAGTTTTTAGGCATTTTATATACTAATATTTGCATTTAAGTAATTAGCATTAAAATTTTAATAGATATTGTACAATATAATATAAAAACATAGAATTTTTTTTATTATATTTTGAATAAACATAATGAAAACATTTTATATCATGATCGAAAAGCTCTTACAAGCTATAAAAATTATCTAGACCAAAAACTGATTTGCATTTTGAAGTTTAGAGTTTTTTTCATGAAAGTATTATATTCTATAAAGGAAATTTCTTTTGAAATGCAATACATTTTAAGATATTTTAAGAACTACATTGAAAAATTGATTGATTTTTCAAAAGTACTAAATAAATATCAAGACTTTTTCTATATATCAAGAATTTTAAACTATAAATGCTATAAATGAGATAATGACATACTTTATACAACCCAAATAATGAAGTAATATTTCATTATTCAAACCATTTATTTCAACTGTGATTTAATTATCAAAACTCATGAAATGCATCCTGCAAAAATTTGTCAGTAATTTAATTGATTTTCAGAAACATTTATCGTGAATCTCATTACATGAAAATGTATTTTATATTTAACTTTAATGGCATGAAAATTAAGCAAAATTTCAAAAGCCTACTATTTTTTAAAAAACAGAAAAAATAGGATGAATAAAAATCTAGAAATATATTATATAAATGAGAATATTTTAATAAGTACTAATGATATTATTTTCAGCCATAAATTTAATACAGAATTCAAATGTGATGTATGTTATTAATTTGTTAAAAATATTTATACTTTTGTTTTGAATTTCAATATATAGTGAACCATTTAGACGTAAACTGCAAAGATAAATTATAGGAAAACTTCTACTCAAAAGTTGTATTAAGTTTAACTGTGACATCTTTACCGCACTAAAGTATTGCATCTTAGCACGAAACGCAGAATGTAAGTTACAACTATATTCATGTTTTGTCGTAGTTTATCAATTTCCTTTCGTAAAGAAATGATAAAGTGAAACTGCATATGACACAGATGTTCATTTAATTAATAAATCAAAGTGGCAGAAAAGAATTAAATTAAAATTCATCTTCCTAACGCAATTCAAGAATGTTTGTGTCTAAGTCGATGTAAACTTGTTAATACTATCATAAATAATTAATGACTGTTATAATATGGTTAGAAATGATTTGGAGTACTAGGAATACAAATGGAAATATTCAAACATTCTAATTGCAAATTATATTTGAGAAAAAATTGGAATCAGTTTTGCTGTGCTAGTACAGAATTCTATTTATTTTTCTATTCTGGAGAATCTCGTTAAATTGAGTTTCATCATAAATATAATTATTCTATTTAATTTGCTCAAGATTATTTTAGCCAAATTCTAATTGAAAATATAAGAGAAATTTGTTGAAAGACGGTGTTATTGAATGAAAAAAACTAATAACTAGCTTCTTCTAGTTTTTCATGTAAAGACTATTCAAAGGATCAATAGATGATATTAAATGAATCTTAAATGAAATGTAATTACTTATTATTCTAGTTGCCATCACAAAATTAAAAAAAAAACTTACAGCAAGTGGTTGCAACGAAAAACGAAAGTTCTTAAACATTAACTGAATAAATATTTTTCACAATTCAAAAATTTTAAACACATAAAAGGCTAAATTAAAATAGAAATATATAATATATAAAATATCAAGAAATAGTTGTCATACGCATACGAAAGAAAAATATGCAAATTTAGTTTTCTGTATTCAAAAATATAAAATGTTTCATTGAATGCAAAAAAGTTAATGATCTATTGTTTATTAAAAGTGTCTCACTAGAAAAAAATTGTTAATTACAAAATGATACTTATGTGACAAATACAATATATTAGAAATAATAATTGATGAAATGTTTAATAAATTTGGAAGTTCAGATCTTGAGAAATCTTTAATCTGACGTCTCTGACAACAATAACAACATTGATACGCCTGGACATTGAATCAAACATAAACGAGATGACATATAACAATACAACTGAAAATGTTGTTTCAACATGATGTCACAACTCATCGAGAATAAGTATTGATGTAAGAGGACGAATTAATTGCTCAAAAATAATTAACCAGACGTTTTCTATACGTTTGAGATCTACAGAAGTGCTCGTTAGGGCAAAAGTTAAACATTTTCTGTATAAATGATTGTTTAAATATGCAAATGCACATTATCTTGACAAGACAACGTTTCGCAGTACTTAAAATAAGATTTGGACCTCTGAGCTCAGTAGGATGAAAATGTAAGAGCCACTGTTCAAAGTGCTGTTGATGCAAACAAAAGGTGAGTGAAGTGTTTCTAAAGGCATCTAATACCTCATTCCACGTGAATGACAGTTATAATGGAGTCGATTTCACAACCATGGCTTCAGCAATCGTTGGTGCTACGTCACAGCCATTTAAATTGTATTCAATGCCTCCAAATAAGGATACAATTATCGTGGTCTTGTAAACACCACTGGAGTATTCCTGAAAAAGTGAAGTGACATCAGTCCTATGTCCAGGTTAATTATTGATAATTCTATTGAAAGCCCTTGTATCGATTAGATAGCTCTAAGTCTATCTAGTACAGAAAAATGCCGAAATACTTCTGAGAATGTCTTCTAACTTTGAATGCAGGCACTTGTCTTGTAAACAACTCCATTTTCTGACTCAAGCCAATTGATGTGACTATGTGATCCAAGTGACTGTGTGAAGGACATGTGTGTAACATTCTTCTCAGTTATTAATGATAGCGGATGACCGATATCCAACATGGCGTCCCGTATGACAATTTAAACAAGAAGATTCTGTGTTCTTTTAACAATCACGAGATTAGGACCAAAGAACTCGCGAGGAACTATACTGCTTTACAATGAACCATAATATACGTTAACCATTATTGGACCTGTATCAACACCAGAAATATACTGGTTATCATTGTTTTATTTCTATAAAAAGCACACTATAATAATTTTTCACTGGGTGCCAGTGATCAAATGCAGTTTGTATAATATAAAAACCTTGTATATTTTCTTCCTTTAAAGCATTAAGAATATAACTATCATCATTTGCTTACATGTAAGAGTTCAAAAGTTAATCATTCTCAAATCTTCTTCCTGTTGTATAAATTTCAGGTGTGTGATAGTTGTCGTCTTATTGGTGTAGCACTTTTAACTACAATCTGTAATTTATAGACAAAGTAAATGGAGTTATATTCTATTCCAAATAACCTAGTGCTTTATACAATATTTTACTATAAATCACTTGGTTATTTGAAATAGAAATAACTTTATATAAAATAAGTAAAAAAAAAGAGAAATCTAGTATATTTTTTTTTACTGGATATTTATTTTTATATCCAGTAAAATATCTTTTTTACTGGATATTTAATAATAATAATATTAAATATCCAGTAAAAAATTTATTTAGGTATTCAAGGAACAATTTCAAAACTTTAATTAAAATAAATAAAATTTCTTTTAAATGAATCTTTTTAAGCAGTTATTAAAATAGATGTATGAGGATACTAAAGAAAGCATTTGTTAGCTATAGCTTTGAGAAAAATATTAGTTTAAATAAATTTTTTATTACTTTTAAAACTTTATTCCAAATGTAAGGAAACTCATGGGTAAATAATGAATAATAATTTTAATTAAATTTTCTATTTGTAATTTAAACGCGTTTTTAATTATATAGTTTATAATTTCATTTTTACATTAAAGCAGTTTCACTTATTGAAAATATTCCAAGCTTCATTATTTTACATTCTGTCTTCATGAAAATAGAATATTGTTTTTAAAATGTTAACGACTCTTATGCTGGTATAAAACGACGTATTTGCAAACTTTAATCATTGAATAATTTATTTTATATAAATAGTACCTAGACTAAAACACAATCCCTTCTGCTAAAAACTCTACATTTTTCTATTTCTATTTTTGTGAAATGAAATTCTGTAATTATTAAATTATGGATTTCTAATAAAATCAGCAAGTACACATTTCTCTGAACCTTTCAACTGTTTCGTAAAATAACTATATGATTATATTTTAAACGTTTTAGTACAAAAATGAAATAGCATACTTTTTTAAATGTTAATTAAAATGAGAATGTTGCTAAATAAGTAATTACAAAGCTTAAAAATAAATAATAAAAATTTTAACTAATGTATGATTATATGCACACGGATTAACTTATTTGAATGCTGTGTCTGAATAAAACAGTTCAGTAGATTAATGGGTTCATTCATTTAATGGCATTTTTTGCAAGAAGAATGTTTAGATTATATCACAAAGCTCACGATATTTTATTTTTTAAGATAAAGGCGAATAAAAAGGAATGAACATTTTTTTTACTTGTCTTACAATCTTTTTCCATCATTGCTAGTTCCCATACAAATAAGCCATTATGCGATAAACTGATAAATTATATGATAGAACGTGCCTAGACTAAAAAAACAACCCTTTTCGCTAAAAAGGTTTTCTTTTTCCATCTTTAATTTCGTGTGGGAGAAATATGTAGTGATGCGGATAGATCAGGGGATTTAACTTCGAAACGTTATTTACTGGAAGACCAACCTTTTCGAATGTCAGAAGTCACGTGACAGAAAGCTACCCGTAATTAAGAAGGATAGTGAGCCCAAAAATAGACTCCTTTTTCATGTACTTTATGGAAAGCTTAGTATTTGGCTTTTCTCTAAAGAAAATAAAATATAAAGTTCTTAAAAGTAAGATACTTAGTGGAGTTAGAGTCTGTAAATTTATTCAGTAGTTACGAATAACTTACCTATTGTATTGTTGAGATATTTACTTGTTACCATTCAAATGAATTTGAAAGAGGTTCTTAAAGCAAATTTATGTAGAATTGCCATATTTTTTAAATTCTTATTAATGACAGATAGTAAGGAATTCAAAATATTGGAACTCGTATAAAATTCATTTGTGCAGTTATAAATCAATTATGTAAAATTAGATTTTAATATTAATTATGTAAAAAACTGTGTTTAGTATACAATACATCACAGATTGTCAATTTTTTAGATATGTTAACATACAAGAAAATTTAGCCTTTTTATATTAAGAAATAATAATGCAATTTTTAATCAAGTTCATCTGATTTGCTGTAATTATATTATCAATAAGCTTTCTATACTTAAATATGTTTTATTCTCTGATGCTGTTACATTAATTTATATTTAAAGTTCTTCATTGCTGTAAATTTGTAAAATGGTTTTGTCACTCTGTAAAAGTTTATTCGTTGTAATTATACATAAAATAATAAATATATGACTAAAAAATTAAAATTTCATTATAAAAAATCCATTGGTGTATAAGCAATAATGTAAGAGAAATTACTGTTGATCTTACTATACAATGATGTGCAAAAATTAAGGACGAAACGGTTTTTCTAGGGCAGTGTCGCTCAGTAGTGTTCCAAATCGATAAAAATTGTACCAGAACATCCTCCAGATGTAAAAATATGAAAACAAATATGAAAAAAACTTACAAAAAATTCCAAATGATTAAAAAGGAACTTTATTGAAAAATGAGCATGGAGCAGAATGGCAGAGACGGCAGAAACATCCATGTGATAGCTCTCTAGAAAGAAACATCCAGCTTTTAGTAGGGGGTATGATCTCTCCTGACTGCTGTGCAGGATTGACATCGTCTTTCCATACTGAGTATAAGGTTGTCAATAAGTTGTTGAGGTACTGCTGCCCATTCTTCTTGTAGGGCAAATTGCAGCTCCGGAGTCGTTACTCGTGGTTATTGACGTGCCACCAAGCGTCTCCCTAGAAAGTCCCACACGTGTTCGATTGGATTTAGATCCGGGGACCTTGCCGGCCAATTCATGCGTTCAATATCCTCACTTTACAACAGCTCTTCGACAGCCTCTGTACGATGAGGTGGAGTATTGTCGTCCATGAAGAGGAACTGGGGACCCATAGCACCGCTAAAAAGACGCACATAAGGAAGGAGAATATCATTATAATAATGGGACCCGGTGACTTAACCTCCTTGGACGACATGAAGGTCAGTACAGGTACCAAACATGATGCCTCTCCAAACGAGAACATCGTGACTTCGTAACCGGTCCCTTTCGATGATGTTGGAGGGATTATTGCGTGTTCCCCGCTCTCTCCAGATGTGTATGCATCCAGAATCGGTAGTCAGATTAAATCTGCTCTCGTCCGTAAAGAGTACTCGACCCCATTGCTGATCCATCCAGTTCTGGTGTTCCCGGCAACACACAAAGCGCCTTCTCCGGTCGGCAGACGTTACTAGTACACAACTTACAGGTCGTCGTGCGAATAGGCCACCATTGTGCAGCCTCCTGGCGACTGTAAACCGTGATATTGTTCGTCCAGTCATCTGTCGCCTGTTCCTTCTTGCCTGTAGGACCATATACCGGTCGTCGTCTGCTTGGTTGCTCGTGGACCACCAGTGCTGAACCTTCGGACAGCTGTTTCTGTAGTTTGAAATGCTCTCCAGGTTCGTGAAACGATGCTGTGAGCTATTCCAAACTCCGCAGCCCCAACTTGTCACACTTCGACCTTCCTCAATCTTCCTAATGATTCGATCTCGCGTAAGGTGATCTAGATGTCATCTACGAGGTTACCTGTTCATTATTTCGCACTGATTAAGCAGCTCTACGTCGTTTAAACTGATATACGCCGTGCAATAGCTTTCACAGAAACGCTGAGTGTACACCACCAGCCTGCTTTATACCCTTCCGACATTCCCCCTTTACGTCATGTTGCGTAATTTGAGTATTCCCTTGTGTACCTGACCATAGTCAATCGTACGATTGTTCTTTCGGTCCAATCTGCCTGTTTGTTCCGCTGTTATGCTAATTTCTCCATTTCGTCCTTAATTTTTGCACACCAGTTGGCTTACTGCTCAGCATCTCACTAGGCTTGCTCATTCCTCATGAGCTTTCTCCTTTCTCTCTACTATCTCTCTTCAGACTTTGTTATCTCTTCTTATCCTTATCTATTTGTCGGACATCTGCAGCTCCATTCCGGAAAGTCGAGACAGGGCATTTATACTCCGTTTTTAACTAACATCATTTTAGCTTCTTATTATACTCAATGAGGACCCAGTCCTCAATCCTGGACTCCTTTTCTTTGTCGGGCTTCTCTGGGGCTTCTGTGTGTCTTCTTCATTTTCAGATGCAGTTTTCTCTTCATAATTCTCTTGTTAGCTTCTCCTCTTTACACCATTGGTTTTCCAAAGTTCAATAGTGCCTCCTATACTTCTGTGGGATAGGTCAAAAATCTCTCCCCCTCAATCCCGACTGGTCAGATTTACAAATAAAACATATCATAAAACATAAACTTTCCTTGCAATTTTCTCAAGATAATCCATCCATTCGGAAAGGAGAAATTTATTCTTTTATTGCACTTGTCTCATTGTGCCGATTTTTATTACATCCTTTCCTTTATATTAGAACAGCTTAGTTTGAAAGGAAAATAGGAAACTCTTAAATTTAAAGTGCAATAAAAATATACACATCTATTTTGTCAGGGTTTGTGTTCATGTCGTTTTACACTACGACAGCATGCTTTCCTGGTTAAATACTAAAATTGTATTAAGACTGTATATGAAGAATAAAATATTCTTAAATTATAAGGAAATTTATTTATAATTTAAAAATATCTTATGTTTGAAGAATAAGAAACAAGAACTTTTTATTGATAGTAAAATTACTTTGTACATCCATAAAAAATTTTAACTAAACAATCTTAGTTGATTGATTTTTAACCATCAAGGAGTGAAACTGCTCTTTGTAGTTGAACAAAATTGTTATCTTTTGATATTTCTAGCTGTTAATTTTTTTATAATTGATTATGTAAACTAATTTGAGAATGATTAATCATCCAGAGGTTTTTAACATTAAAAGATAGATTATTTCTAATGTTTTTAGATAAATGTAGATAATTTTTAAGATGTATTTATTTAGTCAAAATTGTTTCTATGGTATTTTATTTTACTTATGTGGAAATGTTTTGACATTTATGGAGATTAAATCTGAAAATTCATATTCCCAAATTTTAACTCATAACTATTTTTGTATATTGTATAAACGAGTAGGAAATTTGTGGTGGTGCAATCTCGAAAACGTGCATTCAGTTACCAGCAAACCAAGTTCTGCGAATTGTTAAATCAAGAGGTAAACATGTATTCAAAAAGACATGTTTTAAAACCTAACAATTACAATATATATTTATATATTCCATTATTTATATAATTAGCTATGCATTCATACACAATCATAGAAAACAACTCATCTACATTATGTTCTAAAATGGAATTTTACTTCTCTAAAATTATTGGGTTGTTCGGAAAGTCATTTCGTTTTTCATGAAAATGAAAAACGTGCAGAAAATAAATATTGTATAGCATTGCACATTGTCTATTCTAGTCTAATAGCTTTTACCATCTTTCTGGTAGTAGCACAATTCCACAGTCATAAAGTGGTTGGTTTTTACCAGGAAAAAGCTGATCCATGTAGGAAAAACGAAATTACTTTTCGAACAACCCAATACAATCAAGAAAATCTGGCCATAATTGAGAATATTAAATAGGGACAAATAAGAATGTCATACTAGAAAGCGCTCTCTCTTAGTTGCTCAACAATTATATCCAAACTCGGTAGATCATATCCAACATCTAATAAAGATAAAGAGACTGACAAATTGAGATTTTTCCAACCTTTTTGTACAAATCAGATGTAGATCCTTTCAAAAAAAGTACTAATCCTCATGTTCATCCAAGTTTTCCTTCCGGAATTTTAGCTTAGTAGACAGGAGCTTCTTCCACAGATTCTCATATCAGGTGACTCCTCTACATGCAGTCGAGTTTGTTCGTTCTTTGAGGCAAATATATTCCTTTTTTCCTATTTCTTGTTTGTAGATTTATTCTACGTACTTTTTCGATTGTATATAGTTACATATCATAACTGAAACATAATTTTTAAGTATAAGTGAAAATTTCCCTCTTGATTAGCCAGATTAAAAAACATAATGTTAAACAGACAAAATTTTCACCCAGTTTTTGAGAGTAAAACCTCTTTCAAATGCAAAGCTGTAATAAAAATTTTCCTTTAATGCGCTTTTCGTTTCGATAGCAAACATTTGTGATGAATTTTTATTTGTTTATTACACTGTCTTTTTGCACATTAGTTTTTTGAAAAGCAATAATTCTTTTCTTAATATTTATATCTTGATTTTAATTTTATGGCAAAATCTCATTTTTATATTTAATCTTATTTTAAAATGAATGTCCATTAAAAAAATAAATAGCTAATCATATCATACAAGAAACATCTTAATTCCGGAAAATACCTGTTCATTTACACTACAATAGTTAAACTATTCTCTTTAACTATAAATTTCTGAAATATTAAGCTAGAGTTGCTTAAATACATTGGAGAAAATAGTTTAAAATTATTATTTTATTCGAAATTTGATAATATGACAATAATTTTAAAGAATATATAATATCAATGACACTATGTAATATCAAACATATACATTTTCCTCTAAAAATTTAAGATTTAAAATGCCTGTATATAATAAAATTTAAAATATCTTGGTTTTAATTAATAGCTTTAGATGTGCTTTCTTTAACAAAATATATTGAATTACATATTAATTTTAAGTATATAATTTTTCATTTTTAAATTTCCAAAGGCAATGAAATTTAATTTTCTGTCTAAAATAATTCTTTATCGATATAAATAAGTTATTATACTAATTTTGTTAAGCTATTGATAGTATATTAAACTCTTTAATGCCTAAGGTGAAGAATAAAACTTTCTCGTTTTACACTTGTGCACTAGTGTATGAGTTTAATAGCCAGATAAAAATATATCCTCCTTTTTATCAATTTTTTCACAGTTATAAAAAGCAACTAACATTTCCATGAATATTTTCGAAGATATTTTGACATTATTACATCATTAGCATGCTGAACTATGCTGAGACACTTTTTAGTTTACCGGAGGTATTTTTGCATATTTCTTCAAGAATATTCAAAGAAAACAAACTTTATCTAAGTGTCTTTTTCCCAATTGCTTGTGAATATATGTATTAAGAATTGAATTTTTAAAAAATCATTAAATATGATTTTGATAATTTAAATTTATAAGGTAATCAGCCAGAAATAATATTTAATTTTCAATATTATTATCTTTATTGATATATTTATTTCAATTGTATTATTCAATTATTTTAAGTGCAAATAATTCAGCAAAAATATATTATTTCATAACATTTTTTTAAAAAAAGTTTGATTGAAATTTATTATATGCCATTTTCCATTAACTATGCATTCGTAATTTATAACCAATGCTAAATTTTAATTTTTCTTAATGTACTTGCAATTTAATTTGATTTTAGAGGATTTAATAAAGGAAAGGTAATATTTACTAAAGTTTATTAATGCATTGTAACTTACCCTAATATATGTATACTCTGATGTCACGAGAATATGAACGAGTTGCAAAAACAAAGATTAATCTTAATAATGTCCTCTACTTAACGAATCGCGCTTTTAATGTACAGGCTTATTGAATGTAGATCATTATTTTCTGTTTTGTCTCTCATTAAATCGAAAATGAAATGTCCTTCATTGATACTAAAGAGTCATCTTCGACGTCTTACTCAAAATTTTCATACTGTGAAGTTTGGAAATAAAAAATTTGAACTTGTCACCATTTTCTTTCATTTTATGAAAAAAATGCTTATACAAGATTTACAATATCCTTTTATTGTTTTGAGCAGTGAGCATTTTTATTATATATACAATAGAAACGTTTTGAGACACATGCAGACAAGAAATAAAAAAATAGAAGTTTGATTTGAAGATATTAATTGTAATATCGTAACAAGATTCCTCCATGGCCTGTTTGGTTAGGGCTCTCGTTCTTATTATTGCTCATTGTTGGAAGGTAGTGAATTCGAATTCCGACTCAATCGGATATCATTCATTTTCGCAAATGGTGACTAGGACATGTTAATAATGTCGTGGTCACACAAATGATAACAAAACCAAAATATCTTACTTCTTACTCATAAACACTAGGTTTTTTTTTTAAAAAAATCTCATTTATAGGTTTGTTTGATAAGAGTGGGGATGGAATTTACATTTACAAGATAAATGCTGACACAGCTACCTTATGTCCAGTGTTTCTCTCTCTCACTACATTATATATTACATACTAATTATATACTATTATTTTTATATTAATATATTAAACACTAATGATATTATACACCAACGTATTTTTATATTATGTACTAATGCATTTGTGCTTCTATATGGTACACAAAATTGGTGCTTTAATCCATGTGAGACAAAAATCATTTATCTATTGATATTTTGCAAATATTATCGTCATAAATTTTTTATTCAATTTTCATATTTAAATTATGTATGCAATCATAACAATGAGGCAATTTTAGTTCCCCTTGATTTTGCCCAATAATATATATTATATACATAAATATCACACAAAATGTGCATATGTATATGACAATTCATTCATCTTCCCAACGAAAATCAGTAACATTCATTTTTTATTTATATAAAAAATTATTAATTTTATGAAATAGGAAATAGAATGGTATTGCCGAATAATATTATGCATTTTACATCCAAACTTTGAATTTTTACTCAGGTTTCCCAAAAAGTAGAAGAACTAGAATCCTTTAAAAATAGCTCGAAAATAATCAAATGGATATTCTCTGAAATATTGCGGAATTTATGTGTAAAGATAGCTTCAAAATGTGAAATAGCTTGCAAAATGCATGCAAAGATGATAGCTCTGCATTGAGTGACTTGTTGATTTATTTGAATAAAATGTTTCATTATTTTAACAATCAGTTTTTGTTTCAAACTGTAGCAAATTGAAGAAAATCAAAAATATATTATACATAATTAAATCTACTGAAATGTGTTATTTAAGGTTCATTTTTTTAAATTTCCTATTGCTTTTTATTTAAAGCTGATAAATATCTTAATTCATATCATGGAAATAAATATACTATTATTTGTACTCTTATGCAAATTTTTATGTAAATTTACTAATAAGTCAAAATTTTAGTTAAAACAAAGTATTTAATTACGGCCTCATTAATATATTCATTTATGGTTGTGAAAAACATGTTCAGCATGTAATTATTGAATTAGAAAATCCCATTTTTATCTTTAGCTACCACATTTGTATCATTGAATATAAGTAAAAATATTTGGTATCAGAATCACTGTAAATAGCTTCTGAAATATTATTTTTAATAAATGTAATCTTGCTGCTAAAAATATTAAAATGCGTTGTTGAAAATAAAATAAGGTTTCATAAATTTTTAAATAAGTCGGACATTTTAAAATAAATTTTTTATGAAGATACTGTACTGCCTTATAAAATATGCTGTGATGTTTTCCATAATATATTAAAAAATTTAGAGCTTAATTTCAGACTATTTATAGTTTTTTTGTGATATATCTAGAATCTGCAAATAAATTTTATTAAAAAGTATACATTCTTTTAAATTTTGGTTTGAAAGTGTCTAATTTTTTTCTTTCTTGAGACATCTGCATGCCTATGTGTTTTATTTGTTTTGGGATATAATTTATGAGAAAGAAGTGGCAAAAAATATATTTTCTTTTCCTTTTCAAAGAATTGGCTTAAGTTAAATTTTCCCTGTTTTGAAACTAAGTGGAAGAGTTCTGAAATAAACTGAAATTGAATGCATCATTTTAGATTTGGTAGACGTCCTTTTTCTTTTTTCTAAAAGTTTTTTGTATTTAAAATATTTCAACTTTATTTTATGTATATAATATTTTATATTTTTATTACAACACTATTAGTTATGCTTATTTTCACATATAAGAAAATAAATTATATCCATAGATTTTTTATGTGAGCCAATCATTAAATTGAATATGTCATAGAAATTTGGCTAATTACCAGAGTTCAGTCACTGAAAGAATCTATTTTGGCAATACTAAATTAAGGACTGTTGTTTAACATATTTATAATTCAGAAAATGCTCATTTATTAAAGAATAAAAAGGACTTTTTTCAAAATATTCTAATCGTATCGAATTCATTCATTTGCAGTTGAATGTAAAATATTGAAGATTTTTTGTTGAATAAGAGAAATATTCATGAAAGAAATCTTCCAAATTTTAAAAAGAAAGTAATTAGAAAGTCACAAGAATGCTTACAAATCTAATTATTTGCTGGTAGAATTCAAAGACAATGCTATTTTAAGCTTAATGTGTATGCTGTAAAACTGTGCGGATGAATTTTGTAATTCTTAGATATTCACGTAATGCTTAAATATTCATAAAAATTACACACAAAATTATTGTTTTAAATTTTGTATAATCTATATAAGTAGAATATATTTTCTTTGTCCACCAAATTTTCTCTCAGAGTTGGATTGGGAACGGTCACATGGAAAGGAGTGAAGCCCTTTGGCTTTAGTAGTAGCGTTTCTCTCTCCCAAAGCTCAGGTCCGAGTTTCGGTCCCCGGGCTGAGCAAGAATGACTCACCCTTTCATCCCTTCAGTAGTTCGATAAACTTAATACCAAGCATGCTTGGGAACTAAACAGTGGGGGTTTCGCATTAGACTGACCACTCAATCGGGACATATTTTTCGCATCCAAGGCCCTCTCGATCAAGAATGGCTATTGTAGGTCTTGGCTCACATGGGCTTTCGTGCCATAGAGTTTAGTTTACATGGAATGGAATGAATCTTTTATTAGTATATTGTTCTTTTATTAATATAAGCTATATTTCCTCCCAAAATTTTAATTATAATATTTGTAATTAATTTATACACCAGTTAACATGAATTTGAAATCACTTTAAAGTTTATTATACTACATTACTGACCATTCGTGCAATCTGCTTGCTTCTTTCCATTGTGAGAAAAAGCTCTTAGGATAGCATCAGTAAAACATCGTATTTTTCTTGTTCTACATTTATCAAATATAATGTTCTTTAAAATATCAATATCTACAACTTTTTAAAATGTTTTAAACAAATATTAATTTTGTTTAATAAAATATTTGTGTGTTATGGTATTTTTAAAATGACGCAGGTCGGATAGTTATTGGAACTCAGAGGAAGAAAATATTGACTTTAATATTTAATAAATTCAATGTGTTTTTTTTTATCAGAACTATACGTCAGATCTTATTTCGTGTTTCAAAGGAATGTTTTAAACAATGCTAAGTAAATTCTAAATATTTTTACCAAAATAGTTATTTTCATTGTTTTCCTAAATTTAATATAGTGTTTGACATAAATGTGTTCAGAAAGTGTGTCTGTGTTATTTGTGTGATATTTAGTGTATCTATACCTTGCGTTTCGTCTTTAGTTGTTGATAGACAATCACATTATCTTTAGACAGTATAATAGGAGAAATATGTAGAAGGATATCATATTATTCATATTACTTTATGCAAAGACAAATAATGTTCTACATGATTTACAAATTGTTGCAATTTTCTAAAGTTTTTACAGTTTAGAATAAATAACACTAAATAACTTGAATAACACAAAGGATATTCACATTTGTTTTATGAGACCAAATGAATAAATAATCACCTACTAAATTAATGTGTCAATGAGCATTAATTTTTAAGTTTATTGTTATTACATTTACTAATGTGCTTTTATTCTTAATCATTGGTAAATAATTTATTGATTTTAAAAACGTAAACTTTAGTATATAAAACTAATAATATTATGAAAATCTCTTATATTAATTAAAATGATTTAATACACAATTTATATGTTTATATGATTGATCATTTTCCTTCATAAGTTCTAAACGAACTTTACAATTTTATAAACATTACAGTTTTAATTCTTAATATTGCGAGAAATTCTATTACACGGTAATTTATAAATTTTTGTTACATTAAAGTTTTATTATACGTATGTAAGCTGCTAATGAAAATGTATAAAAGTATAATCTCATTGAAAGTTTATTATTATTATTTAGAATAAATATAATTTTTTTATTATTATTAAAATGAAATGTTCATTTTGAAGTACGTGAATAAAGTCAATTAATTAAAGTAATTAATTTTTATAATATTTTATTTTAAATATTTCTTTTTATTAAATTGAAATGATACACAATCATTTCAACAAAAACTAACATTAGATGTATATTTTTCTGATCAAAAGCTACTATTTTGTAACGATTTCTGACAGTTCTTGCTCCTGGAAATAAAAGTCGAAAATAACAAGTATTTTTTTCAAGTGATTTTGAAAAAGAAGAATACACTCAAGAAAATTAGAAAAATACAGTTGCACTATGAAGGTCAAAGTTATAGGAATAAATTTAATTGAAAGAGAATTTATTTCTCACTTTCACAAAAATTTCTTTGTAAATTGAAAGTCGTTTTACTCTCTTTCTATATTTTAAAATTTTATTTCTTTTTTTGTATTATGCTATTAAATTAACGAAAGGAGAATATTATTTTGCTAGAAAAATTTGATAATGTAAAAACAGTAAATTATAAAAATAATATAGGTGTTTACTTTCTTAATAATAGATTAATTTTGTGCAATACAATCTATCATTATATAAATTTACATACATAATGATTCGTGCTATATTATTTAAAAAATTGTCAATCTCAGAATCAGTTTATGAATAATAGTAAATTCGAATATTTTTATTAAATAATTGTTTCTCTCTTAGAGCCTTTCAAAATATTAAATTTTTTAATTAATCGAAATGTGTTTCTTTAAACTGGTAATCTTTTAGATATCATAAGTAAGAAATATCAACAAGCTTCCAAATTCTGCTATTTTTAAACATATTTATTATTTTTTAAATAAATAATGGTATTACATTCCTTTTTAAATTTAACAGTAAATATAAATTCATAACAATTTGTAACTATCACATAACATGTATAGTACTATATTTGCATATTTAGCCCAGCAATGTAAGTTAGGAGGAGTTAAATAATCTCATCATGTAACAACACTAGATAAGACTGCATAATGATTAATTATTAGCAATGATGTGTATCCTAAAAGCTATTAAAACACATTACTCTATACTTAGGTGTGATGAGGATAACGCATCAACTAAATTTCTCCTATTGTTACATAATAAGTGAAGAAAGAGGTGATTATTTAACTAATTAATGCATATCTATATAATGTTTTTCATGAAGGCGACATCATAAAACTCAGAATATTATGTTAAAATGAGATAGTTTTATTGTATTGATTCAATATGGTACCTTTTACTGTAGACCTCTTAAGTTTAAAAGATATATTAACTAGCATTTAGATATATTTTAATAATAATAGCATATAAATGAAAGAATTTTCATGGTACTGATAATATATTATATAGTATAGTCGATATTTTTTTGCATGGACTAAATTAAATAACCTATTGAGAGTATGTGCAATGCAAATTTTTTTTACTCTATTCTACACCTATTAAAATTATATAATGCATAATGTGTATATTCATAGGTAATGACACATTTTATTAATAATCATAAAATATTAATTAAAACAACTGAAGAAATTTATAGTTATAACTTATAAACATTTATAATTAATAATTGAAATAAATGCAGTATTTTGAAATTTATTTCATTTAACTACAATTATTCAAATGTCTTATGAAAAATATATTTGTTACTTTCATTTGGACTTATTTCTTCAATCAGAAAATTTTAAACATATATTGTGTTAATTTTTTTTTTCGTTGAGATCACTTGTGAACACATCTGCAACTCTAGATAAGATATGATTCACAATTGCGAGAAAATTTTGAGTAAGCAAAAAGTTGTCAAGGAAAATTTATCACAAAAGATAACGTTAATGATCGGAAAAAGCTCTCTAAATATCAGAATTCTGAATATTGATTTTTTAATAAGTTTTCTTCAGTGTTAAGCAAAGGTGAATGTGAATAAAATATTTAACAGAAACAAGAACATTTTTCAGAATTTTATTTAAAAGGTTTGGCTAAAAAGTAATTAAAAGTAGGCTATGTCTAAGACCCAATAAATTATGAATTTTATAATAGAATTTAAAGTCATTTTATTTTTCATTAATCCACCTTCAAAATTATGTGTGCTGAAAATGTAAACAGATTGGTAATGCATTTTAGATTTCATATAATAAAATGAATTAAACTCACAAAATAACAAAGCTTAATATTTTTTCCTTCTATTTGGATTATTTCTGTCATTGATTTTATTTTAAATAGAAATTTTGGTTTCATATGTATCAATATATTGACTTCATTTGTATTAAAGAGACATATAAGTTAAATATGTAAACTATAAAATTGCAGATAAAGATAGTAAAGTGTATACAAATATTTGGAACCATCGAATTATGTTCAAGAAATACATCTATGTTTACCAATTTATTTTGCTTATCATAGGTTCATTCATTTTCCTGAAATTTGAAATATATCTACATTCTGTAAAACATGCTTACAGGATTTAATTTCTACAATGATATCATAAGATTATAATACTTCAATATCAAATTCAATAAAAGAGATACCATTCAGACCATAATAATCATAAAGCATAAAATATTAGTTGTAGTTGATGATTGAATTTTATTTGAAATACCAGTAGGTATATATATATTTCAAATTTGATTTGAAATACATGTATTTTGAAAATGGTTTTGAAAATTGTTTTCCTATCTATTGAATAAATTACTCCCTGAATTTGAGTATTACTTAAATTTTATTTTAAATTTGTTATTATTCTGAAATCCTGAATCACTAACGTGAATAAATACATTCGGAAATCTCTTATTACATCTGGAATCAACAATATTAATATGGATAATATTTTAATAGCTTTCTTCAAATGAACTATACATCACAAATTTGAATGAATCATTTTGCAGGTAAATAGTGTAATCATAATTAAATTTAATTTATCTTTTTAACCTTATTAAACAATTAAAATTGTAATAAAAATATCTTTATTAATAAACATTGTCATTTATATAATGTAAGTATGGGAATATATTCTAACCATACTCATTATTTTTATACGTAGAATATATTAGAATTATATATTATTATATAGGATTAGATATATATTGTTATACAGGATATATATATACTAACATAATACATAAATGATACGAATGTATACATTATGTTTGTATGGGAATATATGAAAAAGTAAATTTGTCTCTTACGATACACGAAAGTTTGTAAATAATATATGAATGATTATATAAGTAGAAATTTTTACTTACCCCATGTTCGGCTTGTTTAAATTAAAATATTTAGGAGAAATTTCTTTTCAATTTTCTATTTCCAGCAAAAGCAATAAGGTTTTCTTACTTCAAGTTTAGTTATGTATTTATCTAAAAAAATAATGATAATTTTAATTATTATATTGATGGTTAATAAATTAATTTAATTAATCAAAGCATATTTGTTACAAAATCTTATTTTTAGGAACATTTATTACAGCCAAAAAAAGTTTTTCAATGTATTTTTGTAAATACTTTCGTGTGTATACTATTATATTCATAATGTCATATTTCCCTGATAATGTTATTAAAAAATAAATTAACAAAACATTATTTAAACTATTTTATACACTTATCCGTTTAAATGAGAAATATTTGTCACTCTGTTTTAATTATAATTACTTTCAAATATTGACTTTATATTTCAAGTTATAATTGTTTTGAATAATTTAGATGAAAGGATTTCAGTTTAAGATTTAGATAACATAGTAAAAAACATTTTTCTCAAATGCGCTTTCATTTTAAAGACTTCACTAGTTAAATTTAATTAGTTTTTATTTGGTTAAATTTGAAGAAAGCTATATTAATATTAAAGGATGGCTGAATATTACTATCAATTTAATCAACTTTTTATACATTTTTGTAAATGTTTAATTAAAGAAAAAGTTTTAATTTAAGTATCAATAAGTGGATATGACAGCAGTATGATAAAAAATATTTATCGTTAAATAATTATTTCCCACGAGGTGCTTGGAAATATAGTGAAAAAATTATTTTTTAAATATAATTATAGATTATCATAATGATGCAAGATTAAGAAATCAGATAAAAGTTTATTTATTTAATTAGTCAGAAAATACTTATCATAGTGAGAAAAGAATTTTACAGAAATTGAATAAATTCTGATAGAGAAATAGTTAAAAATTATTAAAAATATTACAACCAATTTAAAACAAAATCTATACATTTTTAAAACAGAAACTGTTTTATCTGTGTTTGTCATTAAAGTGTTTTATAATGCAATACGAAGAGATATGTACCATATCATAAAAATCTTCAAATATCACAGAAAATAGAAATCTTTTTATATTCAACATAGTAAATATTTTTGATTAAAACATTCATGTATATTTAAAAATGATTATTTCGTTTTGAATATTTTATTTAGTGCATTAATTCTACACTTATGTGAAATATATATAGATAAATATTTATATGCTAATGGTTTGTGTTTTTAGTTAATGTTTCCAAAGTTTAAAAATTTAGAATATTTTAGTTTTAGGATATATTGATAAATCCTCTGTTATTAAACAGGCAGTAAATCAGATTGATTCCAAAATTTGTCCTCAGGTATCCGAAACTATACGATATCGATTTTATCTCTGATTACATTCATTTTGGAGGAAATGAGCTCTTCTATCTGAAGTGATACAATCATTAATTATAAGTTGCTATTGTAACAAACCTTTGAAAATCCATATCATTATTTAATTCACCAAATGTCCTCTTACGCAAATCTTCTAAAATTATTAAACTATACTTTATTTAATATATTTATCATGAATATACTGATTTAGTTATGATTATATTACATTACTTTAATATAATTATATAACTTTAGTTACAATTACATAATATTTTTTATACTATTTTCTTACATCATTTCATTTATAGCAAAATTATTACGAATTTCTGATAAAATCACATTTTTAAATATGATTTAAAATTTTTATGTGTAAATGATATGTGTAACAATTGCAAATATTGAACATCAACAGCAACTATTATATAAAGAATTTCAATTCTTTTAATGCTTTAACTAAAATTGAGTTAGTAGTTGAGTAAAAATAACATTAATTTATATTTGAATAGAAACAATTTCTGTAGATGGATTAATTCAGTCAAACTAAAAATTAAAATTTAAATACATAAATTATATGTAAAACATGTGTACACGTATCTTTTTAAATCTGTTTCTTCTCGGAATATAGTAACATGAAAGTAGTTTAAATATTACCTTGATTGTTAGAATAAACAAAATGATATTCTTAAAAATATTTTTTACGTATTATATATTAACAGAGTCAGTATAATCAAAATCTACATTTCAAGCTCATAAATTTTTTATAACAATTTCACTGTTGGAAATTTCTTATGCTTTTCGAAACGCTTTAGTTACTATTATAAGGAGATTAGTATTTACCATTATTTGTAAAAAAATACTTTATTGATGATAGTTATTGACCTTTTCCTAATATCATTCTCTTTAATATGTGCGATTAGCTAATGATTGTGCTACTTTTTGGATTTACTTAATTTAATTTGAGTAGTTATGGAATAAACTACACTGACCTCAAAAAGTTAAGGAACAACATGTTTTTCGAAGTTCACCATAAAAATTGACACTAACAAAACAATTTATAGTTTATATAAATGATAAAACGAACTTAATGCAAATTTATGAAAAAACGGTAGTTATCACTTTTTTATAGTTAAGAATGGCTATATATGAGTGACAGAAAAATATGCAAATATAAGCCTTTCGTAATTACGCGTGTAACTTTTGTTGATTAACAACTTTCGTTAGCAGTTTCCTTGACAATAGGCAGTGGGTCCCCGCAATGTCTGAGAGAAGCCGTTTGGCCGATTCGTTAAGGTGGTGGGCGGTCGGATGGATGGAAATGGGGTTATCACAGGCTGATGCTGCTTGACGCCTTAATGTGTCTCGCAGTGTGGTCCACCGTCTCTGGATTCAATATCAAACTGAAGCTTCTGTATCCAGAAGACATGTTCCAGGCCGACCACGAGTCAAAACACCTGGAGAAGACCGTTTTATAGCTCTTTCGGTCCGAAGGAGAAGAAGAGTTTCTTTTCCACAACTTGTTGCAGACCTCTCTGTAGCATCGGGGGGGAGAATATCCACTAGTACAATACGAAGGCGTCTTCACCAAGCAAGTCTCTATGCAAGGCGACCAGTTGTGTGTGTACCCTTCACCGGACGACAAAGAAGAGCTCAGTTATCTTGGGCAAGAGAACACGTTTTCTGGACCACAGACAGCAATGGGCTTCTGTACTCTTCACAGACGAGTCCAGATTCACATTGGTCAACAACGATTCAGGACGTCTTCCAATCTGGAAGGAACAAAACACCAGATACCACCAATCCAACATTGAGTAAAGATACAGTTACTGCGGCGGTGTAATGATGGTTTGGGATGGGATCTCAGTCGGTGGTCACACTGACCTGCATGTGTTCCAGGGAGGAACTGTGACTGGCGTGAGATATAGGGATGAGATCCTTGATCCATATGTCCGCCCATATGCCGGTGCAATTGGCAATGATTTCATTCTGATGGATGATAACGCATGAGTTTAACATGCTGTTGTTGTTGAGGAATATCTTGAGGATCTTGGTTTGGAGAGAATGGAATGGCCAAATCGATTTCCAATAGAACACGTGTGGAAGTATCTTGGTAGACAGGTTGTTGCTTTAAATCCTCCTCCAAGGTCTTTAGGAGAGCTGAAACAAAGCTTACTCCGTGTCTAGTCTTCGCTTACCATTTCGGTAACCGACAACTTAATTGACAGCATGGAAAGTCGATGCCGAAAATGCATGCAAGATAAGCGTGGGCATATCCCTTATTATAACTCGTTTTTGTTATGCTTCTATTACTTTTTACCACATAAAACTATGATTATTCTTTTTTCCAAGAATGGATTTTTCCAGTGAGATTGCATTTTTTTTGTAAATCCTTTTTGCTTTTTTCTTATATAAACTCCAATGTTGCAGTCAATAAATACCTGCTTTGTGCACACGTCATCCGAATTTGGTGTTTTTACATTCATTCATTTGCAAATTAGGCACAAAAAACCGGTTGTTCCTTAAATATTAAAGGCCAGTGTGTGTATTTTCAATCCCATCATTATATACCAATACAATGATAACATAGTACTTAGCAAAAATTACTTATTATTTACAATTATTCCGTTAATTAAAATAATATATATTCTTATGTAAATCTTATATATATATATATATATATATATATATATATATATATATATATATATATATATATATATATATATATATATATATATATATATATATATATATATATATATATATATATACAATACTGGCCATTAAAATTGCTACACCAAAAAGGAATGCAAATAACAGAACGATATTTATTGGACACATACATTATAGTGGAAAGAACAAGTGATTAGATTTACAGGAAATTAGGATGTATATGTCTTGAGAAATCAGTACCCAGAGCAGCCACCTCTAGCTGCAATAACAGCATTCATCCACCTAGGCATGGAGTCAAACAGAGATTGTATGGCATGTACGGGGATCTCAGTCCATGCAGATTCAACAATATGCCACAGTTCATCGACAGTAGTGGATGGTGAGTGATGGCGTGCCAATCGCTCGGCAATCATTGACCACACATTCTCAATTGGTTACAGATCAGGAGAACGTGCTGGCCAGGGTAACAGTCGAACCTGTTCTGTATCAAGGAAGTTCAGAACAGTACGGGCAACATGCGGTCGTGCGGTCCTGTTGGAACAAAGCATTAGGGAGGCCTCGAAGATAGGGCAGAGCCACGGGCCTTAACACATCGGAAATCTAACGGTTGCTGTTTAAAGTGCCGGTAATGCGAACAAGAGGTGATCGAGACGTGTATCCAATGACACCCCATACCATCACTCCAGCAGATGGGCCAGTATGGCGATGTCCAATGCAAGCTGGAAATGCGGGTTCTCCACGATGCTTCCAAATACGGATGCGGCCATCATGGTCCTGTATACAGAACCGAGATTCATCTGTAAAGATGACGTGATACCATTCCCGCGTCCAGGTTCGTCGTTGATCACACCATTGAAGGCGCTCCTGTTTGTGACGCAGCGTCATTAGTAGCCGAAGCCATGGTCGTCGTGCAGACAATCCATGCTGCTGCAAACGTCGTCGAACTGTTCGAGCAGAAACTTGTTGCCTTGCAAATGACTCCATTTCTCGACTCAGGGTTCGTGATGTGGCTGTATGATCCCTTGTGACCCTGCGGATAAGATGTTTATCTTCTTTGCTGTTAGTGATGGGGGATCGCTGAGATCCTGCATGACGTTCCGTATGATCCTGAACCCATCGATTCCATATTCTGCTAATAGTAATGGGGTCTCGACCAACGCGAGCAGCAATATTGCGGTACGATAAACCGCAATCCCGGAAGGCTATAATCCTTCCTCGATCAAAGTCAGACACGTGATGATAGGCATTTCTTCTTCTTACACGAGGCATTACAACAACTTTCTTTGCCGAAAACAACGTTGAAGTGGAAATTGAGTATTAGAAAACTGCTGGAAAATCTCTGGTTTTATACACTTTGTAGATGTCGCTACTGTCGCCTGCTTTGTATGAATCCGCTGAAAATTTAATCATTTGTATATTACAGCAAGTTCTACCTGTCATGCAAATTTCACGTGTGTGGTATGCTGCTTTCCTGGTGTAGCAATAATATGTATGTATATATATATATATATATATATATATATATATATATATATATATATATATATATATATATATATATATATATATATATATATATATATATATATATATATATATATATATATATATATATATATATATATATATATATATATATATATATATAATATATATATATATATGTATATATATATAATATATATATATATATATATATATATATATATATATAAATATATATATAAATATATATATATATATATGTATATATATATATATAAATAAATATATATATATATATATATATATATATATATATATATATATATATATATATATATATATATATATATATATATATATATATATATATATATATATATATATATATATATATATATATATATATATGTCCTTAGTCCTTAGTTTATCATTAGGCTTTCAAATATTAAACTTTCGGAATATCGTAATGAAATTTTATGTGATACAGTGATAAATACTTAGTAACGAAACTGGAAGTGACTTAATGAGATTTATAAATTTGTCTTGAGGAATTGGAGACCGGATAGTATCGATTTAATAAAAAGGTTATGATTTCTTTTGAAGGAAATAAAGAATACCTCTATCAGAATTAATACAATCGTTAACTTTAAGCTGTTATTACAATTCTCGGAAGATTGGAAATATTATAGCATTGCCATGTCTACGAATAAACTCCAACACAAATCTGTAATGATGATTGATGATGCAAATATAAGGAATTTTTTATTAATATTTTGTAATATTGTATAATAAATATAAATAAAGTACAATTATACTTTATTTATATTTCGTATTATTACAACTAATAATTATATCTTTATGCCTCTTCATAATTTTAGTGCATTATATATTTTATAATACCATTTGACATGTTTTCTTATTTAATTTCAATGTAGTATAATGATTCCTTATTGTTTTTGTTATTATTTGCAAACTCTCAAGGACGAATTTTCATTCAATTATTTTTATTTCTTTTAACTTATAAGAAGTTTCAGACATAATTCCCCGCTTTGTGAAAATTACGAAACATTTAATACAGATAATCCTTCTAGAACAAATCATCATATAACCCAGTTTCGTTTAACACAATAATATATATTCGTAATATTGGGAGGCCTCTAATAGTACGGTGTCATTTAGTTACTTAGAAAATACCAGAATACTTAGAAAATTGTGAAAAATTTTATGTGTCATTATATTTCAAAATTAACTTGCAAACATAACAACATAGACATATACAACATATAATAACATAAACAAACTTACAAACATAAACATATGATGAAGATTTCACGTTTAATAAGAAAATAAAACAAGTTTAAAATTTTCGCATTTATTTAATTCCTCACATTTTGTTTTGAACCATATTTTGAAAGACTTGTCCTCTTCCCAAGTATACCATGTGATGCTTGTTAATTCATTAGAATAAAAAATACAAGATTAATCCACGTGGTGATCAAACAATTTAGTGGATGGCAGACAATTTGCATTGAGTAATGAAATGTTTAGTGACTTTTTCGTCTCTTAAGTCTTAAGTTTTGAAAACTCACGTATCTATTTTGAGCCATATGACAACGAAGAAAACAGCTTTCAAAAGGAAAGTTGTTTCTTGAGAAAGTAAATTTCAGATATGCAACAGTTTTTAAAAAGATAAAAACCCTCAAACGGGAAAATGTCAACATTTAAGAGAAACAAAATTCGGAAATAATAAGAAAAAAGAATTCAAAGTGTTGTTAGATACACAATATTAATAAAATAAATAGCTTGTCCCAGTGTTAAATATTGAGTAATTGTGAAAAATCACTTAGCATTTTGATTGACCGAGAAAAATAATTCATGGATAGTAATTTTATTAAATAATAAACATAAAATTAATAAGAACATCTAAAAACATGGAAGAGTTCTGTCAATCTGCATTTTGGGGAAAATAACTGTTGATTTGAAAAATTCCCAAAATGCTTTTAATTTTATAGCATTAATATTCAGAGAGAAACCAAGTCAACTGAACATGAATCTACTGGATTGTATCCAAAAAAAAAATTGAACATTGTAGAAAAGAAAACATAAATAGCAAGTCAAAACTCGGCTTTGTCAGCAAAATACTAAGAAAAAGTTTTATAGGGAAAATTAAAAATAATAGAACAGGCAACATATCCAAACATCTAAAATAATGAAAATGTCAAAGTTAAGAGCATATTCTATTAAGATGTAGTTATATTTTGAGTGATAAAAATATACTGCCTTGCCCACAAATATATATATAGCCATATTTTATGTGCAAGGTAATAGAACAGCTATAAAATATGTCCTTAATCTGAGAGAAATTATGTCATAACGGACACAGTAAAATTAATATTTTTTATCTTAAAACAAATCGATATAACGATTAGTAAATCAGTCAGTTTGTAGACCTTGTGAGCAAAACATTTGTGTATAAGGCAATACTCTCTGACAAATAAAGATCTCCCTTCAATGGAAAATAAAAAGTAATCTTAGCAAACTCCATAATACTCATAAGCTCTATTCATTTCAGCCAATCTTGCCATAATAAATAGAAAACTCTACCCGCACATTCACTTTGTTTCTGAAAAATACTGTAAAGCAGCATTAATTGATAGTTAAAAAACACATTTTTATGCATAATTCAGATGGCTGCAAAAATTGTAAAATTGATAAGCTCTATTCCTCTGATATAATTTTGATATAGTATTTCAATAATAGTACAGAATAGAAACTTTTAGAATAATATCCATTCACTCGAGTCAACATTATCCATTATTGCCCTTCATTTAAATTTGGAAAAACGTTCCCACTATATGTCAGAATGATATGTACAATCCTTGAATATGAAGGCAAATTAAGTAATGTAGCCTGAATGCATCATTTTAGATTACGAAGATTCAAAGGAAAACTGAGGTCGATATTAGACGTTCTATATTAAAAGGTTTCATTTGATTATATTAATCCTTTTGTATCTTTAGCAGCTTAATTTCAACTTCTAAGCTCTTTTAAATTATAAATTTGATAAATGTAGTTCCAGTAAAATTGCATTTCGCAATTTTTTATATTTTGTTTTAACTAAATAAAAGGGCAAATCATTGATATTGTACAGACTGTTTTCTCAGTTTGCTGATATTTTAAATTTCACACAAATTAAAATTAAAAAAAAGCTTTGCAATTTACATTACAATTACAAATTACAATTACAAACACCTTACTCATTATTTACATTGTATCTTATACCTTATCTTTATTCATGTAACATTTATTAATTTAAATGTTACGTATACAATAATAAAACTATGTACATTAACAATAATAAAACTGAACATTTAAATATATACATATATAAATATATGTAGATACATACATACATATATATATATATATATATATATATATATATATATATATATATATATATATATATATATATATATATATATATATATATATATATATATATATATATGCATAAAATCAAAGCGTCTAATATTCAAATGTTTAGTTTTATTGTTAATGTTACATGAATAAAGAGATATAAATGAAATTATTTTCATGAAGAAATTTTCCATATTTTTATAATGGCAAATTATTTCAGAATTAATGAAATGGAAATAATTTTAAAGTGTGTTAACTATTTGAGGACAATATATTTTTAATATTAAATGATAAAAGTGATACTATAAACATACACAATTAGAAATAAAATTAAGATAAAAATAAAACAATAAGATATAAAATTAGGCACAAATACCACGTTCTTTTTCATACGTATTATGTTGAAGATTTTTATTTTGTTAAAAAATTTTAAAAATGTTAAAAGTTTTTACATAAACGTTCAGAATGAATTGCCTGATTTTTTTAGTTGATTTTGAAAGGTATTTCATGCAAATACTTGAGTTAATTAAATTATTAAATCTTATTTTTGAAACTTGTTAAGAGAGAAAACTAGTCTTCGCTTTAATATGACATCTAAGGTGATGAAATTTTTGTATTAAATCTTGACAACTTTATATATTACAAATAATATAGTTGCTTATTTGTAATATAATATAATTCCATTTGAACAGAACAGATTTTCAAATGCATTTGTATATAGTGACGTTTGTAATTTTGATTGCTGATATAAATTCAGCCTCTTAGTTAAATTGATCTTTATTTTAAATCGCATCAAAATGCTCATGTGCAAATTGCAGAGTTTAAATTATTGACATTGACACCAGCGAACTCCCCTGTACCTAACTCCAAGGAGCTTTACCAGTTTAATGGGAGCTGCTGGAACTTTTATTTAAAGATATATTAAAAAATGACATATAAAATTATTTTTTACAACAGTTGAACATGTGTGATTATCTTACAACATATCTTAAAATATGCAATCAATTTCCGGTTAAATGTAAAGATGAAAACAATATGACAATATAATGGGTCTATGGTGAATTAAATACAATTGACATTATAATTGTAATTTTGCAAAGTTCTTGATTATAATTATATAAATGTTAAAAATCAAATTCAAAAAGTTTTTGATATTTTCAAAGACAAAGCTTTACTTTGGTCAAAGCATGTTTTTAACTAAGTTGTAGAAGAGTTCCCAATCCAACAAACTAAGTTTTCATTGTTTATTAGGAATTCAACTGTTTTATTTAATTTTGCTCTCGCTGCACGATTTTTCAGAATTCTCTTCTTCCAGAGGATCTTCCAATTTTCGCTGGGTATGGTAAAATGGTGTTTTGTACAAATCAATGATTTCGTAGTATTTAGTATACAAACATTTTTTTAGTTCTCTACAGTAATATTCAAATCTCCTGTTCGCGCATGCGCGCACGTCACGTATTATTGTTTGAAACAAAGCAAATGTAGTTTGGAAATTGAGGAGAATGGTTATGTTTCTCGAGCGGGAATTAATCCCCATATCCTTTGTTACGTTTGTCTCTGTCTGTAATAAATAATTTAAAAAGACACTGATCCGTCGTATGAGTGATTAATTATTATATAATCAACACATCTCTTAACCATAAAATCCAACATAGTGGACCGCCGAGTCCGCAGTCGTACCAACGAATTATGGATAAACTAAATTGATTAAAAGGAGCTATCAAAACCTCGATAACAAAACTCGAAAATTTTGTGAAGGAATTTTCTGAAATGGATTTATCTGGTACAACAGTGAGTGAATTGGAAGTTAAATCTAAAAATGTTGGAACACTCCAAAATCGCATTGATCAAATTCGTGAGCAATAGTACGATTTACCAAACATCAGTGAAATTCCAGATGTCGAAAATGACTTGAAAGATATTGAAACAAAACTGGAAAATTTGGAGGTAAAGTTAAAACTATTTATTGATTCATTGAAAAACGCAAATTATTCTAATTGTTCGAATACTTCTTCATCAGAATGTTCTGAATCGAAAGTTAAACTATCTGAAATACCACTCCCTATTTTTACTGGAAAGTATGAAGAGTGGTCTAATTTTAAAAATCAATTCGAACATCTTATTTCAAATAATGAATATTTAAATGAAACTCAAAAAATATTTTATTTACGCGCATCGTTAAAAGGTGATGCAAAACAAATAGAAACGTCAGATGATTCATTTGAATCTTTATTCGCAGCTCTGACTGAGCGTTTTGAGAATCGCCGACTTTTGGTCGACACTCATATTCTTGCCATTATTAATTATGACAAAATGCAATTTGAATCATCTAAAGAATGAAGAAACTTGGTTGACTGTTTGAAAAAAAATGTAAGAGCTTTAAAAGTTTTGAATTACGAACAAAATTCCTTATCGGATGCTTTACTTGTAAACATCGTGCTTCAAAAGCTCGATAAAGAAACAAGAAATCAATTTGAGTATACGTTAAAATCAACTCAAGTTCCTGAATATGAAACATTAATTTTATTCTTGGAAAAAAGAAGCTCAATTCTTGAGAGCGTAATTCGAAATCCTCTTCTCACCCCCATCTAATAAAACAAAATCTTTGATGATTAACACTAACGATAAATCTAAATTGAAATATTGTTGTGCATTGTGTAATCATGATCATTCTTTGAATAAATGCCCTAATTTTCAAAAATTAGATTTTAACAAAAGATACGAAATAGTGAAAGAGAAAAATCTTTGCACGAACTGTCTTAGAAAAAATCATAAACCTAGTTCTTGCTATACTAAAATGTCTTGTTTAGTGTGTTCTAAACACCATCATTCAATGCTTCACAGAGAAAAAAGTGTGGGCAAAGATGGCGACGCTGATGGTTTGACATTCGAAGAAAAGGCAGGTGGTACTTCTTTTGCTCAAGTGGAAGCGAATTCATCGGCGCCTAAGAATAATATAGCAGAACAATGGAAGAAAGAAGAATTTGATGTGCAATCTCCTCAGAAATTTATTAGTCTGGCATCAAATTCCACAAAGGTACTTGGCTTGGGACACAACAGAAGATTTTTTAATCTTTGACATTCAAGGTTTGATGAAAACTTTATCAGACCGAAAGGACACCAAACGTTTCATTTTACAAGCCATTGGAAAAAACTTTGACCCATTGGGATTATTGACTCCTTTTACAGTAAGAATTAAGTGCCAGTTACAAGAATTGTGGCTTTGGAAAAGCCAGTGGGATAAGCCATTACCTCTTGATGTTCAAAAAGAATGGCTTCAATGGTGCAATAAGCTGCCAAACTTCACATAATTAAAGATTCAAAGATTAACTATTCCCTGTATTACAGATTCAACTGTGATTGAAATACATACTTTCTGTGATGCCAGCAACAAGGCATATGGTGCTGCCGTCTATTTGCGAGTAACAAATGGAAATGAAATTCAAGTGAATCTAATAGCATCAAATAGTCGAGTTACTCCTCTGAAGAAAATTTCTCTGCCTCGACTCGAACTTCTCAGAGCTTTGTTGGCGTCTCGATAAACGAATGCGGTCAAAAAATAATAGACCGTAAATTTTCATCCAAAATTTATTACTAGACTGATTCAAAAATAACATTGTATTGGATTAAGGGTTCCACTAATCGCTGAAAGCAGTTTGTTGCAAATCGAGTAAAGGAGATAAAATCTTTGACTGGAATCAATTCTTGGTTCTACTGCCCAGTAAAGGAAAATATTTCCATTGATGCTATATCAAGAGAAGCCAATGCTGATGTTCTCGGTGACTGTTCGTTCTGGTGGAATGGACCAACCTTCCTGTCAGTTGCCAATCTACCCTTTATAGAAGAGAATCCTGTACTTCTAGAGGAAGAATATATTTGTGAAATTAAAAAAGACTATGTGAAAGAGACAAAACTAACAAGTAACTCAAAAATAACTCTATCTATTTCTAACTCTTCTAGCTTATTGGAAACACTATTAAAAATTAGTAATAAGTATTTAAAAATTGTTCGTGTTTTAAGTTATCTTTTCAGGTTCTTCAACAACTGCAAGTATCCTGAGAATAAAGTAGTAGGACCTCTAACCTCTGACAAATTATAGCATGCAGAGATGTTCTTAATCAAAGAAACTCAAAGAACTAAACTTAAAGATGACTTTAAATGTCTTCTTAAAAATGCAACTGTTTCGACATCAAGTAAGATTAAAAGTTTATCCCCTTTTCTAGATTGAGAAAGTATAATTCGAGTTGGAGGTAAGTTAACTAATTCCTCATTAAGTTATTCTAATAAACATCCAATCCTATTGCCCTGAAACTGTAATTTAACAAAAACGATCATTCAATGCTATCATGAGAAATATTTGCATTCTGGACCTCAAACTTCGTTGTTTCAACTGAGGCAAAAATATTGGCCTTTAAATGGTCGAAATTTGTGTAGAAAACTAACACATGATTTTGTCTCACATATTTTAAAGCAAATCCTCAAATATGTAATCAAAAAAATGGGTGACCTTCCAAAGGAAAGAATTAATTCAGATTTTACATTTAACTCTGTAGGTATAGATATATATGGTCCCTTTTTTATTAAAAACAAAAATCAAAGAAAAGGTTCCTTAACTAAAATTTATGTTTGTATATTTTTTTGTCTAGTAACTAAAGTCACCCATTTGGAAATTGTGTCAGATCCTATCTCAGAGTCAATGATTGCAGCCTTTAAACGCTTTATGGCAAGACGAAGAAAATTTCCAAAATTCTTTTCAGATAATGCGATCAAATTCATTGGCACGAATAAAGAACTAAGAGAACTTCATAACAGAATGATTAAACAAGAAACTTTAGCTAAATTTTAGCTAAGAAATCGGAAGAGAGCATTGAATGGAAATTTGTTCCTCCTAGAGCCCCAAATTTTGGAGGCTTATGGGAAGCGGGAGTGAAGTCTATCGAATATTATCTGCAACGTGTTATGAGGAACTCTAATTTTACGTATGAGGAATTTTTGACTGTCTCAGTTCAGGTTGAGGCAATGCTCAACTTACGTCCTTTGACCCCTCTCTCTTCAGATATAGAGGATTTAAGCATCTTAACTCCTGGACATTTTATAATAGGAAGATCTCTTACTTCAAATGTAGAACCTACCTTGGTAAATATCTGTGAAAACAGATTAAACTTATGGCAAAGAACTACAAAGGCAGTACAACTAATTTGGAAAAATTGGCATAAATCTTATTTAAGCACCTTAAGACAACGTACTAAGTGGATGTTTTCTAAACAAAATGTAAAAATTGGTAATATGGTAATCTTAAGGAAGGAAAATATACCTACTTCTGAATGAATTTTAGATCGCATTATCAAAACATATCCTGGTAAAGATAACAATATTCGTGTCGTGGACGTCAGAAAAAAATCTGCTATATATAAAAGACCAATATCCAAATTATGTGTATTGGCTTTAGAAAAATGAAAAAAAAAATTTTAAAGTTTTATTCAAAAAGATAAATTTAATAAATTTATCACTATTCTTCTCTCTTGCATTGCTGATTGTTTACTTTATGTACTGTGCATTTCAAATATTTGTGTAATGTTATTAACTAGTTTACAATATGTAAAATTATTGAAATTTATGTTTGTAAAATTTATATTTAACTATTATTTACTTGTGTGAAAATATTAAATATTTCGCATTGCGATGGATGTTCGCGCATACGCGCACGTCACGTGATATTGTTTGGAACAAAGCAGATGTAGTTTGGAAATTGAGGAGAACAGTTATGTTTCTCGAGTGGGAATTAATCCCCATATCCCTTGTTACGTTTGTCTGTGTCTGTAATAAATAATTTAAAAAGTCACTGGTCCGTCGTATGAGTGATTAATTACTATATAATCTAAACATCTCTTAACCATAAAAGCCAACATTTCCTTTTCCTTGGAAGGCCTTTTACTTTTTCTAAAATTTGATAATTAAATATCAAGAAGTCTACGCATTATTTTATTATTATTTAAAAGATTTAATATAATAAAAAATGTATTAAAAGAAAGAAATAGGTTATGGTAATATCAATCATTTTGGAAATAAATAAGATATCGGTATAGCGCAAATAAAATAATTATTTAAATTGTGGAAAAGTACTATATTTATAGAATATATTATGTAAATCTGGAATTAATTAATTTAAAAATACATCTAATATAAATATATCGAAACATTAAAAATATTATTTTTATATAGAAATGAATTTTTTATAAACTCTTTTTTAAGAAAATTTAAATATTCTGTTATTAATCTTAAGTAATAAAAATAAATATATACATCATAATTTAAAATTTTATTGAGTTAAGCTATATAATCTTATTCATTAAAGTTATTAATTTTGTTGAAGTTTATAACTGATATTAAATATGTATGCTTAAGTAATTTTACCTTAAGCAGAATAACGTTTTTTGAAATTTTATGAAAAGATCTATTTTTTTATGATCTGTATTTTAAAATAATACTTATGTTTGAAATTAGTTTTAAACTAATTTAAAAAATACTAATCAATATATCATTTTTTGTATATAATATAAACAGTTGAAAAAATTATATTTGACAGATGTATTTTTAACTAATGCATATTAATGCATATAAGTGTTTTTAAAATTATTTCATTAAAATAATAGTAATGGTATTTTGTATAGACATATTCTCGGTGAATGGCTTTTTCCTATTTTAAATTAATCGTTTTAAAAATGCTGAGGTCTAAAAAATGTGTATAAGTAAAAATATTTATGGCTAAGGATTTTACATGAATTAATCAGCTTTGAACAACATTTGCAATGAATATTCTCTGCAATGAAATTCATTTCAACAATGCTTGAAAATTTCTTCAATTAATCTATTTGAATTAAGAACACATAGATTAATTGAAAAAAATTTTTATCACATTATAATCAAAACAAAATAAATTTGTGATGATAGATTAATAAAAATCAAGAAAAAAAGTCTGATTAATTTTTAAAAGTTTTGAAAAAGACTCATAAAAATTTATCTTCACACATTATTTTCAGTAAAGTTTACTAATCAAAATATTTTATGAATTTTTAGAAATTTTTATATTTTCCATACATTATTGTAAATATATTTGCATTAGAAAGAATGCAATACGCTTACAATAATGCTTGAACGCATTTATTAGCATAATTCAGTGTGAAATTTTGAGAAGTTATCATTTTTCAGAAACAAAGTTCAAAAGCTAATTTTTAAATGGACTTTAAGCTCTTTTAAATTCTTTCTTATGAAAAAATCCAAATCGTTGATTGCGTAAAGAAATGCAATCAAAACGCTTAGCACGTAGATAATAAAAATATTACTCTCAAAGCAAGTATTTCTTTGACAGTTAAAAAATAAAACTTGTCTCAATGAATGTTGTATTGTTGACAATATATTACTTTACTACACAAAAATAGAATAAGAATTTAAGTAAATTTTTTTTCTAGCTTAAATTTATACAAGTTTCTTTTTTAATTATTTTAATAACATTTCTCTAATTCAATAGCTAATGATAAAAATAAAGTGAATAACTTATTAGTTTTTAATATATTAATAGACCTATTGGGAATAATTAAATAAAATAAATTGGCAATTATAGAGTTTTAGACAAAATCTCATTAGCTTCAAATTTTAACTATAAAATTAATGAAATTTTGGTAAGTTAAAACTAACATACATCATGTAACTAAACCTTTATATGCAATAAAATAAATATTATGGATAAAACGATTGCAATATTATACATAGGCATAACGTTTGTTTATTACTGCTAATTTGTGATGACACTTTAAACATAGATAATGTGATAAAAATGAAAAAACAGCATCAGTTGAATATTTTGAGAAAGAAACTGCTTTTAAAATGTGGAGCTCATCATTGAACGCGAATGTTTGGGTATGGAATATATTGGGCTCCAGAACATATCTGCGAACTCAAATCGCAATTTATCGAGACTCTGGAACAACATGTCCGTTTGTTTAGGGATACCAAGGGAGTTGAATTTGTGTTTATGGATGACAACGACTGCATTCACCGTTCGAAAATCGTCAAAGAATGCCTTAAAGGGAAAGATATCACATGTATGGAAGGGCTAGTATTTTAACACCATTGCTAATAATTCCTTATCCTTAATTTATAGACTTGTATGGAGAAAAATAAAAATGTTATGTGTTAATTTTTTATTTATTTAAAAATTTTTACAATATAATGACTAGGTGTAAACTAAATCTAATTTAATTTGTTAGGATCCATTCTATATTTTACAAAGTAATAATTAATATATACCTAATAACATCAAAACATAACGAAGAAAATATTTTTTTTCAAGAAGTTGCATCAAATTATTTTATTGAACTGCGGTATTAAATTATTATAAAATTTTAAGATGGTATTTGAATGAAAAAATGTATGAAACCATAAAAAAATCTGTATGCTACTAAAAGGTTTTGCAATCTTTGTAGTGCTTTAACTTATACACTAAAGACTAGTTAATTATATAAAAAATATAGGAACATTTTGGTAGTTTTATTAACAATAAGGAGAATATTTTACCACCACAAAAACTGTTTTCTTTAAATTTGATTAATTTGAAATTATAAGGGTCATGGTATAGGAAATATTATTACTTAACAAATATCACAATAAAATGTAACTTAAAATTTTTTAAATTTAACTATCAGGTTTATCAAAATCTATTTTATCGTCTCAAATATTTTAAAACTATGAACTTTAAAATTCAATTCTCTTTGACACCAACTTTTCTAGCTTTTTGTTACAAATTTGATGGAAGTATTTCTTTAAAAAATATCATATTAAAGAAGAAAAAATTTTATAAAAAAATTCTAGAAGAAATATTCGAGAAAGGTAGAAAAATTACGTTTCTTATAATTATATATATATACATTCTACAGAACATTTAATGTAATTTATTGAGCCAGTATAAAAATATTTTTAAATTAAAGTAAAAACTTTTGTCTTATATTAAGAACAAAGGATGCTTGTTTAGAAGGATTTGATACCTAATAAACGTAAAAAATTTTGAAATAGTTTACGTCTTTAAAGTTTTCCCTACTTAAAATATTGGTATTAACTTATTTTAAGTCTATTGTATGAAACATTTTCAAAGAAGTGTTTCATACAATAGACTTATAATAGACATACAATAAACTAAAAAAACCATTGATTGTGTATAAGCAATAAATTTTCTTTTCAAGGCATGTTCAAATTCAAGTACAATTATAAGACCATAAATATGGATTTTTAATTTTAATTTTTAAATTATAGCCGAATATGTTTTGCATTAAATAAATGAAGGCAATTTGTAAGTGTATTTAAAACAAATTAGCTTGAAATTAGCTCTCTTGTTTTCCAATAATTTGGTTATCCTTAAAAGGAATCCTTGAAAATAAATCATTTCTTGTTTTCTTTATCTTGATAATTATATATAATCTCTTTTTTGGTGTACTAATCGGCTCTTATTTTATTTATTGTAAGTTTATTTTTTAAGGAGGAATATCAATTTTTATGATACTACCATCATTAATTTTTGGAAAATTGACAATAATTTAAAAATATAACATCATTAGTTCCTAGATTACCATTTTTAGTCTTATTAGAGAAATAGAAATAACTGTAAAAGTAAATAATATAGAAAATTAATAAAATACTATAATACAAAAATTCCTTTATCGGAATTTATTTCAGAAATTTTTGATGATAAATATATTAATTTGTATTGACATTACAAATATTTGATTATAATATGTTTTAATAAAAATATAAACAAAATGTAACATATATAACAACTTGGGAACTATTATAGAATATTGAACAGCTATTTACAGGGAAATAAAGATTTATTAGCAAATTTTTACGCCATTTTATATGTACAGTAATTGCTTAAATTAAGGACATTTTATTGAAGCATACTAGTCGCAGAAAAGATAACAGATTATAGACTTAATAAACGTAATAAAATAAACATATTTAGAAATATATATTTAAGTTTCTGGAAAGTTTAATCAAAGATAACTTATAACACTTACAAATTGCTTACACATCTCTTATTAAGCGTATTTTTTGTTATATAAATTTTGATTACATTATTAAAAATGAAATAAGTATAACACAATAAAAATAAAAAACAATCAACGTTGCCTAAAAGTCATTTTAACTATTAATTGAAGAATGTGTATAAAATCATAGATAAAATATGTTTCTTATGAATAAATGAGTATGGCATAAATAAATATATTACAAATATTTAAAAAAGTTAATAGTTTCTATTACATTTTATTAAAAGGCATTTGTAATCATTAATTTTCTAAGAAAATAGATATTAATTAGAATAATTTGTTTTTTCACAATGTTCAATTTGATTTATTTCCCATTTATTGAAAAATACTAAAGTATTATCGAAATTATCTTCTTTATATACAAACACACACACATATATATACATTACGAATGCATAAAATAAAATACAAAGGGGTTTTACAAACCAATAACAATAAATAACATACCTTAAGCCTATAGAAGTTTCTTTCGATAAAAGTTTATTACTAAATATCAACAAGAATTACTTGGCAGGATTACCCTGAGCATAAAATTTTATCGCAGATCAGGAAGAATTTCTGTTTTAAAAATGAGCTTCTTAGCTGCTTATAAGATGATTTGAACACAAACGAAATGTGAAATTCAAATCGGATTAAGTTCTCAGGTGTCAAATAGGATAAATTCAATTTATATCGTTTTGGAATCTTGTTTGAAAATAAAAAAAAAATTCAAATGAAATAACACAAATTATTCAAACTTGTTACATGATAAAAATAGCTATTTTCTCTAGAAATTTTAAAAAACATGTTTGAAAATATTTTGCAACGTTAATTTTAAGATCTCCAATAGAGTTCTTTTTGAATATACAAAAAAAGGATTTTATGCATTATATATATATATATATATATATATATATATATATATATATATATAGTATATCCAAAATAGTTTGACTTTTCTATTTATTTAATACATAAAAATGCAGAAAAGTTCTTTATAAAAGCTTTTAAATTTCCAACATAATGTAAATTCTAGTCCTCTAGGATTTGAAAAAATATAAATCATTGAAACAATTTTTAACCATAAATAAAAGAAAGATTAAAGGTTTTAATGTTTATTTTTTAAAGTTCTATTTAAACTTTTAAAAAGTAAATACAAAGGTTGTAATGTTTAAATTTTAAAAATTCCTTGCTTAATTAAAATACTTTCACTTGCTTTCATAAATGACATTTTTAAGCATTTAAACATTCTACAAATAATGCCTAGAAAATAAGAAAATTAATTTCTTTAAGAGATCATTCATAGGAATATGGAATGCATATTAATTAAAATGATAAATTTACGTACCTCAAAGATTTTTATGTTATTTAAAATTTTGTTATATTTTTCAAGTGAAATGAAGTAAATAATTTAATCTAAAAACATTTTAAATATATATTTAAATATTTTTGAATTTATAAACACTCTATTCACTTATCTCTTTGCACATTTATATATTATTTGTCATAGTTTTCCAATAATATATATATTCTCTAATTATATCTATACCTCATTATTCACCATTATTAGGGATAATGAATGCTCTCCAGGTTACTGTATGTTCACAAAGTTCACCAAATTCTTTGCATTCACTTTCAACCGTAAAATGCGTTTTCAAAGTAAATATTTATGCACAACTTTTGACATATTCTTTCATTAATCTACATATTGAGTAAAAGCATACTCAACGCTTACATAGAAATATATACAATTTTAGAAAAAGTTCTATATTAAGCTAATGATTGCTTAAAACACATGACATCTGCTATTACACTCTGATTGATTTGATATACATATTTGCTGATACAATAAAAACTACTTTCTACTATATTAATTTCGTATTGACCAACTTTGCCTAATTATAATGTTTGCAGTGTTTTTTATCTATATTTTCATCTTTGATTTTTCGTTGTACCTATATATAAATCTATCACAATTGTTGATTCAGAATTCATAATATCATTATTTTCTACAACAATCTACACACATCAGTTCAATATTGACGATTAAAGTGAAAGATGGCATAATTTAGATTCTCTAAAACTAAAAAAACAAAACATTGCATATATATTTTTCATTATATTTTTCAATATTTTCATTCACTGTTAGAAATACTGAAAAGCAACATAAAGCTTTCGTTATATTTCTTTTCATTGATAGGATTAATAAGATTGTAAATTTCTTTACATTTTTTCTCAGTTTTTGCAGACAATGACATCAAAAAAAGTTTTTTTATGATGGGTAATACAAAGCCGATATTTTTTCCCTTGAATTTATTGTTTTACACAGGTTTAATTATATTTTTCGTTCACTAACAACGTCCAAAATCGCTTAGAGAACTTGCTAACAAATATCATTATTTTATTAAAATTGTTTTGTCCTTCTGCACTGCTCTAAGATGTAATGATTATGCAAGATTTTCATATTTTTGTGCTTTTGATTAACTATTTCAATTGCAATGAACTTGAAAACAGGTTATTTATTCAAGAGGTTTTAAGATAAATTTATTTTCAGATTGATTTGTGGCAACAAATATTTAAAAAATAAATTCCAAAAAAAAATAGATTTTGAAATTAAAATATCTTTACATTAACTATATTCAAGGTTTAGTTATAGAATATCATTTAATACATCATAACAGCAAAATAAACTTAGCTCTATAAATAAATGGTTGAAACTCATTGCTTATCAAGGGTGGTGATTATTTTAAATCAGTGTACGAGTTTTACTGTGAACATAAATATATTATTTGTATTTGTTATGTATGATACATACAAACATATATATATATATATATATATATATATATATATATATATATATATATATATATATATATATATATATATATATATATATATATATAACACCTTTAACAAATGTTTGAGATACATTACTTCTGTTGCGGGATTTCAAAATGTAACTGGTATTATGAGCATTGCCAAATATGGTCATGGAATTTCAAATTGTACTAATGATGTCATCGCTCGCCCCTATTTTTTTACAAATCAGTATCGAGTATGGTATGTCCTTCTTAGGAGGATTCTGGATCCTTGGAAAAGATTTTCCTACCGATGGAACATGCTATAGTAGTCTGGTCGTTACATATTTTTAAATATGCTAATTTCTTCTCTTTGTAGTATGATTAAAAATTACTGCTGAAAACCTACTTGTAATGATCACTAGGACACGAATAAGCAAAAATACATTTCAAATACTTATCAAGCTATTGTTTGGTTTCAACAGAATTTTTTGCAATAAAAAAAACAGTTTTAATGATTACACATAATTTTTTCCACCCATTTGTTTTAAAATTATAAAACTTCTGTCATTTATACACTATAACCTCTAGTATAACTGTCAGAATGCCATATATGTATTAGACAATTGATGTATTGCCTGATATTGCGCCAGAAAGTTGAATATCCACAGACAATCGATATAACGTTCTATAAAACACTTCTTGGAGCCTGGTCATCATGGTGTAGACCCCGAAAACTGTAAATACAAATGATATTTGTAAAATTATCAAAAAATGATTTAACCGAAATCCAAGAAACTCAATGAGAAAAATAGTTAAAGAAATAAGGGTTAATAAAGAATCAGTTAGGCAAATTAAAAAAGAACTTGGACTTTAGCCATATAAACTTCTAAAAAAGTACAAAAACTAACTGAATAAAATAAGCGCACACGGTTGCAAAGATGTCGATCTCTCCTTCGAAAGTCCGCAAAAGGCTCATGGAAGCATTTCATCTTTACGGACGAAAAACTTTTCACAATTAAACAATCCTATAATCGACAAAATGACCTTTATTGATCATCTGAGTGTCTGGAACTTCCACAAGAATAGAACGTCGGAAAAAACCACAGTCAGTTATGGTTTGACGAAGCACTTGTGAATCTGGAAAAACTCCTTTGGTTTTCAAAGATCAAAGCGATAAAATGAACATGACCATGTATTGCAATGAGATTTTACAGTTGATTTTACTGTAAACCTTGGGCCCAAAAACATTTTTAAAACAGCATCTGAACACTTCAACAAGATTCTGCCCCTTCTGACAGAGCAAAAGCAACGCAAGCCTGGTGTCAAGCAAATCTTCCAGGTTTTTAAAGCTGTGGGAATGTGGCTTCCCTATTCACCTGACTTGAACTCAATGGACTACAGTGTTTGGAATATTCTGCAACCAAGAGTATGCTCTAAGCCACATCGAAGTTTGGAGTGCCTATAGGTTACTCTTAAGATGGAATGGGCTGAATTAACGCTTGATGAACTACAGCCCATTGCAGAAAATTTTACGTGACGTTTAAGGCTCTGTATCGATGCCCAAGGGGGCCATTTTGAAGATACTTAAATATGTTGTATCTAGGTAACAAATGACTTAAGTAAAGTTAGTTTCTTAAAAATAAATTCCATGTTTTTAATTTAATAAAAAAATTTTTGTGAAAAGGATAAAGTTTTTTTAAAATAGAAACGTTTTCTAAGTATTTTCTAAATAAAAATTTAATGAAATGGAACAATAGAAAAAAAACAATTTATAAAAAATAGCTGTTTCAAGAAATTTAGATAAAATTTTACTAGTTTTTAGTTGTGACCTATTGTTATGTTCTACATAATTCAAATAGCTAATTTTATTTGATATAATATTATATTGCTTTATACGCATTAAATAAAAAACTAAAACCTGGTTAAATACATTTAATATTGTAATTAAAGGATTAATTGCAAGATGAAATGGTGTCAATTATTGGAAACTGTGACGGTTATTTTGGAAGAAAACAACTCAATTATCTAACTTCAGTATTGAGTATTCTTGTCGGGAACGGATCATTGAATACTAGACAAATAGCAGTGACGGTTCTTTATTTATCTTTGAGATTTTCCTGAGGACTCAAGTTAATGCTCGTTTGTCAGAGTGAATGAAGGGAAAGTGTTTCGGCGATTAGAATTCCCTATTATTTTGTTTCAGAAAATGAGAAACCATGAACTCGAGGTGAAAAATAAAATTATATTTAGTAAAGTGATTATATATATATATATATATATATATATATATATATATATATATATATATATATATATATATATATATATATATATTAAAAACTTAATTAAATAATTTTAAGCAAAAATTATTTCATTTTAGCTGTTGGGATTTAAATCCACTTATTATTTTACAAAATGTTACTAGTTGTTTTCAAATGTAGAAAAAGATTATGGAGACTAAAATAATTCATTTTTAAAATTTAAGATTTCTTGAACTATTACATAATTAAAATATGAATTTTCCATTCAACAAAATGAAAAATATATCAAATGATGGAGAAATATAAATAGGAGAATCAGTATTTTATAATTTCTTTATCCATACAAATCGAAGAAAATGAAAATTTCTGATGTTAGAGTGTTACTTTTCAATTGATTTATAAAGAAATTGAAATATTCGTTTTAGAAAGCTATGTTTGTCAATTTAAACTAATTTAAAATGAAATTGAAATGTAATATTAAAAAAACAAAGAATGTTGGCCAATTTCTTGTTTTTGATCCTAGGAAAGGCATATTATCAAAGGTATCTTTTGATGTACAATTTGTTTTGAAAGTTATCATATCAAAATTTTTAGTTTTGCATTTCTAAAATTCCATATATATAAACAGAATTTTTGAAGCAAAATATGTATCACGATTTTTTCAATAAGAAATATAAATTTAACTAAACAAATGAATTTTCAAACATAAGAAAATTATCAAATAAACATTTAATGAAATATTATTTAAAGTTGAAAATTACAGTAGAAATGTGAGAATCAAAATAAATTTGAAAAAGTTTATAGCAGTATGTTTTCAAATTCAAAATTATTTTTTTAACAGTTTCTCAATCTCGTATCAAAAATAAAAATCTTGAGGTTTGAAACTGAATTTTGAAAATTTTTAGAGGTTCTATTATAAAATATCAAGTAATGTTGAGTTGCCTGCAGTTTTCTTCATGCAACTGTGATTTAAATTTTAATTTTTAATTCATTTTTTTCGTTCTTCTATTTCATTATCATTCACATTATTAATTCTAAAATTTATACATACACATACATATATATATATATATATATATATATATATATATATATATATATATATATATATATAATTTGTGTGTGTATATAGTGTTTCACTCATACATTTTGGATATTTATAAATTTTTGGAAAGAATTTTGACTTAGTTTTTAATTTTTTATAATAAAGTATTATTTGTGTGTTAGGTTTGAGAAAAATCTATTGTAAAATTCCCCTCTATCTCTTTTTTAGTTTTCATAAAAACTTGAAATTAAAATGAATATTATTTTAATTCAATTGTGCATTGATACCAGTAAGTTATGTTCTTATGGTATTTAAAAATTTAATGTTCGTTAAATTATTTCAAAAGTTCTTTTCAAAACAGAATTCTTATCCATACAGATTTGTTAGCAACGTTCGTGGAAGTCATTTATTTTCAGTAGTAATATAAAAACTTCATCTCATTAACAAGATCATTAAATAAAATATTTAATTTATGAATAATTTATGAGAAATGAAGTATGGTATGGATATTTTTTTATTCCACCACTGTTTTTTTAATTTTTGGGAAACTTTTAGATTAATTGGAGGGTAGATTATCTAAAAAATTCTTTTGCTAAACATTTGTTGAAAATTACAGTGGAAAATATTTTGCTCTTAAAATGTTTTGGATTTTTATAATACTTTTTCAGTATAAGCAATACCTTTTATTAATTAATATTATTACATAATTAGATTATTGCCTATTATAATGTATTATTATGAAATTTATGAAAATAATTTATAACTGAATATCCAGAAAATAGTTTTATTTTTTTTTACAAGATAAAACGTGCTTTGCTTTAACATGTTCCCTTTATTGAAATCAGGCCGAAAATTATTGAATACCAAAAAATACTTTATTTCTGTTAACATAAACATTTTTAAATTTATTAAACTTTTGCTTGTATTATTTTTTAATCATATATTAATTTTTTACGAATTTGAGATGAAAGAGAAATGTTTATTATATATTTCTAAGATAATATTTAAATTTTTTCATTTCCATATGATTTGTATTATGGAAAAACTGATGGAGTTGTCAAAATATTACAATATTATGTGACTTTAAGGTTTTTAATATTATAACTATGATAAGTTATTTTGGCAGGTATATTAGAGCATTTTAGCTAAAGAAATTAAATTTTGTATGTACTAAAACATGACTTTTAATTAAAATAAAATAAAAATGATTAAAATAGAATGTAAATTTTGTTTTAAATTTACTTGTAGTAAAAATTTATCTATATAATTCAGATTTGGAAAGCATATAGTTGTATGCATTATGATTTTCAAGAACAATTGTTTTTCCAGCAAGTAATTGTAAAAATAATTTTGTTTCATGTTTAAGCAGCTTTTCATGTTTAAAGTTAATCTGTTTAAGCAGAGTTTTTCATTATCATTTCAATTTAGGAAATTTTATAAAAGGAAATTGTTTGTTATATTATAATATGTATTTTGGAAGTAAATGATATTATTTGTATTTAGAACTTGAATAATTATTTCATTTTAAAGAAATTCTGGGCATGAAATTATCAATGAATGCAAAATATAACTATGAAATATTTTATTGAAAAATGTGAGGTATAAGAGCTATGGAATGTTTACGAGAATTTCATCAAATTGAATGTAAATTTTAAATAAATGAATACTTGAATGTAAATGTTATTTTCTAATAATCTTTAGAGAAATATAATAAGTACTCATAATATTATTTATGAATATTTTTCGTTTGTTTCTGGAAGCATCTATTTATTAAAATGTAAGTTCTATGCTATTCTTCTAGGTCTTTGCTTAACACTTTTTTAAAATATTTTTTAGAACTTTTTTTATTTAAATTAGTTTAAAATTATTATTTCACTCTTGTTAAATACACTGCTCAAAACAATTAAAGGATATTGCGGTTTTAGGTGGATCTTGTGGCCGGAAAACTTTTTACCTGATTGATACATGGTGGACAGATGTAGTAGGTTATATGAGAATAAATTGCACATGTTTGGCAGAAAAAAATGCATTTTATTGCGCATTTGTGTATAAAAGGAAAAAAACACAATTTGTGCATATGAGAAAAAAAGAATAAGAAAAGGTGTTGTCTTCAAAGGAAGTCATTTTCAGTAGGGGGTATGGTTTCCACGGACGGTCAGCAACGTTAAACACCTTTCAGGCATGGAGTCAATGAGGCTATTAATCACGAGTTGGGGTATTCTGTCCCAATCTTCCAGAAGAGCACTTTCCAGTTCTTGGAGAGTTTGTGGTGGTGGTTGGTGGCCAGCAACTCGTCTTCCTAGAGCGTCCCAAACGTGCTCTATTGGATTCATGTCTGGAGAACACGCTGGCCATTCCATTCGTACGATTCCTTCCTTGAAAAGGAAATCCTCCACCAGGTTAGCACGATGTGGCCTGCAGTTATCGTCCATTAAAATGAAGTCATCTCTGATTGCTGCTGAGTAATGGACTAAAATAGGTCTGAGGATCTCATACCTATATCAGCGACCAGTCAGAGGTCCATCTCGAATGATATCGAGGTCTGTGCGCCCCTCAATGGAGATGCCACCATACACCAACACTCCACCACTGCCAAATCTGACACTTTCGTGCACGAACGCTGGATTATTCCTACTGCCACGGTCCCTCCAGATGAAAATACGCTTATTACCAGGATGAACAGAAAAACGGGACTCGTCAGAAAAAAGAACTTTGCTCCATTCATTTCTCCTCCAGTTCACATGCTCTGTTGCCCACTCCCTGCGGTCGCGACGATGCCTTGATGTTAGTTTAACACATACCATCGGTCGGCGAGCATACAGACCTACACCATAGAACCGGTTTCGGATAGCTTGAGTTTAAACCGTGGTGTCAGTAGCCGAGCGAAGGTGTTGTCGGAGTAGAATAGCGCTCATATTTCAGTGTCTCCGAGCCGTTAACACTAAATAACGATCTTCATTGGGCGTTGTTGCCCGTCTACGACCTTGCCCTGGTCTTTGGCCTGCACTTCCAGTCTCCAAAAAACGGTTCCAGATTTTGGAAATCACACTTTGTAATACTCCAATGGCCTGCGCTACTCCGGCATGAGTTTGGCTCCCTTCTAACCTACCAACAACTCTCCAAGCTTCTGAATTGGTTCAATGACTTCGCTGAGACATCGTACTCATCGAAACAAAGCAGTCACTGAATACCAATTATCCTTGTATTCATTATCTTTTATTCATTTGAAATTCAAATTTCATCACTGCCGCTGAAGTGACGTTTTTGACGTCGAACTCAAAATTAGCATACTCCACAGTTTGAAAATCAGAAAAATTTTCATTTGTGATTCTCTTCTTCCATTTTTAGCAAAAAAAATTTCATTTATATCTTTATTTTATCCTTTATCCTTTACCAATATCCTTTAATTGTTTTGAGCAGTGTTTAATGAGATGGTAAGCAATATTTTTGCAATTACGACTCTTAGTTAGGCATTTCTTAATAGTATTTGAATAAATCTATTATAATGTATATAAATATATGTAAACTCCAATTTATATTTAAAGATTTGATAATATTTATGAAAGAACAAGTTCTTATTGCGTTTTCAGTTAAAATTTATAATTTATTTAAATATATTATTATATAATGAAAAATATAATACATAAATATTAAAATTCATTAAAATTTTCGCTGTCTAATAGTAACAAAAATTTTTATTTTAAATAGAAATTTAATATTTAATTTAACATTTTGAAAGGGCGAAAGTGCTTTAGTATCTACAAAAGTGCTATTCTATAAAAATATTAAGGGAATTTCTCTTGCTTTATTTTGTCTTCCTCCCAAGAGTAAAAATGCAAAAATTATTCAAAATAAATACTGTTTTCTTTAAAATATTACAAATCTAAAAAGTACTTGTTTTCACTAGAAAGATAAAGTTAAACATTCAAAGCTATACTGAGTAAAACAATTATTGAAACCAATTAAAACTGAAGTGAATTGAAGATTTCTACAACATTCTTAGAAAACATCAAAAATCAAATTTTTGTAAAAAAGACGTAATAATAAATAATAATTTTTGTTTATTTAAAAGCAAGTTATTTTATTAAAATTTGAAATTTCGGTTACAGTGATGGAAGATGTATCTACCATAAGAATATTTTAACGAATGTGACTCATAAAAAGCAAATGACTCATAAAAGACTGTAATGCGACTCATAAAATTATTAACGCCATATACTATAAGTTACTTTTAAAATACTTTTAACAGTTGAAACTTAATATTTTCTTTCAATAACTCACAAGTAAAATTTCTTCCTAAAATGTACAGATTTCATCATTTCTCTTACAATACATCCTATTTTCTATATATTATATCTTATCTTTCTATACCAGCAAAATAGTTGTAATTGATGAACTCTTTAAAGGTTTTGGATTAAAAATAAATCCTTTATGGGATTATGAAAAACAGCAGAAACATTTTCTCAAAAATTATATTGGGACTTGACTTCCTTTTTATATTTTCTTAATATCTATTCACTTATTTAAAATACATTTGCAATATGATATAACATGAAAACGTCAATAAAAATATTCGTAAATGAAACACAAAATAATAAACAATTCATCAATATTTTATATATTTTTATAGAGTTGTTTTATAGAGTTAAAAATAGAAAAACGCATAAACTTTAAATATAAGGTATAAAACTAATGTGCCTCAAAGAAATCAGCATATTATGAGATCATCATGAGTTTATCAGGAAGAGTATAAAATGCATAAATATTACACAAAATTGTGAAATATTAAAAATATGAATTAAATTTTGCTTTCATTCGATAATATATCCTAATGCATATTTTTATACGTAAGAAGAGATTTGTCAATCAGAACTTTAAGGGCTGCTTTCTATATACAATTTTGTGTCTAATGCTCCTGAATCTGCATCATTTACAAAAATATAACATCATTATTTAATATTTTATAATAAAAGATGTTTACTATTTAAGTTTAAAGTTATTCTACAAATAATTGAATTATAATCCTGCAATTAGTGCAAAACATGAATTAAAATAAATATGTACAGGGTTAGCAAGAAATAAGTTTCCCACTTCAGAGGGCTGTAGAATACGTTCTGTTTGTCCAAATGAGATAAAATTTGAACTACAGATAATTCAAATGATGCGCTTGACATTTATTTTAAAAAAATTGTACAAAATTTCGCCGATAGATGGCGTTGTAATACATATAAAAACATATGACATGCTTTATAAATGTTAAATAATAATAATAAAAAAGTAGCATTACAACTGTTCAATATTCCCCCCTTCATTTTCAACAATGTGCTCTAATTGCAAAACCATATTTTCGACAGCAGACCAGAGTGAGTCTGTCGGAATATCAAGGATATGGCGCCATATGCTGTCCTTCAGATCTGGTACAGATGGTGGTCTTTTACGGTAGATATTGTCCTTCAAAAAACCCCACAACCAAAAGTCGCGGGGGCTGATTTCCGGCGAATGAGTAGGCCATGCCGTAGGGAAATGACGGCTGATAACCCGTGCCTCAGTAAAATGCTGTCTTAGCAGTTGCTTTACAGGACGATCAATATGAGGAGGTGCGCCATCCTGCATGAAAATGATGTCCTGAAGGCATCCACGCTGCTGAAGTTGTGGGATTACAAAATCCCTCAGCATATCTTGGTACCGTTGTCCTGTGATCGAACAGGTTTTGATTCCATTTGCAGTTATCTCTTCAAAAAAATACGGTCCAATCACAAAAGTAGCCGTAAACCCACACCATACTGACACTTTTTCAGGATGCAAGGGTTTTTCCTGGATAGCGCGAGGGTTTTCCGCTGACCAAATTCGACAATTGTGGGTGTTGATTTGCCCATTAAGTTGAAAGTTGGCTTCATCAGTCCACAGAATATTCCATGGCCAAGTGACGTCAACCACCATGACGACACACACACACACAATAAATAGAAATATACAAAACATATGCAAGAATGCAGTATCAAAGAATAGGAGTAAAAATATAATGAAAAGTATAGCAAATCTCACAACATGAAATCAGCTTAAGATAATATAACCAAAAATACAAATTGCAAAATTTAAATTATTAAAGCATAAATTATACAATAGAAATTCAAATATTCACTTAGTATTTTTTTTAAATTAAAACTCTAAGCCAGTGATTCTCAACCTGTAGGGCGCAATCCCCTAGGGGGGCGCGAGCATATCCAAGAGAAAATGTTATTTAAAAGAATTGATTAAGTGACTGAAAGGATAGAACACACACATATACAAAACAAAATACATTTCGATATATTTAATAATTAACTTATTAAATTAAAACAACTTACTAAATTAAAAACAAATTTAATAATTATTAGCGACTTATTTAGTCCTGTCTTTCAGAGCAAAGTTTTTCAAAGGAGGATTTAATATTAGAAACAGACACTCTCAGTTCTTTTTCTATATTTCACTGATATCTATATTTTGTCTTCAAAGAAGCCATCGCAGAAAATCCAGTTTCACAAAGGTAAGATGTTGAAAACGGTTGTAGAATGCGAAATGCCCTTGTTTTTAGTGCAGAAAACTCATCATCCACTCCTGCCCAAAATTCAAAGAGTGATTTATTACTCTTTTGTTTTCACCGCTTGCCGTGAAGTCTATAAAGGTTTCTTCCTCTTCAATTGAGAGTCCTTCGAGAGTATTTTGAAATGGATCCCTCACCCACTTGTAACTTGATATCAGTTTGTCGTCAGCAAAAAAGTACTTTTTAAAATTCTTTGCTAGCATTGCTAAATGATTTTCATTGGTTACAAAAACAATTTTTACATGTTGTTCTTCAGCCATGTAAGTTTTCATACAATCATTCAAATTTGCAAACATTGTTAAGTTTTCTTGCTTTATATTTCTGCTCCACAATTCCAATTTCCTACAAAAAGCATTAACTTTATCACTCATATCCAGTATATGTGTATTTGCTCCTTGCACTTGAAGATTCAAGTTATTTAATTTCTTGAATATATCGACCACATGTAGCTCAATTTCATCACAAATAAACTATCGCGAAAATTCTAAGCTTCCGGTCTGTTTTTCTCTTCTAGGAAAACGGCGATTTCTTCTCTTAATTCATAAATACGTTGCAAAATTTCCCTCGTGATAACCATCTTGCCTCGCAATAAAATAGTAACGCTGAATGTACTGCACCTATGTCTTTACAAAGTACGGAAAAGATTCTTGATTTCAGGGTCTCATTATTATATAATTTACTACGGTTACAACCTAATTAACACAATATTCAAACCAGGACTCATTTCTTTGGAAGCCAAAGCTTCTCTGTGGATCATGCAATGTGTCCAGACGCACTGTGGCGATTTTTGTTTCACAAGTGCTTGAATACTTTGGAATCTTCCGGACATAGAACGAGCACCATCAGTGCATATTCCGACGCAATTTTTCCATTCTATGTTTGCCTCGTTCATAAAATCATTTAAGATAGCAGATAATGCGAGTGCTGTTGCTTTGAGTTCTATTGGTTTGCAAAGTAATTCTTCTACTACTGACAAATCATCACAAAATCTAACATAGGCAATGAAATAGCAATCTAACATAGGCATCTTTATTGTTACCTCATCGAGTTGTATTGAAAACAATTTGTCATGCAACTTCGACAAAAAGCTAACACTCTACATCTTCAGCTATATCAGCAATTCGACGGGCAACAGTATAATTTGAAAGAGGTATAGACTGCAGTTGTTTTGCAAAATTATCCGCAAACATAATTTCTATAATCTCAATTGCGGCTGGCAAAATAAGCTCTTCACCAATGGTGTGAGGCTTTTTACATCTGGCTATTTTATATGAAACTTTGTAAGAGGCAATTAAAGCTTTTTCATTCACAAAGTTTTTTTAAGCAATGATTTTTGCTTTTCATATGATTTTAATTTTAATTCCAAGAATTATCTGGGTTTGTTTACGTACTCACTATGAAGCATATCCAAATGTCGTTTAAGTTTATTAGGTTTTATGCTAACTGCCACCAACATTTTTGAGCAAATGATACACAGGGGCCTTTCTTCTTCATTTACTTCAGTACTAGTGAACCCAAAATTTAAGTATTTTTGAGAATATTTTTTTGATTTTATTTTCGGAGCCACGCTTGTCTGTGTACTTATTGATGCTTGTTTATCGTCTAATGCTCGCTTACGCCCGCTTAATAATTTATACATGATTCTGCATAAGTCTCCTGCCGTGAATATTTAAAACGGTGAATTGCAATTACACGAAAATATATATAACATACACATTCAGAATAGATTCAATAGCGATAGAAGGATCGACTCGAATGAGATTGTCTGGAATTGAAATTGGTGTGATAGAACTTTCTCCTTCTCCCTATGAGAAAACATTTGTTCATGTCTACTCACGCTCCTAACTTAACTTTTAAGCTGATCAGACAAATTCCAGACAAATCAAAACTTCTCGCGAAACCGTGAGAATGCCCGACATGGCGGGACGCAAGAGCAATAAAAAGGCATAGGATTCTTGTTTTTTCAATGCTGAGGATCGGTGTTGCAAGATGTCAATAAATTTCCGTATTCTTGGTAGTTTGTAAAGTTTAAAATTAAGGTTGTAGTGTAGGTTTAGCACCAAAATACTCAAAATACATTATTACTGTTTACATTTTATTGTATGCGGTGGGGAAGGGGGCGCAATGAAAATTATGATTGAAAATTGGGCCGTGAATACTAAAAAGTTGAGAAACACTGTTCTAAGCCATTATATATAAAGTCACAAAACATTAAATATATATTACAAAAAAGAGGTATATGCAAAAACTTCAATGGATTCAATATATTAATATAAAAATAAGTTTAAAATAAAATAATAAATAACAAAATTCACTAGTAAAAGTGAATATGTAGTAGTAATGAAATTCATATTCAAATACAATTTGTGATTAAAAAATTATCATATTTTGCGCTCAATCAATGACATGCAGTTTTATGCATTGAAACTAAATCAAAATAAATTTACATTTTAAAATAGTAAAAGCCACAAACTTTATTCTCTAAGGAGATCTACACTATTCTTGATCTTATTTGCACAAGTTTTCAGATAGAATTTCACAACACCAACTTTTTTCGCTTCGCAGTCTACTAGCGAATGTAATAAATACAGTGCATATATTCTATAGCCATAAAGATTTTTAAAAACTTGCTGTTTCCTTGAGATAATTTAAAAATTTTTTAAAATGAGAGTAAAAGAATAAAGGTAGATTTAATTAAATGATATTTACCAGCTTATTAAATATTTTTTATCATGTTTTGAATTAATTAGAGAAATCAACATAGATAGAAAAAATTGTGAACTGCATGATATATTCATGAAATTATGAGTTTTTAACGAAGTTATGAGTTTAACAGTTAAAAAAATCATGATTTTTAAAGTTGTATTATTAAATATTAGTTTAAATTTGACTAAACATTATTTTAAGATAATTTGATGAATTAAAATTGAAATTAATGCTTTCTTAAATATTTTTTACAGAAATACATATTATGGTATGTACAATATCTGTTTGTAACGAAATGCATAGAAAAGCTAAGCTGTTTACTAGTATATTTATTGGTAAGCAAATGTTTTAAAATATTTCAATAAAAAGAAAAATAAATCAATTATGGAAAAAAAGCTGCTGTAAGCAAAATGAGAAGATTTATAAAAAAACAACATCAATAGAAATCCATAAATATTTAATACTGCTTTTAATGTAAAATGTAAACACGAAAAATTGTTTTTATTCTTTAGCTACTGATTGCATGATGAAATTGAGCATTTATATGATGAAGCACTGGAAAATAAATTGTTTATTTAGTAAATTGCGTGACTTTGAATAGGAAAGATAATTTTCTAGTTATTTCCCAGCACCAATTTAAAATGGGTCATGTATATTAAACTAAAAGCAAACATAACAACCCTTTCAATTTTTCTATTCAAAATTATTGCAGAGTATCGTTAGGAATATATGGTATTTATGAAGCATACGTCTCATCAAAAATTTATTCCATTAAAGGTTTTCAACACATTTAATACTTGTTTACTTCAAGATAGGTATTAAAATTCTTAAAAATAAATTATATATTTTAAATAATAACATTTGAAATTTTTATATAATAATTTTTTATTTAAAAATTTTAATATTATTAAAAAGAAATTTTTATATAAAATTTTTTCCTATTTTTCCTATAATGCATGAGTAATTTAAAATCAAATAATTGTCTTTAAAAATTTAGCGACCGTTATTTCAGAGTGTACAATTGCTTTCTTTAAATATATTAAAAAAGTAGATAAGTATTATAAAAGTTACAAAAATATGTTTTTTATTTATAATAATGAATATGACAGAAACAGAAAACATATTTCAGTTTCTTTTATTGAGTCAAGTTATTGTGGTGGTGGTGGGACTAATCCCCATCTGGTCTAGTGGAAATAGACCAGATCCATGAGATCAAAGACAGCCAAAAAGTCCAAAAGCAGATGTGGACTTTTCACAGCCTTCTCACGAGAAAACTCCAAGCACTTCAAGATGTGTCGCGGGCTAAACGGAGCATTGTCACACTTGGGGTATGTTGAGTATTTTCTTTTACCGTCCTCAAAGATCATATACTTCAAGTGGCCAGTAGAAAGTTGAGACAGTGTCGTCTGATGTACTCTGGAGCCCTTAAATATTGTGGCGGCTCCAGGATGTCTTTGGAAGTACCAAGGATGAGCAGGAGGGTCAGCCCAGGTTTTAGAAGTAAGTTGTTTAGTAATGGAAGAGATCTCTGATGGTGTTAGTGCCAAGCGATCTTCCTGGTCCTGCTGGCGCCTCAAAGAGTGTTCTTATAGCCGGCGAGGGGGTGTACCTGGGCGGAACGGGTGAAGTACGTCGGTAGAGTAATCTCCTGGAAGGGTCACTCAAGGCGTGAAGGCCGTTCCAATATGCTCAGCTAAGGTCTGCAGGCATAGGAGCCAAGTCAGACTTCACCTTAGGTTCTAACATAGGACAAAATTCTCCATGTCTCCGGATCAACAGAAGCTGTCAAATTTTCAACTTTACCATGAGTCATGTTATTGTAAATGTACTGAAGAAGATGTATACCAGATTTCACACTAAAATGTAATATTAATTCTAAGCGTTGTGATTAAAATTAAGAAAAAGTAGAATGATTTAAAAATTTAAACAGAGAAAATCTTTTGTAAAAATATTTATTTATTTAAAAAAAAAAAAAAAAAAAAAAACTAATAAATAGGTCAAATTAAGTAGTGCATTATTTTCGTTGTTCAATGGGAAACATACGGAAAATTTCATTATTAATATAAAGATAACATTAAATTTTGTGATTTACATAAAATTGTCGATATAAAACCATAAATAACTCTAAAATTAAATGAAAATTAATGGAATTTTACTATAAATTTATTATTATACATCATAATCATCGGCTTTCGATAGAGCTCAGTTATTTGCAATAACCTTATGAAAGATACAATTACAAATATTTTAAGGTAATCTTCATTAAAATAATGAGTCAATGAAAGTATGGATGACGTCATGAGGAATGACTATCCATTCCCTGCCACCTGTCAGCCATTCGCCACAGTGCGTCCGTCTTCTGAAGGAGAAAGTTGCAGGTTCTGCAAATGGCTACTAATCATGTTATAAACGTATTTGATTGGTGAGAGACCTGGACAGCAGAGTGGCCAGGGATAAAGGGTATAAGGTGTCCTCTGAAAGTAGGGGCGTGACACCGGCAACACATCATCCACGTAACGTTGGGCTGTCATAGAGCACTGAGCAAGAAATAGGGGAGACCTGGAATGATACGCGATGACGTCCAAACCATCATGCCGCATTGTCACGTGGTGGAGATTCCACAGTTACTGCGAGATGTGATATGTCTCCACATCGAAGCCATACTCATACGCGGCGACTATCACTGAAGAAATAGAAACCTGACTTATGGCTGTCTTCTTAATACACGACATGAACGCAGGCCACTAACAATCAATATACAGCAAATGATTCTGCTTGATATAGGAGCGAGTCTTAAACATGTTGCGAAATTTCTGTAAAAGTGCTTTTCGGGGCAGCCACCGCCTCCCTTTGGAGGCTCAATCTACGCGTGCTGACATCACTGCCTGCAACGGCACTCTGGAAACTTTCCACAATTCCTTCTTCCAACCATCTTAACTACAGCCAGTGTTCTGTGGACTAGTCCAGGTCTCTGTAAACTGCGATTAACCGTAAAGACCAACCTGCCCTTCTCAGTCCGATGATCATACCCGTTGTAAATTTACCTGTCTGCTAGAAGTGACTCCATCGACGATGGCCTGGCATTCTCTGCAATTACAAGCGTTCTTTGTGACATGAACAAACTTTCAACGATTATTTTCCAATCAGCAATAACGGCGCGAATACTGCACAGTCTGCCGGTTACTTATCTTATATCTTATCCTATGTGCGCTAAAGAGCTGCGCATTTAACATCATTTGCATAACTCGGTAAGGTGCATTTACTCTAAAATTTGCATAATGTTTTGGTCATTCCTTCTTGGTGTTGCATTTTTTAATTTCGAACAGTCTACGTTATATTTCACGTAGGGCGAATAAAATGTCTTAACATAGATTTGCTCTTTCACTCATATCAAGTTCTTCAGAATTTTTGATTTTTCAAAATCTTTTTGAGAGTTGTTGAGATTTTTTATGACAGAAAAGGGAAAATTAATTTCACTTATAATTAAAAATACATGATTGATTAATGCTCTTTTATGGATAATAATTTAGCAAAACTAAAATATGACGATAAGGATCAATTAAAATATAAGAAATTCAATTTAATTTATGTTCTCCTAGTTAATAAATTGCTAGAAATTTTACTGAAAATAACTTACATGAAAATCAATAATTCCGTCTATCCAGGGAAATTAAAATTGAATGAAATATGAAGCTAATTTAAAAAATATTTTTTATTTTACTTTTTCTTATATAAAAAATTAAAAGAGAGTTAAATACCCTTTTAACTAAGGGTGACAAATTTTCAAAAGTTAATTTGATTCGGAATAAATTAATTTTAGTTTCTTAAAATCCAAATATTTAATTAAATATTGTTTGAATGTTGACATATTCAACATTTCTTATGTATATTTTTTGCTTTCAGACAAAATTAAAACTTAAGAACTAAATTTAAGTAACTGTCAAGTTTGCAGTTGAATGATATTTAATCCTTACATTAGAAATCTAATATATATTTTTAATTTGGCATCTGTGGCATATTTCTCAAATTTGATTTTCATAGTCCAACTTAAAGTTGAATCAATTGTACTGTTTTAATTTAATGATATTTAAATCAGACGCATTTTTATACGAACGATTTGTTTAAAAAATATCTGCTAAAAATTCATGTCTAAAAACTATTAAAAATATCTATTAAAAATTCATAGCATAATTATTTACTTGAAATATGTAGAATTTAATATTTATTGAGTAAAATAGAATTTTTTCTTATTATTTGCTTCAATTCTTATAGAATATTTCTGAAATTTTAATCTAGTCAGTCAAATTGTGAACATATAATAGAAAAAAGCTGTTCTAGCTGTTCAAAAATTTTTTTAACATCCTCTACAAATACCATCTTCTATAAGAACTTTTCATAGAAAGTAAGTAATATTTACGTTTCATATGGGTGGAAGTATGGAAAAATCCCAATATCACTCTTCGAAAATTCAAAATAACCATTCGAGCTGGCAGCCGAATGATTAGCTCTCTTGCCTTCGGTTCAACAGTTCGTGGGTTCGAATCCCACCTTGGGCATGGATGTTTGTAGTGGTTCGGAATCCACTTTAAGCCGTAAGTCCCGGTCTAATTAGCCCTCTTGTGCAAAAAATGACCGTTGAGCGACAAACAAACAAAATAAGTGTCTGGATTGGATAAATGTGAAAAGAGGAATTATAAACATCAAACTAATCATTCACTTTTAAACAGTGCTAAAATTTGAACTAGGAAAACTTCTACTCCTTAAAGCCCTGTTTTATCACAAGTTCACGGTGCATACATAGCTGAATCTTTTGCATGTTTTATAAGATAACTATATTTTGCATGTTTATGATAATGCTATTTAATACATAAAGTGTAAGTAATATAAATAATGCAATATATGTATGCAAAAGTAATAACAACACTAAAAAATAAACGCCAATTATGATTTTCATTTCAAACCTCGTTGAATTAACAATTTGATTGGACGCCTTATTCTTTTATATTACGAAAAGAATAAAAAACTGTCAACTAAAAATCTTTAATAAAACTCTAATTGTATAAAAAGGCCTGTCTCTTAGAGATATGGCTACCGTGGTCCAAAAAGACTGAAGTCGATCAAAGACCATCCTTTTGTTTAAATTACTAGGATACAGACCAAAGAAATTGGTCTAAAATTCTGGATGTATGTCATGTCTTTTCTAGGTTTCACGATTGTTTCTGTAAAGGCTTGGAAAATTGCCACCCCAAGTTTTGTTTACAAAATTAAACACTGTTTATTTAGCTTTTAAGCCAAGTGGTTTACCATTAAAAACTGACTTAGATAAGGAAAAAAACTGAGATGTTTAAGGATCATTTGTTTCTAGATTAAAAACATTAAAAAGAGCATCATTGTTTTTAATTAAACTATATTAAAAATGTATTTAATGTAACAAAATTTATACCTAAACATTAAAGGAGCGCGATGAATTAGTTCTATCCACACATACATATATCTATAAAATTTAACTACACATAATACAAAATTATATGCAAAATGATATCAAAAAATACTTTTTTTCTTTTATATTTAGGAAAAAGTGAATATTTTTACTAAAAGAGAAATAGAATTATGTTCAATCGTTTATTTTTTCATAGAAATGCAGTTGCTTATAACTTATGTTACACAGAAAATAATTTTAAATTTAAAATTTGTCTTATACTAATTATTTATGAAATATTTGTACAATAAGTAATAAAATGTATTTTAACTTTGAATAAAAAGTTTATAATGGAGAATAAATAAAAAAAATTGAAGCCTAAATTAATACAAATTATTTCAGGTAAGAAAATTTGTACATTCAAATCCATTTATATTCGAACTCTAGGATTTTACTCTTAATTTAAAAATTTATCAAATGCTCAAAATGTAGAAAAAAAACTTGGACTATAAGAACTAATTTAAATTTTCTTTTACGTTTCCTTGAATGTTGGAAATATAGGATTCAAAAAACAAATTTGTTAAAGAATTTTAACAATATAACATTCTAAGATATTTGTAGAACTCCAGATTAAAATTGTTTTTTTGTTAAACAGTCATCCCGTTTTCTATTCAATTCACAGTATTTGTTGTTACGAAGACTATCATGTAGTACTTTATAAAAAATTCAGCGTACTTAGTTTTATAGATGCAGAAGACGGTAAAATCAAAAAGAATAGATTGAATTACAACTAAAACAGCTATAAAATGTAACAAAAAAATTGAAAACTTTTCTTTATTCAGCAACATGTTTTCTTTTGCTAAAGCTAAGCAGATTTATGAATTTAAGAAAAAGTCATATTATAAAACTATTAAATTTATAATAAACCCCTTACAAGTATATAAAATAAAAAATCAGTAATAAATAAGAAATAGATAAAAAAGTTTTGAATTAGAGTAATAGATAAAAAGTAAATATCTAGGTACATTTAAAAAGGAATTTCTAACACCGTTAAAAAACTTGTGGATATTTAATGTATACAAATAAAAAAATGAATTTGGTTATGAAAATGAGCATGCTGAACGAGTTACTTATTGGCCAGGGGTTGAAGACATCAATGTTAACTTTATGTCTTCTTGTTAGATGTCCCAATAAAAACGAAGGACATACTTCTACATTTTTATCGGGTTTTCCCATCTGGTGTGCATGAGAAAGGACAAACAAGTAGACGTAGAGAACATTTATTGAAGACGATGACTCCAGACAGAAATGAGAAGGAGTACTGTTTTCATTTTCGAAATGGGAATACATTACTGGTAAAAAGTTCAATTTCCCCCCAGTTTTACATAAATGCCTAACTCAGAATTCGAACCCAAGCCCAATTAGTGAGAACCAAGGGCCATACACCACACAGGCTGAAGGGTATTCAGGCATTGGTAAGAGAAAGAATTTCAAATTTGGTTTAAAATAAAACTAACTTTTATTACTAAAGCTACAACGGTGTCTTTATAATAACCACTCTTTATTATTTTAATTTTCTCGAAAGTTTAATCTTATAGATTTCTCAAAAAGAAATATACTTAGAGAAGAAACTGTGTTTGGGTAAAAATTTTGCCAGGAGTGTAATTTTCCAAAAATTAAAATTATGGAATGAATTTTGAAAAATGTTTGATGAAACATAAAAAAAGGACTCAATATTTAAAAGTAAAATATTTTTAAAAATCGCAAAATTTAGTTAGGGATAGCGCATATTAGTAAATCTATATGAATTCTGTCTTTCATAGTTTTACCGTCTTATGTTAAGCGGTTTAATTAATTATGTGCAAGGGAATTTTAATTTTTATATCAATTATCGAAATGACAATTTTGTTAGCGGCTGAATTACAGAACTTTTAGTGAGAAAATTTGAAAATGTATGATTTATCGCAATATAACAATTGTAATGCTAGAGATAAGATTTCAGAAAATGTGCTAAAAATAATAATAGTAAAAATCATTTCGTTATACACATTTATTGTTACTAAAATAGTGATGTTTATTATTATTCATAAATAATTTTACTGCAACCAACACTCGTTGATAACAGAGAGTATCTCTCAATCAATTATATATATATATATATATATATATATATATATATATATATATATATATATATATATATATATATATATATATATGTATATATATATATATATATGTGTGTGTGTGTGTGTGTGTATGTGTGTGTGTGTGTATGTGTGTGTGTGTATGTGTGTGTATGTGTGTGTGTGTGTGTGTGTGTGTGTGTGTGTGTGTGTGTGTGTGTGTGTGTACGTATGTATGTATTTCTGATTCTTAGAAACTTTTTAAAACTTTTACATTACATCACCACTTTTGCCACTAAATGAATACGAAAATGGCAAAGGGTAATTCGGCCATTTTCAACGCGATACCAAATGGTCTAATGCTTTGGACTAAATTTCTCTCATTTTAACAAATCTTGTGTGATAGTAAACATTAGAAGAAAGATATACTTGGCTCTACAGATTTGGTTATAACTGTTTGCATAATATCAGAAAAATGTTAATAGTTAGAGGTATTTTATTAACTTATTCATTTATTAATAGTACGTTAAAGTATATATGTCATAGTTACATACTGAAGTAATATTTTAATGTCAAACGTTATTTGAATATTTTCGATATATTTAACTTTATAACATATTATTCCATGAATTATATAGAATAAAATATTTTTACAATGATAGTTATAAAAAGATGTTATTTTACAATATAAAATATAAAAATCTCTTAGATTAAAGAAAACTAGATTTTAAGAATATGTTAAGATATTTTAAGTTTCCTTATTATTATTTTTGTAGAAAATTATTTTTTTAGCGTTTTAACTATTTAAATATGCATTTTTTGTTATAAAAACTTCTCTGTGATTTTGGACACATTTTATTTCTTAATTAAGGCGAACGAAAACATTTACTTTAGGACTTAATTTTTTTTACCAACAATTAAAGTAAATATAACAATAAAATGACACAAAAAATAAAAAAGTTTTTAAAACTCAATTGTTTACTTTGAATGCTCTAATTTAACTTGTGCTGGATAAAATAGGAATCTTACGTACTGAGAAATTAATTTTATGAGCTATTATATATACTTGAAATTATATGAACTCTTTTGGTCTAAGAAGTTTCACTTGGAAGTTAACAACCTGTCCTTATTTCACACTATATACAATTTTTAGAACGAAAATTGAATGTAGTTAGTAGGAAAGTATTAATCTCTTATGGCTTTATTATTTTACTATATAGGAATTGGATTATTTGAGATGTGTAAAATAAATTTAATGCATTCATATAGTTTACAAACTTTGAGTTTGTTATTTCTTTAAAAGTTCATGTTGAAGTTGATATTTCTTTTATAATGTCGACATTACGATTATATTTATTTTTAGGCATTTTTAGAGTGAAAATCACATTCAGTAATGTCATAGACCATTTTTTTAGAAATGTAATAAAATTAATGGAGAAAATAATCAACAATATTTAACAAAAGCTATTTGATTTTGAAGTTGATACTGATCCTTTTTCTGCTTAAGAAAAATTTGTTAAAATACTCATAAGAATAACTATGAAAAATGTTAGATTTTCGTGACACATTATTTAATACATATATGCTTGCACTTATAAATGTTATGCTTCAAAGTCTGTTACATTTAAAAAGCTTCACTTTATTTCTAACTTTTATGTGTTCTCGTATTTCTAGATGAACTAATCCACTGCTTCTACATTCTTATCAGTTATAAACTAAGCACCAGAACAGAAAGAGGGAAACTAAATTCATCGCAAGCATTTTTCAGTTAAAAATTTTTTTAACAAGTTTTGAACTACCCTGTAATTTTGAAGTCAGATATATGTTTGAATATCGAAGCAACTCCTATTCTCTGAATTGTAAGCTTTTTAATTATAAAAATTAAAATTTAGAAACGAATATAGTACAAAAATACAAGAAAAATTGCTTACAAAGAATGATTTTTCACATATATTGCTTATCCAGCATTTGACTGGTGAAAAATGTAAATTTACAAGTTGAATCTTGCTTCCTGTGAAATTCTACACTGATAACTCATGATATTATGCTCCAAAAAAACAAATGAATGCAAGTGTAGGTAATTTTGAAATGCTCAACTTATTGACCAGGTATAGGCATTTAAGACTAGTATTTATTTCTGTACAATTCTGGATATTTTATGAATTGTAAAATTTAGATCGCTTCGGCTTTACTGGCTTAGGTAATGGTATATATATATATATATATATATATATATATATATATATATATATATATATATATATATATATATGTACAGGGTGCGGCAGAACCGACTAAGTAGTTTTAAGGAGCACTAAAAATTTAACCTGGATGTATAGAGAAAAAAAAATTATTATTGTGCTATTTTGTGTCACATATTGCGGAGTATGGCATTCACTTCGTCAATAATCCGCTCTTTTAACTCTGGTAGGGTGGGAGGGTGGTTTTTGAAAACCTTTTCCTTCAGATATCCCCAAAGAAAGTAGTCACACAACTTCAAATTGCATTGCAGAATGCTTCACAAACTGCGGTCTGAAATCTCCCATGCAACAGAATGTCGTCAAGCTGAAAGTTGCGGCGATTGTTGAACTGCTATTCTTACCCACTGCACATTTTCTGGCGTTCTGATGGATCTGCCAGGGCTAAATTGTGTTTGTATTATGAACGGCATTGTTGCGTGGAATGCTGAACTGTCACCGAAAAGCTCGTTAGGTAGCGATCATGGATCTGTTGTTTTCATAATCAGCGTGAATGGCAAAACCACGATGTGCACCAATCCAGACCATGTTGGCTACTGAAATGGGGTCACCGATGGAACAAAGGCAGACCATATGCAACTGCCTACCCCCACCGCGGACCCAGCGGTAATCGATAGAAACTCGGTTCTGCCGCAACTTGTATATAATGAAATGTAAAGATCAATACAGTTTTGTTTGTTTTAACTTTTCCTTTTAATTAATTATTTTAGTTTATTTCCTCTTTGCTTCTCATATTTATTAAATTGATATTGAATATATTTACTCTATTTTGTGATATCGAAAATTTTTTAGTTTGATTAAATACAAACATCTTATTATTTCCTTATATTTCAGTATTAAATTTATAGGCTTCCAAAAAACATTTTATTATTACAATTTCAATTTTATTTAGACAGTTAGTTTAATTTTGGTTATTTTTGGACAGTATTTATTTTTTACAAGTGGGCGTTTTAACTTTATATATAAAATTGTTCAGGTTAAGTGTGCACATTTTATAGCAGTTAAAAGAAAAACAAGATTTTGATTTGAATTTTTGAAATAGGATTTATAGAAGACTATAATGGCACTTTTAAACCTCTCTAAAATTGCCTAAATTACTTGTGACAATTTCTTAAGCTATTCTATTGAAGAGAATTCAGTAAACAGAAAGTTATGAGATGAATAATATTTGTCAGATTGCGAGGTTTTTTTGTCTAAATTAAATTTAGTCATAAGATGTATATCAAGAACTATGATTGTGATAAAGTATTTTCCATCGAGAAGGCATGGAATAATTTTAGATTGGTGTATTTATATTATAAATAATTTCTGATAGATTAAATTGATTGTGAAAAAAAATTTCAAAATTTCCACAAAATTGAGTTTTGTAATTACATAGATATAGTGCATCTTTTAGTATATTTTCATATTATTTGCTATAAATGTATTAATGAAATATTTTATAAACTATTTGAACTTTAGTTAGATTTAAAACATTTATTAAGAAATATAATAGGCTTTTTAAATATGTGGATATTATCTGAATTATTAAAGTTAAAAAGCTTGATGAGATTGTATTAAATATATTGTTTTCTGTGTAACCTTATTAAGTAATTGAAATTACTCTGATATAAATTTCACTCATACTTATAAATTGAGTAATGAAAATATATACTGGTAGAATATATGCAATTGTATAATAATATCGGTAAATGTATAATCGTTTATATTAAATTAATTTGTAATTCATTGAAAAAGTAATACTTGAGAGATGCTAAAATTGAAAAGAATCTAGAGTTCTTATTCCTATTTGATTAATTTGGACTAGAACCCTAAGAAAAAGGTATTAAGGTTAAAGATTCATTTATAAGATAAGATTTTTCATTGATTATATCTCAGAAAATTTCCTGTTGTCTTCTTAGAATTTCATTCCAAGAGTCTAAACAACTCATTATGTGGGAAATTAATTTATAAATTGCATTTTATTTGCTTTTGCACACAATTAATGTGTTCAATTATCTCTACTTTCTCAAGAATGCTCAAAATTTTATTATTTGACAAATTTTACATATTATCATGTATCTTTGTAAATATAAATATATATTATAAATATATACACACATATATGTTTATACGTATACGTAAGACATAAATATTTATTATAAAAGAGCTAAAAAGTGAGTTTAAAACTGGAATAATGATGGATTATGAATGTATTAGGTAACGGGAAATGATTACTTCTTTGGTTACTCACATGAATAAATATTTTCTAAGGAAAATGGCTTCGACGCTTTAGAATGCAGAATTTCTATTTTAGAATATATAAAATTGAATTTCTATTGAATATTAATAAGTGTTTGAGAAGTTTTATGAAAGATAAAAAAATGTTGAAGAATTTTTGGGAGCGCTATATCAAATTACGATTGATTTTAAGTTAACCTATAGATTTTTCTTCCAGCTATAACCATAAGCATTTACCATCGCTATTCAGTAGAAGCATATATAAAATTATAGAGTTGAAATATGCTATTCAAGTGGATATTTTTTATTTTTGTTGGGAAGATTAATGTAACTACAACGAGATGAACACAATAATTGAATAATAATTTTAGCAATAAGTAAACACAATATTCAAGAAATATTTTATTATTTTTATTCTATTCTACTGTTTCTAAATAACATGAAAACAGGTGAGAAAATCTGAAGTTTAAATAATGGTAAGTTCAGAACTTCCAGGTAAATAAACAGTAAATGTTAATCTCTATAAATTGTCTTGTAATTAGAAAGTAATATATAGTTATAATTATGGGAATGTATAAGTAAATAGTCATATGAGTTATGTATATAAATCAAATCTTCAAATGGTAGAAAAATGAAAATTCTCTCAATGAATTCGTAACATGATATTAATATGTAAATATACTTTCAAAACAGAATAAAAATCTTGTAAACGTATATCATCTAAGAAAAACATTTATACTAAATAATTTTAGTGAAATATAGATCATTCACAAATAAAAATTCATTTCATGAATAAAACAGCTGGTTAACTTAATCGACGCAGTTTAATTAATGTTTAGAAATAATTTCGTTCGAAAAAACTCACTGCAATAAACAAGTGTTTTAAGTTTTACACGTTGAAAGCATAATTGTGTCATAAAAGATCCAAAGATTTAATGAAGTCATGTTATTTTTTATTTCGTTTGCGATGATTCTGTGTATTTATAGAAATTTATTATTTTACTATTAAATAATCATTATAAAATTATTATTCTATAAATATTGCTTTAAACCGTTCCTTCTGCTACAAACATCGAAACTCACATACATCATTAATATATAAAAAGTAACTAGATATTTGAAATTTTATCAAAATAGACTTATGTAGGAGTAAAATGGGACATTAGATGAAATGCTTATAAGCATTTTTTTCCTATTAGAGTATTAGGATATTTCTGATACTTGTTTTCCTATTAGGATGATTTTAGTATATAATATCATACATTCTAAATGCTTTTCTTTTGATGTTCTCTCTAAGGAGTGAAATATATATCAAACTACACTAAGGAAATAATTACCTTACATTCTCTAAGGAAATAGTTATCTTTATAATGCTGCCATAGGAAATACAAATCACAAAATTTTCCTGAGATATTTAATCTCTTATGAGGAATTATAAAAACATGCTCTGATAAAGTAAAATTTTAGAATTGTGAATTCCCTTAACTCTAATCTCTCTTGTAAGATTTTTTTAAACAATAATAATCATGAACCTTATCCTTATTTTATAAATTTAAAAATTTTCCATTACGAGAAATACCGAATAATGCGTCTACCATTAAATTTAAAATTAAAATTAATTGTATTTCTCTTCTTTAAAATTACGCATAAATTTTCGAAACTTTATATAATCTTTTCCTAATCCTTTATTCTAGATTCAACAAAGGAATTTCTTGTTATGTATTCAGTTTAGATTCGTAATTGGTTATTTTGCGTAAATATAATGAATAATTTAAAGTATATTTTTACACATTGTTACTAAGCAGATTAAAAATGTATTTTCGTTATGCTTTCGTTGCCGTTACTTATCATGGCCCAATACAATTATCTCTTACGAAAATTAAATACAAACATTGTATTAATCAATATGTTCATGTTAAAAACATTTACTTACGCATAGAAAATAAAATCAGAGTTGCTATATAACTTTTTCTTAATGCATTTCAGAGAAATGTGTTATGCAATTGAATGGTGTATGTTTATTTGATTATAAAATATTACTTGCAATAGTAATTTTATGTATTGACAAATTCATAAAAATAAAAGAATCTATGAAAAATTTCTACTTTTCATTTTTATTTTTAATACAAATAATCAATACTTCATTGCATTGTTATGAAATAATAAAGGAGTTAAATTCTGAAGAATTTCATAGAGAATTGGTTGATATGTCAAGGACCTAATCTAAAAACATCGAGACACCTTAGATGTCGATTCTGTCACTTTGATTGCTGTAAATGTTTTTCATTTTTGAGTTCTCAAAGAATTTTTAAGAGTTTCAGTTTACATTCGTATAACTGCAATGGCTTGATAATCGCTTATGTAGTAAAGTTCAAAAATCTTGCGATTTCTAAGTATGTGACAGGTATTGACAGAGTAATTTTCTAATAAGGCTTGCAATTAATTTTAATTTAATTTAATTTATTAAATATTACAACTGCTCATATTCATTAGAGATTCACAAATTATTAGCAAGCATTTAACTTCTCCTAAAAATGATATCTTTCTCATGGTTTTGTATACATATATGTGAGTGAAATTTGGGTTGAGTATGGGTTTTTATAGATATTTCTTCTTATGTGTTACTATGTAAATTTTATTGTTTTTATATATACAAAATATCTAAAGCTGTAAATAGCTATATAGTACAATATTTGTTACTATGTATAGATTTATTTGTTTAGATATTTTGCAAACAGTTACTTTTTGTGGAATTATTTCGTTACAAAATCAACTTATGAATTTAGAGTTAATATTAAAAAATTATTTATCCACGTAATTTTCTCTTTTCAAGATTTTAAAATTAATAATTATTTAATTCAAAAGTAAATTACTTTCCAACAACATTTGTAAAATATATATTATAATAATAACCTCTATATTGACAGTTAATTTATTTAATAAGATTACATTTCTTTTAAAATATTTTTTGTACATTCCTAGAATTCTGTTATCTTTATACAGTATTTAATTATTAACCGTACACAAAATAAACAGGATATGTTTAAATACTTTTGTTAATTTTAACTGAAAAAATTTTTTTTCAAAAAAAGAATAAAAGTATATTTTAATAAAAAATCAATTTGAAAATTTTTTATTTAAAAAAAAGATACAGTTTTAAGAGAAAACTTCAAAGGAAGTTATCTAGTTTGTCTTGAAATATGACACCACTTTAAAGTTATATCGTTTAACTGAGCAACTTTTATGCAGTCTGTACTGCTTATCGTTTCTTTCTATTTTCAATGGAGAAACTTTTACAATCCTTTGCGTTTCTTTTGTCTGGACATTCTCTATCTTAAAAATTTAACGTTGTAACCGATTTATTTATTATTATTGCGAATATCACTATAAAGTTCACCGTGAAAGTTTAAGCTGGGATTTATTTACGACTTAAATCTTTGAACTATTTCAGTTATTGAGGAATTATTTGAGAGCATATTTTTCACAAGAGCAAGCAACTGTGAATCTTAACTTTTGATCTTTAAAGCGAAAATGCATCGTATCTCAATAGAATTCCTTCCTTTATGATTGGATCATGGAACGAAATGCCATAAAAGTCATAAGAGATTTCTCATTGTTTATAGGTACAAAACAAAAAGTTTTGTTTATATTGAATGATCTTATGATTTCAAAACATTTGTTCCATAAAAATCACCAATAAATTTTCAACATAACGATTTTTCTTTTATAGTAATAACTTTAATAAAATATATTTTGCTTATTTTTTAAACTATAGCAATCTACTTTACGAATATGTTTATATGAAAATACTAACTAAAAATAAGTAGAAAGCTTATTCTGAGAACAGTTTATTATTCTATTAATAAAATTGTATTGCAAAAACAAATCTCTAAAATGAATTATTACTAAAAACTAATAATCTAAAATGTATATAAATGATTTATTTGGATAATGTATATCTGATAGATTCTAATATTTGATATATTTTAATAATATGCAATACTACAGATTAAATATAAATTTCTAAATTATTTAGATAATTATAAGGTTACAATAACATATTATAAATTATTATATTAATGTTTACTAAAATGCTAATTCCTAAGCACATTTTGTAACACGCATAATACAAATATATAATATTAATATATAATTTTTCTAATATATATTACATAATACAATTAATTTCCAGAAAATTAATTAAAGTTTTGCAATCCAGAAATAATACAAATGCAGCATAATATACTACACATTTATAGAAATACATAGTATAAAAGTTATTAAATACAAAAAGTAAATTTTATTAAACATTAATTAGTTCAATTTTAAATAAGAAGTTCCTAACATAAATTAAATAAATAAATCATCTGGAACAAAAAAAGAATTGCTTCCGTTGCTTATATCAGAGATACGTAAAATGATTACACATATTCCATAATAGTTGTTACTGTTAATTGTTGCAGTGTTGCTAATTTGTTAGCATTGACAGCGCGTTTTACTCTGACAATGCTGATTCTAATCGTTAAGTAGACGTGATTGGTCACTGGTTTGTTCATTATGGGAACCATTGCTAGAATTTAAACATTCTCCCCACATTCTTGACTCTGTGGATAGAGGAATGCTAAATTCCTAAACAATTTCCAAATTTCTGGCTCTGAACTCCAGATAGTATCTCAGATTTAAAATCTACTAATTCTCCCTTATGGACATAATAATGTTAGAAGTTTCCTTCCTTAATTCTTTAATTAAATTTGAGTACAAATGAAAGCCTTAAATGCAATGCTCAGTGTTCTTATACGATATTCATTATACTCACGATTCCGTAATGCACGATATTTCTTATACGGAGTTAATAATGTTTGCGCAATGCTATACAGAGATATCATTTAAGTGTTTGATATGTCGTGAATTTGGTATTATTTTTATATACTAATTATTATTATCTTATTAAAATGAAAAATATTAAGACTTTTCAGCACAAATCTTACATAAACTGATTAATGTATACTTACAATAAAATCGATTTATATAAATTTTAATTAAAAGCTTTATTTTATTTTAACGTATGATGAAAAATGTCATAAATAAAAATAAAAAGCACTTTTTTTAATCTTTATGTACTGAATTTTATAATCTAAGAAATTAATTAATATTGCTTAAAACTTTAAAATGTAACATTAGTAATGATATCCTTAAATATAAATTTAAATATTTTTTATAATTTACTTAAAAAATAAAGTTTGACTTAATAAAAATAAATTTTATTTAATAAAATTTGTTAATTTAACAAATATAAACTAAAAACAGTGGACTCGCTCATTTGGCTTTCCCTTTGACTGCGAATTTGTATTTGAAGATGAAACATTTGTCACTACAATAGCAATGTTACGACTAGTTATAATTCTGTATTATACTGTGAGCACAATTCACAATTTTTCCCCAATATTAGATGTATTCGAGTCTTTTAAGAGTATAGGTTATATGAAAAATCATTACAGTTGTATTAAAATTCTTATATCTAATAAATGTTTTAATCAATAAATTCAATTAAAATATGAAACTCAATACTGTGTAAGTCTAGTGGTCAGTGTGCCTGACTGCGGATAAGGAGGTCTTGGATTCGAATCCCGATTCGGGCATGAATGTACTTTCTCTCTCTATCTATCCTGTGTTTGTCCCTTCCTTGTATGAATGAAGTGTGGTTGCCTACCCTATAAACGGGTTCCTAAGGCATGTGTGTACTGGATAAGTCGGACTCCACACCAAATATGGTTCAGTTGGAAAAGTAGAGCAATGCACCCCATATTGCCAGCCTAGCTGGCACACGACAACAACAACAATACTGCATGAATTTGAAGTTAAAGACTGGATACATTATATTTAGTAATATATAATTATTCACATATTTATAATTATTTGGCTTTATTTTGTTTTGTTCTGATATTTGTTTTATTCTGATAGTTTGTTCTGAACAGTTAAAGAAATGTAAATATTACTGAAAATGAGAAATCAAAATCTTAAATTTAAAAATGAAACTAAGGGAATAATTTATAAACAGATTTAATAATCATTTATTGTCTCTAAAATAAAATTTAATAAGCCACTGTGTAAAATTAGACAGTTAGTTATAATTTAATTTATTGCTTTAACGGGATTACTTTCTGTAAAATATATTTTTATGAATGAAATATTTTTTTGTGGTAAGAGCTTCATGAATGTATAAAAATGATGTAAAAATGTTTCACAGTATTTGTGGTTTATCCAGAAATAAACTTCGCTTATTCTTTTTATTCTTTCATGAATATTGTACAAACATTTATCTCTAAACGCATTTCAACGTTTGTAGTATCGAAATGAAATCAAACTTTTAAAAGAAACCTATGATGTATATATTTCAGTAAGCAAGAAAATTGAGTTTAAAGCAACTTTTTGATCACACCTGATTCGTTGATTGTTAAATCACAAAAGTAATAATCTTTATGTTATTTACTGTTTACTTGGTAGTAAAAATACATCGTAGAGATATTAAAGGAATTGCTTTTAATGTCAGATATGCCTAACAATTATATTCTACATGAAATGGGTTTCAAATATAATTTTTCATTTCCCAGCCAGCACGTTAAAGTTACGATGAGCTTACAGAGCTAATTCAGGTTGAAATTAAGATAAACGTGTACTAAGCCAAGAAAATATTATATCAATATATAACAATGATGTACCGTACTTGTTAAGCTTTATTATTATGCGTGATATTATTTTCTCATAATTGACTTCTTCTACGAAATTTATTAGAAACAAAAGCCCCAATGAAATTCTCTGGTCAACTTATTACTTAGCTCAAATCTTTAAATTATATACTATGATTTGGGAAAATTATACAGACTTTAAAACTTCTTCTGAATTTAATTGATGTTAAAAATCATATTAGTATCCATGAAAATTAATTAATAAAAGACTAATATTAATATTAAAACAAATGTTAAATAATTCATGTCCTTATTAAAATATATTGAAATGTTTTGTAACTTTTTGAAACATATAATCCACTTTAGGAACATTTACTTATGTATAAGGTTTCTTATTTGAACCTATCAACAATATGCATTCAATAAATTTTTTTGTAGCAAAAATTTTGCTTATACTAGTGCAAAATATTTTCCTGTGACTCTTAAATAAATAAATTAAAAAAATTTTTTTATGAGAGAACCACAAAAGAATTACTGCTTATTAAATTACACAGCAAATTTAGTATATTATTTTGAGGAACTGCGATTTAGAAGTTAAATTTTCCGATAAGAATTAAAGTGTATTTATTTTCATTTATAGGTAATAATAATTTTTGTACTCGTAACAGCGTGGAAAGTCAATAATGTAGCATAAAAATAATTTCCTATGATGTTATAATAAACGGAATTATTATTTGTTCCATAGGAAATAATTCATTAAAAATGTTTGTGTAGGAATAAACGCTTAAAACTTTATACTTGAAATTAATAAAATACAAGCACCTGTAATAATTCTGATAAATAAAATGTGTACGCGTAAATATGTGCAATAAAACAAGTTCATAATAATTAGATTAACTAAGATAAAAGAATTATCTTCACTCAAAACCTTTCCTTGACTTCCTATGTCAAATATTTGAATTAATTCTGATAAACAATATATTTCAATTAAATAATTTTAAATTTTCTTAAATCTGATCAAAAATAAATATTATATAATTTTTTAAAACTCGTATTTGTTGATTTACGATGGTTAGAATATTTGTTTAGAAGTGATGTTGCAATTTCTTCTAAAAAGCTCACTTTTACCATCCCCATGGGGAAATGAAAAAAGAAGAAAAATTATCATTCAGGTGACTTATGAATGTAAATAGAGAGGCAAACATCTTGTCTAAATGGAAACTGGAGAATTCTTACGTTGAATATAACTAAATGGCAATGAATAAATTGACTCGAATAAGCTGTGGGTGTTCTCCGAAAGAAATCAACAATGCATTTAGTTTTGATTCAGCATTTTATGAAATTATAATAGATTTCATGCAATTCTCAGAAATTTAATGAAGTTGATGTTGCTATTCATAAATTATAATGCTTATTTTTATTTATTTAAAAAAATTACAGCTTTTAATAAAAATATTTAATTTAAATTTTTGAATTAAAATTTTAACCAAAAATTTAATACGAAGCATTTTGTTTTAAATATTGTAATAACTTGTTTTATATTGCTTTTAAAGTTTTCAGAAAATATCCAAAAATTCTTATCCTGAAAATACTTCTGAAAATATATTTACCGTATTTTTTCTATATCCAGCATTTTTGGACAAAAGCATTTGTTTTCAATATTTATTATTTTTTGTAATAATATTTTTCTAGTCACGTTTGTCTCTGCATTATTTTGACTTTATTCAAACAATTTCTATACATGCGGTTTTTTCTGAATTATGTGTGGCACAACGAAAAATTGTACTTTAGCTTCTTGTAAGTTAAAACAGTTTGTGTAGTCTGATAGAATGCAGTATTCAATGAAACGGTATATACATAACGATACAAAACTGCACATTAAGCAATAATGGATCTGACTAACTATTTAAAAATTATAAGAAATAATTCCAGAAGTTTGGTAAGCATGCAAAAGTGTTGAATCTTGAATTCACTTTTTTAAAATATTACTGACATAAATTGATTGATTCCGTAAATAGGTTTATAGACTAACAGTACACCCCATTTATAGTGTAAGAAATCAAGAAATTGTTTAATATTCAAAGAAAGAAGATTTATAAATTATAAACATTGAGTCACACTAAGTCAGTCAGTTTAACTTGATTTAAAAATATTTTGATTAAAATTCTATAAAAATATTTTAAAATGAAGTTAATGTAGTCGGAATATGTCTTTTAATAACGATAAATATTCAGATCAATTTTAAATCATCAATGAACAAGAGTTATTTTTTTTACTTTTCATTCAAAAATTCTGTGACTACAAAACAGTGAAATCGTTGAGGAAAAATATAACTAAATATTTTACTTATGTACCAAATAAGAAAAACTATTCAAAAATTATTTTTTGTTAATCTCTTTTCAAAATATTCTGAGACATTTAAAATATTGTTATTTTGCTAATGTTTAGTCGAAATTTCTTGTAACTGTTTTGTAGATTCATACGCATATTCTATTTGCATATCATATATTTGCAATATATTTTATATATTTAAATAAAATTTGAATATTTATAAAAGTAAATACTTTCATTTATATTTTCAATATTCAAGTGTGTGTGGTAAGCGTTTGGTGTCTCAAATTGTATTCAACATTTAATTTGATTTTACAAAATATGTAAGAAAGACAGCAATACTTAGAGAGACAACAATAAGAATTTTCATTTCTTTTATGTAAAAAATAGTATTTTAAAAATATGTTCAAAGATTAAAAATATTTAAAACAAATCTTAGTGTAGCTCTTAATAAATAGAATTATAATATTTATATGTTAATTAAAATAATAAGAAAGATTTTAAATAATATCAATAAAATTAATGTTTAATTTTCTATGAACTTCTCGGTTAACCCTTAGTAACAAAGAAAGGATTATAGAAAATAATTTTCGAATCCTCCTACAGTAAAATTTTGCAAGATAGGATTTAAAAATGTAGTTTTAAAGGCTAGAGTAAAACTGATGATTGGTTTTCTAAACTTTATTTCCCAAAATTAAAAATAGAAAATTGAAAAATACAATAAGAAACGCATTCTTTATAAATAAGCTGTAACTTCTTAAAAACTTCTTGAAATTAATTTTCGAAATATAATTTTTCTTAGTATTTATCCACATACATGTGAAATTCAAAATAATATTATTACTAGAATGAATTGCATGTTTGATCTTTATAATAACACACTTAAATTTCATGTTTGTATTCGAAATCCAGCTATTTTTAAGCTAAGCTGATAGCTCAAATTTCAGTTCATTTTAACATTTATAAGCATACCATTTGTTTTGATATTGATGATTATAGAAATTTAGAATACTGAATAAATAATAGAATTCTATCAAATTACCCCTCATTCAAAACATTGTACGGAAAAAGTCAATACAGAATAAAAACCAAATTAATAATTTAATTTGATAAGTTATATTTAAGATAATATCGACGGTTCAATGGTGCTTCAGAAGTATTCTCTGTTAGTAAAAATATATTGCTTTTCCATTTGGCAATAATTATTTTGGTTGTCCTAAAATAGTTTTTTAGTGAAATTTGAAAGCACTTTAAATTTGGAAAATTATATATCTTTCTCTGATTCAGAATTTTCAAAATAAACTATATTTGTTAATTTGGTGCCAGGTATTTTTGTAAAAAAATTAAGTTGAATGCAATATTATATGTCTTATTCTTAATTATTATTAACGTAATATTATATAAATTTATAACTGATTTTATAATTCTACAAATAGCAATTCGCAGAATTATAAAATTAGTTATTAATTCTTATATAATTATAACTACAAATTATTAAGCATGTGATTATTATTTCGTTACATAGTCTGAAACTACATTAATTACAACGTCAGCAGACCGCACTCATTGAATTAATGCATAAATGCACTTTCAAAAATTGTTTTTAATGAAATTAAATTAAATGATTTTATTTTGTTGTAATTTCCTATTAGGAAAATGTTTCAAATGTAATTTATTCTTAAAGCAAAACACTTTTTTGTTACACATATTGACAGTTTTGTAACAGATTTTTACAATTAGGCTCTTCTTATAACAAGCAATTAAATGAGTAATATTCGTTAATAGTTAAAACCTAAGGGTATAAAGAGTCAATGAAGTAAATAATTTGTATTTTATTATATTATTAAACAAAGTATTGTAGTATTAAATTCCTTTTAATAAATTGTATTAATTATTTTAGGATTTTTTTGCCAGAAAGATTATGTATTTAATGTTTTAATTTTGCTGGTTTCTTAATTTTACAAACTATACCGTGAAATAAAAAGTCATAATTTAAGAATAATTTCAGAAGTAAAATTAAAATGCAGTTATAAAAGATATAAAACTAAAGATTATAACATGAATACATCAGTAAAATGATTCGATGATTTATCCAAGCAAGTAATGTAATTTATTTAACAAAGAATGAAGATTTAATTTCAATATTTCAATAAAGAAACATGAAATATACAAATATTTTAACTTTCTTTATATTAAAGATTATACTAATGCCTGTTTTGCTAATGGATATTTTTAAACTTCACCTATATTATTGCAATTACAATTTGAAAGGAAAAATATCAATTCTTTTCAGAATTTTTGAATATTTATTTCTACCAAAGTTTTGAGCGGAGTTTTCCACGCTTAATTTATTCTTGATGGAAAAACCAATAATTACTTTCATTTGGAAATTGTAATTTGCTTATATAAAGTACGTTTCTTTTAAATAAATAATGAAAATATAAAGCGGAAGAATAATACATTGGGAGGGATATATTATTTAACAAGTTCAACATCCAATATATATTTCAATATATATTTTATGGGCCAACTATTGTTTTGACAAAAACAGAAGTATTTTTATTGTTTGGAAATGTTTAATCAACTTATTTATTGTATCGATACAAAATACGAAGTTTTCAATTATAAATTTAATTAATAAATATTAGATTTTTAAATATCTGAATATGAATGAAAATACATTATTCGCTTTATTAAGTTTTCAAAGATTTTTGGTCAACATGAAACTGTTTATTCACTGCATATTTTAGGAAATATAGTATTTTTATGCTTTGAATCATACAAAATATGTTAAAATAAATGAATGACATTTTAGATATTTGCGCAAGTATTTTTTCACAGAAATATATTTATTTAAATTTCTAAAAGATGTTTTAGAATTCGGAGGAATTTTTTAACACGTTATTGTGTGTGCATGCTAAAATGTAGTCGTAAAAAAGTAAGTATGATATTCAACATTCAATAATTATTTTATTTTTAAAGCATTTTAATAATTTTTTAATGAAATTATTTTTTAAAAATCAATTTGAATAATTTAGTCTTCTATTTTTATATATAATTCACTTCTTTTTAATTTTTCTAATTACATTATTACTCTACCATTAATTTAACGTTATATTGCTTTACCGTATTTTCAATATTATACAAATTCAAGTATTACATAATAAAACAAAATGTAATGTACTTTATGTGATTTATGCGTTTAAGGGATTCTTATATTTTTCTTAATGTAAGTGTGTTATAAATAAAATTATTAAGTTATGAAAATTCTTTATTTCAAGAAATATTGATTTAAAATTCTGATTCAGGAAATGATTTTTTAAAACATTTTAGGGAGTAAAATTATTCTAAAACTATATTTGGATTGAGAAAAAGCATCTTGAGAATATACAACCGAAGCAATTCTTATAATATGTTGAATTGCATGAATTCATGATTTCAAATTTGAAATCACCATGGTTTTTTTTAGTGGAAGAAACACCTTTTTTTGGAAGAGAAAGTATCTTGTTCTATCTCAGTTTTTGTTAAAAATGAGATTATTGCTTCTTTCTAATTTCTGCATGAATATTTGCCACGTGGAAGCTAGAGAGTATTCTTGATTTTCTCTTTTGAAACATTTGAAAAAGCTCACTTACTCTGAAAAATTCCCGTGGGAGAACATGGGACGTTAAGGGTGTGTAAGCGTCTCATAACAGTCATTGTTAGTTTTGTTGCACACTATGCTGCATCAAAAATAAATTTTTGTACAAGCTTAATCTCAGCAGAAGATAAAAAGCTACTTATTAAAATGTCATTTAAAAGGTTTACTGTTACATTTATTATTATTTTTGGTTTCAGTTTAAAATTATATTAATCATTAAGATCATAAAATTATTAATCATTAGAGTTTAAAAATTACTATTCTAAAGCAATAATTTTTTTAAATAACATTTCTTTTTATTTTTATAAATTTAAATATATTCCATAGCTACATGTAGAAAAGACTTCAATAGAGTGAAAATATTTTACTTCAATGACAATATGAATTCACTGTTAATGCTTTTAATTTAGCTGAACAATACATATTACAATATTTCAGTTTAACTAAGGGCAATTTAAGAAAATTTAAAAACATAAATATATTTGAAGTACTATAGTACTATAGTACTATTATACACAAATGAAATACGCGCATTGTATTTGCAATTTATATAAATTTATATTTTAAATCAATTACAATAATACTGTGTTGTTTCATAGTACTATTTATTAATGTTTGACAGACAGACAAAATATTTTTTAAAATATATATAAATATATTAACAAATTAGTTATTCATGAGAAAACTGACTTTTATTATGTACAAATTATATCTATCTATCTATACAAACATATAATATATATATAATATATATATATATGTACATATAATTATATATCTATATATATCTATATATGCATATATATATATATATATATATATATATATATATATATATATATATATATATATATATATATATATATATATAATTATATATATATATATGTATATATAATTATATATATATATATATATATATATATATATATATATATATATATATATATATATATATATATATATATATATATATATATATATATATATATATATATATATATATATATATATATATATATATATATATATGTATACACATATATATCGGTGTAAAATTACATAAAACGAGTAGTTTTATAATTTCCTTAATATTAGTTGTATCATATTAATAAGATTTAAAAGTCTATTTCTATAGTTAACTTTAATCCTCTTTTTATTAAAAAGTTAGTTTTTCAAAATAAGATGTATAAAAATAATTTGAAATCTCTTAAAATTTTATGTTAAAAATGTAAATTTGCTCATGAAACTAGCAATTTTAATAATATGTCTGCTACAAATATTTGAAATTCGCTTAAAATCCATGTCCAGATTGTTCTGTATTTTTATCTGTGCCTGCGAAAGTTTGTACAGATATTATATTTAGAAATTATAAAGTCACTTATTCAAAAAAACATGAGAGTACATATCTTTAAAATTTATTTTTAATAATGTACTTAAAAATATTAAACACGATATCTTTTATGTCGATACCATTTGAAAGTGATAATAATTTGTATCAAATTCACTTTGTTATCATAGTTTTAATTTCTGATACTTAATATTTTTCATTTAAAGCATTTTTACTCAAACTTTTTTTTCTTTGTCATTGCACAAAGACTCTAGAAACATAAATTATAACCAATAAAATAATCATTTAAATAATTTATGTCAATATATTGCTATAAGAAAATACAAAATATGATAAATAATAACGGATTTTGAAACTTAATATTTTAGAAATCAATATATATGAAGGAAAAGAAAACTATTATGAAACCAATAAAAATTTCACTAAAATATTTTATGTTAATATATTGATAAAAGAAAATACAAATTGTGATAAATAAATGAGAGCATTACAAAATTTAATAATTTAAAAATCAGTAGTATACGAAGGTAATGAAGAGTATTTAAAGATCACTTGACAGTAATAGATGTTTACTGTATAAACATTTTAAAACACAGATACTTAATCACTCAAATAAAGGATAAGATTTAAAGATAAAATACATACAATAAAAATTATTTGTATCTTAAAATTGAATAGTCATCTGGATCCTAAATTCTAAATCAATAATTAGTTTAATTCGTTCATCATAAACTTTAGTTTTTGAATAAACATTGTAAGCCGACAGCTATCTAAAAAATTTTTAAATTCTGCATTTAAAATATTGCCATTATGAAATTTCAAATTGTGTACAACACACAATTTCAGCTAAAATTTAATGCTTAATGAAACCAAAATTTGGGGCATTCTAGTTTACTACGTCATTAATAATAATGTGCATAATTTTAATGAATATACAAAATTAAAGAAAACAATAATTTATTTTTATAAAGAAATTTTAATATGAGTAATTGTAACAGAAAAATATAATTAACATAATGTAATAATGTAGAGATTAATAAATAAAACGTCTACAATATGTTCAGGCATATATATTTTTTGTTTTCACTAGTATACTTGAATATTAAGATTATTTGATTGAAGTATTTTTATTATGCATTTAATCGCAAAACTTTTATACCTCTAATAAGAAATGTAATTGAATACTTGCATAATTTTTCGCAGAAATCATTTATATAACTCGTGTTTGTCTTTATATCATTAAAAACTGTATTAGAAAAATTTAAACTTTTTTCCTAATACGTGCTTTAAAATTTTAAATCCTTCGTACATATATTAAGAAATTAGTATAATGATTTTTTAAATAAAATGTATAATTAATCTCATAAAAATTGTAACTAAAAATTAAACAAAACATTATACTACTTTTATAATAATTTGTATTTCATTTAATTTGATTTTCTTAATAATATATATACATATATATATATATATATATATATATATATATATATATATATATATATATATATATATATATATATATATATATATATATATATATATATATATATACAAATTTTCTGACTTCAAATGAAATATTGTTGAATTAAAGAACTATATTGAATATTATTCTAATATAGTTAGTATTTACCAGGCGTATACAATGCAAATATTTAAAGTGTGCATGCAAAGTAATTTAGATACATAAATTTAAACAGCTTGTAATGTAACCTGTGAATGCTTATCATAAATTTCCTTTCTATGTAGACCTTTTATCGTATAAATAAATAAAAATTCTAATTTTTTTAATATTTACGCAAATTAACATATTTTATCAATTTTCTTAAACAAATTCATAAATAAAGTGTTGTTATTCATACATAACTAAAATCAATTAAATGGAAATAATGAATTCTAAATTTTGAAAATGTCATATAAATTTAAGATTTACCTTTTTCAAAAAATGATTTGCGCAAAGGTGATGTTTATATATGCACTTTCAAATGAGAATTACGCAATGTAAAGTTCACGATACTTCCGGAAACTTTCTCGCTTCTCTTTTATTGAAGAGTACAGCAACAAATCTAGAAAGTGAATAATTCATTAAGAGTTAACGAATTATCTCTCACCACCTTTTCTTTCTTCCCAGCTGCTTTCCAAATCAGAAACTATTTAGCGGTGCTATGCTTGTTTTTCTATTTTCGGGAACTGAATTCTCGCTGCTTTGCTCTGTTCCGTTGATCCGATGTGACTGTGGTTGCGAGATGATCTGACCAGACTTGGATTCATTCCCCTGAGTGGACAGTTTTCCTGCGCATGCTCTATAAGCTAAGTGATTGGGTGGGAGGAAAATAGGGATTACGACGTTCTACTTCTTGTTCCGTATTGTCAGCGGTAAATAAGACATCGTTTCCACAGAAAGCAAGGAGATAAGAGCCGCCTTATTCAGGATAAGGAATTAGGGAAGATGTAACTTTTGATTTTCTAATGCTTGAAAATAGTTTGAATTGAAATAAAAATGTATTATTATTATATAATCATGTATATAACGATACCAGGTATTTCGACTGAGATTGAAACAATTAACTTAAAGCAAATAAGAAATAATTTTTTACAATTATTATATTTTTTAATTAATAAAAACTATATAAATTTAATAGTAGTATGGTAACTTATACAGCAATTATCTTATTCAATTTGTATTTTATTAGATGATTTTAACTCACATTAAAAATTATAATTTTAAAAGATGATTCTTAATTCCCTAATTCTCAAAAAGATGATTATAATTTCAATTCCATTTTGGCAAAAGATACTGCTAATATTTTCTATCAATGTTTCCTTTCAACATTTGTTTATTTTTATTATTTCTATATCTTTATTTTCAAATATATACCAAAAACATTGATTTAGCTACTGTATTATTTAACGCATTTAATTATGTTGCCTATTAAAAATATATATTGTTTTCTGAGAAAGAGAGAAATTATGTACTATAAGTTGAAAATAAAATAGGAAAATTCTATATAGAGTTGAAAGGAATTCCAGATATAATTGTTTGAAGAATGTACTACAAGATCCTAAAAGTCTTCTCTTAATGATCTTTCTTAATGAATTTTTAGGTTTTTACTATCTGAGTGATATACATTTTTGAATGTAAAAGAGCTTCAAAACGTAAGCACATATTTGCATTAAAGATATTCTTTATTTTCACATTCATAAGAAAATTTATGATCTTCATAAATATTTTTTTTAATATTATTTTATTATTTCTAAAAGAAAATTCATTTTAGTTACAAACATAAATCTTAATATTTTTAGAGAATGAAATTTTATTTAGGCATGATTATTTAATTTGAAGATTCTTATCTATTAGGAATTTCTCAAATTGGTAAAAATCCCCAATAATCCTTTGTAATCTGAAATTTTATTTTAATATATTATACCAATAAGTGCAAATAAATTTCTAGTGTCTTCATGATACTTAATTTGCTTGGCAATCTTTTATCTCTTAATGATATTTGTGTGCTTCCAGTATTGTTATCAATCATTGCATCCTGTATTAAACATTCTCGTTCAGTCAAATTTTGTTTTTCAATTCAAATTCTATTTAGTTTTTTAACAGAATATTTTGATAGGTTTACCTTTTCCTAAAATTAATTTATCTATTATCGCATGCATATTTTATCATTAAAATGCTTTCGATTTTTATTTCATCCTATTTGTACTTTACAAATTTTTGTTTCTGTTGATTAATTACGAAATTATTATTTATACATCCGCATTATTAGACGTGTATAAACTTGACAGAAAATATAGATTTAACGCATTACTAGAAAACATGTATAAAAAGTAATAAACAGTATAGAGAAATATATAAAAAATTCTAAGTTGTTAAATATTCTTATATATAAAATGGTGCAACTAATAGTTGCTTTTATATATTATCAAAAAATGTAACTCTCTTAATTCACTTGAATCAAGTCAAATTTTGCGATTGTTATATTTTTGAAATTTAATAGAAAATGATTTAATTCTATAATCTGTTTTGCTAAATAATTGATAATTAAGTACTTAAATTTTCAGTGCAAGATAATGTCCATTATTTTTTACATATTAAAATTAACTCCACTTTCTAAAAGCCATCAAAAAGCAGTGTCTTGAAATTAATTATTTATTATTCCACTATGGCTTTAATACACTTTTTTTGATAATCAATTATTTTAATTAATGGAGTTTTGAAAATCTTTTAAATTACACACACACACACACACCTTACATACACATACATTACGTATATGTATATATTTTTTTATATATTCTGTTTTTACATGTATTGGGGCAACAATTAAATTTTATATGAATTTCTTATAACTATATTAGAATAAAAATCAATTTTATACTTAAAGAATAAAATCTGGTACACTTTATTTTATTCAACATAAAATTAGTTCTAAAGTAGGTTTTATTACAAATGATTTTTTGAAAAACAATAAGGAAATTTGTCAATTGATTTTAAAATTACTACACCCGTAATTATAAGCTGTACCTATAAGAAATTATTGTATTTAGCTAATTATCATAAGCACACCTTTAGCAGAAAGATTAGTAATGACCCGCATACAGTTAATATATGCTAGCATCATATTCATAAAAGTAGTTAAAGTCAGTTGATCAGTCATTCACCTTTAAGGGTCTATTAGCTATATTTTCTAAAGTTTTTCATTTTCTATCATAACATTCAGATAAAATTCTATTGATTGCTAAACTGAAAGGTTAAAATTTAATTTTTGACAACTTAATGTTTTGAAATAAAATTCTAATATTTTTAATTTTATTAATAAGTATGATATACAGGAAGTCAAAATATTTCACGTAATTTAATTTAAGGGATGAATGTTTACAAGTAAGTAATTAGTAATTATTACAAATAACTATAATTATTATTTTTTCAGTTAATATATTTGTTGATTATTAAATTTTCGGTTATAAGTTTTTCAAGCACATTACCTTACATTATATATTAAAAAATTGCATTCTTTAATTTAAGCACTCTTTAATCAGCTGAAGTATTCTACAACCAGAATTTTTGTGTGAAATATTTTTATAGCGCATTTTTAACACCAATACATTTTGTAATTTAAGCAAATTTGAAAATTTTCACTGACGATCAGAAATAAATTCGTGTGTAAAGAAAGGGAAAGTATTTTTTAACTAAATTATTAAATACTTCAATGCTGAATATTTTTATATACGAATGGGAATAATTTCATTAATTACAAATATTGTAACAAATGTACTTACAAAATCTTATAAAATTCTTAAAAATTTATTTCAGTTCAATACATATTTTTAGTATCAAATTTATACTGATAAATATTTGTATTTAATGATTAGATATTTCATGGGAGCAAAATATTGCATTTCGTCTTTCTGCACATACTTCTATTAAGTTAGATGCTTGGATTTTCCCTGGTGAAACAAAAACTTCATAATATGCATCACGTTTTATTACCGAAAAGAAGAACATGATTTATATGGTATTCTTCTGTTTATAATATCTATTGTCTATGATACACGATAAAAATTTTTTTTACAAAACTAGTTTTAATGATTCACTTAACACATAAGCAAATACTGTCGGTTTAATTACTAAGCACAATGCTTTTCAGCAAATTTGCGTATATAATACATGTGTTTATGCTTATTATCATATAATTCATCATTTTACATATAATTCACCAGTTAGTTTAAGATTTGATTAAATGAAATTAACTTATCAATCATCTTTATTTTAACTATAATCAATTTTACAATATAATTTTTGAATATTGGTAAATATTAAAATCTTAACAGTGTATGTTTTATTGAAAATAACGGCAAATTACCAAACATCTGAAAAGAGGATATTATATGTTGTATAAATTATTACAGAAAAACTTAATTTAATGGAACATGTATTTAACTAATTAATTAAATTTGAAATTACGTGTTAAAATACATTTAAATAAAACTCTTAAATTTATGCTTGCAGAATATAAATTATCTCTCTAATAAAAATTGAAAAAATAAAATAATTATACTAATTTTAAATTTATTTCATGTTTGTAAGGTTTGAAACTGTCTTATCGTTAAAATTACCATACTTGACCTCAGGAAAGAAAGCTTTGATTGTATTTACCAAAAGAAATGATAATGAATTATTTAAAATTTTAATTAAACGAAGTTGATAATATTATTACAACGAATTAATTTTTGAAATGTTTCAGAAAATTAAGTGGATGAAAGAATTAATGTATGTGAATGCATGTATTTTGTTCGGTGAGAAATGCTTTAATATAAATAAAAATTTTCTAAACTAAATTGATATTTCGAGCATCATTTTTTGCATAAAAACAATTTTCATTTATTTAGTAAAGGTAGTATTTTAAACACGTCTTCAAATATTCGTAAGATTTTATATTTAATATATTTAAAACTGCATCTTATGCAAATTTTCAGTCATATTAACATATTTGTGTATTATAAATTATAATATTTTTAAGTAATTATTGCATTTCTAAAAATTTGTTTGATTTTGATTTATTAATACTATTAAGATATAACTTTCGAAAAATGTTTCTTATAATATTAGCATCTTTATCAAAATTATATTTTATTATATATTACAGCGAGTTAAAATTCAACTTTTAAAACTTTGTTTGATTAAAAATTAAAGGGATGAAAAAATATATTCATTATATTTTTCAAATTTATCTCAAAATTGATTTGTAAAAAATATTAAATTTCACTCCCCTCTCACAGTATTATGTTTAGAAAACACACATTATTTACGATTTTATGAAATCTAGAATAACAACTTTTACTTGATAATTATTATAATAGCTATCAAGCTTAACTATATGTTCCGGAATAATATTTTATAAATTTTTTCAAACATTTCAGCAACCATTTTTATTTATATTGTTTACAAATATCTTTTTATTTTAAATTTTCCTTATTCACATGTAAAATTACTACTACAAAAATAAATTACCCTTAAATTTGAAAGAAACCGGTTTCCAGAAAACTTATTGCAAAATATTATTTCCAAAACATCCTTGGTTGTAATCATTTAATCGTTAAATGTAGGATGTTTTATTTTCTTGTGACTTTTTCAAAATTCCATCAACTGAATAAATTTAATTTCCTATTTATTTGATTGAAACATTTAGCAATGGAGCTATATCTTTTCAAAAAATCATTTTAAAACCACACTATTGAAAATATTGTTTTATATATATGTAACATATATAAGACTCACTTAAGATTTGATAATTAATAAGTTATTTGCATTTAAAACAAAATAAAATATGAAAATTAGCAGTGTAATGTAGATATATCAAGTGCTCCTTTTAAAATATGTTTATTAAGTATATTTTATTATGTAGAAAAATTTATTCTGTTAATTAAATTTCGTAAGAAAAATTAATAACTATTTATATTTCAAAAGAAATTACCATAATTCCATTTATTATAATTTCTTACTAAGTTGTCATTATAGTCTTATCAGAGTTCAAATCGAAATATCGTTGTAAGTCTTCAAATGCAATTTAACATGACAAATGTAAAATGGATTATTAAGAATTTTTCGTAACTTGGAAATTTTATAATATCTATTTCTAATAATGTATACATATTTAATTTAAAGATCAAAATATGTTTTATGTACAAAAACCAGATATTAAACCAGTTCAAAAAGTTGTTGTTTCTGATTTATATGGTTTAGCTATGCTATACCACATCTATTAGCCTCTCAATCCTCAGACAGTCAAGAAATAACAAAGGATTCACAAGAAAATTCTACTTAGCAAGTCTCAGAGACAAAAGAATGTGTTGGAGGCTGACCTGGTAGACACAGCATTTACAACCGGTTGGAGAGAATTTACGTTTGCCATCAAATTTGAATCAACGAAAATGGCTGCTAACTAACCTATGATATGTATTCTGGTAAGCTCTGCAACTTTTGAAAGCAATGGAACCACCAGGAATACCACCTGAGTAGCAATCATGAGTTGGTGGCATGCTTAAGATAGCCATAGGATACCTCTTTTTCTCATAAAATGCTACTCAATGTAGATGAGGAAGTATCAGTTGGAAAGAAACTAGCAGTGACCCTATTAGCTAGGGTATCTGCCTTTTTATATGCACGGATATCGACATGAGTGGGGATGTTTTGGGTGTAGACTTGATTTGTATAACAAATTATGTGCAAAGCATAATATAATATTATATTTCTCTCGATAAAAAATTCCATAAGACATTTGTTTATTGTTTTTTAATTCTTCTGGCGTTATATAGTAAACATGTTTCTTCAATTAGTGTTTCCTATTTAACTCGTAAATATCTGTTAACTAACTCTTATTACATTTGATAAAAGTTCAGAAATGTGTTTCGTTTTGTACCCCAATTGAATTTTATAAATTGTGTATTATTTATTATAAATCTCAGAAATTTGTATACAGAATACATATAATAACACCGTACTATTTAATATTAAAATTCTTTAAAAATTTATCGCGTTTCCCTTTAAAATAAAAATCTCAAATTTTTTTGACATTTCAAAAATTTAAAGTAAACCTCTTTAATAATGACAATATTTCATTTCCTAAATTATATTAAGTGGATCATTACTTGAGTTTCTGAACTAAGATTCCTATCTGCCATATAAATAGTATTCCAAATTGAATGAAAATTAGCATAGACTATTTGATTTTGGATGTCCTCATTATCAATGAAAATACCTTAACAATGCAATATGGAATAATGATGTGAAGGGTTATTTTTCTAATATGTTGTTGTTCAGAATATTTTTAATTACTTAAATCGATAACATTAATATAAAACAACTAAAAAATGTCCACATAAATGCTTAAACTCTTTTTCCATAAATATTTTTAATTTAAACCAAGGCACACACACACACAAATACAGTAATTAGTAAAATAAAATGTTTCATAAAAGTTGAGTTAAATATTTCTTAAATGTGGTCGACATTATTTTAATCAAGATATAGATAAATTATATATTCATGATTACTGTGTTTGTATTCATGTCATGTTACATAATTTTTGAAACAAATTACTATTTAGTGCTAATCTTATATCAATAATATTCTTTCTTTCTAAATATTTCATTGTTGATTTTATGCATGGATTATAGAGAAACCCTCGCCCATCAGTGTAATCTATAGGTATATTTTTTCTTGAGTACATTTATATGAACTATTTTCTAAAACTTAGACACAAAGAGAAATTTGAAAAAAAAAATTTTGCATGTTTTTTTTTTTAAATATTTTAAATATTTATTGTTTCTTACATGATAATTTAACGTTAACAAGAACTGTGATTTAATTGGTAAATCAAAGAATAGTATTTTGTTATAAATAACCAAATATATAATCACAGTTTCACTTTCTATAATTCTAACTTAATATTAAAATTTGCTAAGTAAAATTCTTTTCCAAAGTTTTCTGCCATTTCTTAATATGTTTAAGAATTTAAGCAATAAGTAATACTATATGCTTATTTTTGCATTGTACAAATATTATTTATACCATTTCAATAGTTATAATGTATAAAATGTTTTTTATGTAATAAAAATAATTAATTATAAGCACATAAACTGAATATTTTATTTTTAAGAAGAATTCTCAGGGAAAAATGTTAAAGCTTTATGTGCTCCAAAAATGATTTTATAGTTTTCAAAACTTCAAGGTTCAAGCATTTCTAATTTAAATTCTTCCTGATCAAAATTAAAAATAATCCTCTTTATTTGTGTAAATTAATTTTCTTCGGTTTTATTATTTAATTTCTATTTATTGAAAATTTATGTATTTTATATAAGATATTTCAATTATAACTCCACACAGAATATAGAGTGTAAATTTGTAATTATAAAAAAGTAAGTTTGTTAACAAAATTAAAAATAATCCTCTATGTTTGTGTAAAGTAATTTTCTCCGGTATTATTATTTAATTTCTATTTATTGAAAATTTATTTTTTTACAAGATATTTCTATTATAACTCCACACAGAATATAGAGTTAAAATTTGTATCAGTGTTGGAATTAACTATAAGAATACTAAATAGAAATGTATAATTTAAAGAAATTAAAGTGCAATTGCTTGTAATGCTGCTTACTGAATTGTAACTTAAAGTTTTAAATATTTTTTAATATTTTTGTAGTTATAAGTATCAAATATTTATTTAAGCATGCAACCTATGAATCATGCTAACATAATTGTAATTGTATTAATTCAATAACAATTGCAGTTTTACAATCGCTTATCACATTCATGTATAACTCTTACAAATGGCTTTGCAAATTATTTATAAACAACACATTATGTGTATATATGTATGTGAGGAACACTTTAAAATATTTATAAGATTACGCAGATAAGAATTCGTAAGAAAATTAATTATAAAACTCAAAAATATGAACTATTTCCAAGCAATGGTTTTCTCATTAATTCCATGCAACATAACATTGAATAAGTTTTGTAAAGAAAAACAGAGCTGAGATGAGGACATATTGGACTATGAAATTATATGATTTTGAAGGAAGATTGTTTAAAGAAGTATGTGATAAACACACATGCACAATTCACATTTAGTAATGGATGTCTATTTCGTGTTATTTATTCAGATGAATTACTTAAGTTATTTAGTTTCAGAAAAATCACAGTTACCTTCAAGACTGAAATCGTTTAAGCCTTCAAGATGGTTGTCAGAGTCATTATTTTTCACAATGTGTCTGTCATACATAAAATGTTATATGATTATTTGTGTATTTTACTTAATTATTTGGAGAAAATATAAAATTGGATATACCATCTTACATATAATTATTAATGAAAACTACGTTTGAAAAAATAGATTCCACTTAGGTTAGTGCAACATAAAAGCATATTTGAGTTTTAAGTCATAAAAGCCGTAGATACCTAGTTTAAATAGTAATAGAACTTCTTGTCATTAATATCTCAGGTAAGGTTTATTTATTTACTTATTTATTTTTTTGTAAATTGTATATATTTTTCTCTAGTTTTTCAATATTACGGATTTGAAAATTTACGGTAATGCTTATATTATTTGTGAAATACTAACATATTAAAAACATAATGCTAACTAAAAATGTGTATAAAATAATCCGATAAATACCAGAATTGTGGCATTATTAGGAGTTATATTTGACCTGGTGTTTTAAGGACTTCTACATATCAAATGATCATGCGAGGTATTTTGAAAAATTTCAAATTATAGATTAAGAAGAATAATCAGCTACATTTTTCTGCGTTATATATGACAATCTAGTTCAAAAAGTATTTACAAAATTGAAAAAAAAATACATTTCAATTTTTTATAAACAATTGAGTTAGAATTAGTTTAAATTAAATAAAGTATTATTATTTTCTATATAGTAATATATTTCAGTGATTTTTTAGCAAAGTATTTGAATCAGAGTACAATTTATAAATACGTGTAGGATTTACATATAAAAATTCGTTTCTCTCTGAACACGTGAAAATTACTTTAAGTTTCATGTCCTTATATGTAAACATTTTCGTTTAATTCAGCGAACCTTAACAGAAAAAAACAAATATGATCTAAAAATATTTTATCAATTGTTATATATTTCATAGATATCATATAAGAAATTACAGATTCAAAATTCGCTTATTTCTATTACATATATATATCATAAATAATTACACTATTAACATTTAAATTACCTATTCTTCTACGATAAGTATCAAATTTCCATAAAAACATATTTTATTAACTTTGTTTTACTTAATTAATAACTATATTATTTTCCTTAAGTTTAGTTATATTGTACAATAAATATGAATTTAAAATTATTTTCATTTGTCACACATTTAAATATAAAGTTTATGTAGCTGTGTTAACGATATAATGCTAACGATAAATGTTTCATTTCTATCATTATGCATTTGGAAGTGTTATGAATAGATTTATATAATTTATTCAAAGTAGCAGTTTATAATAATTTGTTATTTTTTTCAACATTACATCTAAGAAATTAAAATTTAATTCATCATCATAGTAATATAAATAAATATTTAAACATGAATATGTGAAACTTCGTACACCTAACTTCCTTTACATTTTACTGCTAAATTGCTAAAATAATTTAATAGTATTTTGAAATAAAATGGTATAGTAAGGGAGATTTTGTGGAATTAACTACTTGAGTTTGCATATATTAAGCTAAATTTTTTATGTAATATATTTTTCATATTTTTACATGAATTAACATAATATCAAGTAACATTTGTAGAAGAATTTATTTCTGAAATTATAAGAGAACGGAAGAAGAATAAATTACTGAATAACAATGAACGAAATTTTATTTTTGGTCACGTTCGTAGAAGTATGAGATTAGCTAAAACTTCATTAATATTGCACGAATAACCTCACAAGACTCACAAAAAGAATAAAAATAATTTGAGTATGTTTCAAAAAGTATTAAACAGTGTAAATGGATAAATTTTATTTTAATTTAATGTTTGCAATTTAACATTCCTGAAATAAATTAAGTAAAATGTATAAATGTCAAAGAGAATGTAAAATTTATCGATATTGTTTTATTTATTAAATGTAAAAAAAATATCTATACTCATTTATTTATCAATGAGCTGGTTTTTATTGATTATATCTAATAGGCACATAGATATAAAATATTTAATAATTTCATCATCTGTCTAATGAAAGAAAAGCATTTCCAGAAAACAACAACAGAAAAACATGAAAGAAAAGTAATGAGAAATTATGATTCTATTGCAAATTTCTTTTCTCTCTTTTCCTTCCATATTTTAATTTCTAAAAATATGAAATATTTCCAAATTTTAAAAAATAAAATTTATTCAAAGAAAAATAAAAAAATATTATACCTTTGTATTAATAGAAATTTAGTAATTTATACTTTATCTTTGAATTCCCTTTATCTGCGTGTAAGGTGTTAAATTGATTGAATTGAATGATAAAAATGAAAAATAAAGTAGTGTTAGTAGCATGAAAAAAAACCCTAATTTAAATTTATCCTCACATAACTTTATTTTAATATAATATTTTTTATTTACCTTTTATAAGAATTTTACATATTAACCAAAACCTTGAAAATGAAATAATGAAGATTAAATACTCAGGAACATTTAAATAAGATTCGATAAATTATTCGATACACTTAAATATGATTTTTGTAAAATTTAAATCATGCAGAATTAAATTTTCTAAAATAATTTGCCTTTCTTAAAAACAGTGAAAAATTAAATTCATACAAACAATTATAAAAATTAAATAACTAAAAATACAATATTGTATATTGTGTATTTTATGAATATGCTTAAAATTCATCTTACTAATTACACAATAGGCTTTAAGAGAAAAATATTATATATTTTTATAAAATATTTTACAATGGTATCAAAGCATAATCACTTAAAATATTTATCTTCCAAAGAAAAAAACTTGTTGAGGTTATTTTTGTAATTTGTTATTTTAGAGATCATCGTCAATATTGTTAAACTTTAGTTTTGATAAAGTATTAGTAAAATTTGTGTGTGTGCGTGTGCTTTTTCTTCACAATTTCTGTGAGCTGTTTTTTTTACTGAAAATAAAGATGACATTGAATTTTTTTTTCTTAAAGAAGGTATGTTAAATATATAGTTGTTATTTAGCATTACTCATATAAAAGATTAAAATAAAAAAATGGTCTATAATAAATTACTTATGTCAAAACGAGTTAAAAATAAGCTCTGTAAGTTAAAAAAAGTACAAAGTTAAAAATAAATTTTTGGTATTTCAAATTAATTGGATGAAAGTTTTAAAATAGCATTTTAAATATAGAGATAAGGGAAATAAAAATAATTAAATAACATTTTCCTTCCATACAATGAATATTATTATAGTAAAGTAGTTAAAACTATATTTAAGGTTAAGTTTAGTGAACTTTAGAGAAAATGGATACTCCGATTTTAATCGAGACATGACATCTTCATGAGAAAGCGCCATGTAATTATATGTCACTATGAAGCTTAATCCATGGAATTATCCCTCTTACTAAAATTCTGTTAAAACATTTCCTATACATCCTTTTTTAAAGTATTAAGTCTATATTTTAGCTCAGTAATTATTTAAACTTAAAAAAAAGTATTTAATTATTATATTATGAATGACAATTTAGGAAAATCAAGAAGATTATTTTTTGATATACTATGAATTGTTTCTATGTTTAGGATATTAAGCTTAAAAGGTTTCAAATTATAAATATATGATTATGAACTCAATTTATTTAAAGTATTAAGTTAAAACTTTTAAAACATTTAATATTTTAAAAAATATTTGTAATGCTAATTTGCTTTAATATTTTGGCTTTGATTTATATAGTGTAATCAACATGTACAAATTATTCAAAAAATTACTTTGAATATTACTGACACTTGTAGCAATAATTTACTAGCAAATTTATGATTCTGAAAAATTATAACTAAACATATTCTAATTTAATCATACTTAAAGAGATAATGATGAATTGCAACATGCATATATATCCTAATTTTTTAACATATTTGCCTATATCATTTTAAAATCTTTCTTGTTAACTGAAAAATTTTTTTTATTATTCAAAATTTATATTAAAACTTCAAATAATATTAAGTTTAATAATTATAAACTATCATAATAAGTATTGAAGTTTAATAATTTATTTTTAAGCACATTTTTTAAAATTTTAAATGTGTTTATTTTGCTTACTTCATTTAAATTAGATTTTTGTGTATGACAACATTGGTTACTGTACTTTGAACAAGGCTTGAGAAATAATCAGTTAGCTTCTAACTGTGAAAATAAATAAGACTAATATTATTTTATTTAAAATAATTTTGCTTAATTATCCGAAATATGTGTCTTTGAATGAATTTACTGTATATTTTGATTTCAAAAATATTATCCTTCATACAATGTTTTCAATACACCCATCCTCATGTCAAGTTTTAAAGTAATCTTTAATTAAAACATTCAAATAAATCTTTAAATTTTAATTCATTAATAACTAAACTGAATTTATGTAAGAATTATGTTAATTAGGAAGGCTGTATAAAATGACATTTATTAAATTAAAAAGCTAAGTTCTAATATATTTTTAACCTTTTGATGTAAAATAACTCCATGATCGTAAACACAATTATAAGTGAGCCCTATCCATCACAAAACATAATAAATTATAGACATGAATTTGTATATTTTTTGGTAAAAATTGTAAGAAATTGAAATTGAGAATTTATTTATCTAATAATTTTGAGAGCTCTCAATAAAGGTACCTTTAAAATTAAAATCAAAAACTCTTGAAAAATTGCTTGATATGTAGTAATATAGATCTTATGATTATAAAACATTTGAAGTTATCTTTATATAGCAATTATAGAAAATATAGAAAAATTATAGCTATTTCATATAGTAAGCTGACATTATACTAACGTGCCAAATAAAAATATTTTCAGTCAAATATATATGTTTGAACTTCTATCCGTTAAATTGAAACTTTTACAGATAGATGGTTCATATATTTCTTTATTTTTAAATCTTTTAACTTTCACGCTTGAGTTTAAATATATAGTTACTTTAATTTTTTTTATAGAAACCACTTAACGTTAATATAAATTAAACTGATATTTAAATGTGTCCTGCTACGAATTAATTGCGATTAAAATTTATATAACAGAGAATTTCAACAAATAGTATCAAAACTGTGTTGAGACCGACAGAAATGTGTTTTTCCCAAAAATTGTAAAAGAAAGAAATCAATAGAAAATAATAAAACATTTAAATAACAAATGTTATTGCAAAATTTTAAACAATTTATATTTTGATAATAAAACAGATAGAATCGTGACATTAAAAACTTATCAAGCTGATATTCAAGATATTATGTTGGTATATGAAAAATAAATTTTTTAAGATATCTTATGCATGTATAAATATATATATATATATATATATATATATATATATATATATATATATATATATATATATATATATATATATATATATATATATATATATGTATATATATATATATACATGTATGTAGGTATATATGTCCAGATATTGTTAATAATTTTTGTGTGAGTTCTACCATATCAAAATCCTACATTAAATTCAAATGTGAAAAGTAAAGCTTATTTGTTTAAACATAGAAAATATTAATTATTAAAAGCTATTAAGTTATATGATGAAAAAAGTGGGTTTAAATAGAAAACCACAAATGTATAAAATTTAAACCAGTATAAATCATGCTGATTTCGATTATGGCAAGCGTTAATTAATAAATTCATGTATTACCAATATTTTTTTCTGTTAAATTCATGACAGTGTTAAATATCAAACGAATTATATTAAAGGATAATTACTTCTAATCCTATTTTTATGCTTCAATATTATTTGCATTTTATTGTAAATAGAAAAATACCCTTTTTATTTAAAAAAGAAGTTCAGTTAAAAGGAATTTTAATGGATTTTTATTACTTTCTAAAAGTTACTTTTAGAGAAGCAATTAATAGAAGGAAAAAAATTGATAATAATTTAAGCTATAATTTGTGTATTTCATTTTAATGCCTTCTTTATTCATGACTTAAAATATTTAATACAGAAATTACATTATTAGTGTTTTGTTGTTTTCATAGTTATTCAAATGGCTAAGATATTTGCATTAAAATTTATTAAAATATTAAGTTTCACTCAATATTTTAATAAATTTAATTTTAATAAACATTTTATAATTCAGCAAATATAAATAAGAGAACTTACAAATATTTCAAACACGTATTTTTTTAGTAAATGTGTTGTTTATTATGTGTTTAAAAATAGTTAAAAAATGAAAACTTTAATTTTCTCATTTCCTGCAAGTTATTGTTGTTCGTAATCAACATTTACATACCTGAATTTGTGATAACACATCTGTTGTATATAACTCATGAACACATAATATTGTATATATTCATACTTTTATGTCTTACATTCTAGTTATTAGACTGGACAAGCTCAAAATATTTACAAAAAATAATTTTATTATAAAAATAATTTAATAGTTTAATTACATAAAAAATAAACTCGTATTATTCCGTTAATTCTATCAAAAAAAGAAAAAATAAATTTTTAATTTTGCAGTGTTGAATTAATTTTCTGAAATGAATCATATTTTTTAAATTTTAGATTAATTTTAGTATGAAACGCATGTTAAAAGCAAATATATTAATATCGAAGCGAATGGTTAAACTTGTTGAAAATTAAAGTGTGATTTTGTATTTATAATTTTATTATAGATATGTCTCATAAATAGAGGGTTATTTGTTAAATGTCAAGTAAAAATAAATAAATGTAAACATAAATTTATTTCTGATGCTAATAATTTACGAAGAGTAATAAAAAATGGAATTTGTTTTTTACAAAACTTTATAAAGATGTAAATATTTATAAAATGAAGGAATTTATACATTTTATATCATACAACATATAAAAATTATTCACATTAGAACATACAATACATATACAAAAACTTATCATAGATAAGTAAACTATCAAAAATTTGCTTGTTTTTTTAATTAATGCACCAACTTTTTATGAATTATTTTAATTTAAGTATTGTAATATTGTGAAATAAATTCTGAAACATTTTTATTTTGGGATTCCATTGATTTGATCTATAAGGAGAAAATATGTGAAGAAATGACAATTTTAATATATTGCGATATCGTCTTATTAATAAATCTTTATAATTCTGAAGTCATTTCAAATAATTGTCAGAAAACCATAATATTTCGAATTTTACAAATTTATACAGTATCTTATACCGTTTATCCAAAAGTCAGGACGATTTTTAAAAGTGAATAATTTGAAAACAAATCGAGTTGTATGGTTGGCACTAAAAGGATGGGGAAAAAATCGAATTTTGTGTGGTAACAAATAAAAATAGTTTTGTTTGTGAACAATAGATGGCACTGTCTGATTTTTGATATACAGTTATGCAATTCAACCAACGATATAAAAGTGCACCATCAGCAGGTAATGGTAGTCTAAGCTTACATTCATCGAAATGCATAGTTAAGAAAGCTCTCTTACTTAAACTGTATTATAAGAATTTGGAAAGTGTCATTGCTGCATTTTGAGTATATTGCTACATGAAACATATGAGATATAGCAAAAGACTAATAGTGACTTCTGCATTGATCAAAATAGGGAGGAAATTTGAAGCTACATGTTTGTCGTCAAGTCTAAGAAATAGACGTCCCGCAATAGCCGCTGCTGTTACCCCTACAGTGAAACATATAGTGCTATCATTGTCGAAATATTCTGCATATGGGAAGTGCAGTGCCCAAGATGTTTCGAGGTAGACAGGAGGGTCGTACAAATTGCCTGGAGATCACTGCGAATAACTCTGAAACGGTATCCTCACAATTTGCAACATAACCAAGAACTGAAATCTCCTGAAATCGAATCTCACCGAAATTTTATGAATTTGTTATTCACAAAGGTAGACGAGCAGCGTCACTAGCATCACACTGTGCTTTGGATAGATGAAGTGTATTTCACATTTTCTGGACCACACATTGTCATTAACACCCACAATTGTCAAGTGTAGACTACAAAAAATTCACATGCATTAGTTTAGATACTCTTGCAAGAGCCTAAAGTGATAGTCTGGTGTAACTACATTGCTGATTTCATAATTGGTCCATTCATTTTCGAGTAAGTCACATAAACAAGTTTTAAAACACTTACTGTCACTGTTCAGCGATATGCAACACTGTTGCAGAACATTATTCCTGAACAGCAAGAGCCTTTAGCACTTCAAACTGTTATTTTTTTGCAAGATGGAGCCACGACTTCAAATTGCTATACCTGTGCAGCGCCTGCTATCCTGAATATTTTGGGAGGATCACATTATCAGTCGATACTTTATTCCAGCATGGTATCCAAGATCTTCCGAACTGACCCTGTGACTTTTGGCTGTGGACATTACTGCAGTCAAAAGTGCACCGTGACCATCCAGCATCACTAGTAGCATTGAAAGATGCCATCCGCCAAAACGTGCTTGTCATAAAGCAAGAAATGCTACTAAATGCTGTGAATCTTGTGCTGAATCGTTTTACAGCTGTACTTATGAATGATGGAAAGCTCACTGAGCATTTACTGTAGTATTAATTAACTGTAAATAAGTTTACTTGAAAGTTGTCAACATTTTCCCATTCGTATAACATATTTTGGTAAAATAAAACAATATAGTGCCATCTATTGGTAGCCAACAAAACAATTTTTTATTGGTTGCCACATATAACCCGTTTTTATTTCCCTCCGTTTGGTGCAAATCGTATGTTTGTAACTAGATTCGTTTTTGAATTATTCACTTTTAAAGTTTGTCATGACTTTTGGACTAACCTGTACTTTAACAATAAGATTAGTTGAAGTTCAAATTACTGCAGTTAACAGCAACTAAAATTCATAATCTAAAATATATTATAATAAATAATTTCTCTATTAAGGCTTCTCAGTTAGAGACTAATATTACCATACTGTCGTTCAGTTAATAAAAAGTATTTGGATAAGAAAAACAAATTTCCTTTATGGGTGCTCTTCTTCTCTTTTTTTGTGCTACTCTTAGATTTAAATAATTGAGAACAAAATAATTGTGATACATTATTTTCAGAAATATAAATATAATAATATACAGATTTAAAAAATTAAAAATTCAGTTCATTTCATTTTATTTTTCCCTTAAAATTTTTATTCTCTATAAAAAATAGGACATAATTTCTAAAAAAATCATTGTAACATAAATATTTTAAATTGTAAATCAATAATGGACTTATCACTAATTTTCATATTCAATAAATGAAAAATAACTAGAATAGTGATTTCTAAAACTTAAGAACTTTCATGTTACTAAGCAGAACATAATCACTTTAATACATTTTAAACGAAATATAAGAGATTTTTTAAATAAATATATATGTACTTCAAAAAAGTAACACTTTTTTGACATAAATTCGAGCAGTCACATTTGTTATCGGTATGAAATTAAATCTTGTAAATGTTACTCTTATATTAAAAAAAGAAAACCAGGAAATTAACATTTTAAGGCATTTACTTTTTAGGTGCTATGTTTCCATTCTATACAAATGTCGATTTAAGTCATCTGAAGAAATTTAGAGAGACCAATTCCTTAAATATTACCAAGAAAGATTTTATGAAAATAGTCTACGTAATTGCCGAACATAAATATTTGAATGACTAGTATGGAAAATTAATAGAAGAATATGAAACCTGTAATTATATTTTTATATTTATTTTATCATCACATGCTTATAAAAAATCAACCGAATTAATTTCAAAAATGTTTTTCATGCAAAAGATATAAACAATTGTAAGAAGATCTTAGAAGTAAAATCGACTTAGCATTTTAAAATTTATAAAGAAATTTTCATATGCATTTATTGATTTATTTAAAAATGAAAAAAATTAAAAGATTCTACAAGTACTTAAAATTTTGAAGTAAATTAGTTATACAATTTTATTTCTTAAAAATGTTTTTAAAACTTTAAGAAAAAAATTAAGTTAAAAATAATAAATTTAAATTGCAAAAGGTTAGTTTATTTGAGTTTTACAATATATACTATAACACATATTTATGGTGTTCAAATGCATCAAAAAGCAAATCATTCCAGTATTTCAACTTCTTGTGATTTTGATGTTTGTAAGATTATTACTTTCTGGAGTTTCATTTGTTTTGTACACAAAAGTGTACTTTGCCTTAAATGCTGGACAGAAAATCATTTTTACTTTGCCCTTGCAGTTCAGATCGGTAACTTCATTTATTGTAATTTGATTGACTGTAGATAGTATGACTTTCACATTTATACCACTTACATATTACTAAAGTATGTATGATACAAAGCAGGAGGTTTAAGAACTAATTAAAATTTAATGTGATGAATAAGTTAAATTTTTAGTAAGAATTTTATATTAGTAAAAATATCATTTTGTGAACATGACACAAACATTATATTATTTTCCAAAACCAATTTCTACGAGAACACTTATGCTAAGCATTACTGTCTATGCGAAACATTATAATGGTAATTTACTTTCTTACAGCAAAATTAGAAGCTTGAAACTAGAATTTATTTATTAGAAACTTTAAACTCCTTTAATAACTTCTTAATATCAGTTATGTAATCACAGAACTTTGCATTATGTACATAAGATTTATGAGTATAATTTTATATCCATACACAGTTTTGATATTAAAAGATGGCTGGCACATTTGAAGAGTCTCTAAATAATCATAGAATATCTATTAAAAATATGAATTAATTAGAAATGTTAAAAAAACAATACTTGACAAAAATAGGTACCTTATAAATTAGTATTCGTTCATCCGTTTTTGTTATTGTTCAAAGTGAATTTCTTGATAATTATTAAATTCAACTTCCTTCTTATACTATTATATTGGAACATTCTTTTTTAATATATAACTAATTTTAAAAATGTTCGATTTTTTTATAAAAAGTGTATGTATACTGGTGGGCTTAAATATAATGTGATTATTTAAAGGATTCCTATGATTGAATACACATCATATTTAACGAATTTTAGTTTAAAGTTTGTAGTATGAATGTAATTTCATTAAAACTATAAATTTAGTGTTTTCCAATGAAAAGTTTTTATATGAAAAATTAAACGTTATAATAGGTTTAATATATGAAATATTTTCACAGAATATTTTAAATAAATGTACTATTGCGTTTAAAATTTTAAATAATTTACAATCGGGTAAATTAAAGCAAAATGCACGGCAAAATCTTAATATGAAGTTTATATGGTATATAAAATACATTGATTATGGTAATTAACATAACATTTTAGTTTTTTTAAGAGGAAAGTTATATTTATTATATATTTTGATTCTCTGAAATATTCCCTCTTAATTTTATTTTTGATCAATGTGTTGGCGTACTTCTATAAATATTTTAAACTTTTATTTTTTTTATCTTATATCTTGACAATTATTCGCGATATTTGGCATTTTGAACCAGGAAATGTTGAGTGAAACTGACCATTTGTAGTTGATTTTAAAAAAAATATATGTAATAATCAGATTTATTTTTATTTAATAACTTTAAATTTTTAAGATATTTTTTTATGAGCACAACACCATTTTTAAGATTGCTAAGTTGAAATACAAAATTTTTAAACGTGATTGTAATATTATTATTATAAAATATCAAGATATACATAATGTTATCATAGTATAATGACTCTTTTTCTATATGAATTGTTTTATATATCAACCTTCTAGGAAATTATACTTTTTTCTTATTTTATATGAGTTTATGCCTTATTTTTGCCTTCGTATAAAATTATTTTATTATTTTACAATAGAGTATAAAATGTACAATATAAATAGTATCTAAGCATATTAATAATCTAATTTCCGCGCAGTGAGACATTTTATTTAAAATTTTTAATTATGTGTATGTATTAAATATTACTGAAATATTTTAACAACTGATATTTATTCTCTGTTTATCAACCTTCTGTTCTAACTTCGTCACAGGGTGTGCTAACAAATTGAAAGGAGTAAAAATAGATTTTCTTAATGAAAAATAATCGATTCTACCTCCTACAGATTCATTTCTAAAACATATTTTCTTGGAAAAAAGTCGCATTTTTACAGTCTGGATAGAAACAAATACACTGCATTGATTAAATGTAGATAAAAACACGAGGTTTTAATTTTTTTACGATTAAATACATAAGATGAGTAGTTTTCTTATTAGAACAGATGTTAATTTCATAAGATTTTTGATTAAGAAATGTTATTTCTTGTTCTTCCTCCTAACTTTCAGTATTTCTGATATTATTACTTTCTTTGGTGTATAATGTTTTTTCGAATAAAGCGCATATGAATTCATTTTCTTTAGTAGTTGAATGAAATGTAAGAATTTAGTTTTTGAATTTTTAATGTGATATATTTTTATTTCAAGTAGGAAAGTTATGTTACATTGAATATCACATAAATAAAACATACAAACAAACTTGTGTGCGTAATATATTTATATAAACTTTAAAAGCATAGAACAAGTATACAAAATATAATTTTAACTGAAAATGTTAAAAAATAACAATCAATTGGAGAAATCCAATTGCAGAGAAATATTTCAAATTATTGCCTTATTTTATTCAATACAAAATAGAAATATTAATGATAATGATTACAATGATTTTCAATGCTTTCATTAAATTTAAATAAAAAAATACTCAGATTTACTTCAGGAAAATTATTCAATGTAAAAAGTTATATGTAATTATGAGACTAGTTCTTGACATATATATCAAATAATTGGTACTATAAAAATAATAAAAATATTTATCCCTAATCGAAATGTCTGTTACATCGTCGCTATATTCGTTTAGTGTTTTAACTAAAGTTTTTTTTTATAAAATAAACTTTGTCTATTTTTAAATTAGGAACTATGTAAAAGAGTTCCAGTTCTTAATTTGTATTTTTATACTTCGTTACTTCTAACTCATGGTAAAGGAAGTCGATGATGTAATATTATAAATATCCTTATAAAAGAATATAAAAATATTATTACATAGTCCTATTTGATTATCAATTAGATACTTATCTTACTTTACAGATAGCATTTCTGAGCTATTTTAAAGAATCTTTAAAGACAAATATAAATTCACTGATTAAACTATTCATTTTTCAATAAGGAGTTAAAACTTATCAAACATAAACAAAAAAATGAAAATTAATCATATAATTTTTGATTAAATTTCCTTTTAACGTATTATAAAAATTATTAAATCTATTAAGATGTAAAATAAAATTTATTTTGTAATTTATGAATGGCATTCAAATTAATAATAAATTTCTTTACTTTAACTTTCTAAAGTTTGTTTTGATTTTTTTGTAAATTATTAGAAATATTATTTAATTACTGTAATTTACTTTGAGTGCCTTTCATTTATATTTTAGTGTTCATATTTGTGAATGTTTTTGCAAGAAGTGTTCAGGAATCATAAAGAGCTATTTTTGCCATATGCAGATACATGTAAGAGATAAATATTGATGAAAGAGATAAATATGTTGAAATAAATGTTTTTAATAATTATGGTGTTTAAACTTATTTATTTGAAATTATAACTGTAAAAACAAAGATAACTATTTATATTATAATAAAAATATAATTCATTTTTATTACTAAAATATAAAATATAAATATAGTTATATTTTATTACAAATATTATATTATTTTATCCTATCACAAACAAAATCTGTGAGACAGAACAATATTCCAAGAAAGAAATATGCTCTAAAAATGTAAACAATTTTAATAACATTTCTTATTATTTTTACTAAAGAGAAAATTAAAATTTATTTATAGTTTTATTTAATGTAACAGGAAATTTCTTATTCAGTATCTTTACATCATCTTAAAATACTGATTTCATTGGGGTATTATTTCGTGAATGAAATGTTCAACATTATATACTGTTTCTCGGAAATGAATTTTATATAAGCAAACAACTGTTTGCATGTCATAATTATTTTATTAATAATTTGATTATTATTGAATAATTAAAAATATAACTTATATTTCTAAAAATAACAGTTTTAAATCATATAATTATGTTGCTAAGATAACCAGTTTATAAATAATTTTTAAATTGTTAAAATAAGTTTTTCAACAGCATTCTTAATGGTTTTAAGCAGATTATGATATTAAAATATGTAATTTTTAGAATAATTTTTTTAATATAATAAAAATAAACGTGTGCATTTTATATATGAAATTTTTTAACTTAAATAACTATAATTGATTAAATCTAAATTATATAATTAGAGATTAAAACTACATGTTTTTACACATTATTTAGATTTTAAATAATAAATTTTATTTTTTCATGCCTTAATTACTGTTACTCATATATAACATATGTAAAAACATAAAATAAATATCAATTATAATGTTTTCAAACGCATCACAAACAGTAATATTTTTATCAATATTTTAGCATTTTTATTAAGATTTAGAGTAAAATGTTTACAATAAAAAATCAGATATTTTAAAATGAAATAATTTAAATTTTCAAATAATTTATTTAATAATAATACTGAATTTCACAGTATAAAAATATGTAGCAATATAAAATTATTAATAAATGATTAATTTCTTATCGATAATTTTATATTTGCAACCCTATAATTATCTTTAAGAATAGTCTAAGAATTATTGTTAAATAGAATTTATGAGACGTATTTAGGTTTAGAAATATTTTAATTGAATTGTATAAATAATTTTTAAGACATATTATTTTATGGAAAATAAGTAAACAATGTAACGTTCTACATTTTTTTAACCATATGAGATTTGTAAATGATCAAATAAAGAAATGTACACAAATTTTCCTAATGTTTATTAATATTTTTATCAGAAAAAACATTTGTTTTTATCTGAAGACTTAAATTATTGGCCAGATCCTTTTGTCTTGTAGAACCATTTTTTTACTGACCCTATTTTAATCATTAATATTTGAATGAATTAATTTTCATGTAAAAATGGATACAGCGATATAAATTAATGATATAATGTTGCACTTTAATTCACTTATAAAATAATTATAAAATATTATATTACCTAGTAACTTTATTTTTGAAATTAAAATTGATTTGATTTTTGCAAAGAATTATTTTACATTTTGAAACAATAAACTGTAAATGCTAACAAATTTTTAAATCAACATTTTTTACATAAAGTTGATCCTTAATTTTCTTACATTCTTTAGCCATTAAAAATTGCGATTTTTATATTATACAACAGATATTGTAATTTTAAAAGAAAATTTATTCCTTTTTAGGATTAAACTTATTTATAAAAATTTTAGATAAAGAAGCTATTTCATTAAAGGTGAATATTATTATGCTTAAAAATCTCTTTCTCCTCTTAATAAGACTGATTTTAGATGAAAATAGGCAAATTAACAAACTGCAAAAGAATGTTTTTCATCAGTATAAATAAGTATTGATAGGCAAATGTTTTAACGCATTTAATATCATTTAAATAGTTTTTTTATAGTGAATTGTATAATATTTTAAATTTTTTGTAAATCGTGAAGTGAACTTAAGACTAAATATCTCTTTGAAACAAATATCGTATTTCTTTTCTGTTAGGGAATATAATTAAACTTTTGGGAAAAATTTTGAAAAAAAGAAAAAAAGACTGCATAACAAGAGAATATTGCTAATTCTGCATTCAATTTAATAAGTAGAGGCCAATCATAATCTAAGGTAATATATTAATTTGCCTTATATTATAAATACAAAAGTGTCAAAACATATACTTGAAAAATATTTGTTACATATTTTATGAACATATAGTGTGAAAGATACTCCTCAACATACTCTTCCAAAGCTAGAAGGTCGTGAAGCATAAATAAAAATTTAAAATCCCTGCATATACACCAAAAACAACTTTTATGACACATTTAAAAAGCCCATTGAACTTTACATAAAATTTGTTGGTGCAAAACCCATACGATATGTAAATATTGCAACTTGTTCACTCCCATATTTTGCAGTTTTTAAGTGTAGAATACATTTTTAAATTGTCCTTAAATATCCTGCGCTTACTGAAAAGTTTATCAAAGCTACTACAATTGATATTAATTATTTAAAAATAAAATATTCATACTTAAATTATTTTAGTTTTGATATAATGACAAATCCTTTAAGAAAACGTTTTGAAATAATAGATTTCTCAGTACTGATAATAATTAGATGCTACACACTGGTAATTAGATAAGTTTACATTTTTGAAAACATACTATGCAAATTAGTATTTTAAAATATGAGAAATTATAAACAAATAAATTTCGATAATATAATACGAACTAAAATTTGCATTGTGAGATAAATATAAATAAAACTTGACAAACTTATGTGATATACTTGAAAATATTTGAAAACATATTTAATTAGTTAAATCTTCAAAACACAATTTAATTTCAAGTATAAGTAATGTTTAAATATGAATATATAGTTTTACAAGAATTTTTGAAAAACAAAATATAAATGTGTCCGGAAATTTTCATTCAATAATCAATACTTTAAGATAAGATGATAAAATTTTTATTAATTCTCATATTCATATTAAACTGACACACAAAAGACGCATTTTATTGTCTGTATACTGTGTACAGATAACTATTTTATAATTAAAATTTCTTAATTAAAACAAATTAAACTAAACTAAAACTAATTAAATTGGTATACTATATTTAACAATAATTTTCTGGGAACATAATCTGCATGCGTTATAATAAGGCTTTAGTGAACTCAAATGCTATGTTTTAATTATATTTGCAAAATTTGTTTAAAAATATATTTCATGTTATTTTTTCAATATTAATAGAATGAACAAAGCTTTATTTGCACAAATATGTAGCACAGTCATTTGATTTTATTTATGTGGATTAAGTCTATTTTAATGACTTATCTCTTATTCATATATCGATCTAATGGATATCATATCAAAATGTTTTAATTGAATAATATATGATCTATATAATGCAGTACGAATTTTTTAAACTCCATTTTATTATTTATATCAAGCAAAAATATTTCTTATTTTGCAGCATTTTACTAATAGGAAAGATATTTTTGAAAAATTCAATAAAATATATTATGAAAATAAGCATTCTTTTTAAATAAGGAATATAAATGAATATAATATTTTAATTACTTTCATTGGAAAGATGATATTGTTTTAAAATATTATAAGGAACTTATAGTATTTTTAAAGCAATTTTTTTTATATAAACCAGAGATATATAATTTAAGAATACTTAAATTACTGAAATACTTTAAATCACATTATTCTTTCTAAAATTTATTCCCTTTATAGAACAGCTTTTAGCATACATTTTGTTCAAAATATCGATTTACAAATTTTTCTCTTATGATACACATATAATAAATAACTTAATTTATTTATATATAAGACATTAAAAGTTACAAGAAATTAACTTTTTTAAAATCTATAAAAAAAACTGCTCTTACATGATCTTTTTAGAACATCTATAAAGGTTTTAGTATGTGGAAAAATATTTTTTATGAAAAAAGTTTCATTCTATGTTACATTTGAAAATATTTAAAAACAACTTTTTTAAAAATTGAAAATGAAAACTACATCAATTAATGAAATACATTTTTAGAAAGAAATAAAAACTATTTTGCTGCACTTTCTTCACCAAAATATTGTGAAGAATGCATCAAAAACATTTATGAAATAATTTTTGTAATATATGTAGAAAAAAGAACACACCTTAAAGTTCTGCAACATAATTAAAAAATATTCATGTGAAAGGAATTCATTTTATATGCAAACTTCTGATTATATATTTAATATCAACTTCTTGTAAAACATTCTAAGGATTCCAAATTGTTTTGAAACTATTTAAACAAAGAAAAACATGAAAAACACCATATTTTCCTACTAGATCTATACTTTTCCGAAACAAAGGAATTGTTTTTATGTTTTCTACAAATAAATTCATAAAGTAAATACTCAATAATTTTTAAACAAAAATATTGAAATGTTTGTTATTTATGCTATCCCGAGTTATTTTGTTTAATATATCTGTCAGACATTTTATAGAAAGTTTACACTTTCGTACTTAAATAAGAAAAATTAAACATGCTTTATTAAATCTCTATCTCAAACTCACTCGAGATTTATTTCTTAACAGAAAGTATTAAAAGATCTGGTACGTATAACATAACCTTAAAAATTAATACAATTACTCTTGTATTCATAATAAATTTAATGAAGATATTTATATCCTATACGCATGGCATATAAATGTATTTAGTTTATTCAATAAAATATTCTCGTGCCTGCTAAATATTTTATTAAAACTATATGACTCGTTAAGTTATAGTTCTAATAAAAACTATTCACATTCATAATATCCATTCATTATGAATTTATTCAGCATTCTAGATGAATTGCTTAAATTCTTGATAAAAACAAAACAGAATGTTTTTCACTTTATTTTCTGGATTTATATACTTCATTATTATTTCATATTACAACTTTTACTAATTTCCTACCTATTTGAAACATTTTATTTATGGAAAAATGTGCTCTTTCAGAAAAAAAAACTAATTTCTAAATTACAAAATCACTCAATACCAAAGACGTATGAAATTTAATTCTTTATTTAATTTATTGATTACATTTAAGGAACTAAGTTATTTAAGAAAATCATATAAAAAGTTCTTTTAGCAATATGATTAGGATTGAATAATTATTTTTTGCTTTGCACTTGAAACTTTCCATATAACAATTATTTTTGTAGATTTATTAGCATTAATGAAATTATAACAAATATAAATATATTGTTTCGGGGTATATTTTTCAAATAAATTTCCATAATATCTATTTAAGTATGCAAAAAAAGACTCAAATTGAGAAAATCTGATTCGATTTATTTACAAGAATAACGTGTTGTTATATTTACGTTCTATATTATAAGTTCTGAAATTGTACATTAATGTTTGCTAGATAAAATTTCAACATCTCAAAAATTTCTTAATTTAACACTTATATCAAATTTTTTAATCTTTATTGTAATAAATTGAACCATTCAAATACTTTCCATGTTAAATTCAAAACAAATTACGACCGACCAATAACTTTGATTAGCTTAATATAAAATTTCAAAGCTGATAATTTGAGTTTTGAAATGAACTTCTTATTGTAATAGAGTAATGTATGTATTGAGTATATGATTAAGAGTCAATTTATTATAAGGAATTAGATAACTGGTAAAAGGTTGTACATCATAGTACTAATTATAAAAAAGTTTATTTAATTAAATTGAAGCATTAACATAGTTGTATCTAATACCTCTTAACACCCTTGTACAATTTACAACAATGGGAAATCGATTACTGGAAACAGTGAAGATTTCAAGTATTTTTAATTAATGCTATTGTGGCCGTAATACACCTTATTAGATCCTCCTTTGTGTCCACAGGCTTAGCAGAAACGAGGGATTAAATATGACCACTTAGGAAAAATCTTAGAAAATGATGTTTTTGCTTATAGAAAAAAATTTCAGTGATACACAATGTGTAACACATCTAAGGAAGTGAATTAAGCAGTGATATCTAAATCATTTCTTCGGGTATATTGCATAGGTGATTTTACGACTGATATGTAATATATTAAGACTGAATCCTGAATGAACAACATATATTGTTGCACTTCCAAGTTTTTAATTCAGATAGAAATTGCTACAGAACAATGAGATACGCTGTTTCATTGAGGCTTTCAATTAGCACTTATAACTATAAGAGATAATAACCTAAAATTCCTGCTTACACTTTAAAACTAAATATTTATTGGAATTTCTAACGCAGCTTAGTTTGTAAGCTATTCGTTGATTTTATGTGTGAATTATGTATGCTGACACGCGTAATAATTAGTAAATAAAGAAAAGGTAGAAATTGAGTATGTAAATGTATTGTAATGTCAAATGAGTTTTCTGCGCAAGATCTACTTCTGAGGGGCATTTCATTTAGAAGTTATATTCTCTGGATATGGTACACGCAGATCACTGAATTCTGCTACAATTGCTTGTACATATCGAAACTTGAATATATAGAACTTATATGCTTGTCGATATAGGAAACCAGGAAACCACTGCAGCACGTTTTCTATTTGAGGAATGACTACATTGTACCGTTATTTTAGGTTTGGTGGTGCTTCCATTTTTGATAAATGCATACCAGAATATTTTGCTTTCCTAGTATCATTACTATATTTATTAGAATAGGCATCTTAAAGCTTCAATGCGTATTACTTGAAATGCGCTTATTTACATCATCCGTATTAACTTACTACAGTAATTGTTTAATACTTATTTAGTTTATGAAATTATTTAATTAATATTAAATTAAAATATTTAATTTACATTTAACATAATGTTTAAAAACTAGAACTTCTTACAAATTCCAAAGAAATAATATGAATTAAGCATTCATTCTTTAAATTTATCATTATTCATAATATATCAGTGCAATAATATTTAAAATTAACATACTATAGTGCAATGAAAAGATGAAATATTTAAAGCTCGAGATCAGACGGCTAAACATATTTATACTTCTCATTTGCGAATTAAGTTTTTAAACATTATATCATTGCTCTGAGTTAAAAAAACAAGAATAGACATTCCAGTTCGTTGTTTATAGATTAAATAATCAACTGGTACCCTTAACACTTTTTCGTCAACTGTAGACACTTTTAGTTATTTCAAATCGATTAACCTTGTGTTTGATCTTATATTCAGTGGTAACTTTTTATTAAGTCTATACTTTCTGTTTCTCTCCTGAATTTGTCAAATTTTGAAACACTCTACATTCCTATATTCATTTTAAAATCTATACCTTCCATAAAACCAAAGCATTTATTTTTTAAACATGATAATTCAACACAAAAGTTTTTAAAAACCTATTCACTTTTCAAAGATAAAAATTAATGAATATAGTATCCAGAGATAAAATTTTTATTATTTAAAACTATTTTTTGGGATTCTATTCTTAAATCTAAAATTAAGACCAAAATAACGTTAGTTAAGATATAAATACAACTTCTATAGTGATTCTATAAATAGTACCGCAACTAAGAATAAACAAATTGCGGATGGTTGAACATATTAATTTTTATACTGTTAAATATTTGTCATTCTTTTGAACAGTAGTTTTATGCTTAATGTTCAGTTCTAAATTTCAAGGACTGATCAAACTGTAAATATTATGAAACGCTGAAGTTTCATTGGAACGGTAAAATTAAAATTAAAGTCATTCTTAAAATTTGTGTCCACAAATTATACATATTATTTATTTATTTAGGGCAAGATATTACAAATAAATTTGTTTAGCACCTTACGCTTCCTTTTTATTATCTGTCATAGATTACATATTTATATCAGATAATAAAAATATTTCTCAAGATTTCTGTTATAATCGAAGAATAATAAATGGAAAGAAATGCTATTATAACTAGGATAATCTCCAGCATATTCAACATGTACAAAAAGAAATAAGTAAATAAAATATGTTTTTCTGCTTTTGCTGCTTCATTCTGATAAATTTCTTGTATAAGCCTTATATCGTTCACGTTTAAGAAAGGAGGCAACAAATAAAATATGCAGCTAAGAAAGTAACTGTAAAAAGACTGATACTATAGGAAAACTATCAGCATTAAACTATCAGCATTTATTGAAAATATTACATAGCTTTTTATAAATGGAGTCTGGAAACTTCAATATCTGAATATATTGTAATGGGTAAATAAATTGTTCTCCTCAATAGTACAATTCCTTTTATACAAAATATATACAACTTAACTAAGATATTAGAAGTTTTTTTATATAAATGTAACAACAGTTACAGGCAGTGCTTACAAATATACAGAACGCGTAATCAAGGAGAGAAAAACTATATACAATATTAAAAGAAGCTTTAGTAGAACTGAAATATTAAATTGCATTCATTAATAAAAAATTATATTTAACTAGGTGATGAATGTATTTTGATTCATGTGATGCTATAAAATCATACCTTATTACACAAAATTAATAAAATTAAACTTATTTGAAACTATAAAAATAGAATTTAGTAAAATTTAATGATTCATTATTTTAATAATAGTATATTTTTCAACTAGCATAGTTTTATTTAAAATAAATTCTAAATATTTTCTGAATATTTTTAAAGTCATAAATATAAATTCCATATTCATTATAAATGTAATAAATAAATTTTTCATCACTTTTCATCAAAAAACAAACTGACAGTTTAAATTTGCATTTTAGACTAAGCATTTAACTATCAGCTTTTATTGAATAAGACTAAGTATTGCACATCAAACCATGAATTCATTAGTCAAAATTCTCATCCATGCTTTAAACTGATGTGGGCTCAAAACTGTATAAAAAATAACATTTCACATGTTTCAATGAATTAGAGATAATTTATTTTTATAGGTTTTATTGCTTCTAAAATATTTTTGATGTCTTTATCGGTTATTTATTAAATAACTTTGGGTAATTTTCTGGATAACAATACACAATAAATAGTGCCAACCAAGATCTTATTTATAATTTTCATAGCATTTATATATTTGTGTAATTTTAAATTATAAAATTACGCTTGTATACAAATGCTAAGAAACTCCATTTTGTTCACTTAAGATACTTTTCATTTGAAATTATAATTTATATTCTTATGCCAGAAGCATAAGATATATCATATTATACTCTAAATGTCATTCATTGATAAGAACGTAAAGTATAATTCCCTTTTTTTCTTTCAAAAAAGCGTATATATTTTCTAAATATATGTCTCCTAAATGTAAATTTTATTAAGATAATTTATTTTCAAATATGTTTACATTGTTATCAAAACTATATAAGAAATTTCGTACTAATCAGATTTCATTGGTATTACATTTAGTCAAATTTTTCAAATGCACGATGTAAATGTAAAAATGATTCTAAAATATATTTTGGTACACTTTATTGGATGAATATATATGAATAAGATATTGATAGTAAGTTTGAAAAAATTTTAATTTATGGATAACACAGATGAAATATATATATATATATATATATATATATATTATGTGTGTATATATTCAAAATTAATTTATTCCTATGTCAATATGATTAATCTATATTGACTTGAAATCGTTTCTTATAATGTTAAAACTTGTCGGGAATAAAGTTTTTTTTAATATTTTGAAAATTCGTTTGTATTTAAAGCCTTTTATATTTGAAAGTCTAAGGAATACTAATAATTATTTATGAATTTGTATTAGTTTTATAAATTTTCGGTTGTTATCTAATGTTTTAATAAATTTAATCAAAAACTGAAGTAAGTATATTTGATTCAAAATATAAAACGCTTTATTGATAGTTTTTTTTCTGACCAACGGGTAATTGCTCAACTGTTTCCATAAAATATTTTATAATAATAATCACATTCAATTTAACTGTTTTTATATAACTTCGTTATAAAAAACTTAGGTCCCTATACAGCTAATTATTATAGTATTTAATTTTTAAACTCTATTTTTATTTTAGAAACTTTTTCGTTTTTATGATAACTCACAAAAAATATTTTAATTGTTATATATACTGCATATTTCTGCATATATGATGGATCTCAAGTAAGGAAATTTCTTTCATGTTTAAATTCAAGATAGTCAAACATTTTTTACAATTACTGATACTATTCCTTACATACTGATTTTTCTTTTTTGTATAACAAAAAACATCGTATAAAATCCCCACTAAAAGTAAATATTTTTAGCAAGGTCTTTTCTATCATAAGGTCTTCAGAATTGGATTTTTGTTTAAAAATATTAACTGCTTAGCTTTATTTGTTTGCATACATCATTTATTTATTCCTTTTTTGTCACCATAGTTTCGGAGAGGAATGCAATAAATGATTGGTCACTTGTCCTTTTACAGAAACAGGAAATTTATCACTCTTATCTTCTTTTGTAGTTCATGTATTATCACTATCAACACCACTTGTAATAAATAAAAACACACATCAATATATATATAGATATATATATATATATATATATATATATATATATATATATATATATATATATATATATAAATTAGAATTGTAACTTATTTTACTTATATGGCTCCCGTCAGTGAAATTCTCCTAAAGTAACTCATAGAGAAAATGTCTTTGATAATAAAACTAATTCTTATAGATAATATAAAATAAATAACCAAGCATCACATAATTTCAACTTATAATTGAAATTTACAGATACAATTAACAAATGATTTAAAAGTAACATCTTAAAATTAAAAGCAAACTACAACTCTGTTTACTTCCAATCAAATCACCTGCTAAACTCAATATTATAAGTATTCATTCCTTATGTACTCAATTGTCACATTTTTTAAAAATCACTTCTTTTATCACCTCCAGTCGATATCTGTTTTGAATGACATTCCGAAAGTGTTTTTTTTAAATTCAGTTCCTAAAGTTAACACGACCCTATTTAAAATATCCAGAAATTAGTGGAAGCAATGATGATTTAATAGCTTTATCCTCGAAATAGATAAAATGCTAATGGAATTGCACAAAATTCCGAATTTAAAATTATTAATCATGTAATATTATTAAGTAAATCAAATGCTATTTTTATCTGCATCAACGTAGAAACATGAATTTTCTGATTCTAAAATTGAAACTTCTTAAGATAACTGATCAAATGGTTATCGCAAGTATACATATCTTTTGATAGGAAGCAAATTTACTATTCATTATTTTATCTCCTCTACATTAAAAACCAATTCCTTATGAATAACGAATTATACAATTTACTTGAATTATATTGAGCGTTTTATAAATATAGTATTTTGTTCTTAGTAGCAATTTATCTGTTGCATAATAACCTAATAATAATTTGCATCACATTTTAAAAAGTAAATATAGGAACACTATTTCCAATGTTTATGAATACGTAATTAGTAAACTTATTTCAAAATAACTTAGGAAATGAGGCAAAAATTTAAAAATTTCTCTCTTCTGCATGTGTGTACGTTTTATAAATATTTTATGTAAATAAGGTTTTTATAAATGTATAAAAATATTATATATTACATCTTTAATTATTAAGTTTTTTTTCAACAAAAATATCACACATTTACTTTTGTTTGTTAGATTTTAAATTTATAACTCTAATGATACTTACGATTTTCAGATAGATTTTTCCAGTAATATTCCATCCAATATGATTTAAAATAATCCCATTATAGTTCTGAATCTTGTAAAAGAGAAAGTTATATGAATAACGATTTGTAAAATTAAGTGTTACTTTTAATATAGATTTACAATTTATTTAATATTATTTGGCACTTGTATAGTTATAAAAAATAATTCAGGATTGTGTTGTATTTTGTTTAGTATCTTATATTTGACTGATATGAATTTTAAATTTGTAAGAGAGCTATTCAAATTAATTAACAGTTTGAGAAACAAAACAAAAAAAAAAAAGAAATCAATTCTTCTTCCTCCTTACATATGCAAGAATTCTTTGTTGAGAAATTTTTAAAAGAAATATTGGAAGATTATTGACTAAGATTTTGAAATGAATATGCATTAAATTCTATGCAATTTTTTTTAAATTGGAAAATTTATTTCTTTATTCAACAAGCTGTTTATATTTTAAAACATATTTAATGATGTCATATGTATTCTTTATGAGTATTGATAATGAGAAAATTTATTATAACAAAAGTGTTGTAAGCGCGGTTTTGTATTTGGGAAATATGCTGGGAATCCTTCTATGTACTATATATACATGTATATGTCGTGAATATGTTTATGAATTATGCAATATAGTCATTTTTCATAGAATGTAAATTTTTATTCATATTTATTAAATTATATTATTAAATTAAAATCTATAGTTTCGTTTCATCATTTGTAAAAGTAATAATCAAACATGCACGATAAAAATCCTGCAAATTAAAATCATTACTTCTTCCAGATCCACTAGACATCAGAATATGCTTAAGGTGTATGATGGGACTATTTTTTGATTAATCATTTCAATAAATAATGAATACTAATGAAATAAAAATATACGAATTTGTATTGAAATTTCTAAAATGATTTGATTCATATCCTTCGTATGTTTTTAATTTCTTAAAAGTTTTTTTTTTCAAAATGAGAGGGAATATTTAAAATAAACTTTACTGTAAGTTACTATAAAATTTTTTTAAAAAATTCAGGTCATTATTAACACATATTTTATGAATTTTTTATTCATTTAGGTAATGATATATCCATAAAAATGGATGAAGTACAAGACAGAGAAAATTTATTAAATTCTGTCAGATTTAAAACATAACTTTTTATGGAAGACTGTTTTTCAATGATATATGGCAAAAAAGTTTTTTTCCATTTGATAATCAGAATACATGTGACACAAAATTTTAAATAAAATTATAAAAGAAAGTAGAATTTATGTAACATAACAACATGATATAATAATATTGCATTCTTTCTTTTCATTGCTTTTCTTAAAATTTCATTTACTCTTAAAATATTATAAAACATTAACAAAACTGATAACTATTCTAAATGTAGTTTTAATTTTATTATTAAATATACGCAAGTATATGTATAACTTAAAATCTGATCTATATGTAACCTAAAATGTATTTTTAATATGTTAAAACGTTTTTTGCTAACAGTGTAGTCTTCGTTAATCAATTGCTTTTCATTTTAAATAGCTTTTTACCTAATTTTCCAAAAATTCATTGCTTTTATTTGGTAAAACGTACTGACAAAATTTTTATGAATCGGGAACATTTAATCTAGTAAGTCACGTGTGATCTGACTTGTCATTTGTTGTTCTTCTGATATCATTTAATCCTTTTGTTTGTCAAAAATGTTTCATGCTTGCTTACCAAGAAAAAATCTTGCAACATTACCTTGTGCCAGAATGCTATTAGAAATATTAAGAAATGATATATTTTCATGGTTGTGGTCAAAGGATTTTTACTGATATGGGGATTTTAATCTTTCGCTATTTTTTCATTTTATAAAACTGTTGCATAACAATTTTAAGAAAATGTTTCTAAAGACATTATCATTTTTATAACTTATGGAAATATTTTAGCTAAAATGTATTGACCATGATTCTTTTTTAAAATAGATTTATTTATAATGTAAATATTTTTCAAACATCCAATTTCGATTGTTTCTCATATCTTTTATGATGCGTAGATGTTCTAACCTATTTTGTATTATAATTTAAAGTACATTGCAAATTGCATCGACTGAGTTTGATCAATATATCTTTGTAAAGTTATTTAATATCGAAAATTGTAAGTTTATTTATACTACAAATACATCTCCTCAAAGACATTCATCATTGAATATCTTGTGTACAGTTAAACGTGTTTAATTAAAAGATTCTAAAAATATCTTAATCTGAAACTATAGATATTAATTGATTTTTCTTTTCTCTCACTATGACTTTTCAAGAATAATGATCTTATCTTTAATAACTTGAGTAGCTTTCAGACTTAACTGAGCAATAATATCACACATGAACAGAAAAGTTGTACTTGATACTTTTTGGAACCCATTTATTTAGCTTAAAAAGTATGAATCAATAATTTTATATACAAGTCAACACATTAATTTTGCTTGAGCTAATTGATTACCAAAATTGTTTTGTTGCAAACAAGAAAAGTAGTCGAACAAACTGCAGGAAGCTTACAAAATTTAGTAACGGGAATACTAGATGATTCCAAAATAAAATGTTATTTCTTAAATCAATAACATGACTTATTTTTGCTTGTAATGATTTTATTCCACATGTAAATTGTGGAATAGTTTTTATATTGAATAATTTTATGTAATCTCTAACTAAAATTATTTTAATTTGATATTTTAACTTAATGTTTATGTAATTATAATATCATTATACTTAAAATGGAACCATTAGGGAAAGGTAATTTATTTAGAAAACTTTCAGTTTTTAATAAATGTAAATGATTTTTCGATGGAGGAACTATATTGGCTAAAGAAAAGAAAGAGTATAGAAGTATAGAAAAATTACATTTCAAAAATTAAATGTAATTTAATAAATACAAAGAAAAATTATATTTTTATTTACATTACAGTAACTTAAAGCAAAATAATTCTCAATAATAAAACAATTACATACCGCTTAAGATTTACGTAAAATGCTTAATGGAAATTCTTTAAATTGGAAGGTGATTTCATGCAATCTAATTTTTCACTAGTTGTCAAATTTCTTATGATTATCTTAGCATAAAATTTAACAATTTTGGGTTTTTTTGAAATTTTTTCTTTTTAAAAATTATTGATTCCTTCATCCTAAACTAAATAAAAAATATAGCAAGATGTTTACAGAAACAAGTTTTTTCCCTCTTTATTTCAATAAATATTTTTTTAAATAAAAATTGTATTTCAAATGATTTCATTTTCTTTTAATTTAAATCCTGAAAAGATTGTAAATGATTTATAAACGGAGAGAAAAATGTTAAAGACCTTAGCTCTCTTTGTTCAAGAGAAAAAAATCTACTATCATTAATAATAACTTCTGAAAGCATACGTAAATTAAGAATGTGACTTATTTGAAATTTCTTATTATTATTACAAAATTACATTTATCTTCTGTAATACTATACCACAATAACCATTTTATATATTTGTTTGTATTTATTTATTACTTATAATTTTAATGTTTTGAACGTGTAAAATGGTGCACCTAATAAATCTCATTACTAATAAAATATTAAATATTTTTAAATCCTTTTTTTAATAAAAAATATTTGTTTCCAATGATATCATTAAAATAATACATTTACGGCATTTTTTCTGATTATTACAAATATTTCTCAATTTTCATTCAGATTACTTATAAATAATACCAATTTTAATTTGTCCGCACTCAATATTCTTTCCTAAAAAACTATCTGTTTCATTACTTAATATTAAGAAAATTACGTATATGGTAACAACATTCTAAATTTTGTCAGAGTTTATGAATATTATGTTGTATTAAATATTAAAGTAATTTTACTTAAAAATATATAATATTTTATGATTTGCATGTCATTAAATAGCTATAACAAAAAATAAAATCACAATTTCAATTACAATAACTATAACCGGTACTTGAATATATCAGCCTAATTCACTTACAATATAGAAGTTGTTGAAAAATTTTATTTTTGACTATCACTTTATTAGAATATTGGGAATTAATACTTTTATATTTGCATCTTAGTAAATGTTACTGCTATAACCATCGAATTTCATATATATATATATATATATATATATATATATATATATATATATATATATATATATATATATATATATATATATATATATATATATATATATATATATATATATATATATATATATATATATATATATATAAACATTTTTAAGTATAAATGTCAATAAGTTTTATTTTAAATCATATTCTACTTTCAATTACTTTTGATGAATATATATATATATTTTAAACCATGTTTTTGTCTTTTCATAGAGTTAGTCCTTTACATACGCTTAACACAAAATTAATCATAGATTTCAAAACAATAATGTAATAATATACACCTCATGAACATCATTATTGTTTTAATTATATTGTTCTATATTGTATATAAATGTTCTGTATAATTAACGTACATTTTAATTCTTATTCTTTTAGTGAAATTAAACGTTAATAAAAATAGTTTTCATTCAGCACTTTTACATGATAAATTGAAAAATATTTGGTTATTATGAGCACAATCACAAAATTACTTAAGCATACAAGCAAAATAACAAATAAGGAATAATATTTTTGTTTTACTAATTCAAATTTATCAATACTAGTTTTACAAATAAGAATATTTATGTCATTTTTAAAAGAATCATGGCACTTGCATCATATTGCATTTTAATATATAACTGCAGTTCTATGAAAATTTATTTATAAATCTTTTTACCACAATTAAAAGTTTAAGTACGCAAACATGCCTCTAAATGCTTATATTTTGTATTTGTATTGACTATTTTACAAGTTACTTACGTTAGAGATAATTATAAGTAATTTTGTTTTTTTTAATAATTAAACATTTAAAACTGTGAAATAAGAAGAAAAAAATTAAGAGCCAAAATATGAGGATCACATACAAACTTGGATATTGAATTAGATGTCCTGATAGACACATGATCGAGAGAGAATGATGCTTAATTATCCCAAAGAATGTGAAGCGTCATTTCTGTGATTACATGCATATTTTATGGCAAAGTCTGATGATACAAGTTACTCTGTAAAGATTCTAACTTATGTCTAAAAATACAAATATCATCTTCTGTTAGCATGTTGCCTTTGTAAGTCCATTTGTCAACTGTGTATATGCCGATGAGACGAGTTGCGGAAACCACAATGTTGTAGTCAACATCGCAAGATGTTTTAACAACTGCCTCTTCATGAAATAAGAACAGCTATAAATGATGAAAAATACCATTGACTTTTGTGCTTAGAAACAATTCTTCGTTGACTTACACTGCATTCGGTCTTCAAATGAACCAACGTCTGTTGCTAATATAATTTCACTGAGAGAAATAGCCTCTGTGTTTTGTGTCTTTAAAATGATGTGTGAAAATCCGCCACTATGGCATCTTCTAAACATAATCGTCATTGATTCGCATTATATGAATACTCAAAAAGATAGCACGCGAGCAGGCAATCTGTTGTGCAGTTCTTAAAAGTACCCATTTCCAGTATTCAGACTGGTGCACTTTTATTAAAGTCATTTCGATTATGAGATCATTGGATAGACACAAACCTTTTGAAATATAATGTTATGCTTCTTTAAAATTTAATGTATATGTCTTATATATGGCATGAATGTACCGGTAAAGTTTGAATGACAGTTGATGGTTCGCTTTAAATGATATAGCTGCAATCATAGTCTCATTTTTGACTCAGGGATGTTGTTGCAAGAGATCAAAAATATTTTCAAGTACTGGTACTTTTTTAGCAGTTTTTGTAAGAAGTAAACAAGCAATCCTTGTAAATAACTTTTAGATTGAGACGCCGGGATGTGAGAATAGATAATAACAATAAAATATAAATGTAACTATATATGAAATTGAAAAACATAAATGGAACTGTGTATCAATTATTATATTTGGAACATCCCTTGATATTGAGACAGCATTGAAAAATTTTATAAATTTATCCATGTCTTAAATCTGTAACAGAGTATAAAATCAAAAAATTTCATAAACAACTAACATAGATTTACTGAAAAATTAAGACACTTCAATAATACAATTAATTCAAATTTACTGTACTCATTATATTTTCTATTTATAGTAATAAAGTACTTATTATTATTATCTTATGACATTTATGACATGATTTATAAGATTTTATCGCGTAACTTGCATATCTTTTTATCAGTAATTGTGCATAATATTTACATAATAATATTATTAATTTTAGCAATTCATGGTTGATACGGTTCCTATAAAAAACTATTATTTGTTTATAGGAAAATATTTCGAAACTATTTTTATGATAAAATCTGAGTAATTATTACCATATTTATTCAAAATATTATTATATACAGCCTTTCCTCGTTAAATTTGTGTTTTTCATTCAAAATTTTTAACTACTATCTACTACAAATTCCCGTAAATGAAAAAAAGTAAAATCTTTTAAAATAACTACATATTATCAATTTTATAACTTAAATACATTTTATAATTAAAAAAAACTTATAAACTTAATTAAATGCCCAAATGATATTTCTTTAGGATTCCAGTTACGACCTTCTGTGAAGAAAATAATGGATAAAATATAATAATAACAACTAAACTGAAGGGTACTTTTGTATACGGAAACTATTTTGATTTATTTTATTTACATTAATAAAATTTACCTAACAATATAAATATCTACTTCGTTACACAATTTCATTATCACATACAGACACATTGAGAATAGAATTCATTAGATTCCTATTGAATATATATTTATCCATAAAAGATATACAATGTACAAGTAAAGTGTGATATTTTTTCATTATATTGTCAGATAAAGTAACTAATATGTATTGATCAATGAAAACGAATTTAATAACTTTTATAAATTCAAATTTCATCTTATCTAATTCTTAACACAAGTGCTTAACGTTGTTAAAATAACAAGTCAAACTGTAGATGGTAGATCTCATATTTAGATTAGTATTTCATGTTTTTGATATCATAACGAATTGAAGAAATTTGAAAGCAAATTGACGTAATATCGACGCTGTTCTTAAAAATTGCGATTGTTTATTTATATGCCTACATATATAAATTAGGCACTTCTCTTTTAGCAATTATTCTTATTCCTGTTACTTAAATTAGCAATTTTATGAAGAACAAATTTTGAATTTGCTGCAGTAAATAGAAGAAATTAAAAAACGTTGTAGAAAGGAAAACAAACTTATTTTAAGTGAAAATGATTAAAAATGTAAAATTTTAAAAAGGAATTTTTAATTTCAGAAGTATAATCCTAGAATATAGTCTTATAACTGAATATCTGAACTGAATGACTGTAATAATACTAATTAAATTTGATTAAATCTAATTGACTATTATCAATGATATGACTCTAGAAATTTAAGATTTAAGAGTTGTAGAGTAATAAAAATAGCTTGCTAATTTTAGAAAATATACGGTATAAAAGAAATTACAAGATAAGTGGTAAAGAAACTTAAGAATGTTTAAATGTAATAAAAATTAAAGAAAAAGAATCTATAATACTTTTTTCAAAGCATTCTTTATCAATCATATTGCTGAATAAATGTGTCAAATGTTTTGAAGAACAATGCAAATGAATATAAAGTATTTTGTCATTGCTTTCCATAAGTAAATTTGTCATCCAAGAAAATACTTGTTAAAATATTTATTAAAAGAACTATGAATATAATAACTAATCTATCAATAATTTTATATCACCTTTTTAAATAATATTATGGCTGTAGTTTTTACTAATCAAAAACAGATCAGTTTTGTTATGATATTTGTTGTGAAAAGAAAGCAAAAAAACACTGTTTTGAAAGAAAATACCAAAGTATGAGACTAGTATTTAGAAAAAGAGATTTCAATGCTCTTCGCCCTAAAATATTGTACTCCATTTCATTTGCAAAATATATCCTCTTTTGTGTGGGTAAGGTTCAGTAAATATCAAAGAGAGATGTTTGTTTACAGTTGTCTGAATAATTTATTTTCTATTGAATAAATATTTTTGCTTTTAGGCTTTTTTGAAAGAATTCGGATAAATTCACTCCCGCATATTTTAAGTTTCAGCATAATACAAATTCTAAGCATATTCGAAAAGTTCATTTTTCTTGGCAATAAAGTTAAGCAAACAAATCATCTAATAACCTGAAAATTTAAAAGTATCCTCTAAAATTATAGTGATAAATTAAAATTCAATTTTATGGTATTGCTAATATCTATAATAAAATACATATAAAATAACATAATAAATTGGCGAAGACAATTATATCAAGATTTATATAAAAAGAATAACTTAATGTAAAATACATCTAATAAAATATAGAAGATAATTGTGGAAAATGATCATTTCAATTCCTAGAAAATCTCTTTCTCTCTTATATATATATATATATATATATATATATATATATATATATATATATATATATTATATATATATATATATATATATATATATATATATATATATATATATAGGATTAAATGAAAAGCATGCAAAAGAATTATCTTTAATTCAACAAAGAAAGTTCTTGAAAACATATTGTTAGCTATTATAACCTTGATTTATATTTTGATCTATCACAGCAGGAATTAAAAAATGAAGAAAATTTAATAAAAAGTTGAGAAATCCTTATAATATAAAAATTTTGTAAGTGTTATTGCATATATTAAAAATACCACTAAGAAAATTTATTTTTTTTGAAAATGTAAAAAATTAAAATGTGTAAAAAGAAATAATAATTTCAAAGCCTCAAAAAATTTATAAAGTTATCAGGAGAAAAACTTTAATTTGGAAAAAAAATCAAGTTAAAATTAATCTAATTAATAATAACATTGATTAATCGAAGAGCCTACAGGATTAGAAAATTCATTCATAAATTTCTAAAATTACATAAAAAGAATTGAATGTTTTTATATTGCTTACAAATTATAAACTGTTTTGAACTTACCCCTTAATAAATAGTTATATTAGAAATCACTGAATTTAAATACATAAAAAAACTAATAACAATGTATTTTTTATCTGAAAAATAAATTATCTATATAAATAGATACATTATTTTATTAATAGTTAGTCTTAAAATAATTGAGTATTCAAAATGTATTTATTACCTGAAGCAAAATTTGAATTTAAGACTTATTTTTATTCAGTGTACTAATTGGATTACATTGTCATTACACGCAAAAAACTAATAACCTTCGAGTATTGAATAAAATTACATATGTGGTATCTTTTTGTGAATGTATAATTTTTTGAAACAAGCAGTATACAGATAAATAAATGTGAAACAGATTTATAATAACATAACACATTCCTCTGCATGGATGTTTATTGCCAAGTAAAACTGTATTAGATAAATAAAATTTATGGATAAAATGGCTAATACAGTTATCAACAATGCAATAAATAGAAATGTATTTCAATTGAATTAATGAAACATTTGATTAGGTATTATTATCTTACAAATTATAAAATTTTGACCAGTAAATTTATTTAAATGCTAATAAATCTCTTTCACAGACCTGATTTATATTCAGTACATTATTCGAAAAATGTTACAAAGACAAAAGTAGAAAGTGTAATATAAAATAGCAACATGCTTATAAGTACTTCATGCTGAAAAATCTTTCCATAAATTTAATGTTTTTTTATCCTTTTATAACATTGTTCATAAACAATCAACTTTAGATATACGATAATATTTTTTGATGTTTAGTTTCCTGTCATTTAAAAATTCTCCTTTTGAAATGGAATAAAAATGTGTTAACCATCCTCAATAATCTATTAAAAAAGATTAAAAGTATATTCATTTCCCCCATTTTTAAGTATGAGAAATATCTTTCTAATTTAAAGCTCCTATTTAAACATATTTCTCAAACAATTATTTAGAGGTGTAACTTGTTATTCGAAAGAATTAAAAATACTTCGTGGCAAATCTAATAATCATTGTCATTATAAAAATATTCATTGTTAAAATTACAAAATGAAATTATCATAAAGAAAAACTGTAACAAGCATAAAAATAAATTTGTGAATTTTTAGCATGAATTATGCATTAATTGCACCAAATGGCAACGAAATTTATCAGAACCCAAAGAATTTTTAGCAACCACTAGAAAAAATTACTAACAGACACATTAAAATTATGTTTTGAAAATAAACATTTTGTTTATCACGAATGAAAGTTATAGCTTGTAGCTATGTAAATACTTAATAAGAATTTAGCTATAATCACCAGTTAGTATTTAAATATATTTATGAATATTCCAACAAATTTCAGATTTTCTATTGATGATGTCTCTGAGTGTGATAAAAATTTATCAGTCTTTATATTTTACAGCACAAAAGAAATTTATAAATTATTTTAATCTCTTAAGAAAATAATTAAAAAGGTTAACTAAAAGGACAATTAAAGTAGTTGATTGGAAATCTACAATAATTTGTTGATTTCTTTAAATTAATATTCCACATTATTAATAAAAACATTATTGTTAATAATGTGGAAATTCTAAAATAATTCGCACATCATACATTTAATATTGCTGTTATTGCTAATCTCTAACAGTCCAGTCAAATCAAATCCATGGATTCCCAAAGCTTTAAAAAATTAATTTAATAGAATGATCTAATTCCTTTATTTTAAAAAAAATATGATATTAATTCTATTTTTAGCTAAATGATTTGCCAGAATGCTTAAAGATTAATACCAGTCCTAATATTTTCATGAATAATTTCTGTAAATTAGAAACATTTAAATGAAAAAATGCATTAAGATGAGTATAGGGTACTAAATTAAGTATTTCTGATTCAATGTGTTAATTTTTGAATTTAAAATTTTTTCTGATTATTTTAAAGAGCATTTTGCATATTTTATCATTTTAACGCATTTAAAAAATCAAAATGCTATTTCATACTTGATTTTTGATGTAGAAAATTTAGTTCAAATAAATATTTTAATGAGATGCTAAAATGTAATCATTACAAATATTAACGTTCGGATTTCAATATTTCTCTTAGAACATTTTGAAAACTTTTTGCTTGAATAATAATATGTTAATTCTGTAAATCTATTTTAGTTTAATCATTTTTTTATCTTATAACATCAAAAGCGAAGATTTGAAGTTTCTAACGAAAAATATCGTTGAAAACTCTCAGATATTACTGAGCAAAAGTTCACTTTGAAAGGAACAGATGTTCTTGAAACTATTTGAACTTATTATTTACTTCACAGTAGAATATACATAATAAATACTGTTTCTTACAAGTTGGTGCATTATTTTTTACTTGGTCTTAATTTTTTTTCTAAAAGTCTTTTCTAGAGAGTAAATAAAGGAATATGCGCCTAACAATTTAAATGTTATGGTACACTGAAATAAATCTTTCCTTACTAATTCACAAAAATGAGTTTGTTTATAAATAATTGTTTTTACTCAACTTTTAAAACAAATAATATTTTCTTTATATCTACACAGACAGCAAGAGTGACTGGCAGGAATGAAAGCGTATTTAAATATCATATTTAAAATTCTTGTTCAAAGCATGTACAAATATTAGCATTTCATTGATTGCTTAGGTATTAGTAATAAAAGGAAAATGATTTAATTATTCTAACTCTTTATCTGAAAATAAAAAGCATTTACACAATTAATATGTAAAAAACGCTGATAGCCAATACATAACAAATGCGATATATTTCTGCATTAAACTTGACTGAATCAAATAGAAAAAATTGCAAAATAGTACGATTTTATGTCATTTAATGATTGATAACTTTATATAAAATGCTTTAAAAGGTAAAACTATTATCATTAAATAATTTTAAATGTATCATATTTTTTACTGACTACTTTAAGATTTCATTTATCACTGTGCATTCATTGTAAAGTAATTTGAATCTTAAAAACGACGATTTTTAAAGAAAACGACTGATAAGGTTAAAAGCAAAATTTAGGTGAAGTTATTTTTAGAAAATTTGCTGATTTTATTTCCATGCAGTATCATAAATAATCTCAAATTATTTTTATTAAAGTAAAAATAAATTTCTTGGAAATTATAAAATAAATATATAAAAAATGAGCAACATAAATGTATTACTCAACATTATTGCAGCAATTCAAATGTTTAAAGTAAGAATCAAAATTAAGAATTGATTGTCAAAAACCAAAACATTAACCGTTTGGCTGGCAGCTTGCTCAGCCGAATGGAAGCCTTAACGCTTCCAGACATTCTACAAATAAGGTACATCAAATCAAGAAACTGAGTATAAAAACACGAACATCTCGGCTAGACAAATTCAGCTAGTTAAAATTTTGAATAAGAGAATCTGATTGAAAGAACTGGACAAATATTGAAGCAAATTAAAATAGAAATAGAATAGGAAGGAAGTTGCAGCCAAAAGGAATATAAATCACAAGCAGCAACTGTATTACCAATAATACTAGCATCTGTACCAATAATTACAGTTTTTTTATTTGGGAAAACAAAAATATCTCCCTGTGCACCAAGGAATACCACACAGGGCCCGAAGGTACAACAAATGTACTACAAAACAAATCCAAATAATACATGAGATGAAAAAAGTAATAATAAAAGAAAGCAGAGAGAAAAAAAGAGATATAAAAATGAAAAATGAATTAGATAACAGCATGGATAAATTTTACAAAAAATTCAAAATTCTCTTTCTTAACTAGGTCCACCATAATCGGGGGCCACCTGTTATTTAAGTCTTTACAAAGCTCGTTCCTTACTTCTGAAACAGATGGGCATTCAAGAAGAATGTGAGAAGGGTTGTCACTCCCAGAGTTGCACTTGCACACCTCACTGTTTTTAATGTGGAAACGGTGTAGGTAACTATTGAATTTCCCATGTCCAGTGAGGAATTGCGTAATTTTAAAGTCAGTGTAAAACCAGTAGTTCTTAATTCTGCATTGAACTGAAGGGAAAAAATATTTGGTCCACTTACAATTAGGAGAGGAAATGAAACCTGAGTTCCATTCTGTGATAATCTTCTTTTTGGTAGTGGTTTTGAAAAAAGACTTGGGTAAGCTGGTATTGAGTTTATTTGGAAGTGAAAGAGAAGATTTGGCCAGGAAATCCGCTCTTTCATTTCCATACACACCACTATGACCCTTGACATGGGAGAAAGTGAAGGAAATATTTTTGATATCACACATATTAATTGAAGTCTGGACTTCTACTATAAGTCTTTCAAAACTAGTTACATCTTGTAGAGCCAGTAGGGATGACATCGAGTCACTGCAAATTAGAAATTTTTGAAAAGGCTTGCTTATGGCATCTTTAACAGCAAGATTAATGCAGAGTAACTCCGCTTGGAAAATAGAACTGTAATCATTAATGCGGTATACCTGATGACTCACTTCAAAACCATTCTGAAAGCATACGTATGCAAGACCTACTTTTTCATTAACTTTACTCCCATCTGTAAAGTAAATTAGATCATAGTCTTCTTCCCTAACGCTATCAAATGCAGCAAGAGGAGCAGGAGATCTTGTAGATGGATGAGGTAGGGAAGAAAAGTCCAAATCACCATCAAGATGGTTAGAAAAAGAGTCTTGAGCATAACGATAAACCTCATTTTGATGAAGTATGACAACATCAAGAGGTGGAAGTCCAGAGAGAATGAAAAGAGCATCATAACTGATTGTTCTATATCCTCTGACAATTCTCAAGAGCAGCTTTCTTTGTATTTTCCTGATAAGTTTTCGGTTTATTTTTTTCTTCAAACTGTCTCCCCAAATTCGCGAAGCATAAAGAATAACGGGAACAATGCCTTGTTTATAAATCAATTTTGAAACTTCGAATTTAATTCCGTAACTGTTATTGCAAATTCTATACAATGCATTAGTAAGAATATTAACCTTAGCTAAAATGTATTTCAAATGTTCCTTCCAGTGAAGTTTACTATCGACAACAACACCCAGATATTTAATTTTGTCTACAACTTCCAGATAATTGCTACCCATAGCAAGATTGATAGTGGCATCAATGTTGGCCTTTTTCTGAATCATCATTACTTTGCACTTCGTATGATTGAATTCCAGCTTGCAATGTTGAGCCCAATCATGAATAAAATCAAGAATATCTTGAGCAATACTGCATAAATCGGGAAAGTTTTTGTTCTGGACAATTACGAGTAAATCATCTGCGAAAGCAATTTTCCAGCACTTAAATGCATTCAATTTTTTTAGTAAATCATTGATAATTAGGTTCCAAAGAAATGGGCCAGAAACAGAGCCTTGTGGACATCCTTTTTGGATGTTAACTACTTTCGACTTATTGCCAAGAGTGAGAACAGCCGTTCTGTTGTTCAGGAAACTGCGGAAGAGATTGAGAATATTTGAAGGAGTATAAGCCTCCTTCATTAAGGAAATAATAAAGGGCCACCACGCGTTATCAAACGCTCCTTTTATGTCCAATGAAAGGAGAATTGTGAACAAATTTTTCTTTTTCCCTTCCTTTACAATGTGAACAAGTCGCAGTAGTGCATCCTCAGTAGATTTCTGTGGTGTGAATCCAAATTGGTCTTTACTAGTATAATTGCGATTGTTAAGATGCCATCTTAGTCTGTTTGTAAGAAGCTTTTCGAGACATTTTCCAATGCAAGGCAATAAGCTAATACATCTAATATTCTTAAGGTGCGGTCGCTTAGAGTTCAAACTCTTTGGGATTAAAACAACTTTAGCATTTTTCCAAAGAGCAGGGAAGAGAGAAAATTTTAAGCATAAGTTGAATACAGCAGGAAGAACAGAAGGAGAACACTGATGAAAGTATTTAATCATTTCATTGGAGATGGAATCCAGGCCAGGAGATTTTCCAGTGGCCAAACCGTGAATAACAGCATTAACTTCATTGATTGTAAAAGGTACATCATCTCCTACAGAGTAGGCCTTGTTAGAGTGTTCTCGAATGTTTTGTTGAAACGAATTATCGTTAGAAGGATTGTCTTCTGGGAATGAAAAATTTGAGATTGTACTTAGAGATTCTTCAAAAGAGGATGTGAAGTGACCTGAAGTGGTTTCAATGCCAGTAATCTCGACACTTTTACTAAAGTTTCTCTTCATGCCTTTATAAATCTTCTTCCATACATTTGTAGGGGTAACATCAGAAAGAAAGTCTTTCCAGGAATTTAATTTTGAGTTATTAATTAAGTTCTTATACACTTCTTTAACGTGGAGGTAATTGGATTTAAAAACTTCCTTGACAATTGGGTTTTTGGCTCTTTGAAAGCGACGTCTTGAAGCATTTAATTTTTTACGCATGCATGCTATTTCAGAAGTCCACCAAGGAACATTTCTTTTATCATAATGCTTGAAAGGAATAGCTATCCTTCCGGCAGAAATCAGGACATTTTGAAGCTCAGAAATAAGATTTTCTAGGCAAATAGGGTCATTACAAAAGGAAAGCTTATCCTCAAAATTACAATTACTTATAGCTTCATAACATTTAGTCTGAAAAAGAAACCAATTTGCTCTTCTACAGTCAAAGATTTGAGGCCTGTTTTGGTGTAAAGAGTTCGTAGTATTATCAGCCAAGGAAATTTCAAAATAAATCATCCTATGGTCAGAAAGCGAGTCGTAGTCAGGAATAGACCAATTGATGACATCTTGCAATAAACTTTCTCCAACAACAGTAATATCAACGTAGCTAGAACCTTGAGTTGAACAGAAGATAGGACCGAAATCCTCATTAACTACAAACAGTTGTTTGGTACTGAAGAAATCACATAGTTTATCTCCTCTAGCATCTGAATAAGGACTAAACCAAACATTACTTTTGCTATTAGAGTCCATTCCCCTATAAGTCAAGAAGAATTAACATTAGACATGAAAGAATCAATCTTTTGTAAATCAGCATCTATATTTCTACCCGGCTCAAAGTAATAAGAAAGCAGAATAAAATCTAAATCATTTACAGTGATTTCAACGGAGATCATGTTATAATCAGAGTAAGGGAACATTTTTAAACAGAATGTGTTGTCTCTCTCGATTAAATAGCAATTCCAAAACTACTTATCATATATATATATATATATATATATATATATATATATATATATATATATATATATATATATATATATATATATATATATATATATATATATATATATATATATATATATATATATATATATATATATATATATATATATATATATATATATATATATATATATATATATATATATATATATATATATATATATATATATATATATATATATATATATATATATATATATATATATATATATATATTTTAAAACTGAACATCATCTACGTTAAAGCCTTGAACACAAGAATCCATTATTTGATATGTGGAAAATATTTGTATCGTCTCTTAGACCAATGATTTTTACATTATTTTTTCCAACAGCAAGTACGAGAGGATATGTTGAGCCAATTACAAGTGATTTATCTTGATTTTCTTTTTCTAACTGTTATGTATAGAGAAGGATTTGTCATGATATCGGTAACCATGCTGTGGATTATTTTTTGCACTATTGTAAATTTGATAAGATAACTGATTGAAGAGAAATGTAAAGAAGATTAAACTAACCAGATGCATTACCTGACGCAAAATTTGCTTCTGCCATTAAAGTCAATTGCTTAGGATAAAAAACACTTATTCATTCAGCAAAATATGTACTATTTTATTTTTAATATACGCGAATAAATGAAAACATATATATTCATACGTACATTCAGATGATTCCAAAGAAATGGAACGAATATGATGCGTTTTAGATAATTCAAAAGAGAGTCAATGCTACTCTCAATTATCATAATTCAAAATAGTTTTAAAATATTTCTATGAAGTATAGAACTAATATAAATACGTAGCAACCAGTATTTCTTGCACTTACATTATTACTTATAATCTCAAGAGTTTTGTGATTGTATTGTTCAATATTGTCTGCTAAATTCCGTTTCATATAAAAAATGAGAGTTTTGTCAGCTTTCCAAAGAAGCAAATAACAAAACACTTTTAGTCGGTGTAACTGTAACCGCAGTATTACATCTGTCACAAATATCAATATTTCGAAGGTTATATTGTAATAACAATCAATGATCACAAAGACGAGAGTGTAAGAAAGGGGTATATAAGGAATGCTTGCATCGTGGACACCGCAACACTGGTCTTGTGTAATGTTTTCCGACGAGTCCAGGTTTAGATTTCTGTCTGATTCTCGCTGGACTTTCATATGGAGAGGGCCAGCGACCCGTTACCACCAAGAGAACACCATTGAACGACACCGTTACGGCGGTGCAGAATTGCTCGTTTGGGGAGGAATTATTCTGGGTTCCAGAACAAACTTGCATGATCAGAATGTAACCATGACAGGCCACATCATCGGGATGTTATTCTGGAACAACATGTACGTTTGTTTAGGGGCGCCATGTGTGAATAATTTCTGTTTATGGATGACGCCCGTCCTTACCGTGCAAACATTGCAGACGAATGCCTTCAATCAGAGGATATCACCCGTATGGACTAGCCAGCATACTCACCGGACTTGAATCCAATAGAGATTATGTGGGACATGCTTGGCCGACGATTTGAAGCTGTCAACTCCCTCCCACATGTCTACTGGAACTTCAGAGAGCATTGCTTGATGAATGGTGCAGTATTCTCCAAGATCAGATCGATAATTTGACACTCAGCATGCCTAGGCGTTGTACGGCCAGTATTGCATCGTCTGGGGGGAGCATACTATGTATTTATCATCATACCAACCACGTTATATTGGGTTTTGCAAATAGGTTCTTTTTTTAAATTTGCTCCAGAGAGTAAAAATCGCAATTTTTATTAATGATGTCAAGCAAATAGCATCTTTATTTATTTTTACCTTTTGTTTACTAAATAGACTTTACAAATAAGTCACATTTGTTTTGCTTCTGTCTCTTTCCTTTCCTAAACCTGCATTATCCTTAATTTATAGACACGTATGTACCTTAATTCTCAGGAAATTTTTAATGGTATATAATTTTGATAATCCAATTTTTTTCGTATACATTTATATTTCAAATTCAATTAAAACAACATAGAATCATTAAATGAAATTGAAGATTTTGAGATAAACATCATTAAATCAATTCTTGAAAAGCTATTTTCGTTTACTGTTATTAGATAAACAATAAAATGTTCTTTTAAAATTCATTTTGGTAAATATTTTCTCAATTTTTTATTCTTGTTTACGAAGAACAGAATTTAGGAAAAGGTAAAATTATTTAGACAATTTATTATCATTATAATTTTTTTAACATTGTGCACTCCAGCATCCAATATTTTCCACGATTTATAAAATACAATAGATATAATTAAGTATATGAATTCAGATTCTATTTCAGATGAATGAAAAATAATATGAATGCTAATTGGGAATGGAAAGTTTTTAGGAAATACAAAACTTTATATATGCTGATTACAAGAGTAAGTATTTTTTCATCAATGTTTCTGAGCTAAATAATTAAATAAAAACATAATGAAAGTGTTGCAGACTATAGAAAAATAAAGAACTGCAGAATTGTAATTCTGAAACTGACATTTTATATTGTTTTCAGCAATTTCATTTTTCATTTTATCTTAATGCCATACAATCTCATAACAATAATGGTTTTAGCAAAAGTATCTTCCTCAAATTGAATTTCTAAAAAAGTACTGATGAAAGTGTTGGAAGACATTCATAAGTGCATCATTACTTTAATAAGTATAGTATCACTATAAAGTATAATTTTAAGTAATTCATTATACTTGTTCATAGCTCTTTATAGCTTTCATTTTGGGACAAATTAAAAATAATCAGAATTATTCATTATTGTCATAGATATAAAAAATAATCATGTCAAATATTTTAAAGAATAAGAAATAATTTTTATGTACATTCAATAAAGAAGAAAAAACCTCCTTGCTTCTCTATTATGACTAAGGTAAATGACTTTTAAATGATATTAAATTATAGCCTACTTTTACATATACTTTATTTAAAAAAATATTAAATTCAAATTTTATTTAATTTTTAATACAGAAAAGATATTTTTTGTGTATCGAACGATATAGTGACGTAAAATGGCTGATTTTTTTCAATTTTTATTGCTTGATACAAAATTAATATTTTGAAACCTTATTTCCCAGTCTTCCTAATTATTTTAAAAATCTATGTCATACATTTTCTTATTTTTTAGGTTTAAGGTGAAACGTTTATTAAATTAAAAAAAAATTGATGTACATACAAGGTAAATTTTAAGAAATCTATGAATTCATTACTTAATGTGATAAGTGAAATATTATGATATAGAAATAGTTTACAATTTTTAATATAATTAGATGTAGTTTAACGTTTTATGCCATCAGTTTTTATTACTTCCCTGTAAAATTTAATAAAAGATATTCTTCAAATATATAAATTAAAAATATTTGAATATTTACTATAAAAATCACCTTAATTTGCTTTGTGTCACATATTAAGAGATAAATTTGTTTTATAAGGAGAAAATTGATTTATAACTTACTTCGGTGAAATACAAAATTAAAAGTACGCGTGTTTTCGTGTGACATAAATAACTCTCTATATTGTAAACAATAAATATTTTTTCAGAGAAGATATTGATAATCTCTAAAGGAATTAAAACAAAATACATTACATAGGCAAACGCATTATTGAATGAAATATTTAATTTAATTTTGAAAGATTTAATACATCACATACTAAATATATTTACACTTTCTCTTTTTTACATCTCTTTTTTTAACTTTGAGGAATGTACTAGTAATTATTTAAAATATTATAAGGAATTAGTGTATATTTTATCAAAATCAAAAATGCTACATAAAAGATAAAGAAACATTTTTGAATTCAAAATTAAGTGTAATTTAAATACAAATAGTGCAATTTGAAACTGGAAACAATAAGAAAGAAAGCATCTTATTAGCATTCAAAAGAGCTATTTTAATATATAAATATGCTATCTGGAATCATCGAAAATCAATAGAAAATACGTTTCTATATTCAATGAATTTGGAAACTTTTAATCATACAAGTATTAACATCTTTCTAACTAATATGTTTGAACACTTAAAAAAAGAGATTTAATTAAAAATTTCTACTTGGAGACATACCTTTTAATAAAACAAATAAATAAATTAGTCTTGAATTTTAAAAATGAAAATAGATTATTGAGTAAATATAAAATAAAAATATTTGTAACAGTAAGAATTATTCAACATAACAAAAGATTATTTGTCTTTGTGATGCTAAAAAATGCGATTGAAATATGAGGGAGAAGAAAGTGATAGAGATATTCTGTAATATACGGAGGAAATTCACAAGTTTCAATTAACATAGATAAATGTGCTGTTTGAAAATTATATTGATGTTGTAGTTGTCTTGTGCCAGCTAGGCTGGAATCATGGGGTGTGCTGCTCCACTTTTCCAACTGAGTGTCCAAATTCCTCAGTACATACATGCCATAGCAACTCGTTTATATGGTAGGCAACCATTCATAACCAATTCATATAAAAGGAAAGGGCAAAGAAAGGATAGAGAGAGAAAGTACATCCATGTCTGAACTGGGATTCGAACCCAGTACCTCTTTACCCGCAGTCAGGCCCTCTGACAACTAGACAGGGCTAGTGTCATTCAAAATTATAAATAATTCGTTTAACACCAATTTTTAATGCAAATCAAGACTAATTTTAGAAAGTTTTACATTAAAATTTAAAGTTGTTTATTTAAAATATTAATAAAAAAGTTTTAAAATTAAATTAAATTTATAAAATTAGTCACAAATTACAGTAAATGTATTGTGAAATCAAATAAGCTGAAATAATTGGTAAAATATTTGATTAATTAGAAAATAGTTCTGCTCTCACACAAATGCTGTATCAAAACAAATAGATTCAAATAATTGTATAAATTTAGTATATATTATGGATGTTAAGAAATATCCTATAAAAATAAGTTATACTAATTACTTTTTACAAAATGTATTAATAAAAATGCTTTTAAGTGTTATGCATACTTTAAACTACATAAAATGTTGGAAAATTTTTAAATAAAACAACACAAGTGTCAATTATTAAATTAAAATATTATGGTAAACTTCTGTCTCATAGTTCAGTTAAACAGTGCAAAATATCATTAATGAATTGTCCTAAATGAATATATATATATTTTTTATATTTCACTAAAAATATTAATGCTATCCATTGCACTTTTGGACACTAAAAGATAATAAATGGCAGTTGTTTTGGGAATGAGAGATTTTTACTTCTTTTATAGATCATAATCTGAAGTTTGCGTAATTGGCAGTTGTTCGAAAAAACATCCTTATACGAAAATTTTTATCTATAGAATCACATAAAATTAAATATAAACATGGAAAATATTTAAGGTAGAAGAAGGAGTAAAATGTAATTCAATTGATTTATAGTATTTTAAAAATTATATTTGATTTTATATAAATTAATGGTTTATAAAGATACAATTTTAAATATACATTTTGCATTTGTTTTTTTTATTCAAACACTTGAAAAGAAACCCTAAAATATTAAAATTTTTAATATTATATAACATATTCAGTATAGGAGATAGACATATTTTGAATCATCTTATACTAAAATTAGATAACGAAAATCTAAAATATGGTAATTTAAAAAGTTAGGAAAATCCAAATATTTTGTACGAAAAATCATGAATAAATTTTAAAGTTATACTGTTTCCAGATATTTCCGAGTAAAACGTAACCTCCAATGAAAAAATCTGAAAAGTTTTCTTCAGTATTAATATAAACAGCTAAATCTATATATATATATATATATATATATATATATATATATATATATATATATATATATATATATATATATATATATATATATATATATATATATATATATATATATATATATATATATATATATATATATATATATATATATATATATAAAGTTTAAATTCTTCATCGAAGATGTCTTAATTTTTGAATGGGATATGATTTTTTAACATAATAGCAGTAAAATAATTAATTTATTTAGTAATATAAATTTATATCAGAAATATGCAAATATGAGTTAATTTATTGTGCACATTATTGTTTTTAAAATTTAAAATTTTTAGATTTGTCATTTCCATAACGGTTATATTTTAGTTTCTTATTTCAATATAATGTTTTGCTATGGTATCTGATTTAATTCTCATCAAAAGTTGGAGATATGCAGTTAGCATACATAATATTAACTTAATATATGTTAAGAGTTAAGATGGTAAATAAATTACAAAATAGTGTAGCAGAAGTCTTATATCTATATTTTGGAAGAAATCTCATCCAATGGAAGAATTTAAACCGAATATTTTTGTGATAGAAAACTCTTTACGTGATTATCAAAAAATCAGTTTTTTTAAGTATATCCTAAAAGATTACGCAGAAAATGTTACTGTAAAATCAATCATTATTTATAAGAATTTTCTATTTTAATAAGTTAGATGAGCGGTATTGTTAAGAATTTATAAATAAAATATGATGAAAATTTCATTTAAAATGTATTTAATTTGTTTATAAGTATACAATTACTTTAAATTAAGGTACATTCGTTTCCGATAAAAATTAATAATAATAATGTAAGATTTATTGAATAGAGAGATATATTACTCAGTTATGATTCTAATTAATATTGAAAGTTAAGCCACATTAGATAGTTTTTTTAATAGTAGCATATTAAAAGTTTTGATTGCTTAGTGATTTCTTACAATTCATTTTTTTTGTTGTAGTATCTTAATTTAATTATCTTAAATGTTATATTAATATAAAGAATTATAAAGATTACATTTTATATTATTATTAAGAACTAGTTAATCAAATAAAATAAATTTTCGGAAGCAAATATAATTGTATTGTTAATTTATCTTAATATCAATATTTTTCAGAGATGTTTGCTATAAAATTTTTTTGGCTTCATATTTTTCGCTTCAGTATATATTTCATTTTAAACAAAAGCATATGTTTTTCAAGTGATTCCTTCTTAAAAATACAAAGCTTTTTATTATCTGAAAAGAAGAATATATGTTGTTTGCAACACAAATAGAAAGAATGAAATATTTTTTTGAAATACAAAAGTGTTATTTTTTAGATATGTATATTTCTTCGAAGAATGAAGAAGTTAAAATTTTAATACACTATTTTTCTTTCTCAAAATTGTTATATTTTTATTTACTTAAACGGCTTCATTAATTTTCTTTTAAATTTAAAAAATAACAGCACTATTTTAAATTCAACCGAAAATTCAAGATCAAGCAATTTTTCAATATTTAGAAAGTAATATATCATAATATACTTTGTTTTGGAATGTAGATATATATCAAAAAATAATAAAAAAGTAATGAAATTAAAAACTAATATAAACATGAATCTCATCGAATAACTTATTAGTTTATAAATTAATTTTTAGTCTGAAATTGCATTTTTGTGTCTTTATATTTTTGATTTATGAAAATTATTTTTGTTGTTGAAAATTATTTTGAATGTTTCTAAACTTGAATACGAATTTAATAAATTCATATTGCAAATAATTTTCAGTTTTCATTCAATACTGTATTTTTATATTTTAGTGACTTCCTTTTTCATAGAAACTCCATTGACAAAGAAATTAAATATTTTTATAAACTTCCATGAATAAACTAAAAGAAAATAAAAACCGTAATATTTTTAGAGACACTTATTCATAATTTATAATAGAAATAATGTATTGTCTGAATTCATTTATAAGTAAACTGTTTAAAGTTTTATTATAAATGATGTAAAATTCTTACAATTAATTATTCTTAAATTCCCTTATTCAAGAAAATGGAAACATCAATTTTAATTATTTTATTATGAAATATATTAAATTAGTTTTTATAAAAAAATCCAAATATTTAATCATTAACTGCATGGTATTTAAAAACAATGTAAAAACTATCATTAAGTGAAAATTATCAATATTTTTAATTGAATTATTTACCAAAAGTTATTGAATATTATGTTTTCATTGTGATACGAATTATAAGGTAGGTAATATTTTATGAAGATAAATAAAAACGACTGTTTTGAACAGCATATAGAAAATAAGGGTTCTAAGATATGCATGTTTTATTTAATTTATATATAAAAAAGTAGGCTAATCTTTAATATGTTTATTTTAATGATTATTAAATTTTTTCTGACGTCAGACCACATAGGGAATTTCACCGAGCTTGAGAAGGAGAATTTAGGGAAATGTATGCAGATGGAATTCAGTTTATATGCCACCGTCATCTCGAGTAAGGTTGAGTTTTAGTAATTTGGAGGCAGTTATCAAGTATATAACTTTTAAGACTGGATTTCCAGCCTAAGAGATATCATTTCACTTGGAGAACACCACGAACATGATTTACTTTGTATGGCCCGATGAAAACGATGGATCTTCGCAGGTCAAGAATTGAACTCATTACCTTCATATAATGAAAACAACGCCATTCCCAACCAAGCTATCACTATTTGTTTTAAGCATTTTTAAACTGAGCAATTTATCAATGCTTACTCAGAATTTTTCCTTTGTAATTAAGAAATTTAACGCTAAAAAATGGTAAATAAAATTTTAAATTAAACTTTTAAAATAAATTATATTTTTAAAGTTATATGCATAAGCAAATTATAACGTAATTTAAATAAATAGAGCTTGGGATTCAATTGTATATATAAAGAAGTACGTAAACAGATTGTTTTATGCATCAGCCGAGCATATAAATTGAAGTATTACTGAAAATATAACTGATTTGAAAAAATATACCGTGATTTCAAAATAAGTATTTGTATATAAATATATAAATTGATATTTGTAAACATATGTAAAATTTTGTAAGTAATTGAATATATGCGTATTCTTAAGATAAATATTCATAATTTTCTCATAGATTGAAAGAAAGCAAACAGAAGTTTTAACCATTAGAGTGAAAGTTCTAACGAAATTAAGTTATTCTATCAATGTAGAACATAACTCGCGCTTTGAACATAAATTAAATTACCATATTTAATTCTCAAATTATCCTAAGTGGTAATTTGAGTAATGTGTGAAAATTCAGTTTCATACGTTCTTATGAAAACTTACAGGCACACTGAAAACGAATTATAATTATTTCTATGCAATTATTTTGCTTTTGTAAATCAATTATTCAATTGATATATGGAGTTTTGTATTATTGAATATATATATATATATATATATATATATATATATATATATATATATATATATATATATATATATATATATATATATATATATATATATATATATATATATATATATATATATATATATTCAATACTAAAATTAGAAATATATTATTTCGAAGCAATTTTCATAGTGCCATACATAATTAAGAATGCAGAAAAATGTCATAATATTGCAGAAATGTATGTGAAAACTCATTCAGTAAATAATGTTTCTTTGTTATTTTTACTTACTGAATTCCTTGTTTAATAATCAATATTATTGTGAATATTGACACAAAATTATTAAATCATACTGTTTGGTTAAATTATTTAGGAATGTATATTGATAAATAAAATATTATACTGAAATAGAATTATTATGATTATTCAATTGATATATATAGGATTTTTGTATTATTGAATATATTTTTATTCGAATACTGAAAATATGATATTAGAAACTTGTATAAAAAAGCATTCAGTAAATATTGATTTAGGTTATTTTACTTTCTAAACTCCTTGCATCTAACAATAGAGCATCTAATGTTGCATCTAACAATAGAGCATTATTAATTAAAATATTAATTAATAATGCTCTATTGTTAGATGCAACATTATTAAGTCACAAAATTTTATGTGAAATTATTTAAAGAACTAAGCTTTGATAAATAAAGTTAATCAAATATTGCTTTTTGTTAATAATGATTTTAGTTAATTCATATATGAGTGATAAATTTAAAGTTTATTAGAGCAGAATAAATTTAACATTTTTAAATATTTTTGAGCAGAATTTAATATATTTAATTTATTAATGTTGTTTTAAATTAAAATTATTTGAAGGTTATATTATATTTTAAATACTAAGCATCATAGAGAATTTGATGGTTGAATTTAGGTTGTAAATTTATTATTCAGTTTTAATGTTTATTTTCATTTACATTTAGTTGATTACTCCTTGCTAATCAAATATTTAACAAGTTATAAACAGAATTTTCCGAAATCAAAGAGAAAATAACTTTTAGAAAAAAATTCCTTGTCACAAAGCGTGTAATAAAATGATCACAAAAATTAACCAAATTAAATTTCAAATTAAAAAAAATATTCAAATAAATATGTAGTAAAGTTCAAAGGAGTTTTACTTATAGTTTCTAAAATATGTACGAATGTTCTGAAAATTCACACTTAAAATCATAGTAAATTTTCCGTAGTATTAATTGATGCAAAAATTAATTTTAAAAACATTTTCTTTGCTTTAAGTTTAAGGGGGAACAATTTTTAACAAGAAATACATTTTTATTTAATAGAATAGTGTTTACGTAAATTTTTCATTATAATTAGTTATAATTGAATGTTTTTCATTTATACGGTAAAGTGTTATTTCAGAAAATTAAATATTTGGAAACAATGGTGTACTAAATATAATTAGTTCTCTAATTGCTTTCAGCTTTTTTAATTATTGTCTTTAGGGTTTCTAATATATGCCACAGATGTATTTTACAATTGCATATTATTTATAACAATGATTTAATAATTTTTATAATTTTTAATACCAAATACCATCAGAGATTTTCTATTCACACATAGAGAAAACTTAAAAACATTCGAAAAAATCATGGTTATTTTGAAAATTTAATTACTTTCCTTTCTCATGTCCACTATTGATAATGCCCCAGCATAGACTGAAGCACAATTATTTAACGTATTCTTTTATATGAACTCAAAAACTATCATTTGAGAACTGTTTGTCACTTTTGATTATTTTTGCAACACTTTTTCTTACTCAAATAATTTTTTCTTTGAACTTTTTTTGTACACTGAACTGTTCTGATTGGTACCAAGTTGGATAGATATCAAAAAACGAAATGCTTAATTCCAGCTTTTACTTTTTTATGTTTGATATGGATCCTCTGCCGTTTTATTAACAATTTGATTAAATACGCAAAATAATCAAAATTGATTTTAGTCATAATAACCATACCATTTTCAATCGATTTCTTCTTTTGCTACCTTTATTTTTTCAAAATATTTAGTAGCAAGCTTAGACTGAAATAGTATTGATATGTCATAAAGTAATGTAAGAGACTAAAAAATATAATTTCACCATAAGCATCTGATTGTTGGACACTGTTTTTAATTCATAGGGAAAATCATGACTGAGAATTAATTTAATTAGTTTCAGAAGCGTAGCTATTTTACCCAAAACTCAAAATTTGCCCCATAATATCCGGAAGAATGGCAACAAATTTTATTTCCACCTATAATTTAGCCGCTAAATCTTGATCTCAGATTCATACATGATATATTTGCGTAGTAAGAATCATGAGATGAAAGCAATTACTAAAAAATAAATATAAGTGGGAAAATTGAAAATACATTTACATTTTAAAATGTATTTATGCGTACTCACTAAAAATAATAGTACAGTGCTCATTTATAATAATGTAAATATTGTAATAATGAGATAAAAAATGAATGACGATAGAATTCAAAATTATATTGTTCACTATGGGAATTAAAATTAATAGCAAATCTTAAAATAAATTAGTATCTAATTAACTAAGTCAACTACAACTTTATATGTACCTTTTTGCCATTTAGTGTTTTTAGCTGACTACATAATTTTTTCTCAATTCAAAAATTAGTAATCTGATTTCTAAATTCTTCAATTATATAATATGAGAATTTTCATATCTAGGTTTCTTCTTTTCAGAATGTTTAAAGTGAACAAGCAAATTTTTAAAATTAATTTTATTATATATTCTCTAATTAAATGTTAAGTTAATGATTCAAATATATTTTTAATAACTAGTCACAATTTCAACACATTCCATAGCATTTATTAAAGCTAATGCATTAACTGTTCGGTTTTATTAACAAGGAATATTTTAAAACTATAAGGAAAATACTTAGGCTTATTGATATACTACACTTTTTGAAGATCAATGTCCCAAATTCGATCCTCACCGCTGTTGAAAGATTTAAAATGTGTGTTGCTCTCTTGCCTTCTCTATGTAAATTTGTCATGATGAGGAATAAAAGTTTTCTAGATTTCTAAAGTTGCAATACCACTGGTAGAGCTAAAGTTAGGTACAAGAAAGCATGGTGATGCAACAGCTACAACAACACATGTGATACCTCATCATGACACACTATTTATAAATCTATTCACGGGACTCTACTTATAAGTTGAATACAAAAAAGCCACGCATCTTTGGTCATTATGTAGTCAACAACAAAGCATTATAAACGAAAAATGTGTAAATTCATGCAAATAAATCAAACTGTTAAATTTTATAAATTGAAAAAAATAAAAAGTTCAATTCATTTAGAATTTCATATCTTTAAATTAATTTTTGAATTTTGAGTTCATTTTACTATCATAAAAATGTGTCTTAATATGCAATTTATCTTAAATATAAAAATAAATGCTATATTAAATTAGTGGAATTTATAATTATGTGTAATTTGTGTTTTTCATAGCAATAAACAAAGAAATCCATAAAACAAATAATTACGAAAATATATGATTATTGTGATGTTTTATTTTATTTGAAAATTAATATAGTTAAGGCTTTGTATTTAACAATCACTTGACACAGAAAACCAATAAAGATGTCTAGACATATTCTCTTTATGTCAAGCTGAAAGACACTTAACCACTGCAATTGATTTCATATTTATTTAAATCCATATATGCTTCACACTGTTTTCAATGAAATTAATTTAGGAATTCCTGGTTAGTGTGAAATTAATGGATAAACCCTGAATGAGTAAGTCAAATGATTAAGTTGAATTCTTAATTAACAATATGAAGATGTTCAGTTGATAGTAATTTATTTGGCAAATATTAAATAGTTTTTTTATTTTTTTTTATAAATTTCTTTACTTGCATTGTCTTTTTTATGCTTTTTAAGTAAGTTTAACTATTATAAAATATAAAAGAATGCATGATTTGTTAATTATTTTTATTTCATTTACATTAGCATTACATTTTTAAGTAAAATCCTGATAAAAAAATATGGAAATCTTTAACTCGCAATAGTTAAGGGCTATCTAAGAGAAATGGAATTTAAAATGCTTAGTACTTAAAAGAAAAAATTGGGATAATCTATAACAATTCTTTATGAAGTTAAGTTGGTATCAAAATAACATTTAATTTATATTTACATTCCTAACTATTAACAGAATTTTTAAATTATGTTCTCTTAATTATTATAAGCAATTTGATTTAAAGTTAAATACAAATTAAATAATAAAGTTAAGAAGACATTTAAAAATTTAACATAACATATTCAGTTTTAAACTCATTTAAGGCATTTTATGTATATTTATGCTGAACACTTTAAGTTCATTAGAAAAAATATATCACAGAAAGAATTTTAATGTAATTCCATTTTCAAAACAATTTTATTAATAAATACCTTAATACAGACTTATGATACATATTGATATTACGAATACTTTAATATCCAATTTTTAATACTTTTTTCATCTTTACTGAAAACTACTACTTAATACAAAATTAATTTGATTTCTTGCATTAAATAAAGTATAAAATAAAGCCTTATTATAGATCAAATGTTCTAATTTTATTTTTATTTTTAATAAAAAATACCTTAACGGCATGTGGTGAATTTATATTATCAACAAGAGAAAAAGTCTGAATTCATAAACGTACTACCAAAGAAATAATCGATATTTTTATATTAAAAGTAAGCTAATAATAGCTTCTCTTAACATGCGATTATTGATTTTTGCTTTTACGAATTCTTTTTGAAAGTTATGTATTTCCTTTAGACATGCAACATTTCTTTGTAACTTGAATAAAAATGATCAAACCTTAACAAACTAAATGTTGTTTAGCAAATAAATTTCTTGAAAAGTATTTTTACCATCAAGGATATTAAACTAAAACTTAAATTAAAAAAGTTTTCATCAGTTGGTGCTCATTAAATATTGTTTTTCCTTATTTTCGCTATAAGCAGATTTTGAGGAGCGAAAATTTTAAATATATTATATCTGTAACTACAAATATTTCGAATTTTATGCTAAACAAGAATTACTTTCATTGCTGTATTAAAACTTTCTCATTATTGAAACAATTCATTATTATTTTTTTACTTTATAAAAAGCTTAGATTTATAAATTTAAATTTTCAATTCTAATATTGTACACAAGTAGAAAAATAAAATAAATATATTTTCTGATTAGGAAACAATGAAAAAGTAAATACTATAAGATTGAAACTACGTGTAAACGGAATTTCAAATTTGTAATATTTTTATAATTAGGTAATTATTACAGTCTTGCATAAAAATTAATCTTAGAATAATACAGTAAGAAAGCGCGAGCATATTTCATTAAAAATGAACGAATTAAAAATTATCAAAGCAATTTTTATGAAGTCTGATGATTTTCTTTAATTTTGGCACATTTTCATTGAATTTGATGTTCCTCGATAATTTCGATTACCTATTTTTAATTTAAAAAAACAAGTAATTTTATCGTCTATTAATTTTACATTTAATAGGTGCTCAATGATGATAACAAAAATATTTTATACATTTTTTCTAATACTGTTCTTAAATTAGCATCTATTAATATGGAGAAATTTCATTATTTTATACAAAAACCTCTTTTATGCTATTAATTCTTAGGACAAAATGAGGCATTTAGTTAAATATATTTTATCAAATGAGATTGCAAGCTAAGTTTAAACTCATATTGACTTTATAAATTTATATCAAATGCTTTGTAAATATTTTGCTGCAAGTTCAGTAACCATGTGGTAGCAACAATTCAAGACTATTTTAGTAACTTTTCTATATAAACAACTAAATGTTTCACGTCTTAACTTTGTATTTTACAGGGTAATGGGAAAATTTGAAGATTGCTTACGTATCTTTATTTAAAAGTCACAGCTGATAAGCATTTATAATTAATGATTACGAATAAATCGTATATAAGTATAATAATACTTTGGTATTTCTTTAAACTAGTAAAAAATATAATCATTTCATTATAATACATTTGAATCGATTATATTTTTACTTGTTTAAAGAAATGCCAAACTATTATTATACTTATATATGATCTACGATTTATTCATAATACTCTCTTAAAATTATACTCTCTTTTTAAAAGAAAAATTGAAATGAAGAAACTGTACATGATTATAGTTGAGATAATTACCAATAGTTGAATATATTAATTTATTGATACATCATATTAGTTTCTAAGTTAACATATTCAATACATATATTTATTAGAAAACATTAATGTATCAAAAGTAAGCATTTTACTGAGCAATGTATCATCTTTAAATAAATTTTTAAAAATTAACAAATAAATACATTTTTAATATTAAGGTATTGAACGTCATTTAAAGAAAATATTTTAATTATAAAACATTAATTTTATAAATTCATTTTAAGAATATACCTATTATTCAAAAAATCGATTTTATAATTATTATATATTATTATTGATAAATATTAACAAAACATTAATGAAAATTTATAGAAATTTAAGTGGTAATAAACAAAGATTTTCATAAGTAATTCATGATTTGATTTGATTAAAATGTAGAGTTGGAAAATGCATGCTTTTCATATTGCTTTTAAGTGAATTTCAAAATATAATTTGCTTAACAAAAACATTTTAATATATGTAGACACGATTTTATTGAAAACATTGGCTACTAAAATATTTTATAGAATGTAAGATTGAATACATATTTATATATAATATATATTTTGTCAAGTATAAATTTATTATTTTTAAAGCAATATTTTGCTCATGTAAGATACCTTTGATTTTTTTATATGGATATTATTGTGATAATATAATACAGTCATTCTAGTAGCTTACTGGGGTAAATGAAAATAAAACACGATTGTTGTTTTTTTAATCTATTTTAATGATTGAAAGCTTGTTTAACGTATTTACAAAGTGAATTCAATAATAGAATTCATTTGTGATTACAAATCGATTACCTGTTTCTTATTAAACTGAAGAAAAATGTTTTGCTCTTCTCTTACTCGGGAATAATAATGCAAATAGCTTACGTTAAATTTTCTTGAGAAAATCAATTTAAATACAAATTTAGGTACATTTACATGAAATATTGAGAATTCTTAAATGACTTTCATGTGCTTTTTATATCATTTAATAAACATTAAAAAGGTTGTTTTGAAAGAATTCACTTATGATTATTTTTGAAAAATAAATTTTGAAAATTCTAAAGAAGTATTTAATTACCCTACATTTCTTTCTATATCTTTTTCTTTTTCTATAATTTCACTCTTAAATTAAAAAAAAATAATTTACACCGTTCTTCCTTTCCCATAAATACTATTTAAAATATTAGAAAAATGAGAAATACATTTTTATGCATTCTTTCCCTACAATTCAGTCTCTGAGGTAGAAAATGCTTTCATTCTAAACTTTGTCTTATAAAAGTTTGTCAAGACATTATTCGTTAAAAGATTTGTTAAACCATTTTAATGTACTTTCAGTCAAATCTTTCTGGAATATTTTAAAGTGCTTGGAAGTTTTTAAAATTGTGGTTTAAAAGGAATTGCATAATCTATTCAAAAATAGAAACATTAAAACTTTTCATAAAAGTTTAATAATTTCTAAAATTTGTGCAGCTGTTTTTCAAATATAAGCAGTTTCATAAAGTAACTTTCTTTTCAGTTTTCAAAAATAGTAATATTTTTCCTCTCCTTAAAAGTAAGAATATAAAATCATTTTATTTTTAAAATTTATGGTTTATAGCTTATGCTCCAGTTTTATAATTCCCATAGTAATTTAACTTTCAATTTTAAATATTTTTAATTGAACACATGTCACATAAGTCATAATTTATTACCTAACATTTAAATTTACATTTTAATGATATTTGAACAGTGTAAAACTATTCAAATAGATATAATTTTGATTAATAAACACTAAACCTAGTTTGTAATTAAACTTTCAAAAGATATTTATTATAATTTAGGAAATTAAATTTACCAAAAAATTATATGTTGTATTATGTGTATTGTGATAAGCAAATTTTTAGCTTTTTAGCACATTAATGATAAAAAAGTGTTGATAATGATAGCAATAAAATGCTGAAATGAAGAAATTGCAGGGTAGATCTCGCGTGCACCATCTGCTTTTGAAAATTTTTAATTGGGAAAACGTTAATGTGGTATCTTGAATAAAAAGATAATCAGTACATTTTTACATTTTTAGTAGCAAAATTATGACCAATCGGGTTTGTGGTTTATCCTATTTAAGTGTTGCCGCGCACAAGTCAGTCAAGATTCAATAATAGCTTGCATAATACAGAAACAAATGACTAAAGATCGTCATACCGAAAGTCATTGAGATTCACAGTACTTAGTTGAATTGGAAAAAAGCTCCTCGGAGCTCGTTCGGAACTACAAGGAAGTTCACCGGTGTCAACAACTAGCAGAAGGAAAAACAGATATATTATTTACATATACTTATCAAATTTAGTCGAGCATTAAGCCAAGAAATATAGTTGTTTACACCGGAATAAATAATTGTCTGCAGAACAGTTTAATAATGTGTTAGCAGCATGGACTTGCTGCTCAGTGACCTTTGCTTCAACTAAATTTGCTACTTCGTTACATAAAAGCGTACTTTGTACACAGCAATAAGCAATTTAGTTGAGTAAAGGGAAAACTTAAGAGAATAATTTCAGGTGTATCCCGTATTTTTTACAAGAGGACGATGCTCAACATCTTTGCATGACGGAATAGTAGAAACTGAAAATTGCTAGTATATTCAATACCTGGAATATCATACATTTTGATCTTTGGAATGATGGTATGGAATTCCATTATGAAAATGTCTCAGTTCTCTCTTGTTTTCGCTAATAGCATTTTTAAAATGATAATTGCTTTCCTGTTTCATAAATTCCAGTAATTTAACCCTTTATGCAATTCTCCCAAAACTCTGCATCAGCAGGATAATGCACGGCCACAAATTGTATGTAATGTGTATATCTCCTTTTTATAAAATTCTTGTATTGATATACTGACCAGGACGTTTCCCAGATCTCTCACCAATTGAAGACCTCTCGTTATTTTGTTGACGATATAGCTTAGCATCTTGCACTAATCATGAAGTCGAAGTATTGTTTCATCATGTTGTGGCTGCATGGTCAAACTTACTGTACATGCTATTCAAAGAAAATTTAAAATTTGAAAGATTTTTTGTTATTATAAAAAATTCATTTGTTATTAAAAACATAAATATTTTAAAAAAGTATTCTTCATCTAATTTTTGACATTTTCTCTGTACAGTGTTAATTAAATGTTAAATAATTATTTTTAGTCTTGTGTAACTAGCGAATGTAACGTTCATTCAGATGCAGTTCAATAATGCAATTTAAGTTAATTTGTAACTAATTTTAGGCAATAATTTATTGTTGTTAATGATAAAATATTCAGGTTATTTGTTAAAAAGCAAAAAAAAACAATGGATTAAACACTTGTAGAATCAAAGTTATGATTCATATACTAAGGTTGGTCTCAATCATATATATTTAAAATTTAAATATCTTACAAAACATTAAAATCAAACTGACTTAGAAATACTAAAAATTAAATTAAAACAGCATCAATTATTAGAATTAAAAAAATACTTCATTCATCGGAGCCTGTCTTGCAATTTTACATACAAGGTAAAAAATTTATTCTCTTATCTAAATATGTAAATAAGCTTTTCTCTAGAAAACAGGAATTAATATAATTAAAAGTTTCTGAATGATAAGTGTAAGTGAGATGGTACAGTATACACACACACACACACACACACACACACACACACACACACACACACACACACACACACACACACACACACACACACACACACACACACACACACACACACACACACACACACACACACATACACACACACACACACATATATATATATATATATATATATATATATATATATATATATATATATATATATATATATATATATATATATATATATATATATATATATATATATATATATATATATATATATATATATATGTATATATGTATATATATATTTTAATATAATAATTATAAATTTTAGTACATATAATCAATTGCGATAAAATCATGACATATAAGATTATTACAAGAAAAATTTTCAAGAATATTTTTTGATTTTTTCAAATTAGTTATTTATTATGACTGAAACATTTTCACTTGTTAGAAAATATTTCAAATGTAAACATAATTTTCTTAAAGTTGACGCTTTGAAAATATAAAGCTTATGAATTCGTTAAACCAAAAAAGAACGTCTCATAACTTAACTTAATTTTATCTAATTTAGCTCATATCATTAATTGCAACTAGAACAATCAATTATAAATAAAGTTACAGTTTAAGAAAATATTACTTCACATTATCTTTGAAGCTAATTATTTTCATACATTTTTATTTTCACCAATTTTTTTTATTTGAAATTAAAGAAAGCCATGTATAAATAAAAGATATTATGAGACATTAATGGATGTTTAAAGTAAAGGAAAATAAAATTTAATTTGGTGTTCTTTTCATTATTAGGACCGTAGACTTAGATTATTTTGCAGAGCGGAACTTCTAAAATTAAATTAACCCTTTATATTCAGAATTTCTAAACTTTAAGAATTACATAATAAATAATTACTGTTTGATAAGGATAATCATATTTTATATGGACTTTTAATCTATTTTGAATACTTATTTCACTAAAAATATAAAATCAATACATACCTATTTTTAGTATTTTGGATATATTCTTGATTCCAGGAGCTTACGAATAATTAACGATCATAATACTATAATATTTACAATTACAATTCTTTTCTAAAAGTTAGCTTATTTAGGGAATGATACGTTAAAGAAAAACAAATAATATTTAATTTTTTGTTTTTTTTTAAAGTACCATTTTTATTATTTGTTATATGAATAATTATTTGTTTTTCTTTAATTATTATAGCATTATAGTAAGACCCCGCTTAACGCTGTTTCGTTTAGCGCTGTTTCGGCTTAGCGCTCTTTTATTTCAACCCGGGGATTCCACGAAATCGCTCGCAGCATACGGGGATTCCCCGAAATATTATGCAGCGATAGGTTTCAAATACATATCCGAAAGAGTGTTCTTGTGTTTCTTGTTTGGTGCGGTATTGTACAGACATATTTTTATTATTGGAAACTTTTGTTGACATTATTGTAAGTAGGTATTAATTTACATATTTAATACTATATTACAGTGTCAAATATTTTGATCTTTAGTTTTTACTATGGGTGATAATGAAAAAGAAAAGAAAGCAACCAGAAAAAGCATTTCACTCAAAACTAAAATGGAAGTGATTAGAAGATTAGATTCTGGTGAACGTCAAACTCTAATTAGCGCTTCATTGAATTTGCCAACTTCAACAATAAGGACCATCATGAAGAATAAAGAAAAAATACTGTCATTGGCAACTACAACTACGTCAAGTTCTGCAACTAGAATTACCCGTTCTAGAAATAATATCATAGAGATAATGGAAAAGCGACTGTCTATATGGATTGACGACGAAATTGACCGCAATATGCCATTAAGCCGATCTATCATAATGGAAAAAGCTAGAAGAATTTTTAATTACATTCAGGCTGAGACAATTGACACAAGTGAAACTTTCGTTGCTAGCCGAGGATGGTTTAATAGATTTAAACATCGAAATAACCTTCACAACATAAAGATTACAGGAGAAGCAGCAAGTGGTGATACAAAAGCGGCGGCTGAATTTCCAGCGATATTAAAAAAATAATTGAAGAAGGAAACTATCCTTCAGAATTGGTTTTTAATGTTGATGAAACAGGCTTGTTTTGGAAAAGAATGCCGAAACGAACATTTCTATCCCGTGAAGAGAAACGGGCACCAGGATTTAAAGCTGCAAAAGATCGCTTAATCCTTCTACTAGGTGTTAACGCAAGCAGAGATTTTAAATTAAAACCATTACTAATTTACCATTCCAAAAACCCAAGAGCGATGAAAGGCATATCTAAATCAACTTTACCTGTAATTTGGGAGTCTAATAAAAAATCATGGATAACTGCGAAAATTTTCCAGGATTGGTTCACTGAACATTTCTGCCCGTCTGTTAAACGTTATTGCGAAATTAAAAAACTTGAACAAAAAGTACTTCTGTTAATTGATAATGCTCCAAGCCACCCAACAAATTTATCAGACTTAACAACATGCATTCCAGTCGAAGTGGTTTTCTTGCCGCCTAACACAACTGCCTTAATTCAACCAATGGACCAAGGCGTTATATCAAATTTTAAGGCTTATTACTTGCGGCGAACTTTTAAGCAAATGTTTGAAAAAACAGACGGAGAAGAAAACCAGTCCATAAGAGAATTTTGGAAAAACTACAACATCGTGGATGCTGTAGAAAACATAGGCCTTTCTTGGAATGAGGTAACAGAAAGATCTTTGAAAGGAGTATGGAAGAATATTTGGCCGGATTTAAGTAAGACCGATGACATTGGGCACTCTGTCGATGTGGATGAAATAGTGGAAGAGATAGTGAAATTAACAAAGCAAACCAGTTTTGAAGGGGTAAATGTGGAAGATGTCGAAGAAATAATTCAAGAAGCAGTGGCTAGTCTTTCTAATGATGAGCTCAAGGAATTAACAGGACAAGAAGAAAACAAAAATGTTGACAGCAGTGATTCAGAAGAAGAGCAAAAAGAACTTTCGATGGCGTTTGTAAAAAGGAGTTTGTCTACCATAACTGAAATAATGGATCAATTCCTTGAAAATGATCCGAATTTTGACAGGAGCTCAAAAGTAAGGCGTGGTGTTAGAGATGCTCTATCCGTTTATGAAGAACTTTTAAGAGAACAACGCAAAAGAAAAAGGCAAACAACATTAGATACATTTGTCACAAAAAGGCAGAACACTGAAAACGCGGAAGGCTAACTAAATATGACTGTCTTAGAATTTTATTTGTTTTTTTTTAAGAATATTTGTTTTGTTATTTATATTTTGTTTTTATTTTTGCAAGAAATAATAATGTGGTATTAATTTGGGCTTTAAGAAATAAATGTTTGGTTTTATTTTTATTAAAAAAACATACTTTTTAAATTTAATACCTAACCAATTTCCTAGCCATCTTCCCCTAACCCCAATATTTACATGTAAAGATAGCCTCGTTTAGCGCTGTTTCGCATTACGCTCTACTTTGATGGAACGTATCCCCCGCGTTAAGCGGGGTCTTACTGTATATTCTTTAATTATTATATTTATATTTATTTAAATTTTTACATATTTTAAACAAATATAAATAATATTTAAATGGAAAATATATGTTTTCGGATTGCAAAATAACTAATTTTGTTTGTTTTTGAAACATTAATATGAGATATGATTTTAGAAATATAATATTTTTATTAATTTGTAAGCATTGAGACAATCTTTGTGCTTTTATCAAAAGCAATATACGAAGTTTGTCCGGAAAATACGTATAAAAGTTGAATAATAACTTCATTTTACAATTATTCAGGTATTACAATATGATCTCCTTCAAAGTATTCACCCTGGGACGAGATACACTTCTGCCAACGCCGTTTCCACTGTTGATAACATTGCTGAATGTCTTCAGTTGTGGTGCTGTTCAGTTGCCGTGTCGTTTCTGCCTTGATGCCTTCCACATATCTCAAGTGCCACCCCCGAAGCCCCATTTTGCATTTAGGGAATAAAAAGAAGTCACAAGGGGCTAAATCAGGTGAATAAGGAGGGTGGTCTATAACGGTGATTGAGTTTCGGGCCAAAAAGTCACGCACAACGAGCGACGTGTGAGCGGGCACATTGTCGTTATGAAGCATCCACCTGCCCCCTTTTGCCAAATCCACTTGAACTTGGGCCACGCGAGCTCTGAGACGTGTCAAAACTTCAACGTAAAAATTTCCGTTCACTCTCTGGCTCTGTTCCTCAATCAGAGAAAGCTCCATGCCGACGGCAGGTGAAAAAGAGTAACTTTCAACAAGCAGCCGCACACTTACACACAGAGTGGTCTGATTCGAACTGAGCGTTGATGGGACTGGTTACAGCTATATATATATATATATATATATATATATATATATATATATATATATATATATATAATTAATAAAATTATTTTTATCAATGATACTTGATTAGACATAATTAATTTATTAATCAAAATTTTATTATTTATTTAGTAATTTAAACAATTATTTATTTAAAAATAACTGTTACATTATAAAAATAGGAGAAAAATTTCACCGGTCACTCGAAGTAAAATTTAAAAAACGAGAAACGTATCTGAGAAACAATTAGAAATAAAAAAATTAAAAAGAAAAAAGAGAAATCTTTTTTAAAAACAGCTATATTCGTGGTTGAAAATATAGTTATCTTTTAATAAACTATAATATTGATTTCATAAAATTTAATAATAAATAAATATATTTAATAAAAAAATATAATTTTAAAACATACATTCCCATCGGCTTTCTTATAGACTTCCTTTGATTTCCTGGTAGATTTTTCCATATTACCGTCAATTTCCCAATGTATCTTTCATTTTTTCTATTTGGTATTTAAAAAATATATTTAAAGAATCATGATTTGTGTGAAAGAAAATTGTTTATTTAAAATGAGTATGTAATTGTTAGTTGATATTTTTATTTCAGTAGTTCACTTTAATAATGTAAATAAGAAATCTACATTATATTGTATTGGCATATTTTTGAATTTCATAGATCAAACCCATTAAATTATTAATTTAATTCATTATGACAATATTAAGTTCCTAAAAAACTTAAAATATAATTTACTGTATTATATAGCTGGTAATTAGACGGCAAAAGAATATGTTTTACAAGTTGAATTATATCTGTGATTAATGTGTGTGACACCCAAGAAAATACTGGTAATATATTTGACAACTATATTGCATGGCTTATCTAAATAAAGTTTTATTTTATTTATTCTCGAATGAAGTTAACTTGTTACATATATTGTACAAAATGCTTGTTCGTATAAATGTTTGACATATATTTTAAACATTGAATAGGTTTACTTTATTTGATACTACACACATTTTTATCGATTTTTAATTGTCATGATATGTACTTTTTTATAATATTGAAAATGTAATAATTTGTTTTTTAATCAATAACGAGTAATCATTACTAAAAATAATTTTCTCATTACACCGATTTAATAATATCTTTTAATCTTAGCTAATATATGGTAATAATTATTTGGAAATAGGTGACTATCTCTTCCATGGAGAGTCAAGCTTGTTTCATATTTCAATATCAAATTGCTGCTTCTTATGTATTATGCATTGCATAATATTGTTTCTGATCTTAAAATGTAAACATTTTTGATCAATCACTCATCTTTATATCAAATATAATATGTTTGCAGTCACTTTTTTGGGAGATTTATTTATCCCACTGCAAAACTTCACATAAAACCATAACTTATTTTAAATATAAGCCAATTTTTATTTGGAATATAAATATTATTCTAAATCTATAATATTTTTAATATTTATAACAATATGCAAATAACTGGTTAAATATACTTATTTTACATTATCTAAGATTAAATATATTCAGTTATTTGATGTAATATATTTGACTTCATTTCTCCTTTGAATTTTATCTATAATATAATTTGTGATGTGTGTACAGTTTACACAAATAAATATTGAATTAATCAGATCTCAATTTTATTAAAAAATTATACATCTTTTTGTATATTTAGACTATTATGAAATTAAAAAGTTGGAATAAGTTTTTAAAAGAATTGCAGTGAAAATTTATTTATTATCATATTGAAGTAACTGAATAACAAGATATATTCATGATGAACTGAAAGAACTTCCAATAGTTCTGACAACTTAGATCTGCTAGGAATATGAACTACATTATCTAATCAAATATAGAAATATTTGTGGAAAGATGCAGAATGGTTTTCTCTTTCGATGAAATCCTTATGAACGCAAATAAAATTTTATCATTACAGCATCAAGAACTTCTTTCTATGAGTTATGAATGTGAATAATCTAAAAAAAAATTATTTTTTCCTTGTTCCATCAACTTTAATGCATTGCTTTTTTGAAAATACAATCATAGCGGTTTTGTAAGGCAGACAGTTTCTCAAATTTTGTTTAAAAAATTGGAAATACAAAATGTAATTTTGGTGGTTGATTTCTTATAATAATGCCACAATCCACATTTTGCAATATTATATAGCATTTATTCATATTTTTGTTTTACCAATGGCAAAACTATGTATAAAAGTATTTTAAATTCATATGTTACAATAAAATTGATTAATCGGTGATTATGTAAATAACCAGTATTTATTCATAATTCCCACTGGACTCGATAATTATGATAAATTAATGAACATTTATCACCTTACCAGTAAATATACATACCCAACTCCAAATGGGGTAATGGAATAGACTCAGATTATTTTGTACAAAAATAGTATTTTAATTCAAAAAATATTATTATTTTCAAATAATATTAAACATTTTACCAAGATGTAACTCCACGCGAAACATTATTAGTGATCATATTAATAATTGAAAAGTGAGACATTTATCTTTTAGGAACAAAACAAAGAAAATTTTCATAGTTGTATGCTTAAAATCAGTTCACAGCTTGTGAAAAATTATTTTGCTAGTAAATTTTCTAAATCAAGTGTATCACTTAAAGATTATGTCAGAGAAAATAATGTTTCTGAAAGCCAGCAGTATTAAAGATGTCTGTACAATGTAAAGTTCATATCCGATAAGTGCAAATGTAAAAAATCTGGAATACTGTAATTCTAAATGTGATAATAATTAATGTATGTAAATAAGTAAACTTACAAGTAAATATAAGTAAGTATTTTTTTTAAAATATAGCTTTAGTTAGTTTTGACATGGAACTGTTTTTAAAGTTACATTAATTTTAATTTTGTATTTTATCTAATTATTGTTTACTTAACTAGAAATAAAAAAGTTATATATACATTCTTAATATTTAATTTCTGTTTTTGTTAAGATACATATAAAAAAAGTAATATAATATTTACTGAAATAACAAGCTAGACATTGTTATAATTTTAGTTATTCTGATCATTTTGTATATTTCCATACATTTTACGCCAGATATATAACTTATTCTGTTATCTAATATATCCATTTTAAAATACCCACTGAAATGAAAATCTAAAACCATCACTATCATTTAAATTTTTAAGTTGAAAGTTCATTGTAAGTTTTATTCTAAGTCATTAAGATGGATAGTTTTTAAATTCTTAAGAATGAAATCTTCAATGATACTTAAAAATAGTAATTTTTTCGAATTAAAATATCATTTTTCTACAAAGTAATTGTAATTTTCCATTATGAATTAGTGTTTTTTTATTTTTACAAGTAAAAGTGATAAATATTCACTAATTTATCATTTTGCCTTGAATTCTAGTTTTCTCGGAAAAAATGTCTTTCTTTCATTAAATATCATTTGATTTATGTTCTTAAGTCTTGGAAAGAAAAAATATCATTTCTTTTTAGATTGCTGAAACTTGAAATTTTTAAATTAATAAATTTTTAAACAATGTGTTCAAGATAACATTCGGATATCCTAATACAAACACAACATCAATTTTATTGATTTAAGATGGTTTAAAATCGTTTTTAAAGGTTCTTGAAGTCTTAAAAATTGCTCACATCATATTAATTTAAACTTTATTTATTATATCAAATCTGGTGCTTTGTCAAATGTTAATGAAGACACGTATATTGTAAAATATTTGAGAAATAAACATATCAGATTTGTTGAATGAATTAGGATATTTCATAAACATTGCTCTGGTTATTTTATTTATTGCGTCCTTTGATTACTTCAAGCAAAACATAATGGTATTTAATATTGTTTGTTAAATCATTTATTATTTGCGATCGAAATTTATTTCCTAATAAGAATTTGATTGTCATTATTCATTTTATTTCAAAAGACAGATTTTATCTTGTACTATTAATTTCTTGACTCATTTTTAAAATTTTTAGTATGGACGCTGGTAACATTTAGGCATGAGCAATTAGTTATAAATTTTTAGTACGAACGCAGATTTTATAACAGCAATTTTTCCCAATAATTTTATTTCTTATATAGGAAATGTCTTTTTCAGTAATAGAAAGGTAATATGAAAGAAATAAAATATTTTCATATGAAATTTATATTTTTTGAAAGAGGAACTATTGAAAACATATATTGAGCTTTTTTTCATTAAAATGCAATATTCGATTTAATTGTAGACCTAGAAAAATTTCTTAATTAATTTCCTCCTAATCAAGCAAAATTTTCTTCTTAATTCGTGTACGGAAATAGCAAAAGCCTATTTTAAATACGTATTGCAGACAAAAGCATATATTTTTATGGAATACAAATACAGACAGGTAGCAAGTTATAATGAGATTTTAGTGATAAATTCTAACATTTAATAGCATTAATATATATATATCTTAGAATTTAATTTTTTTTTAGTGATGTTGCTGCGATTTCGCCTTTTAAAGTATACTTGAATGATATTTAATAAAAAAGAAAGTCATATACATTCATAAAAGTATTTAAGGAAAAATTATATTTAGGATCGTTCAGTACAGTCAAATGTCGAAATACTCCAATAAGAAAATCTTTGTAAGTGGTATGAAGTAATTTAAAGAAAGTTCATTTTAATAACCACCCTAATTTTTAATGTGTTTGAGAATTGGAAATTCATTACATAATTTACTAATTTATTACTAAAATAAGTTTTCAAAACTACATTAAATTGTTAAGTTGAAACAAAATATTTTAAGAAATATTTGTTTTGAAATATTTTTATATGTACTTTATTGAACATTTGGACACACTGTTTTTTAAATATCATAATTAAATTTCAATTTTTGCCAGTTATATAGTTATATTTTTACTTTAACTTAAATAACAAGAGAGTTTTTGTTTCAAATCCTGTTGAGAAATAATTTCACTTTCTATTTGCTTATATTCAACTTATATCATTTTTATTTTTAATAAAAATAAGAACATTATAAGGCTTTGCATTAAAAGTATAAAACATTAAGAGATTAAAGCTATTGATTTCACTCTAGAAACATCGATGCATATTTCTTTTATTTTTTATTCCTTCAATAGCTCTTTTTGCATTGTTAAAAAATGTAGATACATTTCATGCTAGCATATTGTTTTAAATATTGCAAAATAATGAAATCTAATTTTCCCAAATTTAAAATTTTAAATGTTTTTAAAAAATTGTATGGACAATCTATTTTTATAGCAAATTAATTACTGATAAAATATAACATTGATAGATATGTTTTCAAATGGCAAATCGTGTGATATATATATCATATACTTTCAGCGATGAGATACACAAATCATTAATATTGCAGCACATGCGCATATTATGGGTAGCTTTAATGCCACCATAAAGTGCTTTACAAAGGGATAAGAATTTGGTGATGTAAAGTCCAACTGACCGATCACTGACCGACACTTCATTTCACTACTATATGTAATAATAGGCATATTGTGTGCCCAACAATAAAGAATCACTCAGCTACATTCTATCATGACTGCACAAATGATTCAGTATGTTACACAGCATTTGGTGTCCATTGATGCCATTCTAAGTCATTTGCAACTAACTAGAGTAATGTGCGCGGCTCATCTATTGATTCAAAATCACAGGCTGCCAAACATGCGGATATATGCAACAAAATGGAACATCACTATCTATGGCAAATACCGCTTGTGTCTGACAACTAATGTTGGAATACGACTCTGGAATCACCGTGGTGAGAGATTGATGAACGGTTGCGCTATACATTGCAGAATTGGTTTTGTACTCATTAAAATGGTTTGATTTGTGTTATTTCATTAACATATTAGTTTAGTTAATAACTTAAGGCTAGATACAGGGAATTTCATTGGTACTAAAATTCTACAACCAGCGCTGCATCTCAGAGATTTTGAATCTGTGAATCCCCCATACATACAGCACTTGCTATCAGCTATATTCCCTAGGATAATAAGTAAACACACGTGCTATTTAATGTTCAAGAACTCTTTACGTATTAGATTGAAAAATCCTATTATAATTAATTAGATTTATTTATTTTACTTCAATTATTTGTGTTATTTTGATTCCTTTTTTATTTAAATTTGATTTCATTTTTCACATCTTAATTTCTTATTTTTGAAATAGCTTTTTTTCACCAAGTATTTTACTTAATTTTAAACTTTAAGTAGTATTCTTATAAAGTAGTAAATAATTTAAACATCTAGATTTTATAAATTTTATTTGGCAAAATGTGTCAAAAATCAAATAAGTATCTTATATTGGATGTCGTTTGTTCGATATACATTGAAAAAAATAAGCTTTTGAGATTATATTCTGGTAATTTATATTTATATATTACTAATCATAAGTCAAAGTACGTAGTCAAGCGAAAATTTGATGTTTGTAATAAAAGTGCTTACACTTAAAAAAACAATTGTTTAGATTTTTATAAAAAAGGAAAAAGGAATCACTTGGACACCACTAAGGATAATCAAGAATTATTTTCGAACACCTGTAATTTATTTTTTATACAAAGTAATAATATATCATTAACGTGATTATAATATGTCATAAATGTAAAAATATATATAAATAATATATCATATAATCATATATCATAGGGCATATAAATAATATATCATAAAAAAATTATACATTATTAGTTTGAATATGTATATTTGTGTGTGGGCCTTGTTAAATATTATATGCCCACAATCAAAAATATTCACAAAAGTACAGGCTGATTATGAAGGAATATATCTCAGCTATAAAGGACATCTTCAAAGCAAAGTAAAGTCATAAGTTCACACATAGTTTGGAGTAGGAAATTATTTATATTCGTTAATTTAAAATTTCCTTTTTTGCAAAAAAAAGTACTGTTGGAAAACAAATCAATAGTCACAGGAATTTTTCCAAAGTGAATTTATTTGGTTGGTTACAATCGAAATGACATCATCATTACAAAAACTCATAATATGGTATTCGCTATTTTGACAGAAGGAGTTCCTTACATACTTTTCAAGAGATGTGCACTTACTAGAGGAAAAGATCTGGTTAATCACTCATTTCTAAAGAGAATGAGAAACGAAATCTGAATTAATTGTTAATAATCCAAAAATATCAATATAACGAAACAGTTGGAAGTTAAATCTTTTTCAAGCGAATGTTGTAAAGCATTGAAAATCTGATTAATTTAGCAAACTGAATAAATTACTAACTATAAGAACTACCACTGATCATGATATATTAAAGATTTATTTTTCTTCAGGTTTTATTTTAATGAGCTTTGAATGATGATTTCTCGTGTAATGTAATTTTTTACTGGTAAAGGGAAAATTCACAAACGGAAAAGTGAAATGAATCAGGGTTCATATTCTTGGTTCTTATAATCTTCAAACAATTATTGGAAAGAAGTATAATACACAAAAATTTGAATTGTTTTGTGTGTGTATCGAAAAAAATAACATGATAAAATATACTATGTTAATGGTAATCGAAAAAATGAAAAATTTTTTATTTTTCATTCAGCTAGAAGATGAAATGGGAGAACTCATCTTTCAAGGGTGTAGTACACTATCCTATTTCTATTGCATGAATGTTTGAAAGAGTAACTGCGACAATAGTGAATGGCCGTAAACCAGATTTCAACTATGAATTTTATCCATATCCAGCAAAAAAAGTCTTGCCTTTCCCTGAAATTATTTTCATGAAGATTATTTCAGTTGTTTTTGAATTAAAACCGACTGAAAATGCAGCCATTGAAGCTGAAATGGTAGACATAGGAAAATGGTATAGATATATTCTGATTCTTAAAGTATATTGTCCGTGTTTCTAGTAGTTGTAGCATTATAAATTTTTAACCTTATGCTATTAGTCATTTCATATTTTTCATTTTTTTCCACCGGAGGTATGTCATTTCAATAAGTTTTTAAATATATTCCTTCAAAGGTAGAATATTAATTTGTAATATCTGTATGTGATATTTCTTATACTTATGTCTCATTCAAAATGTACATTTTGTGCATTTCATTCAATATTTTTTATGCAGTTTTGTATATATATATATATATATATATATATATATATATATATATATATATATATATATATATATATATATATATATATATATATATATATATATATATATATATATATATATATATATATATATATATATATATATATATATATATATATATATAATCAACGATTATTATTCTTAATTTTAGCTACCTATAATACTAGAATATATATTTTTGCCAAAAAAGTCCAATTCCAAGTTAAAATTTAAATTCCCTAAATTCTTTTCTTTTAAATGCGTACTTAGCTTATAATATTTACGTACACACAGTCTAAATATCTTAAATGATAATTCCCCATACATGTATGTTTATATTTTTATTATAAAAAATTATATTTTATTTACGCACTACATTTATTTAAAATATATAATTATTTTAAAAAATATCAGAAATAGGAAAGAAATATTTAAAACACTTCCAATTTATTAAACATTTTCTAAATAGAAATTAATATATAACAGTATAAATATTATACTTTTCTAACTTTTTTTGTTGAAAATATTTTGTAAATACATTGATAAATCTGAATTTCTTTAAAAAAATCTGAAAACACATAAAGTAAGCTTTGATTTACAATTAATTACTATCCTCAACAATTAATTACTATAGACTGTATTTAAATCCTTTTAACACTATTTTTACTATAATAATAATTTCAATGATAATAATGATATTAGGGCATAGAATATTGAAAAATATAACTATTCCTATTATTGTAAATGATGTAAACACCAACTTAGTGAAATACCTTAAAATATTACGTAGTTGTAGTTAATAGTGATTGGCCTAATTCAATAATTTTTGTATTTACTGAACAACAAATAAAAATTATTTTAATATTAATTTCATTTTAATAAAGTACTAAGAAGTAATTTAAATAATCATTCCTCAAAAAGTTATACATAGTGCAGTTTATAAAAGTATTATTTTCGAAAATACTAGAGTTATTAAAAGTTTGGAAGGCTGTCTGAAATATATTAGATTTGTCTTTACATTAGCAATGGTGGTATAAAGATATTTTATTTACCAGCCCATCTTCCCTTCCACAGATATGTGCCCAGATATTGGAATGAACCTTCCACAGATATGGAAATATGATTTGCAGTCTGAGCAGCAATATCGATTTCAATGATTAAGTGTCAAATATTTAAAGAAATATCTGTTAGCCTTTTTTTAATATCACAGTTCTTGTTTCTTCAAAACATGTACATTAACATATTTTAATGAATATGAAAACCTGTGTCAGACATTCCTCCTGAGATTTAAAAAAAAAAACATAATGCTTAAATAATGACCTATATAAAGAGTCCTACTATGGTAGCAATTGATACAATAAATACATAAAATAATGGTATTTTTATATTCATTAAATTTTAAATGAAGATTTGGTCTTACTTCTTCATTTCCTCTCTTGTAAATATAAAAAATAAAGCATTAAAGAATTTTTTTTAATTTTTATTTCTTTTTTTGTTGATATTTTTTTTAAAAAAATTCAGATTTCATGTTAGTTTCTTGTAGTTGAAAATTTGTTCTTATGAATGCAAAAATCAAACTACTTTTGTTAATTATATTATAAGTAGATTATTTTTAATAACTAAATGCTTAAAAAAACTATTTCATTTTCTCTACAGATTTTTAAATTTTTTTAAAAAAATAATATTTAATAAATATAATAAAAATTTGAATACATATACATAAATTGATATTCCATTAAGTATATCTGTATACAAAAACTAATAGGAATTAGGGAAAACTTGAAAATGTAGATATATTACAAAATTAATTCTGGTATAATACTTTTTCTTGATGTTGACTTATATACTGCATTAAAAAATAAAACCTATTAATTTAAGACATAGAGATATTTTAAACACTCTCTTCCATACAAAAATTATATATAAAGAAGAATAATTTTTCATAACTATGTTTCGAAAAATTTGCGATATGTTTTGTAAAACTAAATAAATATTTCATGGATTTATTTTAACAAAACTAATGCATTACCTTGTTTTTTATTAATTGCATGAGATAAAATAAATACTATAATATATGTGTTAAAATAAACAATAATATAATTTTCTGAAAATAAATTTCAGTAAAATGAGTGACTTTTTCTAAAAAAAATTAACCAGGTTAAAAAAAGAATAAAATTAGCTAAAGAAGAGGGATTTTTTTTAAAAATAAATTCCGACAAAAACTTACTCTCTAAAACTAAACTTTTCTTGAACTAAATTTAAGTAAGAAAAAATACTTTTTTGTAGAAAAAATTCAGATAAAAAGAATAAAATTTTTCCTCTGTTAAATTCATCTAAAAAAGTAGAACAAACTTTTAGACTTCTTCACTTTACTTTTAAAAATTAAATTATTAACATAAAAATAATTAACTACATTCTATAGAATATAATAACCCTAAAAAACTAATAATTTCATGTGTATATACTTAAAATTTAATATTTTTTCTATATTTCAAAGGACTAAATATTTGCATTCTTATACTATCTTATACTTTCTTCTAACACTTAAAATATATTATTATTATTTTTTAGGAAAGCATGTTTACATTATTAATAAATAATAAATAAATATAGTGTAATTAAATGTGTATTTTTAAATGTATATTATTTTTAATGCATAAATTAATTCTCAAATTTGGTATCAACTAATTTTTTTGTTTGGATTTTAATTACTATAACTTTAATTTAATTAAAATAAATATTTATTTTATCAAAGCTGAGTTTCAAAAATTGAATTTCATGATTTTCTAAAAAATATTAATTGAAAAAGGTTTCACTACTTATGCAATTAGTACGAAATGTTTTACTTAAAATGAAATTTTGAATTGTGTAGTCCTCTACTTGCTAACCGATGCTTTTTCGGCTTAAAAAAGTACCTAAAATCTACTTTCGTCAGTCGAAAAACAAAAATTTTGATATACAAGAGCTTGATTCGGCCTATTCTCACTTACTCATCTGGACATTGACTGAGAAGGACAAAGAAACCATCTCCATTTTCGAAAGAAAAACTTTAAGAAGCATCTTTGGTGGAATAAAATGTGAGAATGCATGACGAAGAAGAACTAATTCTGAGCTCTATAAACTATATAAAGAACCAGATATTGTTAAATTTATCTCAATACAGAGATTAAAATGGGCAGGAAATTTGAGCCGGATGAACGACAATCGGGTGACGAAAAAAATTTTCTTGGTTTGCCCCATTGGTACCAGAAGAAGAGGACGACCGAAACTCCGATGGCGCGACTGCCTTGAAAACGACCTAAAAACACTAAAAGTGACAATCTGGATGACCTTATCCAAAAATAGGGGGTCCTGGTATGCACTTCTGAGGAAGGCAAAGGCCCACCCTTTGCTGTCAGGCCAATGAAGAAGAGAAGTCGTCTACTTGATGCAAGTTTAATAATAGTTTTTTTTTATAATATTACTGAAAGTTAGTTTTGAATATAAAATATAAAATACAAAAACGGGTTAAAAGATGAAGAAGTGAATAAATGATAGCAAAATCATATTATCTGAATGAATCGAGCATATCTTTTGGCATTTCATAGAAATCAAATCACAAGTTTCTTTTAGTTATTTTTTTAACTACACTTTTTCCAACCTAATCATGATTTTAGTAATTTTGTGTGTCATAAAAATATAATTTAATGCCAAAAATGTAATTTTGCTTTGATGAGAAAACACCTTATTACTTTCTTATGAAGATGATGGTATTGACATATTTTAAAAACCACTTGATGTTATGTTTATACAGGAAAGGATTTTTTTGGTGTTAAGCAATATCTAGGAAAAAATATAAAAATAGTCATTAAGAGTTATTTTAAAACACTTTAAATTAAGGAATTATATTTTAATATTTATTAAAAATATATTAAATAAATACTGATATTCAATGAGAATTAGATTTAAATACGTACAACTGCACCTCAAAACTATTAGAGAAAGAATTTCTTAAATTCATACATATTACTGGATCAAAGTGCAAAATCATTTTAGTTAAACTGATCTTTTAAGAAAATTAAATATATTTGTATTAGAGTAGGGAAAACTACTAGATGTTATTTAACCAATGAAAGATATCTCCAAAATAATATATTATTAATAAAAAAAGTAGATTTTGTCAAATGAGAACATTTCCGTTTCTGTAGAATCTAACAAAGGAATTGTCTCCTTGGCATTGTGAAATAGAAATTAAATTAGAAACTGCTGACAGAACTTAAGACAAAAGTGTTGTGTCATAATAAATAATGCTTATTTCTTAGATGAAGATTAAATGAATATATTTCCTTTCATTCTGGATTGTTTGCGTGGAATTAAGCTCTTCGATAGATAATACTACAAGAGAGAGAAGATAAATTGAATTACTAAGTTTTTTAAATAATCCCGCATTTATATAAATATTTCTAACAAAACATAAAATTGCTCTATTACTGTTTTAATAAAAATTGTAAAAAGTGAATGGTATAAGTAACACAATTTAATTACTGTAATATATTTTACGAAAACTGTAAAAATATTTTTGAGAAATAAATTCAGAATTTTAAAATTGTATTTAACAAATGTAATTTAAGTGAAGTTAACTTGAAAAGCAACTTAATAAACATATCTTTTGTCCAACTTATTTTAACATATTTCATAATTAATATTACTCTTTGAAAAAACAATTAAAATTGAAATATGTTTCAATATAATGAACAACATTTTTTCTTAAAGAGAATGTGCAAGGTTTATATTTTAATATTTGGAAAACATTTTATTGATTATTTATTTTCAAATAAAAAATATTGGGATAAATATATTCTACATTTTTATTTTCAACTATTCAAATGACGTTTCAAATTTCAAAGATTATGCATACATAAACAATTAGTTTTTATGTTTTTATTAATAATATAAGTCTGAGTTTTAAATGGTTATTATTAAATAGTTTGTTTTCTAATAAAAAAAACTGAATCGTAAAAGTTCACTTTGGAATAGAAGCAAGAATGGAGTTAGAAGTTAATATCAGTCTCTTATTAGTTAACAATGATAAGTATCTAATAATGAGGAATACATCTCCTCAACATATTTTTCTTGATACAGAAACGTATATTTCTACATCATATAGGCAATAGACTAATTGTATTTCGTCAGACTAACTGTATAAAAATCAACTATATTTTATATTCCAAGAAAATTTTTATAGATAACGAATCATATCAATGTACTTAGATAGTTTGAAAAGCATTCAAGTACTAAGCCTAGCTAATATGCATCTATAAATATAAATTTTTCCTTGCTGTTTAATAGAGAACAATATTTAAATTAAATTTAAGGCTAACTTCAGATAGAATACTTTTTTCCACGTTTACAATTATATAACATAAAAATATTTTATAGCGTATCCACATTCATTGATAATAATCTTAGATGAGAGTTAGCAATTTTTAAAATTTATAACATTTTTTATGGGTGATCATAATTTTCCAGTGTAGTGTTTAATATTTTGAGAAAATGCATTGAATCTTCAAAATGATAGACTTGTTATTCCGGTTACTAAATTTTTGACACAGGAAAAATGAAATTTATGCTTACTATGTATAGGAATCTTGATCCATGAATTTAAAATTGGCATATACTCTTAATAAATACAAATACCTGGGGCTTGAGCAGCCACCAGGCGCGTCGGCAGGTGGTGGATCACCGAATGTCCTGTAGGAATGACAGGATAGCCTTGAATATAGAATCAGAGGCCGCGAACCAGCTCCCGTAAACCCTGGTGTTATGCGATCCGTGCCTAGGGCTAATTGGCACCGCGGTATTGGGGTCTTAACGGAGCCTCTAGTTGCCTGGCAAACTTCTAGAGTAATTTGCCTTACCCAGTAGCTCAGGCAATGCTGGGTGGACTTATATTACCTGAGCTTATTAATTGTTATCTTGTGGCTGAAAAGACACAAGATATAACAATCCTTTCTGCATTTGCAGGTGATGCCTCTGTAGTAGACCTAGCTGAAAAAGACAAGGGAACTCAGAGGCAATCTTGTAAAGGGGCAGTAATGAATCCTTCACTTGAGGTAGAAATGACCTCCAAATCATATTCTTCTGGTGAAAGTCAGGAAGCTATCCCTAGCATGACTGACTTTCTGACCAGATGGGACTGTTTCAGCAAGACCCTATCTGCTGGAAATGTCATACGCAATGGCAGAGCATATCATTTATGAATGCGAGGCTCTTGCCCTCCCTGGATTGACTTCTTTAGGCATCATCCATACTAGAGAGTTACACCTAGACTCCATTAAAGGGTTATCGGACTTTATTAATATAGTGGGTGACCAGAGCAACTGGAACTAGGAAACATTGGGTTTGGGGTTAATGGTACAAAATGCTGATAAAAGCAGAGGTGCCCAATGACATACAAACCCAATTCTAAGAAGAAGAAGAATATACAAATATGTTAGAAATTTTAAAACTTATGTGTAAACTTAATGAGATGTCAATGATTTACTAATCTGATAATCCGCATAAGCAGAGCATTATTATTATAATAACTGGCTGACAGAATTATTTTCCCATGTATTCAGCACTATAAGAGAGAAATGATGCCACTTTATCTAGTGGGACACCCAGTGGGTAAATCATCTTGCACCTATGAAAAGGAGCCCAAGATCCCCAGCAAAAGAGCATCCCTATGGGCGGCAAATTTAGTTTACCTCCCATAGGGATGTCAATTCACTAAGGGAGTATGATCACACATGGCATGTTTAACGTACTTCAGGGGCTGAACATGATGAATCTTCGTTTGGGTCAAGATTTGTGCTTCAATAGCATCTGATCCTCACTACATTCCAATAACTAGAATGAACCCCCTAACCAACGAAGGCATCATGGCCACGCTTAAAGAAATTATGTTCTTAAAACAGCTATCTCTATAAGGTATCTATCGTTAATTATTCGCTAATATTTAAGAACTTGTATTTAATCGAGTTATTTATTTATATTTAAAAACTTTTAAATATTCACGAATTATTTTATAATATATTTCTCAACTTTCATAAATGTGTTTCCTATGTTTGTAAACATATTATTTTTTATACTTTATTGCTTACAAAATATTACGACTTCGTTCTTTAATATTGAAATATGTTGTTAATGTAAACTATTAAAATGGTGCGTGTGTGTTTCCTATGTTTGGCTACTTGTATTTTCAAAGTTTTTCAGCACTACAAATAGAGAAAGTGGTGGCTTTTATATAGTGGGGCATCCAGTAGGTATACTATCTTGGACCTCGAAAGTAGGTAGGTCTTCGAAATTTAGAAGTAGGGACCAAAAAACTCCCAGACATGATCTGCCACTCCCGGATGTATCATTTCACATGGAGAACATTGCAATCATAACATATTTAAAGTGCCGCAGCAGACATCAACGATCAAGATGAATTTTCTTTTGGGTCGAGATTCAAATTCATTTCCATCCGATAACGAGAACAAACGCCTAATCAACTAGGAATCCGTGATCTTAAACTGTTGTTTTATTTACTGCCTTTCATCTATGTGCTGTAATTAACTCCAATTTTTGTTGTGGATACTTTTATCAAACTTGCAATTAAAAAAAATTTAGATATACCGTTATAAATTTAAAAAAAGAAACGAATAAAATAAGAAATAATTAACTATTTCTGATATTGTGTAATTAAATAAAATTTAGAAAAACAAATTCACAGAGTTTATTCACAAGAACCTTTATTTTTTTTTCAAGCTAAAGAATTTTAATTTTTACCTCCTAATTCTCTTTTATTCATTTAGTATAGTAATATAAAATTCTGAAAATAAATGTTTCTTAATTAAGCTCAATACTCAATGCTATAAAAGCTCTTTTATTTGGACACAAAAACAGTTTAAGGAAAAAATGGTATGTTAAACTGAATTGCAGCCGGTGGAATAAAAGCAAATCCTAAAATTTCATAAATTTCATAGTTTCTTGAAACACAACGCATCCGAAATTATTTGAAAGTAAAAATTTTTAAGGCAAAGAAGTTATTAAAATAATTTAATGCATAAATAAGTTCCTCTCATAATTATTCATCAAATATTATATGTGGGGGATATAAGTATTAGTTATAAATTTTCTGTTATTTAAACAATAGAAAGTAAATTTTTCATAAATAGTTCCATAAAAAATTAATAACTTTTAAATAAGGACACATTTTTTGGTAGTTGATTTGCAATTTTTGTCAAAACTTTTGGTTACTTTGTTAATTAACCGCAAAGAATTTCATATAGATATGCCAAAAAGGAATTATTTATTTATTATTCATAATTCTATGTTACACTGAATAATAACATGAATTATCCTGTAATTACAGTAAAAGATATAAAAATGTACAGATGTTGCATATTGAATCAGATTTTAAACGCTTTATAAAACAGATCTCCTCTCATATCTCTCAATGTAACTTAAACGGCTTATGAGCCTAAATCTTTTGAGTGATAATGGTGTTTGTTTATTTTTGTTGGTGATTGATTTAGCTTAATCTTCTGAGAAAATTAAACTTCATTCACTGTGCATTTTTCGGCATCCATAGTAGTTTGTAGTTATGGCTTTCACAGGGAGAATTCAAAATTAAATAAACAAAAACAACACAATTGTACAATCTAACGAATTTTATTCTTGTGGGTGTCATAATTCGTTTACCAAGATATTTATCAGATCCATTTCTGTGTGTGTGTTGATTTAATTAAATTTTCATACCAATAACAATGAAACCATTTTTGTTCTACTAAAAGAAAACTGATTATTCTTACAAATCTTGAAAAATAGTTATGACTCGGCATATTACTTTTCAATCTTTAATAATAATTAATGAACTGTTGAAAACCACTAAGAACATTTTCTATGTATTGAATACAAAGAAAGCCTTTTTTAGGATATGTTCAAAATGGATTTTCATTTCACAGTTATTTTTTATTTAATTATCATTTAAGTTCTTAAACTTAAAATTGTAATTACTTCATATATTGAAACATTTAGTTTAACCCAGCTGCAAGTATGGCAAATTTTACTTATTCACTTGATTGATTTTCGTAGCAATAATTTTAAGAAAAAATCATTCATAATTATTCCCATATTTTTTTCAAAATTTATCTCCTATCGCAATGTTGTTAATATTTTTCTAAATGACGTATTATTTTTAAATGTGTTATTTTCTTTTGCCTACATAATAGATCATCAAAGTAAAGATTGTTTTGTTAAACAATAACAATTTGAATATCACTTCAATTCTTAGTTTGCTGATATGGTTATTAGAATATATTTGCTTAAGTTTTATTCCGGCAAAAAGTAGCTATATGCAATTTATAAATTTGATCACCATCAGTTATTTATTTTAATGTTTAAATTTTCTTATGCATCAGAAAATATTTGCTAAAATTTGCCAAAAGTCCAATTTAACATAAGCATATAAGAACACACACATATAGGAAACATATAAGTCTATATTAATAATTCTCCTAATGGTGCATATATTTTATAATTTATACTGAAAATCTAATTTCTAAAAGTAAAAGTTATTCTAGTACTCGAAGTTATGAAGAAATATCTCCCAAACTATTTATTTTTAACTGGGCTCCAACTTCCTTTGTGAAATGCATAATTATTGTCAGGCATGCATTTAAATCTTAATTTATAATATGTAATGATCTTAAAATAACTTTAGGAACATCAAATTTCCTTAGATATCTTATCAACAACAGCTATTGATTTTAAATCATTTAAAAATAATGTTTCCGGCATGGTAAAACAAATTAATTCATAAGAGCACTTCATGAATTGGGCTACATTAAATATAGGCATTAATGTTTTAAGGTGACATTTATTATGAGTGAGATGTATTTATACTATGATAGTTAAAATGATAATCACCAACTCAACTTTAAATTAGTTCCTAAGTCAGAAAATTCATTTTGCAATAAATATAAATTTAAAAAAAATTATCCCACTTGTAAAAATTAAATTTGATGAAACAAAATTGTTTAGTTAAACCCTTGGAAATAAAATTAGTTGAGCAATAGATTTTTATTTGAAATGTTCCCTCAATTTATCAATTTTACATAGAAATTATGAAGTTTACAATAAGTTACACGTTTTATTTTCTTAATTTAAAATGAATTTTTTAACAGAACTGTTAAACTTATCTATAATATTAATCGAACACAATTTTTGTTGAATAAGAAATAAAAAATTAATCTTAAAAATTGAAGATATACTAAATTATCATAAAAAAACAACTATTGCATTGCTAGAAAAATAAGCACATATATGCTGTTATATAATATGAAGCATTTATTTAAGAGAATATTCTAATAATGTCTTATTTTTTCTCGAATTTCACATTAAATATAGATACATAATCATAGTACACAGTTTATCAAAATTTAAAATCATTATGTCATAAAATTAACTTCTAATTGCATTGATTATGAAGCAAATTTCTCTAGTGATTTTTTTTATTTTTACTCTAACTGTAATGATATTGCTTTCTATAATTAATCAGTATTTATTCTTTAACATGATTTGAATATTGAAATCTTCATTTTCCATAAAAGTAGCCAAATATTTTTAGGAATATGTATTTCCATTTTAGTTGATATAAAATGCCAAATCACAGTTAAATTTGTATCTGAAAATCCATTTTCAGGGTGCATAGTTGAAACATATGCATTCTTAAAGTTAGACATTAATGAAAGTTTTACACACAAATTATATTATTCAGTAACCAAAATGTTTGAAGAAGAATAGTCTTTGATTGAAATAATTGCAACCAAGCAAATTAAAATTTTTTCAAAAGAAAAAGGCAATGAATAGTTGGAAAAAGAATCTTAGCTCAACAAGAGGTTAACTGGCATTTATTAACAAAAATTTTCTTTGTATGCAGAATTATTGTTAACATAAACAGCAAAACATAGTGCAAAGAAAAATGAAATAAATAAAGGAAAAATAGGATTCTATAATTTGTTACGTATGCGTAAAATATTTATTTTTTAAGAATTTTGTGGTTAAAAAAATATGCAAAATGAAATATTATATTCAATATTATTTAAGAAAATGCCTCATAATTAGTTTAATAATTAATATTCATTTTTGATTAGGTAGTTAATTTGTCATGATTTGAGATAATTCATTAATTAAGCATACATATACCACTAAATGAGTTTTGTAATGAAAAATATGATATATAAAGAATGTGATAAAAACATATGCATCAAACATAACTATCTTTTAAATAAGTTGATATTTTAAAATTTTAGGCTCATAAAGATTTACATTTTCCAGTTATAATTACCGATTTTTACTTCCATGCGTAAAATTGCTTAAATGCTTTCACTAACATAAGTGCAGAAACAATACGAAATAATGTAATTAAAAACAATATTATATGAAATATATTGAAAAAATATAAAAATTGGTATTTAGCTAAAGGCTACACATAATTGACTTCCAAACGGGATAACATCCCTTTAATTTCTTATGGATATATACATACAACATACATCTTAATTTTTCAACTACGCGCAATATGTATAAGTTTAAATGTTAAACAATGATAGCAAATGCCCTTTTTATGTAAGAATTTCTTTTTCCACATGGCCTATATCTTCACTAACGAACCTCTGAGTCTACCGCATAAGTGTTTCGCTTGTTACTATTCAATAAATCACCAGCAGAAGTTTATTTCCCAGAGAATGATGAGTCAACTATTTTTTATTTGTGTTTTAGAAACCAATAAGGGAGCGCGCAATTGTCAGTTTTTGTTCTCATTCAACATCTTTTTTAATGAAATTTTAAAAGTGATTTTAATCTGGGGTTATATATATATATATATATATATATATATATATATATATATATATATATATATATATATATATATATATATATATATATATATATATATATATATATATATATATATATATATATATATATATATATATATATATATATATATATATATATATATATATATATACACCAGTGATCTCGTTGGTGATTAATTCCCCCTGAATACGCTCATACTTTAATAAATCAGTTGCCAAGGAAGACTCAATAAGAGAATGTAATAAAATTGTAGAAAAACTAACTATGACACACTTAAGAACCTAAATGACCTCATTTGCCTCTATATAGTATAGTAACAAGTAAGGTTTCAAATTATTAATAAGCAGAGCAAATAGCTATCTTATGTAGATCTTGATTAACACATCTTCTCATTCTAAATTCTGATTCAGATATTTTAGGACTTCTTTATAATTTTTTTCTCGAAGGGGAAAAGATACTACTAATTGTCTGCCAGAGGAATTTTTCATCTTTCATTGAATTAAATATTGTAATTTAGGATCATCGTCAATATCTAAATCTTCAAGCATGTATTTAAACTTTTTGATTGGATCTACCACATTGAAGCCAGTATTTTTTATATTATTGTTCAAATTTTAATTCTAATTCTGGCAATTTAAATATGAGATTGAATCAATATTTTCAAAATACTTTTTATTGCTGGACTGTTTTTCGTTGATTGAAAACACGGAATAGTCTAACTTCATAACAGTTTCTAAGAACCTGTCTTCGTAAGCAGTTAATGTTTCTTATTCAGAATAGAAACTATCTGCATGCAGCATTTATTATCTTATAAAATCATTAAAATATTTCAAGTATCTTTAAATTATTAGACTTTCATACTACAGAACAATTTTTTTTTCTATTATACCTATACCTTCCTCCTTAGTTTTCAAAAAATTTTAAAACTTTCTTTAAATCTTTTAGAGAAATTGGTTCTCATTGGTGATTTTAATTTATAAATTATATATATATATAACATCTAGATTTAACATTAAATTTTTATTTAATTTAATATAATAATTCAATATTATGCATTAATAATATTTATTAATAAATAATATTATTTATATTATTTATTAATAAATAATTCAAATGATAATAATCGAAATCTTGGCAGGGATGCCTAATTTTGGTGGTAAACTCAATTGACCAAAGCATTAAAATATATTCTTACTTATTCACGTTGGCATTCAAATTCAAAAATATTCCATCTGTATTCTAGTAAATGATCTATATAATAAATGTATATATATTTTCCAAATGTAAACATTATAATGTGCAAAATTAAATTTTGTGTTCATGTAAATTAAACTTACTTTCCATGAACAAATAAATTATTGCTGCAATGAATTATAATCGACATTTAGTCTGAATATATTACATTTGAATGAAAAAACTTAAACATAAAAATCAAAAATATTAAGAATATAAACAAAGTTTATTTTATGAAATCTATATATGCATTTGAAAATTATTTTCATATTTAAAGTATTGCTAAAAATTTAAATAATTTGTATGTCCATATTTTGTTGCAGATTGTTTTCCTTTCAAACAAAAGTTAATATTTTCTTTTATTCTTAATTTGAATCAAAGCATTTTTATATCTAATTAATTAATTATATAAAATTTTCAATTTTAAATTTAAACTATTTGAATAAAGGTTTTTTAATAATACTTTATTTTCTTTATTATTTCCTAATTGCAACTTTATTTCTTTTTTAATAGAAACAAGGTCACATTATTGGAAAAGATATCAATAATGCAGCCAACCTAAACTTATAATATTTATTTTTCGTCTGATTAGTAAATAAAAGAGCAATTAGTAAAATGAGTTTGTTCTTACGAGAGAAAAGATAATTTGCGCTTTCTTTATGCAGATTAGTTAGAAGCTCTTATTAAGGAAATGGGAACGAATCTTGGTATCCTTAATACTTCCTACGGAAAATGAAATTACGAGAGAATGTGTCTTCACGCAGCTATAGGTTAAATTCAAATAAAAGTTCAGCAGCAAATTAAGAGCTCTAGCTTCTCTTGATGAAGATTTTAGTTTTAGATATACAAGGAAGATTAGAATACTAAGAGAGAGAGAGAGAGAGAGAGTAAGCATATACTGATAAAATATGATTTCATTTTATTTTGGAAAATTTTTAATACCATATGTTTTTTTTATTTCCTTATTTAGCGTTTTATCAATATTAATTTAAATAAATTCAAATATTTCTTGTTTGAAAATTTCATAAATTTACTAAAATTCATTTTAAAGCACCATAAAAACTTATTTTATTTAAGATTTTTGTTTGAAACTCATAATTTTAAGAATTTACTGATTTTAATATTACTTTGTCATAGTATGAATAAGAAACAAGTTTTTTTTAAAGTTACTGAATACATTTTAATGAACAGTGAAAATTATCAGATGTCGATAGAATTATAAGTACTTTAATGTCACATTATTAAAACTTGTAGAAAATATGCACTATTTATAGTAGTAAATATGTACTGTTAATAGTTCAGAAAAATAAAATAAATGCATTAATAGAAAACATAAATTTGTAAGTTTCTAAAATAAATAGATAACAGTGATAAATCATAATATAGGAAATAATTTTCAATACTGATGCATGTACTTGGATAATATACTGTAATTTAAATTTATTAAACCATGTGTGTCAATATATCAAACCATGTAAATATATCGCATATGTAAATACATCAAACCATGTGTTAAAGATGAATTTTACTGATCACAAACAATAATTAAAAATTAATTTTCATCATTATTTTAAATCTTTTTTTCTTTCATTTCTATATGAAAATTTATTCAACAAAATAAAAAAAGTTTCTTTGGATAATTTCATCAAAATGTTTCTCTGGGTTAAATTACACATAAAATAAATTTAATATGGTCAATGATTTCTAATTTATGACCATGCATAAAGTTGGAGAAAGAAATCACTAAGTTATCATGGAACAGCGTAAATTATAGATTTAATTTTAGGGAATTTAATGATTTTAAATTTAATTTAGCCTCTATTTTTTTCTTATTGTTCAACTTAGAGTCAATTTAATTAAAATAAGTTAAATATTTACCATTGTAAGCACTTTAAAACATATTTTAGTTTTATATTTATTAAATAGTATTTATGTATTTATTTGGAAGCAATTTATTTATCGATAGTACAAAAGTTAACTTAAATAATTATTTTTTATAAAATAATTTATCATATCTGCAGTAGTATGAATAATTATTTGAAAATGCGAATGATATCTAATCTTAAGCATTGTCTTAAAAATGTCGAAAGTATTTATTTCAATAATTTAAACATATGAAGATGAAAACATTGCATTACATTTTATGCAAATCTTTGAAAATCGGAGAATACAATCAAATAGCAGGCTTATGACTTCAATTTTATAATGTACAGATGCAATTTCTACTCAGATTCTCAAAATTCACTTATAAATATCTATATCCCACATAGAATAGTACATATATATTATAGCACATTTAAGGATATCAAAGAATCGATACCACTCTTTTAAGAAAGTTTTCCCACAAAAAATACATTGCTTATATATGTGTGTGTTCTCAATAAAATTGCTGAGCATAATTATTTATATCACGACTTGTAAGTAGAACTGAATGTACACTGAAGATCATGTATTCAATAACTCAGTTACTTATTTGAGAGCTTCCTCCTTTATTTCCTCAAATAATTTGCATTACAGTAAGCACTTTTTTTCTACAAATTTTTTAAATTTTGTTATGCATTTCAATTGACTTATGATAATTTTAAGGTAGTTTCTATAAATGCATAAAGCTTATTTTGCATTGAAAGTTTTTATTAAAAAAGATTGTTTTTGCTTAGATAATCTGTTGTTGTTGTTGTCTTGTGCCAGCTAGGCTGGCATTATGGGGTGCGCTGCTCCACTTTTCCAACTGAACCATATTTAGGTGTGGAGTTCGACTTCCTCAGCACACACATGCTATAGGTACCCGTTCATAGGATAGGTAACCATTCATACAAAGAAAGGACAAACATAGGATAGATAGAGAGATAAAGTACATCCATGCCCGAAGTCAGGTACTCTGACCACTAGACAGAGTGGCTAGCAAGATATTCCGTAAAAACAACTATTAAGAACTATCTAAATATGCGGTTTTTGAGGATTTTAACAAAAATATTATTTTAAAATAATTTATAAGGATTTTATTTCAATTTTGTAAAAGCATATATTATTAAATTTAACTTTATAAGATTATATGAATTTCTTATTATATACCTAAGAATTTAAATAAGATAATAAGAGAAATTAAAAAATAAACTTGAAATTATTATCTATTAAATAATACTAATCGAATAAATTTTTCATTTGTTGTTCATACTATTATTTAAAAAACATATTCTTTACTTCCCTTATTTAACTTACAGTAAAATAGCAAATTGGAACAGCACTGAAAAAAGATTGCATGTCAAGATAAAATTGGAAGGATGCAGGTATTTTCAGGGACAGCTTTTGTATTAGCTATTGTTGAGAAAATAAGATGGTCGATATATTGTAGCGAAAGATATATTTTATTCTTTCACGCTTTTTATCAGGAAAATTGAAGACTACAAGGGTTTTACAGCGAATAAGAGCGAAGAAAACTTTAAATTTATACTAATATAAAGTAAAGTGATTATTTATTTAAGTCATTAGTCTTTGTACCAAACATTGCGCTTTTAATTTACATCAAATAGTTAATTAATTTTTAATTTTGAACAGAAACTATTAATCAATAATATAAAGAAAAAAAATTAAAAATATGTTTTTCAAACTATTCTAGTAAGTTTTTTCAGTGCTTTTAAACATCAAAACTTACCAACGTAATTACAATACTTAAATCATTCTAACATTATAGGGAATCTCAATTTAATAATGAAGAGAAATTAATTGCGAAGTTTTAAGTTACTGCAATCGTTAAGAGATTGAAATTTTAAAAAAATGAATAAATAACTAACCATTCAATCCCATTGCTCAAAATATTTATTTAAAATCACTTTTCTTCGAAAGTATTGTGCGTGAACCAAAATGCCTTTATCCTTTTTTAATGAATAAAATAAAGTGCATTAATACGTTAAAATTCGTGATCAAAAAACTTTATACCCTATTTTTTAAAAAAAATTCATTAAATGATGAAAATCTTCTCCTAGATAATTGTTTTATCTTAAGTAAAAGGAGTAATATGATAAAAGTTAGAATATATTAAGATTAAAATAAAATGTTTCTTGACTGCAATTTACATTTATTATTTAGCTTAATAAATTTAAGAGAAATGTTCATCTTTACTAAATATTTTTGAAAAAGAATAATCTATTAAGAAAAACAAAGTATCGTTCACTAGAAATAAAATATTATTTACAAACCAAATACTGCTTAGAGATAATAAACAGTGCACATGACGATACATTATACAATAGAAACATTACTAGGAAAAATATGTACTTTTTATTTTGATTTATAAAAACTCAGATAACTTATCAATACATTATATAACATTTCTCATTAATGAGGAAATATTTTGAATGAATCATTAGAAACGTTTTATTTTGTTAACATTATTTAAATTATTTGTATATTAAATTATATTTTTCCATAAATTTCATGAAAAAAATATTTTTGTTTTCATACGGGGAGGGGAAATTTATGTTTCCTATTGCATATTTAAAATGAATATAAAAATAGACACAAATATAAAAAAGTAAGAAAATTAATTGTATTTCCAAAATCAGGGAAAACTATATATAAGAGTTAATATTTTAATTAAAATCTCAAATTTTGTTTATGCATACAACTATGAATTTAGAATGTTGAGAATTTATTCAAATATATTAACAAATCTACTTGGGAAATTCTTCAAAAAAATCTTATTGTTGGTTTTTATAAGTCTTTCAATTTGCAACCTAATAAAAAATAAATATTTTAGGTAGTAAATTAGGAAATAACTAGGAGATATAATTTATGCACAATTATATGAAAAACGCATTATTCAGAACAGAAAACACACTCTGGGGAATGATAATATTTCCATTTCTATAGCCTTCTAACGCCATCATGCTTCCTTGGCATTTACAAGCATAATTAAGTTAGGAACTGCTGACGTAGTTGAACATCAAAGTGATACGTCATCATAATAAATGTCATTTATTTCTAAGACACATATACTACCTTTGCTCTAAACTGTAAGCTTGGATTCACCTTCTTCAATGATAAACAACTGAAAATAAATTTAAATATTTATTTCACTTAAATTTAAAGCTTACTGCAAAACAGCCTTGAATTGCTTAAAATTATCATATTTTATTTTAAAACATTGTAATAAAGTTTATTTTGGAAATTAAATAAAAAATTTAATACATTCATTTTTGAGTGTAAAATATTCTCTATTATTTTTCTTATCAAAATCGTTAGTATAATGTCAATGAAAATTTTCATTTGTGTATATTTGTTTTGAAGCAAAAAATTATATTTAAAAATGAACTTTTAATTTTTTGACGATGTGGAATTTATATAAAAATTATAAATAGCAGTCAACGTTTCCATATTTTAAATTTGACATATATAAGCTGTTTAATTTTCTAATCAAAATAAAAGTTCAAAATCATATTTTGAAAAAAATTAACAAAATATTAAATGAAAGTACCTGAGTATGAATTTTTCAGCAGTTTTAAGATTTTGGAGTTATTTCAAGATTTGAGTAACTTATTAATACTCAACTGAAAAGAATTCGGAAATTTTTGTTATTTAAATACATATTATATATAGGTAATTCCCGTAGCATACAATTAGACAGAAATATAAAGAAACTCTTTAATATGTTATATTTAATATATGTCATCAAAGCATGTTCTTTGAGAAAATATAGTTAGCCCATAGCAATGTAAAAATTCAAATTTAAAATATTTTTGATTTCAAATTTTAAATTCCTTCCTTGTAAAAGCTTTGACTATGTAAAGATTATACTGTAGGTATAAAAACATTTTCGTAGCCATAATGATGTTCTTTTTAATCTCATAGCGAAAGAGTCTTCAAGACTTTAGAAAATGTCTTCGAATTAGAGACAAATGTCTGTAATATACCATGGAATATAATAACGTACTACATTGTAAAATTGTTAAAAATTTAAAGTGGCTTTTCCAAAAAGGAAGTTTTCATTAAAATTTTGGTTGTTTCCCACTTTACGATCAAACATTCCATACAGAATATATTCTTATAATTTAAAGTATAATTTTGGTTTATTACAAATACCAATGCTTGAAATGAAACTCAAATTCACGAGCTGATAATCTGAAAGCCGAACCATTTAACTGTCACCTCAAATAACAAACCGATTTTACAAATACCTTTTGCGTATTGAAGCCTCCTTTTTTCATAAATGTAACATATTAACTTTATTTGAAAAAAATGCAATCAATATATTTAAGATAACAATCAGGTATTTAACTATGTGCCTGATGTGTATTTTATTGAACTTTTTTCTACGTACTTTAATAGTACTGTTTATTAAAAATTTTTAAAAATTATTTCAGAAACATTGTTATGCTGAGATTATTAAAAATTAATTTACAATGGCCATTTTATTCATTTATTTAAATTTTTTCCTGATTCGTCCAACAGTAATTTAAATATTTTATTTAAGTACTTTTTTTACTTTATTTACTTAAGTACTTTATTACATTTCCTTTTTCACCTTATCACTACTTGGACTTGAAATAAAAATTTTACTATCAAAAGTGGTCCTTATGTAGACGCCGGATTAAATTTTATTGCTCAAAATGTATTATGATTTAGCACGCTATAAGAAAAACTACTTACAATGGAAGAAAACAATACCAACATGACGTAATTACGAAATAAATTATCTCCTGAACACCTATAAAGAAGTCGGTACTTATATATATATATATTTTATATATATATATATATATATATATATATATATATATATATATATATATATATATATATATATATATATATATATATATATATATATATATATATATATATATATATGTATATATATATAAGTATAAGGAATGTTTAATGACTAAAATTTGCTGAAAGCAAATGTCTAATGGTTTTCTGCCGTAATTAAATTAAAATGCATCACGGCAATATATTATAGCTTTTTTCCATTTCATTATTAGAATAAAGTTTGTGATAAAACATAACTTAGGAAAATATAATATATGAAATATTACTAAAGAAAAATGTAAATTTCCCATTGCATCAAGTCAACTATTTCTCTTGAATTATAATAAGATGTTATACACTGCTCAAAACAGTTAAAGGATATTGTGGATTTAGGTGGATCTTGTGGCTGGGAAACTTTTTAGCTGATTGATACATGGTCGACAGACGTAGTAGGCTATATGAGAATATATTACACATGTTTGGCAGAAAAAAATGCATTTTATTGCGCATTTGTGTATAAAAGGAAAAAAACACAATTTGTGCATATGAGAAAAAAAGAATAAGAAAAGGTGTTGTCTTCAAAGGAAGTCATTTTCAGTAGGGGGTATGGTTTCCACGGACGGCCAGCAACGTTAAACACCTTTGAGGCATGGAGTCAATGAGGCTATTAATCACGAGTTGGGGTATTCTGCCCCAATCTTCCAGAAGAGCACTTTCCAGTTCTTGGAGAGTTTGTGGTGGTGGTTGGTTTCCAGCAACTCGTCTTCCTAGAGCGTCCCAAACGTGCTCTATTGGATTCATGTCTGGAGAACACGCTGGCCATTCCATTCGTACGATTCCTTCCTTGAAAAGGAAATCCTCCACCAGGTTAGCACGATGTGACCTGCAGTTATCGTCCATTAAAATGAAGTCATCTCTGATTGCTGCAGAGTAATGGACTACAATAGGTCTGAGGATCTCATACCTATATCAGCGAGCAGTCAGAGGTCCATCTCGAATGATATCGAGGCCTGTGCGCCCCTCGATGGAGATGCCACCTTACAACAACACTCCACCACTGCCAAATATGACACTTTCGTGCACGAACGCTGGATTATTCCTACTGCCACGGTCCCTCCAGATGAAAATATGCTTATTACCAGGATGAACAGAAAAACGGGACTCGTCAGAAAAAAGAACTTTGCTCCATTCATTTCTCCTCCAGTTCACATGCTCTGTTGCCCACTCCCTGCGGTCGCGTACGATGCCTTGATGTTAGTTTAACACATATCATCGGTCGGCGAGCATACAGATCTACACCATGGAGCCGATTTCGGACAGTCTGAGTTGAAACCGTGGTGTCAGTAGCTGAGCGAAGGTGTTGTTGGAGATGAGTAGCGTTCATATTTCGGTGTCTCCGAGCCGTTAACGCTAAATAACGATCTTCATTGGGCGTTGTTGCCCGTCTACGACCTTGCCCTGGTCTTCACTTCCAGTCTCCAAAAAACAGTTCCAGATCCTGGAAATCACACTTTGTATCACTCCAATGGCTTGCGCTACTCCGGCTCCAGTTTGGCCCCCTTCTAACCTACCAACAACTCTCCAAGCTTCTGAATCGGTTAAATGACTTCGCTGAGATATCGTACTCATCGAAACAAAGCAGTCACTGAATACCGATCATCCTTGTATTCATTGTCTTTTATTCAGTTGAAAGTCAAATTTCATTTACTGCCGCTGAAGTAACGTTTTTGACGTCGAACTCAAAATTAGCATACTCCACAGTTTGAAAATCAGAAAAATTTTCATTTGTGATTCTCTTCTTCCATTTTCGGCAAAAAAATTTCGTTTATATCTTTATTTTATGTAAAACTTACAATATCCTTTAATTGTTTTGAGCAGTGTATTATCGACACATAGTTGAAAAGGTAACATAATATCAGCATATACTTGAACAAGCAAAATAATATTATCACATATTTAAAATGATGACTTATGAACATTTATTATGAGGATTTGACTACGAAGTTATCAAATCATTGAATGAGCGCTTTCATTGAACATTAATTAGGCAATGTCAAAGAAGCATCATCTTTTCTCCTCAATCTCCTTCATTCTCCTTATTTTTGTTTAATTTTAGTGGACATTTTGCTTATTTCATTCCTTTTTCTTTTACACATAAATATGATTTTAATTGTGAAAAATGAATAAGTTTTTTATTCAGAATTACATGCTTTAGCATTCAATTTTGTTTTCAAATCTCAAGTAAAAAATAAAATATTTGATAAAGCTGTTTATAACTATTTATTTATTAAGTATTGTATATAATTTTTTATTCTGATATTTATTGATGAATTTTATTTTTGACTTCTAACTTCAAATCTTTCAACTTTAATTTTCAAATATTACTATGGATTTTCTCTATACTCACTTAATTTTTCCATAAACAAATGCTTTCTCACATTAATTTTTAATTCTTAGATTTAATGTTGAATTTTAATTAGCTGAAAAACATATTTCAAATTAAAAAATACTTACATGCATTCAAAGAAAATTTTTAAATTGAGAATTTGAAATTATGGAGTAATTTTTAATCTTCGTCACGTTTTACTCTTAATTTTTCATCAGAATAAATATATTAAGTCGTCTCTCTTTAATAAATTTGGAAACTACCAAGTAAACACATGACATGTAGAAGCATGTGAGACTTTCCTTTCAAAGAAAAATAAATAATTACTACAACAACTAAAGATTTAAATGTTAAATAAATTTAATAATTTGTTATTCTTTTATTAATTCAATCATTGAATTGAAGACGATAAATAAGTAATTGAATATAATTTTTCTTAATACGATTTAATAATTAAGGTATTGAGTTCAATTTTAATTTATTTTTCAATAATATAAATATATTTTATTGCGATATTTTTTAAATAAAACATTAAATTTCATTTCAGATATGCCTTTAAAAAATTAGTAAATATTACTCATATTAACTCACAAGTGAAAATTTTTAAAAAATCACTTAAATACTTAGAATAATTAATAGCGTCAAATAAGATATTGATATGTATTAATAAAAACGGAATAAAATAAACTGCAAAACAGAATAAAAAGAGAAGAGGTATGCAAACCAAAAGAGGCATGTTATTAAAAAAATATTGTAGTAATTTTGAATCTTAGTACAACCACTTAAAGAAATAAAGTAATTGGGGTTTACTCTTTGAGAAAATCTGATATGTAAATATCAGAATAATGTGATTTATTTATGAGAATGTAATCCTTTAATTATAAAGTGTTATTAAGAGACTTAAATTGAGTCAAATACAATACAGTGTAGAGAGTTTCATTGGAATAACAAATATTGCCTTTTCAGAAATACGAAATTGGCTCTAAGGAAAAAATTATTTGACGTTGAACATGACAGATTTTTATATATTACTAAATCAAATTATATGAAATTAGTATAAAATTTTTTCTGCTTACTAGTCTTCACAGATTACAAGTAATATCACATAGATTCAAAGATAGATTCATTCATATATAGATATAAAATTTTGTATGTGTGTGTGTTGTTGCTCAAAAATAAGAAAAATAACCCTATATTACATATTTAAATAAATGAATAATCTTGAAGAAACTTTTGAGACCTTAATTTAACTTAAAATTTATGAAGATTAAATTGTTATTGCCTTTTATCATAAGTTTTCCTTAAATCTGAATAATTATAAGATTCATTTTTATGCTTGATCTAAACCTTCAAAATTTAACTTGAAATATGTTCACGTATAATTAATTATCTTTATCAATCCCTTTTGACAGAAGAAGGAAGGAATTATGGAAATTAGGTTTTAGATAAATTAACTCAGTTAAGTAAAAGTAAAGTGTTTTCTTAAATAAATATGACTGTAAAATATTTGGGAACTAATATTATGTCCCTTAATTTAATACACTCTAATAGTTATTATTCTTTGTCAGGTAAAATAAAATAATTGGCTTCAATGAATTTCTTTCAAAGCGAAAAGGGACTGGGACAAAATATTTGCATTTTGTCCTAGTTAAAAAAATTAATTCATAATGAATATTCATATTAAAAATAGGATTTTTATTCCTCTAAGTTTTCCCAATGTTAATAATGCGATTTTTTGAAATATTATATAATAAAGACTTAACAAAGTTTATGTAGTAGTTTATGTAACGATTTTATAGTTTTTTTAATATGCACTTATTTGCAAATTAATTTATTGGTTTTATTTAAGCATGTAAAATTTAAGATTTAAATTATTTCTTAGTTTATCAAGATAAAAAATTCAAACTTAAAACCATTTTCAACTGAGGAATAATTTAAATTTAATTTTTATAAAGTGTAATCGCAATGTACGAATTTCGTCTATAAATTTTGTTCTCCATGAGAAAATATAACTATTAATTTTTCATGATAATTTGTAATGTAATTTATCTTTATATAATTTCCTGTATTTTCATAATATTTTTGGTGATGTACTATATACAAATGTTTTCCTGATTAAGAATCTTTCATATAATTGATTTTTTCACTTTTCAAATTATATTAAACTTAATTTAAATATTTTAAACTTTCAAAACTTGTAATTTAAGTATAATTTATTCTTTATATTAATTTTCTATATAAATTATAATGAATTTAAAAAAGATTAAGGAATATTTCATGTTTGAACCTTTTTTAAAATGTTACTTAGTCTCAGCATGATACTAAAATTTTAGATATTTTTTGTCATGATGAAGACCTTTTGATGAAGGTTTTATATAAAATAAATTACAGTTCATTTCAACATGATTAAGAAATTTTTTCATACGAGAAACCCTTTTAATAAATATGTTTTTCCTCAATATCATATTAGAGCTTAATCTATCTTCTTTAATATAGATTTCATATCACTATTCTAAATCCTTTTTGCAATTTTAATTACTGAAATTTGGTAAAAAAATGAGCAATTTGCTAAACAAAAATAATGAGTCACTTATAGTGAAATAAAATAATAGCATGTTATGTTATAATCAAATAAACAAATATAATCACTTCCGAAACATAAATCCTAATATAACAGAGTAATATAATAAAATATAGTAAAATAATAAGTAAAAAACCATCGTTTAGAGGAGATTTCAATACTAATATAGTAAATTTACAGAAATTAACCTATCCCATTCTTTTAACTATCTATAATATGGCTAAATGTGTGGTATATATCAGAAAAAAAGGAATATAAAAATAAAAGCAAATATATATAATAAAGTCCGTCCGAAGTTAACTAGGATAAAAATAACAATAAAATCAACTTCAAGTATTTACGATTGCTTTTGAATATATTATAGTAAGTAATGATATAATGATGAGAGTGGAGTCAAGAATAATGAATTTTCATATAATAATGAGAGAAAAGCAAACACAGAATCATATAATAATGAATGAAAAGTGAAAAATAATAAAAACTAATATATATAGAGTAAATAATATAACAGTAAAACATTTTAGGATTTGCTCTACTAAAACTGATTACAAAGAGGAGCTGAATGAGCCGAATGATAAAATTTTGACATTTATCTTGGTATTTGCAACATAAATTTTTAAGAATTTTTTATTTATTTCAAACAACATTTCAAGAAATTGAATTTTTTAACTAAGCTTCTATTTGGATAATTTTTGCATAAGTATTATCAAAAATTTGTCATTTAGAAAATTTTATTTTAGTTTCGGAAGAAGTAAACACGAAAAATGAGGAAAATTATTTTATATAAGGTGATAAATGTAAAATATGATTTTTTAATAATTTTCTCAGCTGCAGAAGCCACATGATAATGCTGTACTAAACTGGAAAAAAATATAATCTTAAGCTGATCCACATGAAAACGTTCATGAGGAAAAATAGAAAATAACCAAAAGCAACATTAAGTTATAAAAAAAGTTTTTTTTTTAACTTTTTGCATTACTTTAAGGTACTTGGCAGTTGACACCAGCGAACTCCTTAGTACCTAACTCCAAGTAAGGCATTTGACAGTATTAAATTTTATTCCAAAGCTGAAAATAAAATTTTAGTTATTGAAGAGTAGATTGAGAAAAGATGCAATCAAAATGAAATTTTTATGTGCACTATGTGCATATAAAATATAAGAATAAAAGATATTTGTGTAAATCATGTGAACTTTACATTAACAATGAGATATGAAGAAATTACCATTACTTTTTACGTTTACTTGATAAGGGACTCTATTGTCATCTGCAAACACTTTATAAAGAAAGAATAAATTGACGATTTGAAGTACTGCAACTATTTTTTGTACTTTTCTTTATCTAGCCATATAACAAATTTCATAGACTTCAAGCATTCTTTAAGCCAGGAAATTCTTTGAGCAAATTCCTGAGTTAACGGCAAATGTTAGTTTATAGAGATTCCAAATTATGCTTCAGACAATTCAGTGATTATGTTGAACGAAACCAAGCAACAATGATGTGGAAGTGTAATCACAGGATTCAGAAGAGACCAATCAAAATTTCTTCATTTCATCACTTCATATAAGATGACAGGTATATGGTTTGTGTATCACTGAGATGGATCACTCAGATACTTCACTAACAGCCCGTAGCACAACTGATCCAGTCCGTTACACATTATTTGGTGTTCGATCATACTATTTCAGATTGCTTATAAATGAGTAGAAATTCAGCAAGGCGTCTATTGCTTACTTTTACTTAACTTAAAACATTATTGATTGACTCAATAGAGTAGTGGAGGTTCAAAAGCAATTTTGTATCGCCATTGATGTGCTAAGTGATTTACATGGAAAGGCATTGCTTTTATAAAAAAAAATACCTTTTGTATCTGTAAACAATACGATAGTCGGATTTGATTCTAGAGACACCTTGAAAAGAGATTGCTTAATACTTGAGTACGGGTCACCGCTCTGAGGTATGTGGTATTGCGCAGTGTGATTTTGTATTTCAACTCAGTCTTCTTCTAGTACGATTTACCTGTACACTATCACTATACACTTTTTAGACACTGAAAGCACTGTCTTCTCATACCTTTAATTCCCATATATCATATATATTAAACAGGATAATGCGCAACTACATGTGTCATACAATATTCAAGAGATTATTTTACCCACATTATTGAATTGTTATCTTGGATTGTTTATTCTTCCGATCTATCAACAATCAGAAACATGTGTACCATATTTACGTTATAACTGACACCCGTTGCTACAGTTGATTATTTTTTCAATATTAGGAAAGTGCATGGAGTATTATACATATACGCTACTTATAAAGAATTTTATTATAATTCTAGACGTGTAACAGTAGTTATAACTAACAATTGAGGCGACACTTGTTAGTTATTTTAGAGACCTTGATGACCTGGTTCTCACTATCCATCCATCATTCTCATTGTTGAAAAATAATGAATTTGAATCTTAACTTAATCGTAAATTCTTCGTGTTCATTAAAGATGCAAAAGGCACATTAAGCAGGTTGCAGTTGCAATGCCTTCCAAATGGAATGATACCTCTGGATATGACAACACGTGTATTGGGGGAGTCTTGTGCTTAACATATGCTTCTAAATTAGGAAAGCATTCATCCGGTAGCTTCAGTATAACAGGTAGAACCTAATTTAGGGCTAGGTACTGGAGAGTGTGCTGGTGATCTCTCACTAATTGCTTATTTTCTATTGAAAAGTAAATTTTGCTGCGACAACTAGCCTTTTTTAGTGTTGCATTTTGGATTGCCAGTAATGTATTTCTTTGTAACAAAGTCTTAAAAATACGAATTTCATAAATTGTTGTTTTGTGTACCAAATTTTATGTTATTGAGTAAGATCTAAAATTATGAATCATAAGGTTTCTCAGCACGCACAATCGAGTACAGTTGTATCAAAAATAGTTTTATAAAATTCATCGAAATATTTGAAGATTTAAATATAGTAGTACATAATACTTAATTTCATAATTTTTTCAATCACTTTTAAAAATTTCAAAAAATGTTTCATTTGCAACTTTTTTATTAAATTTGATTTCATGAGGCAACTATCTGAGGTTTTTTAATAAATTTTTTAAATCAAATTTTGACAAAAAATATTTTAAATTAGCAACACATAATTATATAGGCACATAAAAGATGGTATGGAATCTAATTTAAGGATCCTTATTCTGAAAGAAATAAATTTGATAAAATAGTTAAAGAGTTTTCAAACTCAACAACAATTTCAACCATATTTACATATCCATATTTTCCGTTGAATAAAATTTAATTTGAATTTAAATTTATGTGTTAATATTATTTGTAACATACAATTCAGAGACAGTATAGTATAAAACTTTCAAAGACAGGTTTAAATGACGCGTAATTAATATCACAGGTCCTCTTTAAAACTATGACTTACCTCTGTTTACTCTCTAATTTTAAATTTAAATGAATCTAATTTATAAAATTTAATCTGCTTTTTTTTAATTTAAATATGCCAAATTTATGCCTATTATTTTGTTTAGTGAAAAAAGTATCGATATAAGCATTCAATTTAAAAACATAGTTGATAAATTTATAGGAACCAGATGGATTTTGTTTGCCAAAGAAAGTTAATATAATAGCGTCATTTAATGAATGGGAATAATTAACTAGGAATTTTCGATGTAAAACTTTGAATATATAATGATTATTTCTATAACCTTGGCTCACAAAGCTAACAAAATTTTGATGATGGAAATTTTGAACTCTTTTCATAAAAACTTGTTGTTATAAAATCAAATTAATCCTTATTTCAATTTTCACTTTTCTAAAATTTAACATTTTAATGAAATAATCATGAAACTATTTTGAAATCATTCCATTGATCTACAAATAAACAAAGCCTGCGTTTAAATAATGTGTAATTATTATTTTTTAATTCTTATTGTGTCCTAAAAAACATGTGATTTCATATAAAACAAGTATTAAAACACATTTTAGATTTACAGTAACTTTAACAGGTTTCATGTTTCTTTAGATTTCAGAATCCAAGATTGTAGATTTTTCTCGGTAAAAAATTCATAAAAACAAAGTTCGCTTTCTTATCACTAAATCTGTATTTTTTGGGAGAAAATAATATAAAAAATGCTTTAAAAATTTGGAACTCTTTACAGAAACACTATTAATTAGAATATAAATATAAAAATTAAAGATGAATTAGCAATTGAATAGTATCTTGACTTTTTATTTTTTCATTTTGATTTTTTGGAAAAAATTGTGGTAATCTTAATTCAAAAAAATTACCAGAAAATTAAGGTTTTTATACAAAATGCAACTTGAGAGCAAAAGGAATTACAAAGCAAACTTAACTTATCTTAAATTACCTACAGCCTGAATAAGAGATATTTGATCCATTTAAAATGCAGAAAAATTATTTTAAAACTTCTAGTATTTGACCTATAAATAGATGAATAAAGAAAAATTGTTTTTGTAACATAATGTAAACAAAGTTATATGACAGTAAATATTGTATAAACACATATTAATTAAATACTTTGTTAAATAAAATACTTATATTTTCAAAATAAATGTTGAACTCATAATTGTTTCAGCTTACCAAGATAAAATCAAGATGCAAGAAAGTTTGATATTGTTTGTTAATCCCAAATCCTAGCTAATAAATATTTGATTAAACATTTTTATATCAATTATGCTAATATTTACTTCTTTCAATACAATATGTAACATATTTTGCCACATTTAAAATGAATACATATCCTTTTCTAGAAAATTCAAAGTTTTATCAAAATGTCAAATTATATATATACCGGGTGATCCAAAAGTCAGGACGAACTTTAAAAATGAATAATTCGAAAACGAATCACGATACAAAGATGCGGTTTGCACCAAACGGATGAAAAAGAAACCGGGTTTTGTGTGGCAATGAAAAAAATAGTTCTGTTGGCGACCAACAGATGGCGCTATAGTGTTTTATTGCAACAAAAAATGATTTACAAATGAAACAATGATTAATGAAGTCAGATTAATTACAGTTAATTAGTACTTACTACAGTAAATATTCAGTGTGCTGTCCATCATTCAGAAGTAAAGCTGTGAGACGAGTCACCACACCATTCACAACATTTAGTAGCATTTCTTGCGTTATGGCAGACACATTTTGGCGGATGGCATCTTTCAGTGCCGCTAGTGATACCGGTTGGTCGCTGTACACTTTTGACTTCAAGAAGCCCCACAGCCAAAAGTCATAGGGTGTGAGATCGGGAGATTTTGGAGGCCATGCGTGATTAAAGTAGCGACTGATAATGCGATCCTCTCCAAATATTGAGCGTAGCAGGCGTTGCACAGGCAGAGCAATATGAGGTGGTGCTCCATCTTGCATAAAGGTGACTGTTCGGAGTGCCTGTCGCGCTTGCAGTTCAGGAATAATGCTGTTCTGTAGCAGGGCTAGATATCACTTACCGGTGACAGAAACTGTTTGAAAACCTGTCTGTGTGACTTCCTCGAAAAAAAATGGACCAATTATGAAATCAGCAGTGAAGCCACACCAGACTGTCACTTTAGGCTGTTGCAAGGGTACCTCAACAAATGCATGCGGATTTTCTGTAGTCCACACTCGACAATTGTGGGTGTTAACAGCGCCAGAGAGTGTGAAATGTGCTTCATCTGTCCAAAGCACAGTGTGAAGCCAGTCGTGCTGCTCTTCCATCTTATTGAAGATCAAATTCGCAAAATGTCGGCGAGAGTCGAAGTCAGGAGGTTTCAGTTTTTAGTTATGTTGCAACTTGTAGGGATACCGTTGCAAAGTTACTCGCAGCACTCTCCAGACACTTCCGTACGACACTCCTGTCTGCCTCGAAACTTCTCGAGCACTGCACTCCCCATGTGCAGCAACCGCCGACATGGCTTGCACCGTCTGCTCCTCTGTCGTGGCAACAGCAGCTGCAGTTGAGGAACGTCAACTTCTTTGACGTGATGCCAAAGAACCTGTAGCTTCAAATTTTTTCACAATTTTGTTCAATGCAGAAGACATTATTGGTCCTTTGCTATCTAGCATACCCTTCATGTAGCGATATGCTCGCAATGCCGCAATGGCACTTTCCAAATTCTTATAAAACAATTTAACCAAGAGAGCTTTCTCATCTATGGACAGTATTTCGATGCATACCAGCTTCGACTACCATTACCTGTTGCTTCTTTTTATATCGTTTGTTGCTTTGCATAATCCTACATCAGAAATCCGACAGCGCCATCTGTTGGTCACCAACAGAACTATTTTTTTCATTGCCACACAAAACCCAGTTTGTTTTCAATCCGTTTGGTGCAAACCGCATCTTTGTATCGTGATTCGTTTTCGAATTATTCATTTTTAAAGTTCGTCCTGACTTTTGGATCACCCTGTATATATAATCTATCAAAATGTCAAATTAATCTTTATCAAGATATTATCAAAATTAAATAAACTTCCGCCATTTCACTCATACATTGAAACATATAAAATAAATCAGGAGACAAATTTAGTTTATTTAATTTTGAAAGATTTTATCCGGTAAAAAAATTTATAAAATTTTAATTCTAAATTTGTTTATTTAAATAATAAAGATTACAACTGTTAAATCATAAAAAAATCACTATTTTAAAGAAAATGCATATTTGTTACTCTTAAAATAAATCTAGAAATCTGCAAAACAACTTAATATTTTTCTCCCAAATAGTATATTTTAAATTAACATATTAAGTTACACAATAAAAAATATTGTTCTAACGGAAAAAAATTTAAAATTGATTAAGAACATTAGAAAGCAATATACAATTTTAGAAATGTATTATAACTGAATATTTATATTATAGTTCTCAATCATTTTTACAAATATTGTATAAGAGCAAATCACGTCTTAACATTTTCCTAATTTTTATATTTAAATTAATGACAGAAACATATGAATTCGTTTCCAGCATATCAAAAATGCACTGTTAAAAAAAATTAAATTTTTTTGTTAAAAAACTTTATAAAAATGATAATATGTTTCTGGACGTGCTTCCTTCTAGCAAGAAAAATTTATTGACATAATATGTTATCTGAAGTGCTTCTTTTGTTTTTTTCTAAATTCTATAGTTTTATAATGTTCAACTATTTGCAGAGATTAAAAAACTGTCGAAATAGAATATGAAGAAATAATAATTTCAGTTTAAAACTGTAACAAATTATTGTAAATTAGTTTTTATTTAAATGAAATATCATAATTAATCACTCACACAAGTATTGATATTATAGTTTTAAAGATTTCATATTTTATTCTTTGTAATTTTTATACATACTATTATTTACATTAAAAAAATTTCTTTATTTTTAAAACAATAATTTTTTATGCTTGGTTTAAAAACTTATTTTTTCTGAAACCTTGAAAGTTGATTACGAAGTTGATTTAATAATTATATGATTATAAAATCAATACTATAAGGCTTATTAATATCTGTTATGGAAAAAGTGAGTATAGTATTTTGCTATTAATGAATGACTAAAATAAAAACTTTTTTCAGATTTTGAATTACAAAAACTCGTTTAAGAAACATTTCCTTTTTCTAAATTATCTTCCTTAAAAACATTCCTCAATAATTGAAAATAAAATCAGCATTTTTAAATCTTAAAATATATAAATCTATTCATACCACATAGTGAACATAAAATTGTGGTAATTATAAAGCAATATAATCAACCAGATTATGGATTGGAATATTATTATTTCCATGGATGTTTGCATGATTCTAAATTTACTTTTGCTTCTTGTCAAATAGTATTCCATGTATGAATGAACAGAAAAAATTTTAAAAATATAAACTAAAGCAAAATATTTAACAGAAAAAGCACTTTTATCAATATGAAATTAAAAATATTAAAGTAATATACATACATATTTATTAATGTTCTAAATCCTGAAAAATGTTGATAAAATAAAATCATGTGTAGCTATAGGAATAAAACTGTGCCAGGTTACTTAATATTGTACCTTTTAAGTTGTGACGGATTTGAAAAAATATAATATGTATCACATTATTCAATTGAAATTTATCTCGTATTATAAAATAATTTACTTTATTTATATGGTGTAACAGTGTTTACTATATATATATATGTATATATATATATATATATATATATATATATATATATATATATATATATATATATATATTTATATATATATATATATATATATATATATATATATATATATATATATAAGAGAAGTTTACTTAGTGGAAAAACCACTTTCTGACTCTCAATATGCTTATCAACCTTGTAGATCCACTGATAGTGCGATCTACAACCTATCCTTCATTTTAGAGAAGAACTTTAAAGCTAAGGAAATTGCTTTAGCTGTTTTCTTAGATATAGAAGGTGCCTTTGATAAGCTACCCATTGAAACTATTTTACAATCTCTTGTTAGAAAGGGAGTTAATGACACAATCTTTTCTTGGATAGAAAAAATAACAGATTTGTCAGTGCCTCATTTTTAGATGAAAACATGATGATCCAAGTTAAAGCTAGTTGTCCACAGGGAGGGGTTCTTTCACCCATCTTATGGTGCTATATTGTAGACTCCTTTTCACCACTGGATATGCAGATGATTTAGTTGTAATCGTCAGGGGTAAGTTTGGTGAAATTTCCAGCATCATGTCCAGCACCCTCAAACAAATTGAGACTTGGTGTAAAAAAGGCCTTTCCGTAAATCCTCAAAAAACCACTATAGTAACCTTCCCAAAGAAAAAGAATGTTAATCTGAAAAAGATAACATTTTTTGGTCAAGAATTAACTTGCTCCAAAGAAGTTAAATTCTTAGTATTTTTTGACATGAACTCAAGTTGGAACAAGCACTTCAACTTTTGTATTGAAAGAGCAAAAAAGCTTTCTTGTCATGTCGAAATGCATTTGGAAGAACTTGGGGCTTAAATCCCAAAGTTATTCATTGGATTTACACAATGATTATTTGTCCCATCATTACCTAAGTCTCAGTGGTCTGGTGGTCTAAAATCAAAAACGAAACTGCTAAAGTAGAATTAACAAAATTTCAAAGGATGCTTCGTGTAGCTATCTCTGGGTGTATTCGTACAACTCCCACATCTACACTGGAGCTTCTACTTGGTATGTATCCTCTTTATATGCGTATTGAAGCAAAAGCAATACTTAGCATGAAGAGGCTTAAAAATACAGGTTAGTGGAAGGACTACTCTAGATTTTTATCCTGGGGAAACCTGAATGTTGACGTAACTAGTCATCCTTTTATAAATATGCCTACTGATTACACGATTGTTAAGTATGCTTTTGATAAGCCTTATACAATTAAATTTCCCTTGAGAGAAAACTGGAATAATGTTGCTATCAGTGAAAGCTGTATTTACTGGTATACTGATGGCTCAAAAGTGAATTCCAATACTAGGGCTGGTATTTGTTGTCCAGCTGATGGCACAAAGTTACCATTACCTTTGGGTAAATATACAACTGTATTTCAAGCAGAGGTCTTTGCCATTCTTATGTGCAGTAGAATATGCTTAGACAGAAACTATTCTCGTAAAAGAATAATCATCTGCTCTGACAGTCAAGCTGCATTACTAGCTCTACAGAAGTCTACTATAACTTCTGTTCTTGTCTGGGAATGTTATCTCACTCTGTGTAAATAAGCTAATAATAACCCCACCAATTTAATGTGGGTGCCTGTGAACTTTGGTGTTCCTGGCAATGAATTAGCTGATGAGCTAGCAAGTACTGGATCAACAACTGACTTTTTTGGTCCTGAACCAGTGCTAGGTATATCAAAAGAATTGATCAGAAAGAATGTCTTTGATCTCTTCAGAAAACAACAATTTATGATCTGGCACAATGCCAATGATTAAAGACAAGCAAGGCTAATAAATAGCACGTGCCCTAGCAAAAGGCAAAAAGAATTATTAAAGCTCAATAGAGGCAGTCTAAGGAAAGCAGTGGGACTACTTACAGGACACTGCCACCTTAAAAGACATCTCGACACAATGGGAGTTTTAGATTATCCCACTTGTAGAGGTTGTCATTATATGGAAGTAACTTCAATACACATCTTATGTGAATGTGGAACTTTTTCTGCACATAGATTTGAACACCTGGGTCAGCACTTGATTGAACCTTGGATGTTGAAAATGTCTGCTGAACTTTGCTTCAGCCACTGGTCTCTTCAAATAGGGCTTTCTGAGGGGTATATTATACACACACACACACATACACATATATATATATATATATATATATATATATATATATATATATATATATATATATATATATATATATATATATATATATATATATATATATATATATATATATATATATATATATATATATATATATATATATATATATATATATATATATATATATATACTTAAGTTTCTTCTAATTGGATTAAAATAAATAGTTAGATTATCTTTTTAAACAGTTTGAAAGGAAATATGAACTAAGCAGTGTAAGAAAAGAATGTTTAAAATGCAAAGTTTTGTTTTGTGCATTCTCTACTTTATGTATCTCCCTATTTATATATTTGATAGTCCTCTAAATTAGAATTTTATTTATAAATTTGAATATCTTTTTAAATTTAACCTATTGGATTTTGAGTCACTATAAGCACTTCACTTTTGATTGCTTGTATTGACACAAAATCTAAACACTTTGTAAATAAATAAAATCCGTCATCTATTGATAATATTATAAAAACAATACAGAACTTCTTATAAACTTTATTTTTATGACATATATCCAAAATATTTTCCAAAACTAATATTTTTATCCCAAAGAAAAATTATAAAACATTTTGAATATTATGAAAAAATATAATAAAAATTATATAACCAGATAAAATGGTCAATATTTGAATTTCAAGTAATAACAAATTTTATTTCTCTATAGTATAGAATATTTATGAGTTAATAAAGTAGACACTTAAAAATATTACAAATAGTAATTTAAAGAAGAAGATTGAAGGATTAGTAACAAAAATAAAATTTCATTAAATCAACATGACAGGATTAAAAAATGCATTACATTCTATCAAAAGAAGTATTCCATGATTCTCTTAAAAATGAGATATTTTCTGGAAATTTTATCACATTTTTTAAAAATATGATTGTAATTACATGTGTTATGCTGTATTTAACGATAACTAAATACTTCATCATACTTCTCTAATAGGAATTAATTGTATAATTGATAGTTTAAAAAAATTAAAAATTAAAATACACACTCTGTTTGTTAATATTGATGATATTAATAAACATTGTGAGTGATTTAATTTTTATTTATTCAATTTTTATTTGTTTGAACTATCCTTATCTTTCTTACTCTATATTTATCTCTATTTTTATGCAGATTTAAGTATCTTTGTCTAAAGTTTCAGCGTATAATAATAAGATGAATAGCTGTCCTACTTGAAAAGATGGTTTCTTAGAATTACATATTTTTGCATATACGGAAAATATTGTTCTTATCTTCAACACATATATCACCATAAAATTCAATTACTCAATGCAAATCACAATTACAATCTTAAGTCTTACAATCAGAACTTGAATTTCTTTTGAAAGAGTTCTCGAAACTCTGAGAAAAGTCTAGTATAAGAGAAGTGAAAGTAATCTTCGGAACCTTTAATCAAGAGAATAATTTGAATGCAAATTTTTGGTTTAATCTTAAAAGTCCTTACTTCTTTCAAAGAAATAATCTGAGGTAATGCATTTGAAATGAATGATTACTTGGCTACATAAAGAAGAATTCTTCTATTTTCCTTTATACAGCAATCGAAAATCTTAAAAAAAATTAATTTTTTGATAACTTATAATCAAGAAAAAATAAATAGACTGAAAAATGTTTGCTTATATCTATATTATTAAAAATTTGGCTAAGAAAATCTCTGCAGAGATTTTTGTTTAATAATACATTGCATATTGACTCTTTTGAAATTTTCACATTTATTAGGGTATTGAAATTTTTAAATAATATTTTTATTTTTCATTAGATTTGCATTTAAAATAAAGTTGACAACAGCTTTTAAAACAATCCTATGATTAAAATAACATAAGATTTTAATAAAATATTTATTTTGTAGGATTTAATTTGTTTGCGACTTTGTACTGGCTAACTCAATATTGATCTATTAAAAAATTAACAGAACAAAAATAATTTATTAATTTGATCTCAAGTATAATAAAATCATGTGTGCATTTAACTTAATTTGATTAGAAAAGCAATAATGAAAACGCACAATATAAAAGTAATATAAAATCTGTATTATATAATGCACAATTATTTTAATTCTTATTCTATATATACATAGAACTATTTCAGAGTCTTTAAATTACTTTAGTTTGTCATTAGACACATTACAAATATATATAATTTTCCTTATTTGTACATAAGCAATAAATGGTATATTACATTTTACTGTACAGTAGTAAATAGTATTAGTAAAGGGTGCAATTGATACACTACTTTAAATAAATACATTTTAGTGAATTCACTTAAATCAGATATTTGAAGCAAGATAATTTTTGTAAGAAAATTACATTTTTTAGTACATTCTAGTTTTTTATAGAGATTTGTAAATAATATAAATTAGTTTCTCAACTTTTCATTTATCGCGGGCCTATTTTCAATCATATATTTCATCGGGCACTCCCTACATGCAATAAAATGTATACAATTATAGTATATTTAAAGTATTTTGGCTCTAAATATATATTACTTTCTTAATTTTCATTCTTACTAATTACAAATAATCGAGAAATTTAGTAATACTTGGTAACACCATTCCCCAGCGTTCTAGGATTCTGTGCTTTTTTTCGTTGCTCTTGCGTCCACCATGTCGAACATTCTCTTGGCTTTGCGAGAAGTTCTCATTTGTTTTGAACATTCTAGAATGTCGAAAAATGCCATCTCAAGCATGAGAATATGTGAGAATGTTTTCTCATAACAGCAAAAATAATGTTTGATAACCCCTTTTTCCACTCTAGCCAGTTCCGTTTGAGTAGATCTTTCCATCGCAACATAGTTTAAACCAGTACATAGACATTCCTGGTTCAGAAAATAAAATCAATATATCATTTACTTAATTCACTGTAAGCTGTTGATGACAGACAGTATAAAACCTAATTAACTTAAGCGACATTTGAAAACGCTTCATATTATCACATACAGATATAATATTGATTACATCAACAAATGCAGTGAATTTTCAGAATTAAAATTAATATCATATGAAAAGCAAACATCATTTTTAGAAAAAACTGTCTGTGAATAAAAAAGTTGTTATTGACTTTTACAAATTTTCCTATAAAATAAGTAAATGTAAAACGCGTCACACTGTTTTGTGAAGAGCGTATTTTGCCCGAAGCAATTGAGATTGCAGAAACTATATTTGAAGATAATTTTGCAAAACAATTTCAAAAGATAATATTGAACGTTGAACTGATGATATTGCTGGAGATGTAGTGTTTGCTTCTCTCGAAGTGATCTACGAGACAAATTGTTTTTAACACTGCTTAGGGAGGAAACAGATGGAAAAAAATCTTCAGTAAATACTATTAATTAATATACCAGTACTGATCATTATCGTTCTATTAGACTTAACATTGTATTAATTAAAATTCAAAAATACTAAAATGAAGCATTTTAATTTATGCTCATATATAACTTCGATGTTCACAAGTCATAATTAAATAGATTAAGGAAACCCTATCTATATATTTCAAATATTAACTGCCCCGTTTGAAAAATATTTTTATGTTTTAATTAACTCAATTTTAAAAATATTTTAAATCAATAGGTTTGATGTGTAATGTTCTACATGACTTTTAATAAATAAAGCATAATAATAACAAAACATAAAATTTTATTTTTAAATAATTTTTAGTTACTTAATTTTCATCTCTCTGTGTGAAAAGCAACCACTTAATTAGTTTAACACTTTTTTACTATCCTTTTTAGATTTTTTTGGACTAATAAAACTTTCTTTATCATTCTAATGAAGTGGGTAAAGCAATTGATTATAAGTGTAACACTTTCAAAAGATCACCTTTTCTTAAAATCCCAGATTGCAGAATATCATATCGTTACTACACGAGAAGGAAATTTAAATTTTCACAAAATAATTTAGTGTGTTTAAAATTTAACTCGTTATTAGAAATTAAATCATTTGCTCATTTCATTTGATCATTCTTCATTTCAAATTGATATTTTTGAAAAGAAATACTAATTTATCCATGAGAAATTTTATGGATAAATTAGCATTTCTTTTCAATTTGGTTTTGAGTGATTTTGAGCTCAGATATTAAAATAATTTTATGTAACGAGAACAAGCCTAAATATTCCCCCTACTTAGTATGATCCTAACCTTAATTACCATACTGATAACACACCTTTCTTGCATGGCTATCGTTAGCAAAAGTGTTTTTACTAAGTTAATATAGCTTATGTTCATTTAAATATAAATGGTGTATCTAAAATTATAATTAACTGACTACGAAATTGCTTTTATTTTAACTTTTTATTTGTTCATTGCTCATGATTTTTACTGGAAAAAAATTACAGTATGTATGTACAATTTACGTATGCATATGAAGACAATATTCACCTATTCTTAAACTTCGAGCCAACAATCGCACGATTTTACATTAGTATATAAATAATAATAATATGCGCTGTACGATGAGAAAGCGTTAGGTGACTCGAAGAAATACTTATTTCACAAAGTTAAAAAATTTTATTTAATCAGATATCTTAAATAATCCAGCGATAATTAATTAAAATCTTAATAACGCTTTAAAAGTATGTGTATATTTACAATAAAAGATTAGTTTTTGCTTTTAGCACACAAGACATGATTATAAATTAAGTTCTACGCTAAATGGCCAAAACCTTAATTTGCTCACTTCATTTTCTTTCTACAATAAGTTTCACTTGGAGATATAAAAGCAAGTGGCATAAGAATACCAATTAACCTGCTGAGTTCATACATGTACAATATAGAATTTTTTACTGAATCTTATCTATTATATTTTTTAAATCATGTAACACCATTCACATCATATATATTCGGATTTTATCTCAGAGGTTTATAAATTGAAGAAATAAAAACACAAAAATATTTGATTCTTGCTAGTTTTTTTAAAGAAATGACACAACATGATTAAATTATGCTGTTCACGTAACGTATAATTTAATAATATCAGTGAAGTGTATCCAAGTTTTAAAATAGGGTAGAAACATCAACATATGTTCATAACACTCAATCTATATTTTAAAAAATAACCAGGAGAATGAGTGATGTAATTAAAACCATGGTAGATTAATTGTGTTAACTATAATTCCTTTATACCAATGTCTTTAATTTAACTGAAAATGAAATGAAAATATTTTACCATTCTAATATATGCATCTTATAAACATAATTCTTTTAATCAAACTTTTCTTCGCATATTGGCTTCAAATGTCTTCTTTTCTCTAATATTTTTTCTTTGCATGTTAAATCTTAAATTTAATTTTAAATAGCCGAATAATTTTTTATGCTAATTCTAAAGTTAATATAATTGTAAAAAATATTTATGATTTATCATAGCCAAAAAAATATGTATATTTTCTTATTTCAGGATGAATAAGGGATTAGAATTCGATAATTATCGTAGAAATATAAGCTTTAATACAAAATCAAATTATAATCCAAAAGAAGGTAATGACATTTAGAAGGTTAATAATTGTTAAAAAAATATTCTTATTTAAATTACAGTACACCACAAAAAGTCAAAGAATTTTAATCTAGTGACTTAATTAAGAACATCAAAAGTTTATTTTATCTAACATCGTGAAAAGCATTTTCCGAAACATTAATTAAATATACAAGGAATACTAATAATCTGCTAATGGATTGCTCATGTTAATTAGGATTCCCTGGATTTTGATACAATAACACAGACTAAACGGGATGGCACAGAATATTAAATAGCTGCAGCTCTGTTCTAAAAATATTTTGCTCACTAGAATGTAAGATTTATCAACATTACGTGTGATGGAAGAAAATGGAAGAAAATATAAATAGTGTTTTTTTTATATAATGTGAAGAGAATATATTTAATTGTGTGAAATAAATATTTAAATTAATATAAAAATATATTACCACATTATTTTAACCAGAAAACAATACTTTATTATTTTATTCTGGTTAAAATAATTACCACATTATTTTAACAAGAATAAAATAATAAAGTATGGTTTTATTAATTATTAATGATAAACTAATATTATTATTAAATTATGAAATAAATGTAAAAAGTTAAATAAATTCGTAATCTTTAGTGAGAATTTTGTATAGGATACTTTATGGCTTTCGACAGTTGACGTATTACTAGGTCAGTTATTTTTTCAGCTGAAAATTTGAATGTATGACATCGTTATAAATTCATAACATAATATAAAAGTGATTTGTTACTTTTTCATACAAGTACTTTAAAAACACATTTTTCTCATTACACACGCCTTACATGAATTTTTAAAATTATAAAGTTTAAATTTTATTCTTGAGATATTTTTGAAAATATTTATGGATGCACAGATTTCTTAGTTCAGTAAATGTACTAATTTTTTTGTTATATTTTGTATATGATACTATATTTCTGATAATCTTAAATAGTTAACTATGATCTAATCAGCAAGAAAGAGATCAATTATTTATCCAGCAGTGTTATAAATTTTAATGATTACGTTATTACATACAGCTGAAATTTGATTTTGAAATAGAAATTAAAGTTTTTTTAATTTCATCATACTTAATATGGTCTGCAATAATCAATTTTTATAGTTTTAGAAAATTTGCACATGCATTTAAATTTATTTTTTCGTAATCAATCCCAATCAATGAATATCACTCTAAAGTAGTACTCATAGTAGTTATAAAAATTTTCCAAAACTCAAGCAAGCATCTTAATTATTTTTCGTAAAATGATATAGAGTATACAATTTTTTAGATATTATATAATGCTGCTATATTATATTAATGACTATAATATGCTATTATTATCCCATTTAACACATCATACTGTTCTCCCCAGACTAATTTCCCAATTAAAAGCTCAAATAATTAAGCAGTTTACTTTAAATTTCTGTTAGATTTAACTGACTTCCTTAATCTGAAGAACTCATAAAAATTAAAGAAATAAATTAGATACTTTATAAAATGGGATCGAAATTAATCAGTTTATTCATTACAAATTCTAAAATAACTTTGAGTTTAGAACTAATTGTAAAATTTTAAATTTTATTCAAAAACACGTTTTTCATATTAATTATAATTCATAATAAATTAGATTTTTTATAAAATGAGACTGAAATCAGCTTATTTATTACACATTCTAAAATGAGTTAAAGTTCAGAACTAGTTGTAAAATTTTAAATCTTACTGAAAAAACAAATTCTTCATTATAATAATGAATCATAATTTACTAATTTTCTGTAATCGAAATAGATTAAGGTGTTTTAAGATATGTTAGTGCATGCAGAAAAATATCATGTGTAAGATATTTAATTTAACACCTCATTTTACCAAACAAATATTTTTTGTTGATAATACTTCCTTTTAACTATTGAGTTCAAAATATTCTTTACACATGATTGGTTTGGCATTTATGAAATTGTTTTATTATATACTGGTAGAATACAATGTATTCCTTCACCAGGTACTTAATTTTAAAGTTAAATTTCTTTCAGTCCTTAAATCATTGACATCGAGTATTTTTTATTACTTCATTAAAAATAAACTTGAAAAAAATGTATCCTTTAAAGTGATCAATGGAATTAATAAAATTTCCAATAATGTTGTATTCACTGGCTGGATAATTTTTATAAATTAAACTACCCATTTTTTCTGGCTGGAAGTCCTTTTTTTATTATTTAATTCTATACCCCATTTCCCCCATTTTGACGAAGTGGAATGCCCTAACGTGGGACTTGGAGAAAACCGGTCCTGCAAGGGAAAAGCGAGGGGAGGAAGAAGAGAAGTGAAGAGGGAGGAAAAAAGACAGAGGAGCTGCAGGACATCGCCGGAACGAGAGACCCGGTTGGTTTGGGGAGTTCGACGCTTTATTGGAGACTTCGAAAAGTAAAGTTGAAATTGAGAAAAAAGGAAAAAAGCTGATTGAAAGAGGTGGAGCCCCTCTCAAATTGTGAAATTAGGAGATGCTTGAATGTCAGCATTTACATCCAAGTTGTCGTCAACCCAAGGCGTTTGCCATACGATTAAAGAAGAACGCTGGACTATTGTGATCAACCAAATTTGTGAACCCCTCTAAATAGGCCGGCCTATACTATCGACTGTTTATATATGTAAGTGAATGTTTTTTTTATTTATTTAATTATCCAGCCAGATTTTTTTTTGTGGTACCACCATTTACGTAACATTATTTAATAATTAATCTCACTAGAACAGGCAATCTAGGGTAACTTAATCACTCCACGTGAGTGAATTATCATTTTAATAGCAAAGTTGTAATAAAAGAAATAATACAAATAATTGAATCCATATTATTGTAAATAGATGTGTTATTTTCTTTTGTGAATTAAAAGAAGTTTTGATTACTAAAACAAAGCCAGTCTCTGCTTCTGTTCTTTCAGGTTAAAATCTGGGTATAAATAAAGACTTGAATAAATACACAACGCAATATTAAAAAAAAATAATGCCTTATTTTAATATAAATTATCATAAGTGATCGTTTTATAATAATTGTAATTTTCTACACAACAAAATGGTGCCGTTTAAAGTGGATTTTGAAAAACTGAAAACGGAATAAGATTCTGGCTTAGTTTTAAACATGGCTGACTATTAAAAGATTGCACGTGGTACATCTCCTTATTTAATTATTTACAGTAATCTTATTGTGTTTATTTTATATTAAGTGGAACATTGTAACTGTTGTGAAAATTGTTGTAAATACTTATTTGAATTTCATATATTTACATTAATATTTGCTAAAGTAAATTATTTTTTGAAGGTAAATATTTTTAATTAATGTAATTATGAATAGTGAGACTCAAACCGCTTCGTGTGTTGTGTCAGTAGACACTCCTAATATTGGTGAATTCTTAAATAATATTCCTGTGTTTGATGGTAGTTGTAAAGACGTTTCACTATCACAATTTTTGGATAGAATAGATGAAATTGGTGACCATTGTTCATGGCGCCCGAAAGATAAATTATTAGCTTTAAAATTGAGAATTTCTGGAGAAGCGGAGGAATTTTTATCAAGTCAGGGTGACCTTAAAAAACACGGTTCATATGTAGATGTCTGCACGGCGCTTCGTGATAGGTTTAACTTCTGTCACTCTATGACAACATATATCTCTCGGTTAACTACGAGATATCAGTTACCGTCGGAATCAGCACGAAGATATTTTTCACGAATCGAGGGCTTATCGTATAAATGCGTTCCTAGTGAACGAAGTAGTGAATTCGAGCAATATAGATTGGATTTATTATTGTCCACGGCAAAAAATGGCCTTAAGCCTGAACTTTTAAGAGGAATAACGCCTTTAGCTCTCACGGACTATAGTGAATTTAAGAAACAAGTCATTCTCTTAGAGGAATGCATTCCATTGAATAGACCGCCAACTACACAGTTTGAAACAGTTCACGCTGTGACTCAAATAAATGAGATAAGTGAACTAAAATCATTAATCAAACATAACACAGAAAAAAACTCAGAAATGCAGGGCATGTTCATAAAACAAATTAGTGACCTACAAGCTCAAATAGCTGAATTAAAAGTAAGCCAAATACCAACACAAGATAGAAACCAAAGAATACCTAATTTGTTTTGCGTCAGGTGTAAAAAACATGGGCATGAAGAAGCTACATGCAGAATACCATTTTGTTCCTTCTGCCGTAAAATTGGACACGAATTGCAAAGATGTTGGTATTCCAACAAGCATAACAATTTCCATAAAGGTAGAGATAATAGAAGAAATCATTTAAACTAGCAATAGGGGGAGAGACGGCTGCACCTCGCTACTCCAAAAATAAACCCACACAGGTGCCTTTATTTGTTACATCCACAATAAATGATAAATTGCCAGTAATTCAAATCACAATAAATAATGTAAAAGTAAATGCTCTCTTAGATACAGGCGCATCTTGTAACCTAATCGAACGAAATTTTTTTGAAACTATAGCTGATCAAAGCAGTGTAATGCTCTCACAATGTAAACTCCAAATTAAAGGTATTTCAGACCATGTGCTAGAAATTGAAGAAAAAGTAACTTTAAAAATTAAAATAAATAATATTGAATTTCAAAGCGATTTCTATATTACTAAAGATAGTATTTCAAAAAAATATAAATTAATACTAAGTAGTGATTTTTTTGTACAACATAAAATGATAATTGATTATAGGCAAAAACTATTACATAATACAACTACTTCAATTAAATGGAATTACCAAAATCCTGACTGTGACGAATTAAAAACTAATGTCGTGAACATAGAAGATAACAATAGTCGTATTTTTGGATTTTCCGTTACCAAAATAACTATTTTTCCTGGAACCGAAAAAATTATAGAAATCAAAACAAAAGAAAAATTAAATTCAAATTTAGATTCGGTTTTAATAGAGCCTGCAAATGATCATGCGGGTGATAGAGTATGGGTTGCTCGCTCCGTAAACCCAGTATCTAAGGAGGGAAATTATAAAATAAGGGTTGCAAATACATCAAAAAATACTATACATATAAACAAAGGTTCAAAATTAGTTTCCATTGAACCTTTACAAGTAGCAAAAATTGATACTAAAGAGTGTAATACATTTTCCACTGAAGAAATAGGTGATGATTTTGAAGCTTGGGGAGGAAAACTAGATTTATCGCACCTATCCGAAGATAAGAAAAGAAAATTACTTCCCCTGCTTGAAGAATTTAAACATGTGTTTGCCCATTCTATTCAAGATTTGGAGGGTTGTAATACTATACAACATGAAGTCAATTTGACAGATGATATTCCAGTTAGGCAAAAATTTTATAGGCCTCCTCATCACCTAAAAGAGGAATTAAATAGACAGGTCAACGAATTACTAGACATAGGGATTATTAAAGAAAGCAGTTCCCCTTATAGCGCACCAGTACTTCTTGTCAAAAAGAAGGATGGTTCTTTCAGACTTTGTACCGATTTCAGGAAACTAAATGAAAAAACTGTACCAGACTCTTTTCCTATTCCTAATATAACGGACTTAGTGGACAATTTAGGAAATGCTACTCTATTTTCTTGTATGGATTTATGTAGCGGGTTTTTCCAAATGAAAATTGATCCTAAGGACACCTATAAAGCAGCGTTTGCAACTGAGCATGGTTTATATGAATGGAATAGAGTACCATTTGGTATGCGCAATTCGCCAAATAGTTTTCAAAGATTAATGGAAATAGTACTGTCTGGATTAAAACCTCTTCAAATAGCAGTATATTTAGATGATATCATAATTGCTTCTTCTGGCTCAATAGATGAACATTTAAATAAATTACGGTTAGTTTTTAAGAGATTAGAAGAACATAAATTGAAAGTTAAACCTTCTAAATGCTGTTTTTTAAAGGAAATTATAAACTATCTGGGTTTCACTGTTTCAAAGGGGACAGTTTATCCCGATAAGAAAAACATACAAGCTGTGTTAGATTTCAAGGTCCCAACCACTCGTAAACAAGTTAGAGGATTTCTTGGATTGACAGGGTTTTACCGAAGGTTTATAGAAAATTATGCTGAAATAGCATTACCTCTAACAAACTTGACGAAAAATGATGTTAGATTCAGTTGGGATGATTCAGCTCAGCATGCTTTTGACACTTTGAAAAACTGCTTGATTTCTGAACCTTGTTTGAAACTACCAGATTTTTCAAAGGAATTTACATTAAGTACTGACGCTTCAAAATACGCTTTAGGAGCTGTTCTTTGCCAAAACGATGAAAATGGCTTCCCACATCCTGTTGCATACGCCAGTAAAAAACTAAAAGATGCAGAAATTCGATATAGTACAGTAGAAAAAGAAATGCTCGGAGCGGTATTCGGCGTTACCCATTTTAAACAATATTTGTACGGAAAAAAATTTATCATCTATTGCGATCAAGCAAGTTCTTTCCTTCGCACTCAAAGTGCGAGATCCAACTTCTAGAATAGCCCGATGGGTAATGACTCTGCAACAATATGATTATACCATTGTACATAAACCGGGAAAATTAAATATAACAGCTGATTACTTGTCTAGGGGTGTAAACGCAGTAGAAGTAATAGCTTCCAACTACGATTCTGATTCCACAATGAAACATCGAATTAAAATTCATCAGGAACAGGACCCAAAATGCCAACAAATTATTAATTATCTAAAAAATAAGGAGACACCATCACCTACTCATATGTTATTTTTTGAAAAAAATGATCTTCTTTACTGTATACCAAAAAATGCCCCCAAACATCGTGGTGACACCAAAGATAAATTAGTGGTACCCTAACTTTAGTATCAGAAATAATGCGTCAGTGTCATGATTCCCCAGTAGCAACCCATCAGGGATTTCAAAAGACTCTGAACAGAATTAGAGAAAACTTCTATTGGGGTAATATGTATAAACATGTTTTAAACTACGTTAAATCGTGTACTTCTTGTGCTGAAAAGAGAGGTCATAAGCCCGAAAAACTAGCTCCATTACAGCGCGTTCCAGTCACACAACGACCAATGGAATGCATAGCTATGGATGCCCTGGGTCCACTTCCTCTAACTTATTCAGGAAATAAATATATCTTGGTGATTTCTGATTATTTTACACGCTGGCCGGAAGCATATCCGACACCCGATATAAAAAGTGAAACCGTTGCTAGAGTATTAGAAGATTTTATTAGTCGACATGGTGTACCTTCTCGTCTAATTTCCGATAGAGGCTCTAACTTTATCTCAAAATCCATCTCTGAGGTGTATTCGAAATTAGGTATTGAAAAACACACTACTACTTCATATCACCCTCAGAGTGATGGAATGGTAGAAAAACTTAACTCGACTTTAATTAATTCATTAAGTCACTTAGTAAATTCTACTCAAACAGACTGGGACCGGCATGTACCTTTCGCCTTGCTAGCTCATAGATCGGCTCGACATTGTACAACAAGCGAAACACCATCATATCTCTTGTATGGCAGGGATATCCAGTTACCGTATTCTGTTATGTCTCAACCTATAGCTCATAACTATGCGGATGTCCGAGAGTACGCTGGAGATCTAGTTGTACGTTTACAAAATGCTTTTCAAATTGTCAAAAATAATTTAATAGCTGCAGCAGAAAAACAGGAGACGTATCGCCGTAAGACCGCAGTTGATAAACAAATAGATATAGGAGATGTCGTATACCTATATCTTCCCGAAACAAGAGCAGGGATTTCAAGGAAATTAATGAGACCAAATGTAGGCCCTTTTAGAGTTCTGAATAAACAATCACCAGTAAATTACGAGATAGCTTGCGTAAAAGAACCTTCAAAAACCCAAATAGTTCATGTAGATCGACTTTCAAAAATTAATGATAGAATTGTATTCCCGACTTTACACGAAATTAATCCTACACCTCAGCAATCTACTGATTCGAATAGGAAAGTAAAAATAGTTACTTCAGGGTTAACGATAGCGTGCAAAGAAAAGGTAAAAAGGCATTTGTTCTTAGCCCTGTAATTAATCCTCAGAGCAAAAGCTCAACGTCAATTCCAAATAAAGGAGTCTCATCTGTCCCAAAATGTGATGGTGGAATATCTCGAACAATAAAACATAATTATAATACTCGTTTCGCTCGAAAGAACTGTAGCACATAATTGACTGATTAAATGAATAATACAAACATTAACAAATGATTGTGTAGAGTGTATGTATAGCAATAAATAGTTTTGTAAATATATATATATGTTTTTATATCTTGAATTACTTATGTAACTGCTGACTAAAGTTCTTAATTCTAGCAGTCTGTAAGAAGTTTATATTTTAAATTAGCCAAGATTACATTGTGTGGTAAATAAATGTATACTTTATGTGCTATTTCTAATTGGAAATCTTATTAATTATCACTTTATGTATGATTTTAAGTAGAAAAAAATGTATTGAACAAATCATATCCATGCAAAATAAGTGCAAATGTGTGAATGTGCAAATATGTGAAGAAAAAAAATCTTCGATTTTTTTTCCAGGTAGATTATTGGTGTTGTATTCACTGGCTGGATAATTTTTATAAATTAAACTACCCATTTTTTTCTGGCTGGAAGTCCTTTTTTTATTATTTAATTCTATACCCCATTTCCCCCATTTTGACGAAGTGGAATGCCCTAACGTGGGACTTGGAGAAAACCGGTCCTGCAAGGGAAAAGCGAGGGGAGGAAGAAGAGAAGTGAAGAGGGAGGAAAAAAAGACAGAGGAGCTGCAGGACATCGCCGGAACGAGAGACCCGGTTGGTTTGGGGAGTTCGACGCTTTATTGGAGACTTCGAAAAGTAAAGTTGAAATTGAGAAAAAAGGAAAAAAGCTGATTGAAAGAGGTGGAGCCCTCTCAAATTGTGAAATTAGGAGATGCCTGAATGTCAGCATTTACATCCAAGTTGTCGTCAACCCAAGGCGTTTGCCATACGATTAAAGAAGAACGCTGGACTATTGTGATCAACCAAATTTGTGAACCCCTCTAAATAGGCCGGCCTATACTATCGACTGTTTATATATGTAAGTGAATGTTTTTTTTATTTATTTAATTATCCAGCCAGATTTTTTTTTGTGGTACCACCATTTACGTAACATTATTTAATAATTAATCTCACTAGAACAGGCAATCTAGGGTAACTTAATCACTCCACGTGAGTGAATTATCATTTTAATAGCAAAGTTGTAATAAAAGAAATAATACAAATAATTGAATCCATATTATTGTAAATAGATGTGTTATTTTCTTTTGTGAATTAAAAGAAGTTTTGATTACTAAAACAAAGCCAGTCTCTGCTTCTGTTCTTTCAGGTTAGAATCTGGGTATAAATAAAGACTTGAATAAATACACAACGCAATATTAAAAAAAATAATGCCTTATTTTAATATAAATTATCATAAGTGATCGTTTTATAATAATTGTAATTTTCTACACAACAATAATTGATGTGGGTCAACAGATGAAGAATTCTAAAGTTTATATTAGAATTATTAGGTTCAGTGATGTTTGCCTCCTGGACAACCAGGACATCCACGTCCCTATCCACTACAATATTCTTTAATTCAGCAAATTAAGCCCCAGAGAGGCAACCTGCATTCTATTGAAGGACATTCAATTTGAAAGATTCACGTCTGCAGTGAGTAGCTGTAGCCTCTAGCTGTCACTCATTTAGCACCACCTGGGAGGCTCGTGTGGCGTAAGGTATGCCACGGACGTGAGCAACATTACCTCCCACAGTTTCTGATTTTGAATTGTATATTGATGGCTCCAGATTGAATGAAAGTGGGAAGACAAAATATCTTGGAGTTACAATGGACAGCAAATTTAAGTTCTCGGAACATATCAAATACACTGGTACTAGAGTGGATAAAAGATTATTTATTTTAAAAAGACTTGTCGGTGCAGAATGGGGCTGCACCCAAGATATTCTAAACCTTACATATAACACGTATATGAAACCAGTTCTTAAATATGGCAGTGAGGTACTGATTTCGGCCCCACAATCTAATTTGGATATCTTGGAGAGAATTCAGAATAAAGCCCTTCGAATAATCACGGGAGATGGCAAGACAACTCCGATAGTGGCTCTCCAAGCCTTTCATCAATTTTCAAAACATCAAATTTTCCCATCGGTGTTGAGATACAGAAACAAGCGATTAATACTTTTGCTAGGATAAGAGCATCCCAGCTAGCTAGCTGGATTAATAACTGGCAGGCGAGTGTTCTTAAACTTCAGATCTCTCCAATCGAGTGTTGTGAAGAGATATTGAATGACCTAAATCTAAATGTTCCTGTTGAAAAATCTAATATACTGGTTAACCCTTTGAAATTTATGAAAATACCATATAATTTAAAACAGATGAAAATAGGAAAAAAGACACATTAGATGCTTTTCTAAAAATGAATACCTTGTCATTGTTGGACAATAATTACCCCGAGCCAGAATGGATCCGAATTTATACTGATGGTTCTAGGATAAATAATACTACGGGTGCTGATGCTTACAGCAGATTGTTCTCGCAGCATGCTCCAGTTGGTAAACATCTAACTAATTTTGATGCCGAAGTCCAGGTGATCCTCATGGCGGTGACCAATCTGCAATCTAACATGGAATCTTTTGAAAAGGCTGTCATACTTGTCGACTTAATATCAGCCATAGAATCAATTGCACTCCAGCGACTCACGGAATCTTCCCTTGTCAGTAAAATAAAACAAATTATACGGGAGCTCAGTTTGAACGGCAAAATGATAGAGTATCATTGGATAGCATCACATGTGGACATTGATGGTAACGAAAGAACGGACTTATTAGCCAAGAAAGGCACTAAATCATCTATTGAGGAGAGTGCTGTTCCAAGGGATTCCCTTAAGAGATGTATGTGAGAGCGGATCATGCTGAACTATAACAAGGATCTATCCAATAAATGCAGAGGCAAACAATGGGAAAATATTAATGACTGGAAAAAATTCAGTCACAGACCACGTAAAGAGGCTGTGGCCAATTTTCGATTGAACACTGGCCACAACTATCTAGCTGAACACCTAAAGAAAATCGGCATCTTGTCTAGTAGTCTTTGCCTTATCTGCAAGACAGACAATATGAATAGAGACCACCTCCTCGCCTGTCAGGAACTTGACCCTGCATTTCAGCAAAGCGGTGATGTTTGCAAGCTTTACTGGATCGCCAGGGATCGCATGTCCTGAACGCTTTCATGCTTCCGCCTCTAGCTTTTTAGACTTTGACTTTTAGATTTTAGAATTTTTATAATTTTTATCATATATATGTGTGTTTGTGTTTGTTTGCGAGTGGCCAGATGTTGATGGATTGGATTCCTTTTGGCCATATGTAACAACAACATATTAGAATTATATCTGCAATACAATATTAAATATTACTTCATCTCTTCAAAGATCTTATCAGTCTTCTTATTGTAGGTTCTTAATTAAAAACACAGGTTTATTAAACTAAAAATGTTAGAGAAAAGGAAAAATGCAAATGTCTTTCAAGAGCATTGTTTACTCAGATTAATTAGGGTCTCGAATATTAATTAGGGAAAATAAATATCGTCAAGAGTTGATGAGAAAAATGAACCCTTATATTTACTCACTTATTTGTCAAGTCCTTTTATATATCACCTGATTCTTAATTTTCTATAAAATAAATTCCCACAGTAAGTATAATCAAATCAGATTTTTAATTGATAGTAACATTTCCTGTCAGGAATAAGTCGAAATTTAATTAACCGTTTTTATCATTTCATTGCAATTGGATCAATTACCCTAATGACTATAAATAAATATTGCTTTACGGTAATTAATTCTTTATTTAACTATGTATTATAAAGTATAAATTAACGTTTTTATCTTCAATATAAAAAATTAATTTAAAACCTTGAAATGCAATTTTAAGTATAAAATGCTCTAAAACAATAAATTTTGATCAAGTTAACTATATTGTAGAATTTTGAAGATATGACAATTAATAGTTTAATGTGTTAAAATATTGAGTATTGACTTAGTATTGACAACACTAACATGAATAATAAAATAACTGAAAAGCCAGGTTTTTTTATCAACGTGTGCATTTTGATTTGGCATAATATTTCTTGCAATATCGATTGAAGGAATTTAGTGCTTAAAACATTATTCTATGAAACATTCTCTTAGGATAAAACTAACTGATGTAATGTATCCCTGGAAATATGAAATGTTACATTTTCTTAAAAATAATAATAGAAATTACTTCTTCCAGTTCCAGTTCTAATGAAAGATGATACTTTTACAGTATCAAGAAAGAATTAATGGAATTCATGAAGAAACATGATACTTTTTTGTTTGTTAATTCCCTGAAAATATTTGTCACTCTTGTAACTAATTAGTGGTAAAAGTAATTTCTGAATCTCGTAACGATTTAAAAATTTTTTAATACCGAGACATTGACTAAAATTTTTTAAATTTACTTTTTTACATATGCATCTGATCACAAATAAAATAATTTTGATCTCAAACAAAAGAAAAACAATGTTATAAGAATTAAAAATATGATTAATAAACTGCTCAATTACATCATTTTAAAGTATAAAACTTCATGAATGTTAAGATTGTTTGAGAGAAATATTATAATTTACTACTATGTACTCACATTTGAGCTCCAAATATTAATTGAAAAAATTAATTTTAAATCCAGTAAATTATCTCATTTATTGGGGCTGAAAAATTAGATTGGACAAAAGTTAAATCAAAAAATATTCTAAGGGAGATACTAAAAACTTTCTTACAAGTTTTTACTTGATGTACATACAAATTTTTATTTAAATATGTAACTAGTAAATTTCTTAGTAAATATTTGACCAACATATACAGAGAATGAATACATTGTCTTTAATTGTAATTTGGGCAAATTGCTTAACTACGAGAATAAAAAATTTAAGTATATTTGAAGTCTGCTTAGTTTTAACATAGGTATACTTATGTATTATTTATTTACATATTATGCTTAAGTAATATCATATCTTATTTATTATCCCTTGTAAAAAGTTAACGTAATTATACATGTTTTTTATTATAAAAATATAAGAACATGAAAGTATCAAGTTAGCAACTCATCATATGCTTACATGCATGAATTATTTAATGATACACAAAATCATAAAATTATCAAAATTAAAAGAAATACATGCATAATGAATATAAACAAATATTATTAATTTTAGTTGATTAGGAATATTAGAGTACTTCACATTTAAAAATATATTTCGATAAGTAAAACTTCAAGAAATATGACTATTTAAGTAACTCTATTTTTATGTCACATTAATTGTAAATTAAATTCACTTTGATCACTTTGGAAAGGAATTTAAATATTACTTAGCAGAACTCACCAAAATCAAGGCTACAAAACTAATATATATATCAAATTTCAAATCATATTTAACTTTTGATTTATATTTTTAACTTACGGCTCTAACATGTGTGTAAATTGGAGCTGTAAAGATATATAATGAGTTATTTTATGATTTTTTAATTAAAATGTTACATACAAAATAAATTTGAAATATCAATTTCTAGATCGAATTAAAAAAAAGAATGATAAATTTTTTTCTCTAAAACCTTGTTAAGAAAACTTATTTTATCGAGCATATTTGTAATTATGAAATTTAATGCATTCGTGAAATATTATAACTAATTGCATGAAATATAAATATAAAGTAATGTTTCCCAATTAAAACTGAAATTGAAAATCGAGCAAAAATATTTTAAAAGATTCAAGTCTAAATGCTTAATAATAGAGATATTTTAAAATAAAACATTTATTTATTTTCTTATTTAAGCTCAAAAGTAATTAATTGTGAAGCATAGCTAGTGCCAATATAAGTTACAATTTAAAATTGAATATCAAAGATTTAATTTTGACTATACCATGAAAATTTATTCATTTGAAGCAGCATCATTTTGATTGATTTCCTTCAAAAATTTTATTTATAATATTATTTTTCTTTTTAGCGAAATTACAATAAATATATGAAACACATTTAAATTAATTTCATAATTAGATTTTAAACATATTTTCAATAATTTCTAAAATGTTGTTTTCTTTTAACATTCATTGTTAAAGTTTTAAGTTTTCTTAGCATAATCAATGATTTCTTTCAAACATTAATTTAAACATTACTGTTGAAAACTTTTTCTCCCGTATCAGATATAGTATTTAAAACTACAAAAATATGTTTACTACAATATATGTTAGAGAATAAAATAATATTAAACATATTCATGTATTAGATTGCAAATGAATTAATATATTAATGTTTATATAATTGTGTTTTATTGAATTAGAGTCTTCAGTAGATTATAATTTGAATTAATATAAAACTTTTTCTGGTAATTTTGAGGATTAAGAAGATAATATAATGAAATTTCGAGCGTAAATTTCTAAGAACAAACAACAGTCAAAATCCTTCTTAACTTGATGAATCTAATAGACATAAGGAAGGGGACATCAAGGAGGGGCATGCGAAATACTTGAAATTTGCATGATTGGAAGAAAATGATGCATTATAAAAATGTTTAGCTTTTCTACGCATTCATGACATATAGATGACGGAACAAAACCAACTAACACGTTTAAAATAAAGAATTCATAAATCATGTATCTCGTACATAATTTGGATTTCTGTGTAGCATACTGGCAAACATTTGTGGCATAAATAATCATGTAAAAAGTAGAAATGATCATCAACAGGCTTCTTTCTTTGGTAGGCAAGGTTTAACAATCGGATTGAAGCTTACTTTATCGGAATATTACAGCTCTTATCGTAATAACATTCTTGACTATTTTCATAATAGTAAATTTATACGTTAATAGTACCAAGGTGAATTTCAGCTTGCCACTATTGCTAGCAGGTGAGAAGACACATATATTCTCTTAATGCCCATAATGGATCATGCAACCACTTTACTAGAGCTTACTGAAGAAATAGAATTGTTTGTAAAGCAGGTTTTTTTACACAAATAGTTTAACAACATTTACAGCAGCATTAACTATCAGCTTGACAAATAACCTTGACATTACATCAAAAATAGGAGTGCCATCAGTGACGATTTTAATGTCGAAACTAAACTTAGGAGAAGCTGACATCCTACTTTCAGAGTAATTTCAATTCTGCTTTGGTCCTCAAGATGGATTTCTACCTTCAAGTTAAATTTCTACCTTGAATAATTTATAAACTTCTTTTAGTATTTGACAATAATGTTAAATTAAATTCTGAATTTAATGCCCCTAAATACATAGTAAAACTTCCAAACGCAAGCTTCCCTTAAGCAGTCCTCGCGGGAATTTTTGAAAAGAGAAAGATATTCCATTACTTTTTGTCTAGTGAAACAATTTCATAAATGCATGGATAAAGTGCATATTAATTTTCATTTTTAATTTCTTTCAACTTTTCCAAGTAAAATAAATTTTTCATTGAGTCTAAAACTTGATGAGTAACGAAATAAAATATCTGTTGATGTCATATTTCCTTCAGCCACACAAAATAATTGCATTTAACATTGAGATCAACCACTCGGAATGTTAGTGAAAGATTAGTGAAAACTCTCTTCATGTTTTTGGAGCATTTTTATTTAATAATGCCAAGTCAATACATACATATACGTATGACGTCTCATTGTAAATAACTCTAAAAATTATTTTATTATTTACTGAGGAAATAAAAAATCTGCTGAATTTTTTATTAAGAGTATTCAATTAGAAAAAAATTGTAATTAACTCTACATTTAGTGAGATTTATGTAATTCAAATTACATTTCTAGTGTTACATGAAATTCTAATGAATTTTTAATGTTGCATAATTGCACATCAAACAATGTACATTAATTTGATTTAGGCAATTTAAATATCTTTCTTTTGTTACTTTATATTCTAATGTATTTTTAACGAAGAATATTTGGATTAAATTAAAATTAAATATATATTTAATGGTTTTTATGTATTTTAAATTTTATTTTTTAAACAAAATCTTGTGAAATTTTTGAAAAAATAATTCAAAATACTTAAATTATTTTCAATTAAATTACTATTAAAATGTAAATACACTTTAATCTTAAGCTAAGTATTATTTCATTTAAATAAATAATACCTTAACTTAAAATACATAATTGAAATTATGAACTAAATTAATCATATAAATTAATAAATTAAACAAAGGAATTGAAATTATTAAAATTCTAACAAATGATATTGAATTTTTAGTTTTCCAACAATTCCACCATTCTTATCGGAGAAAAGAAAAATTGAAAAATTTTAATAATAAAACGAGGATATTTCTTTTCTTCTTGGACGCATTTAAATTTCTTTCCTGAAATAAATTCATTTAGGGTAAGTGTTTTGAATGCACCAAAATAATAAGAAATATTTATTGTATATAATTTAATTTTAAAGAATTCAGGAGATAGGTAAGAAATTAAAGAAAATATAAATAAGTAAAACAATCATATTTCCAAATATGGATGTAATACTTTTTTACTTCAATTGATAAATTTTCTTTTTTATTACCAATATTCTATAGTAAATTGAATAATATTTGCAGCAAAGATATAAAGAAAAATGCAAAAAAATCGCAAAAAGAAACTCCAATTTTAATAACATCAAATATTTTACATGTATATTAGATGGAAACAATAACTCAAAATATATAGATGGAACTATCATCACAACAGTTATTAAAACTATTAAATTAGATTAAAAGATTTTTTTTCCTTTTTCTTAATTTCAAAACTTTTCATAAAATTCTATGGTTACCATCTGTAATTATATTTCATATCTAATGATACTTGAAATATGAAAATATAATGTATGTATGCAGGTATGTATGTCTGTGTGTGTGTTGTATAACATGCATAACTCAATAATCGCATGTATCGCTGTATACTAATTTCTTTCGAAATATGAATATCAAGTATATGCCATAGCAATAATAATTTTAAATAGCTGTTTATGAAAAAGCACTTAAATAAAAATCTAAAATTGTCACTGTCTATGAATTTAACAGTAACGCCTACTTAAATTGAATTTAAAAATGCATTTTAGAACTCAAGGATTAAATAAAAATTCTGCAATAAAATGTGTGATATTATGCTTGTATTGTAATAATTGCTTAACATATTAAATTACGCTTAAAAATTTAGAAAAAAAAACCCTTTAGAAATGAAAAATTTAAAGGTACTGTATACACTTTTAAATATAAAACACTTTAAATTAAGCTTATACATAGTAGTTTTTTAAGATTTTATATAATATAGTGGTGAAGAATTTAAAATATACGATAAATAATATTAACACTTGAAATTGTGTTTTTAAATTCACATTTATAACTTTATGTATTTCATAAAACATAAAAACACAGGTTTTTAATTTAAATATGTAAAAAAGTGAATTATTTCAATGATGTTGATATGATAAATTTTACATATTACATAGCTTGTATTCTTTAATAAGAAAATTTTAAAGTATACAGTATTAAACACTTGTTTACTCAAGTTATTTTAATCTTAAGCAAAAGATTCGATTTATAAGTTCTTTTTCCAATTAAGGTAATATAATGAAATTTATTAATAATCAAATAAAGACCTCAAAATAAATTTTTGCATAAAATTATATTTTATCTTATAGATTGACTGTCGCAAGTGAAATTGTACTAATAATTAGATAATAAAATATTACTTAAAATTTATGGAAATGTATTATTATATTACTCTATTCCTAAAAAATTTATTTTGCGTAGTGGTGAATTAAATGATAAAACACTTTTTAAACCACATTATTTAATCCATATTAATAACTCAGAAGATCGAAATGTCTATTGTAAGGACAGCAACTGTCAATTAAATTTTATTATTTTTTGCTCTAGTATGAAATTATATATCTAATTATAAAACTGCAATGACAATATAATTAATATTCTGATTGAAATAATTGCTAATTCATCTAGGCAGCATTAGCTAGTTCGAATTTCTATTTAAATTAATGATTTTGAGTCATCATTTCTGAAATGAATGATAAGCTTATATTTTATAATTATTTTATAAGAAATATAAGATTTATATTTGTATTTTAAGCGAAATATTTTGACATATAAAAATATAAGGTTCTTCCTAAATATTTGAATTCCTTACAAGATATTGTTCTTTTATTTCTAGAATATGAATAAAAGTATTTTCGATTTTTGGAAATAGATTTACATCTGTTTTAAAACAACTTAGCATTTTATGAATGTTTATTTAAAAAAAAACATTAGATTAATTATATTTTGATTGTATTTGCATATAGTTAAAATATTTCCAACAAGAGGTAGACAAATATACTTAAAAGTTTAAAACGTTTAAAGAACGAAATTATATAAAAGTTTCATTGAAAGGTACGAAATTAGAAATGCGTCAATGTTTAAATATTATAAAATTTTACTTTAAATTTTCATTGACTGCATAATAGAGCTTACAGTTTATTGGATAACTTGACTATAGAACATCATTTGATACCTAAAAACATGGGCTAAATATTTGTTGGCTAAATATGCTTATTCAGTAAATTTCAATTAATTGATAATCAATTTCATTTAATTTCCTCAGCTTATGAATATCCTTGCTATTCATTTGAAATATATTTTAATATTTATTGTAAAACGTTTCTTTCTATCTTTTCACAAAATTAGAAAAGAGCAAATAACATGTTAGTATAGTTGTAAAAAAAGACAAATTTGACAATTATTCATTGTTTCTAGAATATTTTTCCTGTAAAATCTTAATTAAATCTTTTTTGGTAAACATTAATGGTATATTTTTCAAATGGCTATATTTTTACTCCATGTTTAATGCATTTGGTGAGGTGAGAGGATTTTCTAATGATTATTTAAATCAACAAGCATATTATTATTTTTCAAAATGCTTGAGAAATTTGTCAAAAGAATTAATTTCATTTCATGGTAATTATAAATAAAATTTTAAAAATAATTGATTATATTATATTATAATATAATATATACATATATATATATATATATATATATATATATATATATATATATATATATATATATATATATATATATATATATATATATATATATATATATATATAAATATTTATATGATTGAATGATTTATATACATAAGTGATATGATCTTAAATACTTATGATGTAAAAGGTTTTCATGAAAAAAACGACAAAATATTTAAAGTAAACATAATTCTGAATTTCAATATGAATTTTTAATAAATGGTAACTATATTTGTAAGCAATCTGAAAATTATTTGCATATTTTTGATAATTTATAATAAACCCCTCATATGAAATTTATAAATTTTAAATGAAAAACACCTCTCTTATGTGTTATTACACTTGTTTAAAAACGGGTTAATGCAAATTTCTTAACATATAAGAAACTATTTAAAATTTAAACCATTTGAAAATATATTTTAAAATAATTTAAGGTCGTCAATTACAAAACTTCTTATAAAACAATTAAACACCTGTTTAATAATGTACAAAAATTCACAATATATATATGTATGTATGAGGGGTTTATTATAAATTATCAAAAATACGCAAATAATTTTCAGATTGATTATAAATATAGTTACCATTTATTAAAAATTCATATTGAAATTCAGAATTATGTTTACTTTAAATATTTTGTCGTTTTTTTCATGAAAACCTTTTACATCATAAGTATTTACGATCATATCACTGATGTATATAAATCACATGATCTTAAATATACATAATGTAGAAAATCAAAGAATTCAAGTGTTTTCCTTCAGTGTTTTATCCAAAAATATATCAAATATTTTAACAAAACCCCTGCAAATTTTTAACAAAAACATAATTGGTAATCAATTGTCTTCAAATTAAATTAATCAAATATAAATAACACAAATTCAGATCCAAAAATGCTTTATCCAAAAATATATCAAATATTTTAACAAAATCCCTGCAAATTTTTAACAAAAACATAATTGGTAATCAATTGTTTTCAAATTAAATTAATCAAATATAAATAACACAAATTCAGATTAAAATGTTTTGTTACGAATCCGTGGAAATAAGATCCAATATGCATATAATTTTAGTTTTTCGCATGCACTCACAACAATTTTAGCTACGATATTGAAAAAACTATATAAATATAGAACTTTAGATTTTTTATATTTAAATTAAATGACTAAACAAATTACTTGAATAGGATAAGATACATTTAAAGTTAACATATTTTAACTAAAATAAGTAAATAAACTTAAAACTTTCTTTTAAGATTACATTAAAATTTCAAAATAATAGTTTTTTAAATGTAAATTAATTAATTTAATAAACGATACATTATTAGAAGCTTATAATAAGAATCAGAAACCATGTACAAATATAATATATACATATATTATAATTATCCCTACAAATGAGCTTCAGAAAACGCTTTTGCTGTAGTTACGGAATACTTTACAACAGATTTTAAATTTAGTTCCATAATAAATTTTAATAATTTTGAAAACTTATTTTGGTAATCAAACCCTGGTAATGAAATATTACAGCTTAGAATTAATGAAGAACTCCACAAAAACTCTCGATCATACTAAACTAATAATTAACGTAAATAGTTGCATTATAAAGAATTATTATGACGCACTAATATTATGATAATCATTTTTATAATAATACACAAATGGAAGATAGAGTAATTAATGTGTTCAATCACGTTTTTTCGAACGTTATACCGTGTTTATTAGTCTATAGGTAATATTAAATTAATATTTTGCCCCATGAAATGATGATTTTATAATTTTATTTATTTTAAACTAACTCATATTGTATTCACATTTGAATATTAAGTGATGAAGCATTTAAAGCCTGCATTATTATTTTGGAGTTCCACATTTAATATAGAAAAAATTATGATAGTCCCAGTAATAGGAATATAACAAACATATAAAATAAGTGTTTATATATATACTTTACGAATTTTCTTAAACTATACTTTCAATTTTTGCAGACTCGAAAATATATTTTGAAAACAGTGTGACTTTGATCAGTGTAAAATCAGCATTTGTAAAGAATATTTTTAAATTATTAAAATTAAATTATTATTAATTAATAAGTAAAACATTTGCAATAATGTTTACATTTTTTTCTGAAATATCTACTTTAACGAAAAGTTGAAAAAACAATAATGATATCCAATGAAATACTAATGACTTTATAATAATAATAATAATGATTTAATAAGAAAATTCTCAAATTTTATTAATTTTTAAGAGCGTACAGTTTTTAAGGGATATTTTACCATGTTTACATATAATTAAAATAATTATATCATTTTATGTGAAATAAACAATATATATATATATATATATATATGTATATTATATACATATATATATATATATATATATATATATATATATATATATATATATATATATATATATATATATATATATATATATATATATATATATATATATATATATATATATATATATATATATATATATATATATATATATATATATATATATATATATAGATATATATATATATAATGTTTATGATTAGATATTAGAGATCTAATTAACAAATATCATTTCATGATTCTACATCATGAAAAACATTATTAATTTTATGTAATTATCTAAAAGTAATTATTCAAAAACAATAATTTCAAATATATATGTTTAATTTGAAAGTGAAATTAATAAGTTGTATTGTGTTCACATCAAATTTAATAAATAAAATAATTTGCATTTATTAAAACAACAACAATAGTGATAAATTTAATCATAATTCTAATCATAAACTATTTTTAAAAAACACTAAAACTACAAAATACTTTTACCAAAAAATAAAATCATCATGAATACATTTTAAAAGTATTAACTGAAAACGAAAACTCATTTTTTTACGGTTTTGTTGATTATAACATTTTTTAAAAACAGAATATTAAATTTATGTGTGCTTCAGAAAAGTTTGATTTAAAAAGAGTCTAAATTCTCCCATCATGATTCGGATTAAAAGAAATAATCACTTTTGAAAAGCAAAGAAAATGCAGTAATCTTCGATATCATTAGAAAAATAATTCTGTAGTTTTTTTATTTAAAGTTTATTTCAAATAAAATTTAAATGTATTGATGTATTTAAACCTGCGTTAAGTGGTAAATTTAAGGACGATGAAATTGCTCAGAATATGTGCTTTGCAAATTATTTAATGAGATAAAAATTATTTTTCAATTTTTAAATTAATATTTAATTCTTGAGCATATAAATTGATAATAATATAAAAACTGATATTAGTATAAAAATTTAAATATGCGTGTTTCTCTTAAAATACAGAGCTGGAAAGGTAAAATGGTATTTAAATTCATTTTTTTATGAAAAACAATTTAGGATTTTTGAATCACACATTCAAAGTTTTATGTTAGGTTAGTGCAGTATAATGGACAATTAAATTACGACGTCATTTATGAATAGTTTAATTTTTATAACAAATATTATTAAATTAAAACATAACTATAAATAATAATAACTAATTAAATATTAGCATACTTAAGAATAAGCATATTTTTTAATTTAAGAAAAAATTATATAAAAACAATAACAAAAAATGACATGCATATTATATGTTTTCTAATTTACAATTATATAATAATATTTCTTTGTATTAAAAGTTTAAAAATCAGAAAATTCTAATTTCAAATAGAACGGTTTTCTCATTTGAACACAGCGTCTTATAGCATGTGCATTGATGAGAAAAATAACATGTTAATACAGTTAAATAGAAAAGTAATTCGAAATTAACTTTTGATTACTTCTTAACAAAATTTTCACTTGTATTTTCAGTTAATCTTGTTATCGTTGAAAATCGAAATATATATTTGAAAGAAAAGATAAAAAATTGATAATATTTTTTATATGAATTTAATTCAAAATTTCAAGGTTTATTTCTTTGAATAATATGTATTTGTGTAAGCAAATCTCAATTTTTAAAATATAATGGTTTTATTATAAAAATTCATGAACATTCAAGATCAATGTTTTATCATATTGAATAAAGATGAATATTTTTTTATTTGAATCATATATACTGTAATAATAATGGAATCATTTTTGTTTACTTAAAAATGTTGCTTAGTTTATTTTTAAATATATTATGTTAACGAATTTGAAAACAACTTGAAAGACTGTTGAAGTATTAGCAATCATTGATAAGCGCGTATTGCATATCATTAATGAAGGAACACTTATATCAAAAGCTAATAATATTTAAAAGCATAATAATATAATATGAAAGACAGAATGTGATACTTAAAAGAAACATGTGAGTTAATATTATTAGGATTTATTCAAAATAAATGACATAAATTAGTGATAATTTGAAATAGATTAAGTTTAACGAAAAGAGAAAAAGAAGATGAAAACAGAGAAACCAGTAAATGAAATAAGCAAACCCAAAACTCCTAGATTTCAATAACCCTAATTATCAATCACAAAATTAGTTCATAAAATAAGGGTACAAATAACATGAAAAATATTAATACAACTACTATAAATAAAGTTGTAAGTAACAACATTGTAGTATTTAGGCATAAAATTAAGAAAAAATACTAGAAGCAAGCAGATTTAGTAAGTTATACTTTATTCATATATAAAATCATGTATCTTTCTGAAGTATCCTATTATAGGTTTAATATTTGAAATTTCTGTGTTTTGCTATGAGTAATTAAACATATTTGGGTAATATGCAGATATGCACAACAAAGTAAAGTTTGTTGATTAATTTCATTTGACATTCATTGACATCATTTGACATTAATTTCATAAACATAGTTTTGAAAGATAGTTAAATTAAAAGCAATTTATTTTTATTAATTACGAGTTATAAAACTGAAGACATTGATATGTTCCACAAAAATAAAATTTCATTCAATTTTCTTAATTTCATAATCAGTATTTTAAAGTAAAACTAATTTGTAATTGAATAAATTTTTATGGAAAATCGTTTAAATGATATTTATTATCTAAATTTCTTTTAATTAAAGTATAAATACATATTTTTAATTAATTATGAATTAATGCTTAATGCTAAAATCATGTATGAAATAAATATTAAATGTGTGAAATGTAACAGATATAATTATTTTATTCGAATAACTTTTTATGTAAATTACTTTTTTTCACAAAAATATTATTTCGTTTGAACTGAAAATAATGAGTTTTTCACATGTAGTTCTTTTATTTATCACATTACTTAAGTAAAAATTTTTTAAAATTCATTTTGATCTTTTTTAAGTCGTCACAGAAACATAATACCTTTAACATGAAATTAATTTTTGGCTTTCTTTTGCACAAATCATAAATATAAACAGATTTCAGAGAACTTTTTTATTAATGTGAACTTTGTTAAAATGCATCTGGTTGAAACAACACAAAAACCTTTAACACAAAAGTATAACTCAGTACGTTTAAATAATGTGAAATTATGATAAAAGTTAACATCTTTACAGTTTTTAGCTATAAAGCTCTTATCGAGCACTCAAATTTTAATATATTATTTTTATTATGATAAGATCATTTGGCCAAATTTCGAATTTATATAATATACATGGGTCATTTATCTGTTACAAAACTAGTTCCTAATACAAGAAAGTATTGTATTCAAAACATATTTATTAATTATTCGAAAAATTATTTTATTATTACATGGACTTATAACAAATATTTAAGTCATCATTTTTCCTTTAAAATTTAATACATTATCACCATTTAGATAAATTTATTGATATTTTAATTAGAATGTCTTATATTAAACAAAACATCATGTGCTTTTAAATCTCAATTTATAAAGAAGTTTAATTCTTATATCCTTTTGACAATAATTAAATATGACACAATTTTATTTCATATTATTTGTTAATTTAATAATTTTATAATTTAAATCTCTTCAAGAAAAATTTTCTTTTTTGTATTCGTTTGTTACATTCATAAATTTATAATTGTTTATTCTAACCAGAGTTTTTATACTTTTTTATACATAATTTGTTCTGTTCCGTTTGAAAGATTTATAGCATTTTCATGATGGTTTCGAGGAAAGCCTTTGGAGAAGATTCAATTCTTTCACGTTTCTTCGAAATAGCACTCCTGGGAATCATAACAATGGCAATAATTTTAACTCTTTCATTCGATTTACCTTTATTTATAAGCCAATGGTTTTCTTTGTCATGTCAATATTCATTGTTTCACACAATGAGTTTTGGGTTTTAAATATATGCATGTTTATGTATCCTTTTTACCACCTAATAATGAATGTAAGTGATAAACAATATACTGAGCCTAATTATTTATTATATTTTTGTAGATTTTTTATAGACGTGTTTTTTTAAAATTTATTTAATTTAGTTACGCAATTATAGATACACATAACATTTAATTTTTACAATACTTAAAGAGATATTTAAAACGTTAAAAATTATGAGGAAATTGTGTCCCATTTCAGCCTGCTTATTTCAAAAGTGGTATAAACAATATATCAAGATGTCTCTGGACCTGATGAAAACAATCTAATCAGATCAACATGACATGGATAAAATTGAAAATCATTATAACTCTATTATTACAGTAAAAGTTCTAAAATACAGCCTTAATTATTTAAAACGAATATGAAATGAATAGAATGATAAGTACTCTTAACGAATAATAAATGACTACAAGATAGATAAGAGTAGAAAAAATTGTTATTTATGTGTTAATATTGAGTATTCCAGCATAATTACACATTCATTTACTAAATATAATATCACTCATTTTTCTAGTTTTACTACATTGAAGTGCTTACGGTGCCCCACTATTTTTTAAATATAAAATATACTAAATTACCTTGAATATAATTAGACTATAAAAAATAAACCAGCCAAGAAATAAAACAGTAAATTGCAATAATTTATAGAATCTAAAGTTATAGAATACAAAAGCAAATGTTGGAGTAATTAGCAACAGATGTGTTGTTAAAAAAATAAAAATGACATTAATTTGACATGTTTTTATCTCTCACTAGTATTACACATTTACCGTATTTCACAATATTTTTGATGAGATATTTAGAGTTTCAAAGTTTGTAGAAATAATTAGTTTCATTTTTTTCTACCTCGCAATTTCCCGTTCAAGAAGAGGGGAGGAGGAAAAATGTAACTACAGCATATTCAAGTGCATCCCAAAGTATTTCAGTGTAATTCATGACTTTGTCTTTCCTCTCTTAGTGTGAAATGCCTTCTTCGTACTACATATAGTCGTTGATGAAAGCTAAATTACGAAGGAACACTACAGAATAAAATTCTACAATAAAATCTGAGTATCATGCTGCCTTCATTGATTTTCATCTATAGAAAATACTAAGTTGTCAGTGGTTAAACCTAAGAGATATGAAAGGAAATGTTTATGTTGATCATTATGTTTTCACACTGCAAAGTATGACGTTCAATGACTTCCTAGATCAGCTTCTAGGTGCTTCATATTCTCCCGAATTTTATCATTTTTCAACGGGTTGAAAACCAAAATTTTGCTAATATGTTAACATAATTGCAAATCAATTGGCATAATGAAATAACATATTGATGACACTATTTAATGATTTACTACAAAATTTAAGTTCACACACACACAGCGCAAATTCGTTCTAACGTTATCTAGCATACTACTAGATAACCGCTCTTACGCTATAAGAACATATAGTGCGAAATGTCAAGAATGCTCTTGATTCCACTTAACTACAACAGATATATCATTTTTCCTCAAATATAAATTTTGTCTGACAAAACATAACACAGTGGGTGATTATTTTGCTAGCTTGGATTATTTACATAATCACTGCATGACAAAATGATGAATATAAAAGAATCAAATAGTGTTTGCAAATGACTGAAATATTTCATTATCATCAGTGATATGTCAAAGTTCAGATTAATTTCTTCTGTACGTAGTATAAGCAAGGATGTCTTAAAATCAAATATACTATTTTTATAAGCTACTGTGTTATCCATATTTAAATACAATACTTATATCCATGCACAATATTGGCTTCTAATACAACTAACTTTCTTTCATATTTGCAGATACGTAACCGTAATTGGCAATTATATAATATATTTACATATTTTCATGTAACTTTGAATTGAATTGTAGATTCTGCAATTCAGATTAATTTTAAAAAATCAATATATTTCTTTACAAGTTTAATTTTTAACTGCAGTGATTTAAAGGCAATATTTATTAACGATATGATTTATGAATAAGTTAATTAATTAAATAACATTCAGTTATATTAGTCTTAATTATAACAAGATTATACAAGTAAAATCAGCTCTTTGGTAGAAATATTATTGCTTATTTTGTAATAATTATTATAATAGAGAAAGTCTCCATTTTGTTTATAAAAAAAGTAGACAGAAATACCTTAAAAGCTTAGGACATTAGAACAAGGAATTTTACATAGAATTTTTGAGTTGATACATAAAATGATAGTAAAGCCACAATCACTTGCAAATGGTTTTTTTAATATATTAAATAAGTAACTAAAACATTTTTTCATATAAATTTAGCACGAAGCATATGATTAATAAAAAATTCCTTTATGTACGGATCTTATACTTTATTTTAATTTTATATTGTAATTTTTATACTCACTTTATTATTAATATTTATAACATAAATAATTCAAAATTTCTCCTGAACAACAATCATGTATAAAAATACCTTTTTATTAAATTAAAATAAACAGCTGTAAATTCGTATATTCCTTATTCAAAAATCAATATTATATAAATAGTGATATAAACAAAAATTTTGAATGAATAATAATGGAAATTATACATGATTTTTAAATAATGAAGGGAAAATTTCAAGGTTAAGTTTATTAAAAACAATAAGCAGGTTTTAAAAGAAACAAATGTTTTTTTATTTTTAAAATATATTAAAAATTGTTTATCATTGAATTTACGAAATTTCGAAAACATCACAAAACTTCACCATGAAATTTATGAATATATTCAACGACTTTCTATCATGCCTATCTATGCATTTTCTATCTTCAGCAACTTAAGCCCATTAACATTATGAGCATTTTAATAAAATTAATATAAAGCATATTACTGCTTCTTTTTACCAAAAATATATGAGGCAGTTAAAAAAAACACTAGTACATAGATGTAAGATACTAGTAAATACATATTTTAATTTGTAAACAGATATTTCAATTTATAAAACAGCAATAAATTTGTATAAAAATTTATACCTGTTTTATAAATTAAAATTTCAGAAAAAGGAAAAGCTTACTCTTTTTAATTCGTGTAATTTGACACAAATTTCAGAAAATAACCTTCGTACTATTGAAACTACAATTTGTAGTTTCAATGTATCTTAAATTTACTGCAATTCACTTACTGAGAAGCTAAAAGAGAAACAATTATTTATTTGCTACGGAACAGAAGTTCGTGATAAATTAGTTTCCTTAAATTTTCTTCAATCGCACTTTTAAAATAATGAACACTTTTAATCATAAATTTTATTCCCTAAGATTTATGCTTCTAAAACGTTTGTAATTTTTATTTAAACAATTTATAACTATCCTGCTATAATTTAACATATTTTACGATAAATAATGCACTATACACTTTAATAAGTAATTAATTTATTAACTTTCATTCAGTGTGGTTTGGAAATTGTTAAAAATAATGGATTTGTTAATGATGTTTATGTAAAGCATGCATTTCAAATATAAAACATTCAAATTCTTAATCCATATTAGTAAGAACATTTTTAAATCAATGTATTCTAATGTAGTTTTTACTATCACTGTTCAATTAAATCCTCAATTCAATTGATTAAATTTTATTGGTCTTAATAAATGATTAAACAATTAAGGCATTGTTTAAGAATATAGAATTAATTTATACGTATTTCACTAATTATCTATCTATGTGTGTGTGTGATTTATAAGCAGTTTGTGTGTGTGTGCTCCCAAATGGCTAAGACTAATCCAAATTAAGATTATACATATCAATTATAGCATTTTAAAGTAAAACATAAAAGGGAGCAAAACATAAAGAAATGAAACAAAAAGGAAAATAGATTGTTTATTAAGATATCAATTACTTTTATATTTCCATTATTATTGTGTTATATAATTCAGTATGCATCTACAATAATTAAGAATTTGTTTATGAATATAAATATTTTTAAAAGTTTTTTGTTATTTTATGAGTTATCGATACTTTATTATTAAACACAAGAATTGTGCATTGCACTATTACAATCAACATTGTATCATAATCAAAATATTTCATAATTTTTCTTGCTTTAAATAAAATACTAAATTTATTTAGTAAAATTAAATAATTCTTTTTTACTTTCCTTCATAACACTTATTTTTTATTACTTTTCAACTATCCTTTATGAAAGTATCAAAACATTCTAATATCGTTCATATTATTTAATATTCAATATACCACAGTTTGCTTCAATTTAAGCTCTCTCTATATTTATATAGATAATTCGAATTAAAATGAAGATATGAGAAAATCTTTGCGAATTTTCTTTAATGTTTGTAAAAACACATTTGGAATTTATTTTTTATTTCCAGTTTATTATGACCACATTTATTATTTGTTTTTAATTTCCCATTTAAATTATAACAATAACTGACTTTGCATTTTTAAAACTAAAGTTTGAAAAATTTGCTTCTTGTGATATCTGTAAAGTATAGAATCTTACTGATCAATGCTTTGTATCATAATATTAAAATACATTATTCGAGGAAAAAAAATTATTTATATTAAGATCAAAACTTATAATTTATTTTTCTTAATGTTAATGGTGAAAAGGTAACATGATAAACAAAAAATATTGTTAAAAATAGAAGAAAATCAAAAACATTTTTTTATAAAAAAATATGTTTAGTTATTAAGCATTTGGCTGTTAATATTCGGGATAGTCTCAAGTAATACCTGCAGTCTAAAAAATAAATAAGTGCGGTCTAAAGATTTTTGTCCTGATTCAGACATAATTAACAGTTAATTACACAAAAATTATTTAAATAAGTATTTTCTGCCTGATTTTATTATGGTTTTCACAAATAAAAACTCTAAATTTGTATCAGATGACTATGAAGGCCAGATTTTCACTAGAGGAAAATTTAGAAAATTTGCTCAATGTTAGTCTTGTGTTGAATATTCTTTTGGTGTAATAGTCAAAGTTGAGAACTATATTTTTGTCGCAAAGGCATCATATTTTTGTTTAGATGCAGCAATTCTGTTTTAAAATTATGTCGCGGCATTAAAGCAAGAAATTTTTTTTAAATATAACACTACATTTTTCCTCCATTTAATCACATTAAATTATGAAAACAAATTTAACTACTCCGACTTAGGATTTCTCAAAACTATTCTCTTAGTGTAATCAACTTTATAAAACTACCAATTTAATATAAGTAATCATTTTCTCAATTTCAAGAATGTATAATAATTAAGTAATTTTCGGTGTATAACTTATGCAGAAAAATATTTCCATAAGCCAATAGCATCCTTCGAAAGATACTGATATATCATTGCAGACCAACGTGCTCATCATGCTGTATTATTTTGTATGATTGTGGAGGCCATTAGTTCCTATTCAAAATTTCTCATTGACAATTAATAAAAAATCAAATTTGGTTCTTTCTCAATCACCTTTTAGGATTTTCATTGCAACATAAATTTTAAGAATAAATTAATGTTGACCTTTACAATTTATTAACTATAAAATGTGTCCATAAATGTTAAATAATTTGTGTTAGTATGTAAACATTTAGATTCGTAGATATTAAAGAATATTAGAATTTAATTTAATTCAGAAGCATATAAAGCAATAATTCTAAATGTCTATTTTCATTAACGTCGAATGTTGAGATAATACGCAATAAGAATATATATATTAGCACGTTGATTACATTATATTTTAGTACAATTAACTAGTATATTTTGAAAACCAGTTCTTCTAGTCAAGATAAAAGTTATCAGAAAATTAAATTGAGTGAAAAGTTTAGTAATGCTATTTACTAAAATACGTAAGCAAATTTAATTTTTATAAAATTTTCGACTAAGCACAAATGCACAAATGTTTAACATATATTTATGCTTAATCTTGAATATTTATTTCTATATATATATATATATATATATATATATATATATATATATATATATATATATATATATATATATATATATATATATATTGCTTTTAACTCAACTGATAACACGACCACGCCAAAATGTAACTGAGCACTTTTCAAATTCGAAAAAAAACGAAGTTTTCCTTCTATCTTCTGCTAACAGATTAGTGTATATAATCAGTAATTTGTGTTAAGTTAATTATGGAAATGATCAATAAATGATGGACTTGTAAAAAAAAACATTTTTCAATCAATTATAGAAATATTTCATATATTATATATTACATACATTTACGCATATATTTAAATAAGTTAAAAATTTGAAGTGTTAGATTTTTATTTCTAAATGCATGCTCTACATTCCACAATATTATTTCTTCTAAAACACATAATGTTTTGAAAAAGATTTAAATATTTTTTGAAAATATACGTCCAAATTTTCAATTTATTAATTAATATTTCTATATTATACAGAAAGAAAAATCCTGATTTTACACAGCAAACTACACAACTGAAATTTAAATTAATGCAGAATTATTCTTTATATAGTATTGAACGCAATTAATCCTAGACATCGAAAAATCTCACAAGTCTTCCAAACAAATCATGTTAATGAATAAGATGGCTGAAAAATAATTATTTTAGGAATTAATAAATTCATTCAAATCTTTTTGTTCGGGTTTTAAACTTCTCTTTGTAAGTAAATCAGCTTACATTCCACTAGAGTTAAATAGGATTAAATTATTTTATTTTTATTTTTTCCAGATACTATGTTAATTAAAGTAAAATTGAAAGTTCATATGACATTTGATTTTTATAAAATAGTTTTATTTTAAATTTATTTTTGATTTTATTATTATTGATATTACTTTTACCTTATACTTATTTTTATAAGATCTTATGGCATTTTAAAGTTCTTATAAATTAAATTTGTAATTTTATATGGAATATTAACATTGATATCTCTGAACAAATATGTAAATTATTAAGGTCATTTGAAATGCTACAGTTAGAAACAAGTCACTATCCAGGAAATAATTCCATGATCTAAAGTTAATATTATCTAAAGTTAAAAGATAATTTTTAAATTAAGTTTTCAATACAAATCTAAAATCTTTAACAGGTGGATAAGGAAGACATATAAATGAATGAACTAAAATGATGTTTTATTTTTCTATATGTTTATAATAAAGCTCTTTACCCATTAAAATGAAATATTATATGAAAAAGAATTACACAAAAATTTACGAAAAATTTTTAGCGAGTTAGAACACTGATGAATTTAATATTTATTATACCATATTGACAATAAGATAAAGAACTTATTGATGCAACTGGTGAGGTACTCATTTTTAAATATTTTTATTAAGTAAAATTAAGGATTTTTATTTTATCTTATGCTCACTTATTTCTAAGTGCCACAAAAATTGTGTATTTAAATATTAAATATAAAAATTAAAAAATTAAATAAACTCCTTTTAGAGACAAAATTAGAAAATATTATTTTAATTAATTGTACATTACATCAAAATTTCGTGAAAGAAGTTATAAAAATGTAGTTATTATAAAATTATAAAGTTCGTATGTGTAAAAAAATAATCACTAGAACTAATGAAAAATAATTAAAAATTGAAATCCAATTGTAATTGGCCACTCAATTTTTCGTTAGAAAATATTTACTTTATTAAAAGCATCTTTAAGATTAATATTTATGATTCAGAATGATAAGTTAATCATCTGTCATTGATATACAGATTTGGAAATAATTCATTATTTCCAAATCTGTATAACAATGTATAATAAATCAATCAAAATCAATGTATAACAAAAATATGATCTGTTAAGTATCACTTAACAGATCATATTTTTGTTTTTAATCTGCTATTAGAATTAGAAACATGATCTTAATTAATTGTTTGTAATTTTAATCACAGTGTTATGTACAAAATGCTTAAATGAGACTCAGTACATCTAGCATTCATCATTAAATTTTTTTTAAATAAACTATAGATATTCAATGCAATTCCACTAAATAACTATATAAAAATTTTGAGGTTTAACTAGTCTATTGTTTTAAATTAAAAAGACTAAGGTTATTTTAAATAAAGAATTAAAAAGATATGTGTGTCAAAAATATTTTTAAAAATAAATAAATGTACTCTTGAAAATATATTAAATACATATTTTAAGCCAGTATTAGTGAAAAATGTCATTTTAATTTTAATATAAAATTTAATTCAATTATATTCATAAAAAATTTATTTGCATTCATTTCATTTAATCCCCCAAGCAAAGGAAAAGAACAACATTAATTTTAATTAAAGTTAGGCAGTAAATTCGAAATTTTACGAAAATATTTTATTTTCAATGAAGGCAAAAGAGAATATAAATACTTTTTTTGCGTCTATTAAATAAAAATAGGAATTATTTATTAAAACGACAATAATTATCTAAGGAATGTTTTCTAACATTTATTGCTAAGACAGATAATAATTTAGAAAGTATTTCCATTTCATGTATTTTTTCCTACATGCACATTTTATAATCACACGATTCAAAACAGAATAATAATAAATAAATTTGTTATATAATCCAAGTAAAAAAGATTTCAGGAACACGTGTTTATTTAAATAATTAAATTTCCACATCACAATATATAACAATGATGACACATCACTTACAGTTACACAGACAGCTACCGAAGAAAACAACGAACAAATTACTGCAAATCAAAAGTAAGAATATATCATCGGGAAATGAGCCAAACGCTATCTACCCAAGTTCAACTCGAAAGAAAAGTGTAATTATCATGGCTACAAGTTATATTTTACAAAAAGCCTTACATGTTATAGCATTTTATTTAAAAGAATATTTGACAGATTATTTTTTTTAATTTTTTGAATGTTTAACTTAAGGCACTTTTACATCCTATGATGCAAAATCATAGAGGCATATAAAAAATTATTTTCAATTTATATGAAATTTTTTTGTTATACAAAAACCACTTTACTGCTCATTTTTTACTATGTTTTCAATAGATTGCTAAGTAAACATTTTCTGCTGACAATTATAAGCCTTTTCAAACTTTTTTTTTAACTTTATTTTCAAAGTTAGTAAAGAATAAAGGTTTAAATTAAAACTTTAAAATGAAATTTTTCTCGGTTTAATTAAAATTTAACATTATTTCCGAACTTTTACTGTTTATTTATTTCTAAAAAAACTTAAGAGTAAATGAGTTTTTTTTTCAAGATTAAATATAATTCCATTATTTACTGAATTACAATAATATTTCTTAAACTTAGTGAAAAGAAAAAACCCATGCATTTCTTTTTTATAATGTTCTATTATAAATTTTAATTCTTCTTTATTTAAAACCCCATTTACTTTTGCAAATTAAAAAGTTACTAAGCTATTTTACCTTGTTAAAATGGAGGTAGTGCTATAATGTCACATTTCCTCTTAAAAATAAAATATTAAAATTAGTATTAAATTGAACTTTATGACTTTTGATTGTTCTACAGCTTTCTTTAATGAAAATGAAATATTTTTCTTAGACGGTAAATAAATCGTTTTCAAATAATAAGTTATAATGCGTGTTCTTTGGAACACAATCTTTCAGATATGATTTTGTATTTCAATATACTCGTATACATCTATCTAATACATTCAAAATGTATTGCATACACATGACAATCATAGAGTAAAGCATAAAATTGTTACGTGTTAATTACTTAGAAACACATGCGATATACCCTCTGAACAATATGACCTAGGAAGTAATTTAAAAATTTATCCCACTGAAAACGAAAAATGCATAGAATATGCTAAAACATTTAATAATTTGATTTTTTTACATATTTCAGCATTTTCAATTGTCTTTCTTTAAAATCTTTAAATAAACTAATTGAATTTATTGAAATAATAAAAGATTTTCTGAACAACTTAGCACTACAAATAGGATATTGGATATAATTTTTTCGAATGAATCCATTAAAGAAATAATGTTATGTTTTTATTAGTTACTAATTACTTCTACTTTGAATAAAATGTAACAAAACTTTAGCAGTGTTTTTATAAGGGGTGAAAACATGCAGTAACAATATAGTATTTATATTGTTATATATTAAACATTTTAATTTTGAGGAAACTGTGTGATTATATGGCAAATGATCTACAATTGAGATTAAAATAAAAAATCATCACATAAAATTAATAAAACATTCAATTTCATTTGCTGTGTTAATTTGAATTCTATTTGCATTTAATAGTTGGCTGAGAAGTATGTTCTAGTTCAACAAAAAAGTTCCTCAAAAACTGCATACATTATTTAAGAAAAAACTTCAAACTTGAGTAAATTATGAGCATGATTACAAGTGACACGCATTATCAATGATTGCTTGAAACACAAACCATATTTACCGTCATTTAAAAGATATTTAAACATTCATTTAAGAAAGTTAAGAAACATTTAAAAGAAAACTTTTTAATTTTTTATATAACAAAAATATTATATTTGCATAAACATTATACTCAAATTTAATATATTTTTACTGTCATCATGATTTTAGTCGTTGACAGTATAAAAAGGTAACTATTTAAAAAGTCTTTGCAACTGATGTGTTAAAAAAAACTACCCGTTAATAAAATTAATATTTGATACTAATTTTTCCTGTACATGTTATTAACTATTATCTTTTGAAACATAATAAGTATAATAATTATAACTCTCTCTCTCTTTATATATCTATATAAATATATGTGTATATATATATATATATATATATATATATATATATATATATGTTAATAATTTACAGAAAATGCTGTCAATAACTGATAAATATTTCTTTATAAGTTAAATTACCAATGCTGAGATTTTAAGTAGAGAAACAGAAAATTATTGAAATATTGATAATGTGAAATGTTATACACATAACATATATTAACCTTTCTAGTTTAGTTTCAAATTTAAACGAAAACAAAAAACAATATGGACAGCGCGATACATTGCACTTAAAAAGAATAAGATATTGTTAGTCTAAAATTTAAATGCAATATTACATTCTCTATTGTACATGTTTGTTAGACACTTATATCATATTTTTTATTAAGTAATTGATTTGCAATATGTTTACCTGTTCATGTATGTGTGTGTTTACTGATCAAACATCATTTAGAAATCTGAATGAATTATGTCATAATTAAAGTACTTCTTATTTGATTGCCATATTTGAGTATTATAAAACTAACTGAGATTTTCTTTGAACAGTATAAACATTTCTTTTAAACTAAATTTAAGAAGTAGAAATAGGATACGTTTTAAAATCTCAGTAAAAATATCTGGATTTTTTTTTTTTAACTTTCAAGAAAAATTTTCTTACAATTTATTCATCTGCACTATAAACAGGGTAAAAAATATGACAGTCGTACATTTATAAATAAGTTAAATAAAAATGTATTAATCAATTAATTTATTGATTGGTATTATATTATCATAATCAACAGGGTTTTTTTAAACTTTATTTTTAATCTTTAGTGTTTAACTGAAAAAATAAATGAACTACCTTATAAATGCAAAGATTATTCAATACTTGTTTGAATATTACAAATTACATTTTTATTAGGTTAAAGTTAAAAACTAAAACGTAAGATGTGTAAAAGATCTACAGAGTAAAATAGAAAGGAAAATAATCAGTCATTTCAATTTAATTGAATTGAGTTTTAATAATTGCTTCAATTCAATATAATTTATAATTCAAGGAAAATTCAATTACCTTCATGATTAAAATACCAATTTCAAAGATAATCATACTGTTAATAGAATTTCCGGATCACTGCTATTTAAAAAGGAATATTTTATGTTTAAATTTGTTTGAGGTTTATCACTAGAAGCAAGCTTACAAAATCATTTCTTGTTTTATAATAATTATTAATTAAATATGTAATGTATTAATCAGAGAAAATAAGTTTAGTCCAAATTAAATTAATTGTAATGTTTAAGGCCATAACTTATTAAAACAATATTAATCACACCAGATAAAATAAAATATGCTTTTATTTATCGTATAAAAACAGGAACTTAACTTGAAAATATTGCAAACAGTAATTCTGGTATGGCAATTTTCAGTTAACAACGAATAATATTTCTATTAATTTTTTAAAACAATGCTATAAAGAATCTTTTTTTTTATTTCATTAACTATTAATTACGTTTTTAATTTGCATATTTTTCTCAATACCATTTTCTCAGTTATATACTATTATGCCGTTTAAAAAGTCTAAATGTAGTTTAATTTTCATAATAATATTTAACTCAACTTCATTAACAATTACTTTAGAACTGAATTTTAATATAACATATTGTTTAAATTATTAGGCAATTACAATATTTGTAAAGTAAAATTAAAATATTAAAGATTAGCAAATGATATAAATAATGTTAAGTAACTAATTTAGAAAACTTAATTTGGTAAGTATTTTTATTTAAAATTATTTCAAAATTAATAAAGCAACTAATTTTTAAACCTAATAAAAGTTCTAAGAAATTAGCAATTTAAGGATCTCAGTGATTTGCAGTTGTTGTGAACGCTATCATATAAATGTATTTTTATGGAATGATTGTTTCATTATTCAAAGTCAATAAATTATTGTAATATATAAGTAATGTAATTTTAAAATACATATCCTTAAACTGAATTAATATGTAAACATATTAATAAAAATAATTTCATTCATTTAGAAATTTTCACATATTAATAAAACATTAATTATAAAAGAAAATATTCAGTATTCTTCGCAAATCTAAAAATGGCCGATTAAACTAATAAAATATTTTGTGTTAATGTTGTAATCATACAGGGGCATATAAGAATAATTAACGAATCTGAATACCATTGAAGGTTATTTGTTTATAGAAATTTTAATCCACTATTTACTTAAGAAATTTGAATAAAAAATATCAATTATCAATCATAGACGTTTTGTATTAAAACTCAAACAAGGAATGGCGAGCCATTCTTCATGACACCTTCCGTACTCTCATTGATTCCTTTCTAAATGTGTTGCTTTGTGAATCGCCCCGCCCACAGTGTCCTGCAACTTACTGACCGGAGCCTGTTCTATCTTTGTATTATGAAAATCCTTTCGAAATACAGATCACTTATTGTTCATTGTTGTCTCTCTTTCTCCCTCTGTTTGCCGAGTTTCGTCATTTTCTTGTAACTCCTTTTTGGTATTGCATTTTTAATATTGTAATGATTTCGACGACTCGAGATGGCGCTGCGGAGAGAGCAACACGAATTTTTATTTAAAAAAAGAAAGAGAATAGTGGGTTGTTCGGTGAGATTCGAAACTGAGTTAGAACGGGTATGTTGAGAATGGAATGTTGGTGTTCCTATTAAAAGATGTTCCTGTAAATTAATGTTGTGTTATGTGCAATCATCGATGATAATAAAAAATTTGATTTCTAATATGGTGTGTGATAAATTCACGTTGGAAATTTAATTCAGCGTCAGAACAGACGTGAAGATTAGTGGCGGCGGTGGGATTACGAAAAATCCAGTGCTTTGTGGATTCTAAGAGGAATCCTGTAAGATTACCAATAAAACAGAAGAAAAATAGGAGTGAATACCTTTTCTATCGGTAGTGCCTTGGTATTTTAATTTAATCTCAGTTTTTGTATTAAAATTTGGGAAAATAAAATACAGAAATATATTCATAATTCATATTTTTTATAAATTTTGGGTTAGGAATACTATTTTTATTGCACTCACTCATCCCTACTTAAAAAATAAGAATATTGAGTACTTCTATAAACGTATATATTTAATTGCGTTGTTATAATTGATAGTTGTTTTATTAAATAACCTTTATGAAATCGAAATTGTGTTGAATAATTATTGATGTTTGGAAGAAAATAATGATAAGGTATGCATATATATATGTTTCTCTTTTCTGAATTGTTTTCATTATAAAATATTGTGAATATTTTATGCTCGGATCAGATTTGTTAGTATATTTAAATGCTTGATAATTGTTTATTAATTCTATGACACAACATAGGTGCATAATTAGTTTTGTTTCTATAGAACTTTTGATTAAAATTTAGAACAAAGTTTTGTTATGATTTAAATAAGAAATCTATTGTATATGATTAGTTAGAATCATGAATATATTTTATTTAAATTATGAATGATTGATAGCATTTCTTCCCTGCAGGTAATGTGCATTTTGTTATGATTTAGAAATAGAATGTACTGTAATTGTGTTGATTAAAGTTATTGTTTCAATTCAGAAGGTGAAAAAAACTGAGTACGTTTTTCGATTTATTTTTATTTGTGACCTTGAAAGATAAAAAAGTTTTTTTCTATGTATTGAATTTCATAATCAGAATATATTATTGTGATGATATAATATATTAAATTTAGAAATAGTGTTTTAATTTACCAGCGATAGTAAAAAAAAAGTGTGTTATGGTTAGAAAAATGTATTAAAAAATAACTTTTATTGCTTTTGTGACAACTTGTTTTCTATTTTGATAAAAATTTGATAAAAATTCATGAGAACAATCTGATATTAGATTATATTTTGGTAAATAATAATTAGAATAAGAATTTTTATTTGAAAATTCGCGACAAATTGTTTTATAAGGTATGGTTTATTATTAATATAGATATCTAAATTTCTGCAAAGATTGGTTTTTTTCTAAATAATCAGTTAGTTAGTCCTATATATTTGTAAGCTCTATTCTCTTTAATACTTTAGTAAAGCATTCTGATTTCGTTGACCTAATTCTAAAAATGGCCTATTTAGCTAAAGCTAGAAAAACTTTGTTATTGCTGATATGTGAAGAGTTAGGACTGGAAGTAAATGCCTCAAATAAAAATCCTGAAACTAAAACTTTAATTTTGAGTAGTGATATGTACAATGAGGAAGAAGTAAAACTTATCTTGGATAGAATTATTAAAGATTGAAAACGAATAGAGGAAAGAGAGAGAGAGAAACGAATGGCTCGTGAAGCTCGACAACACGAACTAGAAATGAAAAGGTTAGAACTGTCACAAAGAGAATCTAGTCAGAAAACTGAATCGGAGGCCAGAGAAGAGTTTAGTCCTAAAATTCCGCTAACACACGTTATCCAAAAGTATAATGAAAACCATGACGAAATTAGTCTATATTTAATAAATTTCGAAAGAAGAGCTGAAATGGCTCAGGTGTCGAAGAAAGATTGGGTTGCATACCTGTTAATAGTTTTACCTATTGAATTATCTAATATGTTAGCTAGAGAACAGCAATTATGATTTTGTCAAAAGTCTGATTTTGAAAAGATATAAATTGAATAGTGAAAAATTGAAGCACATGCCTTCTACCGATATCACAAGTCTTCGGACAAATCTTGGAGAAACTATGCCCAAAAACTCCTTATTTATTTTACAGAATGGATTTCTGTATTAATGATTGAGACCTTTCAGCAACTCAAAGATCTGATGGTTACGGAGCAGTTAAAGTTTCGAGTGCCTGCAGAAGTAAGAGATCATTTCCTCGAAGATTGGCTAAAATTCACAAGTTCTTATGAATTGGCTAAAAAGTTGGATGATTATGAAAGTATAAGATAAAGTTTTAAGAAGAAGAAGTACCCAGAAGAAATTTTCCCAACTTTCGAAACCAAAATTGGAATCACAAGCCTAAAGAAAATATGAAAACTTTCAAACCTAAATTCCGAATAAAATCTGAAACATCTCAAGATAAACAGAAAGAAAAGGATTTTGATAAAAGAAAAACTCTGCGTTGCTATGAATGTGGTTCAAGCAATCATTTTCGCCCACAATGCTATAAACTAAAGAAAACTACAGAATCAATTTCCCATGTTATGGCTGATAAAACTATTGATGAATTGATGGATCGATATACCAGTGTAGGTAAAGTAAACGGAGTAGAAATGAAGATTTTGCGAGATACTGGTGCTACTTTGGATCTGATCTGCAACAAATACATGAAACCACACATGTATACGAATGAAAAGGTCTGGTTGAGAACGACATTGGAAGTGACTCTGACTTGCTTACCTCTTGTAGAAGTTGAACTTGAATGTGAAATGGGACACATAATGACTAAAGCTGCTGTTATCAGAGATTCATTAGATCAAGGTAGATATTTGCTAGGAAATAAAACAGCTATGTTATTTGAAGATTGCAAAATCAAAAAAGATATTCAAGTGCACATGATGAATGCTGTACAAATAAGAGCTCAAAAGAAACTTTCTGAGCTGAAAGAAAAAGAAAAACATCAATCTATCGATCGAACGGAAGAATATTTAAACAAAAGTATGTCTGAAGATAATGACAAAGAAACCATACTATTGGTTGAAGAATTAACAGTGAAAGATCTCATAAAAATTACAACAAAATATTTTATCAAAGAGCAACAAAACAGTGTTGAATTAAAACCACTTATTGCAGAAGCACGAAAGCCTACTTTGAAATCGAACAAGTATTTCTTAGAAAATAATATGCTTTTTTATAAGAAAAAAGATAAAAATGGAACAGAAAGAAAATTGCTGGTTGTTCCGGAAAAATTTCGTGAGCAACTGAAAACGTTTAGTCACGAAGATATCGCTGCCCATTTAGGCGTAGGTAAAACTAAAGATGGTCTTTTTAAGACTCTCTATTGGCCAAATTGTTATAATGACGTCGAAAATTTCGTCCGATCTTATGACCACTGTCAACGAATTGGAAAGCCTCGAGACAAGAAAAAGGCACCACTGAAAATCGTTCCTGTTATTTCTGAAATATTTACTAAACTGAACGTCGATACTTGTGGACAGTTGCTTCTCAGCAGTTTAGGGAACAAGTATATAATAACTGTGATATGCATGTCATCAAAATATCCAGATGCTATTCCCACTCCGAATTTATGTTCTACTACTATTGTAGATGCACTACTACAGATTTTCAGTCGTCTTGGTTTCCCTAGAGAACTACAAACTGACCAAGGTTCGTCTTTTGTGAGTGTACTTACGTCAGAGTTTTTAGACAAGTTAGGAGTGCAAGTTGTGAGAAGTTCTGTCCGACATCCTCAAAGCAATCCGGTGGAAAGGATGCATCGAACTTTGAAGCGAATACTCCGTGTGCTTTGCTTAGAATCTGAAGAAGACTGGGAGAAAGTTTTACCACATGCTCTATTTGCGTTGAAAACAGTGACGCATGATAGTACGGGTTACAGCCCAGCTGAGCTTGTTCATGGCCGAAACTTGAGAACTTCAATGATGCTATTATATGAGAACTTAACAGAACAAACTAATGAAGAAAATAATGCTGCTTCATATGTTTTTGAACTTTTAAATCGTATGAAGCATTGTCAGGACCTTGCTGTAGAAAATATGCAAACAGCAAAAGAAAAACAGAACTTGTGGTATGATAGAAATACTGAAAAGCGACAATTTAAAATTGGGGATCTAGTTCTTGTTGTGGCCCCATCAAAACCAAATAAACTGTCCGTGAATTGGTTGGTCTAAGGGAAATCGTTAAACAACTTTCAGAAACAAATTACGTTGTTCATTTTCCGAACAGTGACAAAAGCCAAGTTTACCATGTGAATATGCTAAAGCCTTATTTTCAGAGAGAAGATGTTAATTTGATGTCTTTGGAAGAAAACAATAACAAAGTCAACGATATAATTCCTAAGCTTGAATTAGAACCCCTAGATTCTGATTTAAAGGAAGTGTGGCAGTCAATACAATCAAATACTCAATTATCTGAAATTCAAATTTGTGAACTGATTACAAAATACTCTAACATTTTTTTCAAATAAGCCTGGTTGTACCAATCTGACTGAACATGACATTGAACTAGATTCTGACAGACCTATCTGTGCCAAACCTTAAAGACTTTCACAGAGACAGTCTAAAATTTTGAAAGCCGAAATAGAAAAAAATGCTGAAGCTAAAAGTAATAGAGCCAGGAGAATCTGATTTTACATCTCCTCTTATTTTGGTAGTAGCTCCTGGAAAGGAAGCAAGACCTTGCATCGATTATCGACGATTAAACAAAGTGACCAGAACAAAGTTTTCCCACTGCCTAATATAGAAGAGTTAATAGAAAAAGTATCTCTTGCGAAATACATTACAATTCTGGATTTAACCAGAGGTTACTGGCAGATACCTTTGAGTAAAAATGCACAAAGATATGCAGATTTCGTGACTAGTTTTGGAACATACAGACCTTTGCGCCTTCCATTTAGATTGAAAAATGCACCATATGATTTCAGTCGACTTATAGCTCGTATACTAAAAGGATGTGAAGAATATGCAATCCCTTATTTGGATGATGTGGCTATATTTTCCGAACACTGGGATGATCATTTAAAACATCTAGACGACATTTTCATTAAGCTAAATGTGGCGAAGTTGCACATAAAACCATCAAAATGCCAATTTGCCCAAGCTTGCGTGAAATACCTTGGACATTTGGTAGGACAAGGGTGAAGAACGCCTGACGAATTGAAAGTTCAAGCTATCAAAGATTTTCCTATTCCTGTAAATAAAACTCGAGTCCATGTGTTTTTAGGGTTAGCTGGTTATTATATATTTTCATGTGTCTTAATAAAATTTGTAAATATTCTTTTATTTGTGTTTTTTTAAAGTGTTTATTAATTAGGGATGAGATGAGTGCATTTCTTAGTGTAAGGTACTACTTAGATAGAACTGGTACGTATATAAATATATATGTGTATTTCTAAGCATTACTGAACATTTGTGAACTATTATTTGTTTTTCCTGACTTGAATCGAAAACACAAACCTTTTCATTACATGAAAAGTTTCTTCCAAGTGAGGAGGGAAATAAGTCTGTAATGATTTCGAGGACTCGAGATGGCGCTGCGAAGACAGCAACACGAATTTTTATTTAAAAAAGAAAGAGAATAGCGGGCTGTTCGGCGGGATTCGAAAGTGAGTTAGAACGGCCATGTTGAGAATGGAATGTTGGTGTTCCGATTAAAAGATGTTCCTGTAAATTAACGTTATGTGCAATCATAGATGATATTAAAAAAATTTGATTGCTAATATGGTGTGTGATAAATTCACAATGGATATTTAATTTAGCGTCAGAACAATATCACGCAGTTACTTTATTATGTACATTTGTTTTTAAATTTATTCTGAAAAGTCTCCTATTTATATCAAAATCGATTCAATATTCTAAAAATGTACTTTATTTGAAATAGGTAATTTATATATAATAAATAAAAAGAATGTACAAGTATAGAGAAATTACTGTACAAATTATTTTCACTGTTTAATAAGAAATAGACCCAATTAGGTAAATATGTATTGAATAAATGTCTATGCCGTTTCTTATATATATATATATATATATATATATATATATATATATATATATATATATATATATATAGATATATAGTGATTTAGATGAGCAGCTCCACAGTCTTTATAAATAAAATAAAATAACCAAGTAACTAGAACTGAAAAAACATTAGATATAAGGTAATATGGTGTAAATTGTTATAAAAAAGCAGAAAGAGGTTTAACTTCCTATAATATTTCAATCAATGCTGATAAGAACATTTAACATAATTATACATGTATACTTTATAAAAAGTAGTTTTTTGCTTGTTTTTTATTTCTAAATCGATAAGTAAAATAAATTGTAAACAAAGCCTTAAGAATGCTGGATTAATTTTTTATATTTTTAATGGAGAAACACTTTAAATACTTACAATGTTTGCTGCATTCTAAGAAATGCTTTAATTTGTTTTAAATATTCCATTATTCTCTTTTATCCATTGATTAAAATTCCAAAACATTCCTTATGTTCATTGAATTTTCTGTCAGAGAGGCTTAGCGATAAAAATAATTAATTATCTTTATCACTACTTCATTGACAATTATGTTAACTGAGAAGAGATTGGATTTGTTACTTCATTTATTTAATCATTATCACAATTCAAGGAGAGAAAGGTTTAAATACATGCAAGAGCATTTCCTTAATGCAACGCATAAAGATATATTTTATCTTAAAAATTTAAATGTTTAAGGAAACAGAAAATACCAAAAGGAACCGAAAATTTTATATTTTTAACTAATTTTTGAATGTTACATATATTTAAAAATCCTGATAACAGAAATAACATTTTTGTTTTTAGCAATCATTATTAAATCGTAAAATTAGATTTAAAAGAATAATCTTTCTTTCAGAAAATTGAAATTATGAATAAGAAATGGATAATTAAACTATAATAGAGGGAGATCTTTTGTATTTTTTAATAAAATTATTTTTCTTTTACTTACAGCATTAATAACAATAAAATTAATTAACACAATGAAATTCAAATTAGCATATTAATTTGATAAATTTACACATAAGGAAAGTACATTAGCTCGGAAAAATTTGATTACATATGGAGAATGTAAAATGTTCTTCAATAATTATTTCTGATTAGACTGATAGGAAATGATTGTTCGTATTAATTTTAAATAAAAAAATGCTACTAATGTCAAAATATAACTATTTCTATCTATATGTAATATAGCTTAAAATATTTCTATGGAGAGTTAAGAAATATTTGTATCAAAAAGAATGAAAAATATCTTATGACTTTTCAACATTAATGTTATAGATGAGAGTGAATGTAGGAAATTTCCATAAAATTACATTCAGCAATTGTTTAATGCCAACTTTGATTGAATATTTTTTGGATATTTTATTCCGTTTAGGTTATATACTATACATACGGGTTTTATCGGATAAAATAAATTACAAATTAATTTTTAATTTTCATTTGTATTTTAGTATTAGATGTAGTAAATTTAGACTCTACTTAGTAATTTCTTACTTTTCAATGAATTAAGAGAGTCTTATTTTTTTATTTAATTTTTCAAACATCGCATTAAGTTAATTATGTTAATTAAAATTAATTTGTTTTTCAATATTCCCCACACTTCATTCTAATTCGATTCATCTGAGGTCGTACGACAAAAAAATTGGCAATAAAATGCACAGTTGTACCTACTTGTGTTGCTATATATATACACATATGTGTATACATATATATATATATATATATATATATATATATATATATATATATATATATATATATATATATATATATATATATATATATATATATATGTTTAATTAGGTTTGTTTTTACATAAATCATTAATTACAAACTTTGGAATATACATTTCCGCAATATTAATGTTACAAAATGTTAAAAAAGTAAGTTACCTTCGAAACACATAATATAACTTATTGAAGTTATAATATTATATTATTTAATCTATTGTAGAAGTATTTTCATGATTTAGGGAGAGTAATTTTTAATTGATAATAATAATGTAATAAAAAAATTGAAAAATATTCAATTATAACATTAAATTTTAAAAATTATAAAGCTTAATGTGTTTTAATTTTATTTCATTGTTTGAAAATGGAGCAACTCAATGAATATGCAGCCTAAAGTTTAAACACTTTTAATATAATCAAGTGACATTATATTAAAACTATCATTAACTTTTAAACACAAATTTCGTGAATTCAGTTTAACACTCGACATAATCAATATTTTTTAAAATAGGAAAGCTTTCTTATTGTCATTGATACTTCTTTCAAAGTATAATTTAAAATAGTGGAATAAGCTAATTAAATGATTTAATAAATTACTGCTTTTAAAGAAATAGTGAACGTCAATCCTTCATAAACAAGATATTTTAGCTTAGGAAATGTGTGCGTTTAAATTAAAAGTTATATAAAATAAAAATAAATTATGAAAATTATTCTTCGTTTTCTCTGATATATTTTATTCAAAATACATTTCCATGTAAAATATGTGTGTGAAAATAATTAGTAAGAAAAAACTTTTGAAATAACATTTGAAATTGTTAGGAATGATATTTAAAAAATAAGCTAAAATTTACTAAATAATGGAAGCATAAGAATTTTTTTAAATAACAAGCTTTATACTGTTTTTATGCAATGGAAAATTTATCATTTTTTGTGCTGTTAAAAAAATTTAAATCCCATTCTTTAAATGTGATTGCTTTCATAAGCTATAAACTTTATTTCTTTAGTTATATTTTCGACACCATTATGCTTACATAGATTTTTAAAATCATATATTATAGCTAGAAAAATTAAATTTTCATCGCAAATACTTCTTTTCTCTTAAATAAAATAAATATTGTGAATCTTTTTTTTTATTTTTTAATTGCGTGTCAGATGTTTTTTAAGGGTCAAAAAGTAAATGACGAAAAATAACTTGCAGAATAAAACAAATAAATCTACAAAAAACTTAAGAGAAAAATTTTTTGATCAAGCCTTTTGCATCGTTTTGTAAATGAACAAATAATTTATTAGTTAGGAAAAGAAATTTCTCTTAGAGAGTTTTTCTAACTTAGAATCTTTTCTTGTTTATTATTCTTCCAATATAATCTTCATAATGATGCAAACTTTTTATGTAAGTGTTTGCCTTATTTTATTATGTACTTCAGTATACCCATTCTCCCTTTGTTACAAAGTAGTTTCCCAAGTGAAATAATATATATGTCAAAAATTGATATGAATTTATGAGTCCCCGCTAAAATCTTATAAAATGTAAGCGATAATTTAAAATTACTGCTTATTACTCGTATTTCCCATTCATAAAAACTATAATTACTTTTATTTATTTAAAAGGGATTTGGATCAGAATTGAATAAAAATTGATGCATCAGTAATGAATTTGAACATAAACATACATGTATTTCCCATTTTTTTCATGTTACATGAAACATTGTATTTTAGAAAACATTGATATTTTCAGATAAATAATATGCAAATTGAATATTAATTTGTATGAGTTTTTCTCTAAAGTATACTTGCAAAGATAATTAATAAGCATTTTAAATTTTTAAAATAATTAATGGACATACTGATTGAATATTTTTCATTTACATATGTAAGATGATTGGTGATTTATGTTTGGTGATTTTAAATAACTTTATTGAAATTAATATTGTAATATTGTATGTCATGAATTTTTTTCAAATATGTTTCTTAAAACCAACTATACAATAAAATCTTTAAAAAGAGAAGGAACTAAGCAAATCAGAAATATTTTTTAATCCAAACCTTCATTACTTTACATTTCATGAAAGATTGTGAGGAATAACTTTATAGGTATTCATAAGAAAAGAACAAGAATGGTAATTAATTAAAGTTTGAAATGCAAATGAAAACGAAAATTTATTTTTTCGATTAAATTGATTAACTTAAATAATGATTTAAATTCCCAAAAAATTATTTCTATGAACATATTAAAATATGCAATTCATTTTATTTTAATTATTAACTATAATATATATAAATATAGAAATCAGTTCTGTTCGACGGATATAAAAAAATTAATAAAAATTGTGAAATCAACAAAATGCACATTTTATAATTAAAATGCTATTTTTTTAAAAAACGGTAATTGAAAAAACATCCTGATTGGGAAAATAATATTATTTTTATCATATTAAATAAGCTAAATCAAAATGAATAGTAAAAACAAAAAGCAGTAAATAAATAAAATTAATAATGTTAAAAACATCCCCTTTTATAACAGTACTCAGAAAAGTATAGTTATTACGTATAATTATTTAACTTAATTTATGCAAACTATAATCTTAATTCTTACCAACAACTATCTGTCAATTAATATTATTTCATTGAATATTCAATCATTTTGAATTGCTTATGTAACTTTTTTGACCTAACCTAACCTTGTTCTTGCACTTTTTTCGAAAATTGATTAATTGTTGTTTTCAAATGTGTCTAACTAATATAACTTTCATTTTTTTTAAATTTATGTGCCTATACTAATTATAGTTTACAATATTTGACAACTATTATAATTGTTTTAAAAAAGAGAAAAATAATATTTCATTAATTTAAGATTTAAATACTTTCATTCAGTTAAGTTAAAATTTTCAGCAGATTACTTCATAATAATATTTTATTTCTATAAAACCTTTTGTACAGAAATTACATATTATAATACAGATTGATTAAAATATCTATAATCTTAAGTAATCCTTGAACCTTACCTTATAATATATATACTTCAAATGGAATGAACATTAAATACGTTAAATTATGAGATAAAAGCTTTTGAAATTTCTAAAAGCCGATTTATACTGATTTTGGAATGTCTCTGGAATTAATCTGCTTAGTTGGCTATTTCAGCACATCAAAGGCTGATTAATATCTTTAAGACTACTGGCATGCGGCTATCACTAATTAGATTAATGAAGCAATATTAAAAGCAGTTCTAATTAAATTAACTTTTTAAGTAACAAGGTTATTCAAAAATATTTTTTCAAACTGGAGTAGCAAATTTTGATGTAAAATGAATCAGAAAAACTAATTTTTTCATACGGTAATTAGTAAAAACTACACAAATTATTAAATAAAAATGTTTAAAAAAGAATGTTTTAGTTCAAATGACTCCATAATTTCACATGAGTAATTCACGGATTTAAAATGTTATTACTGCCAATATCATAAATTTTTCTTTTTTACTAAGTAAAAATGTTTGAAATAGTATAGTGAAAGATCATTTCTATGCAAAAGTAGAGTGAGTTAATAAACCTACTTTCGTTTCATGTCCATTAATTGAACAAAATGTTTACTGGTACTATGAAGAATAATAAAAAACTAAAATTTGGGAGTCCTTTAATAGGAACTGAAAAACACATTGACAGCTTGTGATTTAAATAAACATAATAATATTGCTAAATTTTGAGCTACTGTTTTTATTTGAACTCTATTTTTATTTATGACCAATAATTATAGTGCTGTTCAAAAACAGTATTATCAACAAATGCAAATAAATAAAATAAAAACTAATGGATAGTTTTTGCTTACAATATCGATTTAAGCACTAAAATATTTATTCCTTTTATTGTGTTGGTAAAGAAAGGAATATCAGATAAAGTCTAATTTGTAATTTATGTATTAAAGGTATATAAAAAATGTAACATAGATTAAAGAAAATATTGAAAAATTTTGTTCTTCTTCTGATGAACATAAAAAATAAAATAAAAGTAATCGTGTTAGAATTGATTTTCAATGGTTAAATAAAATAATATTTTATTAAAATGGAGAAAATATAAACCAGAAATTATTAAGAAATAAGGAACATCAATATTTTGTTAAAAACTTATCTTTTGAAATCGGTTTAAAAGACATTTATAGCATCACGAAATAAAATTGTAATGATGATTAATCAAAGATCACATTTTTTAGAAAAAAAGATGTTAACAGATTGTATATGCATAGTCTTACATCATTGTTTTAAGTTTACGATTATTTCTATTTATGCCAAATTGTACTGAAGAAAAATATTAAAAATATCAGAAATACACAATGAATAATGCTATATTGGCACCAAACATCTATTGTTCTAGGATCTTAAAACACTAAATTGCATAATAATTATAAAATGTAAAGTCATAATTAAATTGGTTTTCATTTATTTATCAACAAATAATTTTTTCTGGTAAAACTTAGATGCTGGAATTAATTGGATGCTGGAATAAATGAATCTCATTTTAACATTTAAACTTGTAATGGCTTAAAGATTTGAAATGATTTTTTGCATTTCTTTATATTAAATTTTGAATAACTTTTTTAATAGAACTAAAACTTATATAGAAAAAAGGACAGTGAAATTAAAAAATTGAAAAAATCATTTTAACCCAAATTTGGTAAAATAATTTCTTCAACAAAAAGTAAAGAACACATTATAAAAGTAAATGAAAATTCCCAGTCTTCTTTATCTTACAGAAATTTACAATAAAATTTAAATATTGATTATAACAGCAACTGATTATTTATAAATAATTGATAAGCGCCTGTTCTAACGAAACATTATGCTTAAATTAATCAGAATTCTGTTGTTGATGTAAATTATTTTTACGAAAAAACTTCTTAGAATGTTTACTTACATATATTAGTAAAATTTTTCCATTCATACTTGATTCACAAAACATATTAAGGTAATGACATATTAAAGTAATTACATACTATATTAAGAACTACTATAAAGTTTTGAGAAAAAACTCTAACTTAAAAATTAATTTTCAGAACATTTATTTACTAATACAAAGAATTAAATTAAATTGCTTTATTTTTCTTTCAAAAACATCATTATAGTTTATCTGAAATTTTCTTTATTTGAAACAATTATGTAATTAAATCATGGCAGTGTTAGATAATAAACATCATTAAAAACAGATTTATTCAAAAAAGGAACAAAACTTTTCAAAAAATAAAGCACTATGTATTTCCATTAATTCAATTTGATCCCTTATCATCGAATTTTAAATTTAAAGTGAAAAACAATAGAAAATATTTGAAGAACAATTAAAATCCTTTATCAAACAAAAATAATTATATAATGTTTAAGCAAATATGCAAGTAAATCTCCCCTTTCCCAAATATGGATTTCAAAGCGAATATAATATACATATATCATCTTCAAAAAATTTGAACAAAGATTCCAATTACACCTTTGTTTACGGGCTTTGTAAAGTCCCAAATATTCAGGTTATTTAAACATAATTATTTCCATTTAAAATATTTATAGAAATTTATATCTTTATTATAATTTTTTAAGCTTTGTTAACAACACAATGCTCGAATAAAACTAATATTTATAATAAATATTCTAAATAGACCACTTCATTTTAAAATTCAATAATATTTTATTGATTATCTTTTTAAAATTTTATTTTAGGCAATGTTCTTACGCTTTGCTTTGATAAATTATTATTAAAATCAAGCATCAGAACAATACCTAGCTATCTTAGTGGAACGGTAAAATTTTGTTACTTTTTGAAAATAGATTATTCAACATGATGTTTATAAATACTGAATATAGTATTATTCCATTAAAACTTTATTTTTTCTTCTGATTTTTTATTAGCTATAAATTACATATTTTTTATAAACATGTATTCAGTCTTTAGGTAAATAGTATTAAGACATAAATATTTTGAAAATTCAAATGATGTTTCACATGGCAATTTTATAAATTTCATAATATATTTTTGAATTTAAGAGAAAAAAAATTTTTTTCTTAACCAAATTCCGCTTTTATTTTTTATTCAGCTAAAAAAACAAACATAAAAAGGATTTGTTTAATATTTAAATAGAAATATTTTTAACTGCTGAGCTTTTTTAGAAACACTACTTTGTTAATTATGTGGTTGATAAATCCTTAGTCTGCAGTAGAATAAAGTCTCAAAAAAGAATATGAGCATTTTATTTAATTTCTAATGTCTTAAATATTTTTTCAATATAATAATTTCAATATATTATAAATATTACGAAGGAAAATACTTTGCATCAGCATAAGATTTTTATTCTTATATATATATATATATATATATATATATATATATATATATATATATATATATATATATATATATATATATATATATATATATATATATATATATATATATATATATATATATATATATATATATATATATATATATATATATATATATATAATTTTTCTATCTATTTCTTAGATAAAATCTTTTTTTACTATAAAACGTGACGCTATTTTTCTGTAACACTTTAAGAGAAAGTTTCGTATAAATTATTTTCTGAAATGTGTGTGTGTAAGAAAAATAAAACATTTTTTATACTTTTTATAAGACAGTTTGTCCGAGCAATAAATTCTACAGAATAGAGAAATTGACTGTTTCTGTAATTTTATATAAATAATGTATGATATTCCATTTTAGTGTCCACTAAGAATTCCTTTATAGACGTTTCTATTTCCCTAAAACAAAAAAATCTTTAATCTAAAACGCAAATAATACAGAACATTAAAACTGTGTTTCAAACATATAAATGTATGATTGAAACACAGTTCAATATATAAATGTATGACATAAATAATTGAGTATATTTCATTGCCAATAAAGCAATATATAGTAACAACAAGCATAAATTAATATTAAATTTGTGTAAGACATTCACTGGTAAATTGATTTAATTTTGTAGTCTGTATCATTATATTCCATTCTTACTATTTAGGATTATAATTATGGTAAATGGAATTTAGTCCATATTTTTTTAAATTATAGAAATTATCTCTTTTTACCCTTTTTTGTTAGAAAAAGTATGCTTAAATGTATTTAATTTTTATTCTTTGTGGTTAGAATGATTAATTCCTAGAATTGCTGATAATTAAAGAAGCATAAAATCTTGATTAATATGAGGAAATATATTTTTAAAATGGGGCATTTGCAATCAACCTATAGTTAATAACTTACAATTACAGCAATAAATAAACTAATTGGTACAGTTTTATGCTTATTGTTCGAATTAAACTGATTATATTTACTATGAATAAATTAATAGAAAACATCATATACTTGGATCCTTTTCTAGACATTTTTAGTAAATTTCTATTTAATTTGTTGTAATCTTTTATTTGATTATATATTTCAAAGGCTGTTGGTAATGGCTAAAATTAACTTCCAAATGTACTTAGCAAAAGACAAAATCATTATACTGATTCAAGTTATTCTTTTTAAGTTTTATTTATATGATCAAAGTTATTTTTTCTTTTTTAAATTGTATATCTCTATGAAAATGAAACATAAAATATCTTCATAAGTGCGCTTTTTAAACTCATTTGCATTTATAGTTTACAAACGTCTTCCACAATTTAAATTCAAAAGGTTGAAATAAAAGCAACATAACATTTTTCAAAAATTTCGTAAAACATCATACTATATTCTAAATTTTAGTTATATAATATCACTATTAAAACCCATAATAGTAATTTAGAACAATAAAAAATATATTAGGAAACATGAAATGTAAATTAATGAATTAAATTATTTGTTGTTAATGTCGATTGGTTCTAGCATGGAATTCTCTGAATATTTTTAACATACTGATTGTATTTTATAGCCAGTTGGTAAATTGAAAAAAATTAACACAATATTTTAAATCTGTTTCAAGAGATTTCTCTGTGATTTTGTTTCCTCATAATTCATTTCAAAATTGATATTTAAATTATTTATGTCAGTCTGCATAGTTATTTTTCAGTTCGGCAGGTTTTTGTTGCACAGATATATACCTCAAAAGAATTTAATCTATGAACACAATTTTCTTGGACTTTTATTCATTCAGAAATTAAAAATAAAGTACATACAACCCATTTTAAAGAATGAAATTTATTAATCAATTATATTCAACAATAAAAGCTTTAAGTGTATAATACTGAAATTTTGCATTGAATCAGTAATATTTTTATATAGTCATGCAAAAAGAAAACAAGAGTGTTGTATAATAAATATTATCTAAATTAGCAACTTATGCTCCCTCTTTTTCTGATAGCAGCTCATATATTCATTCATACACATGGAATAAATTGAAGGGTATGCGCTTTACTAAAATAATATAAATAAATTATATGTATATATATATATATATATATATATATATATATATATATATATATATATATATATATATATATTAAGAATTTCAATTATAAACTTGTCTATTTTTTGTTTTTCTGTTTAGCAATTCTATCTAATCTTAAATTATTTTGTACAATTTCTTTAGTTTTACCATGAATTTCTTTCATGAATTTTAGATTTTCTAACAGATAATGGCAATTTGTTTTGAAAAGTATAATTAGTAAATATTTAAACACGTTTAGTCTAATTTTGCATATCTTAGAAGTATTTCTTTTAACTAGCTATTTGCTTACTTTAATAATTTTGAAAATCATTAAATTTCGAAACCAAATGTAGTTAAGTAACATATATAATTGTTTATTTGTTGCTTACAAAATTCACTTCTCAGTTATTTGATAAATAATCCATTTTCTTGTAATTTATTTTCATTTGGCACTATCCAAACGCTTGACACAACGTAATGAATCCAATCAATACATCAAAGAGTTAAGAGGATATTACATACAATTTCATAAGATCTCATATTCATAATTTTCTGTTATAAATATGCAAAATATTGATAAACATTCTGTTAAAATTAACAATCTTTTTGCTGAATTCATGACTTTTGTGAACTCAACAATCAAATTAAATTAAATTCTTATTTAGTGCTGTAATTTTTTCTGCATATTGATTGAAAAAAATTTAAAGATACTATTATTTAATAAAATATTTTATCAATTTCAAAATAAGATTTGAGTTACATTAAAAATTATTTTTTTCACAAATATACTAAAAGTAATGCTATAAATAGTAAAATGTAGGGAAGTAAGAAAATGGAATTTAGAATAATACAAAACAAAACATTTATTACAACATTACACATGATTAAAACAGTTACAAAAGAAAATGCTTAGTAATAATAAACAAGGTTATATGTAAGGTGATAAGGTACGTTACAAAAATTAAACAAAGTTATTTATGGACCCGATGGTTTGACTTCCATATCTCACATCTCTCTTCTATATCGTCTATCTCTATTTCTTATTGGATATTGAATATTTTGTAAGTTCACCCTATTGGGCAGTAACGCCATTTCTTATCAGTAGAGTTAATATAGATCTGGACCTGAGGTCAGCAGGAGAAGTTTTCCTAAAATTGTTTTGCTCTTGAACATGAGTTATGGTAGGAGTGGGAGTTTTAGGGCTGTTCATTTTTGTTGACCGACCTCTTCTGCACAAAGCTGTGATAGAGGAAGTTTTCCTTGCTTCTTGAAGTAAATAATCTACGCGTGGAAGATGGTAAGAGTCCGTCTTGGTGATGGCATTCAATTTTCTGTTATAAACACACAATCTAGCACCATATGGCTTCGGGATGAGCACAACAGGTGCTGCGTACGGAGATTCGCAGGGCTCAATAATTCCTTCAGTTAAGAGTCTATCAATTTCATTATGCGTGATTTCTTTCCTTGCTGGAAACACTCGATACGGAGAAACAGAAACCGGGCGATGGTACTGCGTATCAATGTAATGTTCAATAAATTGAGTTGCTTCGCCTCCTGGACTGAAGATAGTTTCATACTGGGATAAGAGATCATTTAATTTAATTCTTTGTTCAGCAGTCAGATGAGTACCTTCATCTTCACGCAAATAATGAGGATGATTCGTTTATTTCTTTTCCCGGGTGAAAGTCTAATGGGATGCTTCATCATCAACAGTATTACCTTTTTCATTCATGGTTAGCGGTACAACCCTTTGGGAAGCATTTGTTTGTAGCGACCCACAAAAAACTGGCATCGGCTCTTCAAAAGAAAAGTGTCGTTTGGGCTGATTATTGAAGAACCAAGTCTTCCGTTTCAAATGTAGAACAATCCTAGATGAGCTTAGAAAGTCTATTCCCAACAGTAGATGGTTTCCTTTTGCCTCAGGGATGGCAACAAGGTTCAAAGGCAACGTACGGCCTCCAAGATAAGTTTTTACCTGGATTATATGAACTTATTTCTTTATTTTACTACAGTCTGCTAAAAACATTAGTAGAGTACCGGCAGCAAAAGTTGCTCCTTGTTTCTTCAGGATGTGGTAGCGCTAGATGTTAGAGGCCGTCCCACCCGAAGGTATTCGGCAGCGAAAATGACTAGTCGCGGACAGCAATCCACCAGGAGAGCACTTAGCTCATAGCCGATCGGTAGCCGATGCTCCAGCTTACGATCCAAGTCAGCAACCACATCGGCGCTGACCAAAACGTCCATAACACCCATGTACGGTCTGAGCCTTGCCCGCAGACCGGCAACCACCACCCCGCGGTCCACCCAGACTCGATACCGACGGAAGAAAAGGCAACTTGCCTTTATTAATTAATTGTAATATACAATAAATGATAATTTTAAGCAATATATATAACAAACATGTAAAAAGTTTAATAATTCCTTGTTATTAATGTGTTATTCCTTTGATGGTAGTGAGTCCATAAATACCGAATACATAATTTCTTTGATTCCTGTTTTTGCTTTTGGATTATTTAATAGATATTTAATTTCCATCTCTTTATATTTTTTGGGAAAGTTTCTTATTCTTATATCTTCAAATTTGTTGCATTCGTAAATTATGTGTTCTGTGTCCTGTTTGATGTTGTCATGTTTGCATTTATCTGATTTGTTAAAGAATTTATTCTGATAACTACCGTAAGCTCCATGTCCAGTTTTAATTTGATTTAATAGGAAGTCAGTTGATATTCTTTTTTCTGTTACTATTGGGTATATTTCGTATAGTCTTCTTGTTTTGACTGAATTGATCCATCTGTTTTGCCATGTATTTAGTATAAATTGTTTTGCAATAGTTTTAAGTTGCTGTTGTGAGTATGGACCTATGTGGGATATTTTCTTTTCTTTAGTAGCTTGTTTTGCATACCAATCCGCCAATTCATTTAGTTCGATACCTTGATGTGCTTTAATCCAATGGAAGGTAAATGTCTTGTTGTTTTGATATATTAATTCCAGTATTCTGTCTATTGTTTTATTTCCTCTCTTGTGGTATTTTAAGGTATCCAAGACCGACCTAGAATCTAAATGTATATGATATACATTAATTTTATTTTTAATTGTATATTCAATAGCTGTTAGAATCGCAATGGCTTCAGCTTCATAAACTGTGGCCTGGTCATTAAGTCTTATTTTAATAATATCTATTATTGAGTTTTCATGGCAAATTATTGTTGCAGCTCCTACTTTGATATCTATTTTTGATCCGTCTGTAAACACGTAAGAATCTTGCATATTGATGGTATTTGTCCAACTAATTACTTGTTTTTCCCAAGGAGGGATAAGATGTTCTTGTCTTGTCCATGTGTTACCCTTTTTGAATTCCATATTACCTATTTTAATATTTATTCCTTTATTGATAATTAGATACTTCTGTTTGTTTATGAAAGCTATTAGGTCTATTGGTGGGCAGCCAGTTAATACTTGGAGTGCTTCTGTAGATACTGTATTATACGATTTTGATATTTTTAATGGTGATATCCTTTGGATCTGGTTTAATTTAGAATTCATTTTGTTTATGTTCTTGTACCAAGCCGGTGCTGCATAGAGTATCATTTTTTCAATGACAATTTTATATATTGTTTTGGTAATTTGAGGTTTAAGTCCCCATGTAGCTCTCAATATTCTATTAATTTTATTTGTGAAGTTTTATACTTTTTCTTGTAAAGCATTTAAGTGTTCATTCCAGTTTAATCTTGAGTCCATAATTACTCCAAGGTATTTAATGAAAGATGAATACTTGATATTTTTCCCCATAATTTGTATAGTTGGTTTTCTTGTAATATCTTTTTTGATAGTAAAAATTGTATAATAACATTTATTAATACTGAAGTTCAATTTATGTTTATTTATCCAATTTTCAATTGCTTTGATCGGTGTAATGGCTAATTTTGTAAATTTATAGTATGTTTTATCTTTCAATAATAGTATTATGTCGTCCGGATAAGCTTGAATGTATACATTCTCATCGAATTCCTCTTTCAATAATTCATTTACTATCAAATTCCAAAGGATAGGTCCCAGTGAAGAACCTTGTGGTACTCCTATGTTATATTTACTTGTTGTTTGTTCATGATTTAAATATGTCATTTCTGTTAAAAAGGAATTAATCATTTTATAAAGATTTTTATTAAGGTTGCATTTATTTAAAATTTCTAAAATGTTATTACTGATAACTGAATTAAAAGCATTTTTAATATCCAATGTTATTAAGCAAGTATATAATTTATTTTTCTTATTATCACTTATCTGTGAGACTATTTCATAAATAGCATCATCAGTACATCTTCTTTTATGAATCCAAATTGTTTTTTACTAATAAAGTTCTGTAGGCTTAGTGCGTACGTTAATCTATTTAGAATTATCTTATCTAAAATTTTCCCGAAGATGGGTAATAAACTGATAGTTCAGGATGTGGTAAAGTGTTTCTCCTGCGATTGAGTGGGTTGCAGCAGTGTTTGCGCAAGCCATACCCATGACTCTATTGATAATAACTCTCAGCTTTGCAATCGGTGCGGGTGCATTAGAAGTTGATTGAAAAATAACGCTGCTAAAAGTACCAGAAATTTTCTTTTCCTTTCCTTTACAGGTAGGACATTTAGGTCTAATAACTCCTGGACTGCCATATCCATAACACGCAACTTTGCTGGACTCTTTCTTAACATTCTCATTTCTTTCATGTCGAGATTTTCTTTCTTGAGTAAAGTGCTTAAGAGGAAACTGCTTGTTTTGATGTACTTGAAGGAGAGATTTATTTACACCACACCGGACACTTTTGTAAGCATCTACTTTTTCAACAACATCAACCGGAGAAATAAATTCAAACCAAATATCGATAAAATGTTCCTTAACGTCAGAAGGAACTTTCTTCTTGATTTGGTCTACAATGATAAGTTGTTTTAATTTTTCAAAATCCTGAACCTTACGTTCTTCAAGCCAGCCATCAAAATAGCTAAACAGGTCAAAGAAGAAATCTCTCTATGTTTTCTTTGGGTCATTTTTGTGTTGAGCGAAGACTTACTTTCCCATATTCTTGTGTTTCATCAGGTTCTCATACGATGAGAACTGCAATGTCAGATGGCAGGGTGCCGGTCAGTAAGGGATCCATGAAGATTCAAGTAATTTCATAAATTTAACTTGTCTCTCGAAAACTGTGAAGAATATACCTAGTTCTTTCTTCGAGTCAAATTTTGGCGAAAGAGTGCTGAAATTACTAAAAGTCAGCTTCTGGTGTGCTACCGAGGGACCAGTTGACGATAGTGGATCTATGCTTGCCAAGCGCTGAGATCAAGTTGAAGATGGAGTTTCTCCAGTTCATATTTTTGTAGTTTCTCAAATTATTCCTTCTTATCAGCTATTTCGTTCACTTTTAGCGCAATTTCGGATTCTCATAAAGTTGTGGTTTCTTTTGCAATTCGCTCTTCAGTTATTGCTTGAAGCATACTTTTAACCACAGTTTTATCATAATTAGGTGCTTCATGAATGATATCTGTCAATTAAACGATATTTAAATTATCTCTCCCAACCAAGCCAAGGTCGTCGGCTAACGTCCTTATACCTTCTTTTCTGGCACGAAAAAAAGGCCATTCTTGATCTCTAAAGTTCTTTTTTTAACTTATTATTTAAATTAAGTTAATCAATTAAGCAAATTTTGTTAAACACCTTTTTAGCAATATTAATTAAATACTAATTATTAAATTAATCCAACACATGTTTATTCAATTAATTTTTAACAGTAATACAATTAGAAAATATTTTCACATTTATCATATTCTAAAACCATAATCAATACACGAAACTAGCAAACATATGTTGAAATTATTAATCAAATTAAATTACAAACCAAAAGTTGTAATGATATCTAAAGTTAATGGTTTGAAAAGAAAAAAGAAATATGAATAATACACAATTTCTTCTAACAACTTCAATTACTATTCAATTAATAAATTCATTCTATAATTATTAAAAAATAACACACAATTACTTCCGAAGTGAAAACAAAATTATTCCTAAGAATAATGACAGTATTTTTATTTTTACAATTTTCAAAAATCAGTTAAATCAATAATACAAAAATCAATGTCTGCATTTTACTTCACAATCAACTTCACATCTCATTAGTTGAATAATTACTAATTTATAAGTAAATTAGCTTCTATGTGGAAACATTTAATGTTCTTATGCTTTATTTAATAAAGCCATATCTTGCGAAATTTTTAAATTATAATATAATCATAAACAATGTTCAAGATAAATATATATATATCCAAAACATTTATTTTTAATATCTTATTCCAATAATGTCATAAAATACAAAATTATTTTCGTTTAAAAGAATATATATATATATATATATATATATATATATATATATATATATATATATATATATATATATATATATATATATATATATATATATATATATATATATATATATATATATATATATATATATATATATATATATATAATATAACTCGTGGTCAAACAGCAAAAGCACAAATGAGGGAAGTAGTTATGTTGAAGAATAAGGAAAATCTCATATATTTAATGCATGTTTTATTCCAATAATGTGATTCCTTTATGTTCATAGTAAAAGGCCTTTATTTTCTAAATGACACTCATTTTTAAATGGTAATGATGCCTATTTAATGTAATTTTTTCTTATTAGCATCATCTTATATTATTCTATCAAATATAACTAAAAAATATTTTTGAATTACAGATAAAGTTTTTAAAATATTCTCTTTTTCATCTCTTGTTAATATAATTTAATAATTAATCAATTAAATAATAGTCAATATTATGTATTTTTTCCTTCATTTAAAAATTTAGATTCGTTACAAAGATTTATTAGATTTTTACGAATTACACTGTAAATATTCCTAATATTTACATTAAGAGAATGCATTGTAGTAGATTTTTTAATTACTTTTCAACCTGTAACATATTACCACCTTGACAATTGAAATTTACCATTTCATTTTTAAAATTCAAAAAGGAAATTCAAATCTGTGACTAAAACTAAAATTATGAACAATTACTCTAATTCATATATTATTACACTACTCAGAAAAAAACAGTTCGTAAGATGAAAATACTAAGTTATTGAGTTCTTGAATTTAACATGAAAACTTTCTTTCTAATTAAAATTTTGTAAACCCTCAAATTCAAGAAAATGAAACAACCTCCAGATCATTAATAATTGTATTTATCTTTCAAATATAGTGGCAAATATAAAAGTATTTTTAAAAAATGTCTAAATTATGCATCTCTTAAATCCAAAGTTGTTTATTGATGGCAGTGTCTCAATTAAGCTCTGACATTGTTTACTTTATATTGCAAGAAGTGAATCAGTTTAATTCAAATTTATCTAATTTAAATATCACACATTAAAATGTTTATAACTGCAAAAGTTTGAATTTTTTTTAAATACAATTCATGGAAGTTCTTAAGATTTTACATTTGCAAAAACAGCAGAAGATAAGATAAATTAAGCAATTAAGAATGATATATATATATATATATATATATATATATATATAGTGATGCATTTTTCCACCTGCATAACTAAAAGAAATCTGTTTAATATTTAAAACATATTTTGTTGAAGTTACCATCAGTACAATATAAAGTTACTAGGTTGTGTGAATCTAAGAAACATTTATTGTATGAAATATAAACACACATTAGTCAACAAATAAGCATTTTTTCTGAAAGATAAATTCTCTGGAAAAGACATCACTCATATCTTAATGCCAATCAGTGAATCACACAAACTGATTATTAATGCACCGCAGCTACCACAGACATCAAGGATCTGTCTGGAGATTCAAGCCTGCAATATATCAGAACAATGTCTGTGACAGAACCAGTATAAAAATTAACGTTTGTTTGAAACTCCTTTTGAATTTCTTTAGAAAGTCAAGCAGAAATAGTAGTACCATGAAGATCCAACCTTCAAATTAATTTTTTTATTTCTGCTACAAGTGTCAATTATTGTTTTTTTACCAATTGTGTATAAACAGAGCTTTTCTTATCAGTTCTCAGAAATATAACTGTTGAATATGTCAGCTTACTTGCATCTAATATAAACACGTTATTCCTAAAAGGTCAGTTAAACTTACTATAAATTCAGTTTGGTTTACGAGTTCTTACCCTCACAGATGAAATTTTTCTTCATTTATGATTTCAATAGCAATTTTAAAAGAACCATTAAAAATCATACTGTTTTAGTTGTGCTATTCTCCTTCATTACACGTCGATGGGTTTAATAATTGTAAGATAACTTCATATATTCTTCAGGAAACTATTTAATGATATTTTCTTGCTCCTACTCTTTGACGACGTTTCAAAGCTCTCCATACAACTTTACTTTTAGACTTACAAATACTCACTTGTAAATCCTTCAATGACAAATAAAATTGTATGGAAAAGATAAATGGGACATCATGTTATAGTAAACTAACAAGAAACATTCATTTTTAACAACTTTGACATTCTTTAGAATGTGTTCCTCTGATTTTCAAAAAGTTCTTCTGTTTTCTGTTCTGATAGATCTTTTATCTTTATGGAATAAAATTTCTGCATTTCAGAAATATCAAATTTTTTTACAAAAAATTAAATTCACTTTGTGGTTATGAAAAATGGTCACTTAACGTTGGTTAAAATATTTCTCCTTCAGGTACTTTTTCTGATAAAATTCAACCAAGCAATACTTCCATGACAACAAGTCTACAGCACAATATTTTACACTAGTCAGTTTTCTATAACTCAGAAGGGTATTTGAAAAGGTTGTGATTAATACTCACATAAATTTATCTTCAATGGTTTATGCTCTTTGATCCATGAACTTTTATTAACAGGAGTATTATTGTCAATGATAGAAGGTTGGTCCAAAGCTTCTATGCTACAAGTTATATTATTTTCAGGGTTTTTTTTAATCTGACTTTCTAACATATACATAAAGAATATAATTATCTTTTCACATACTGGACCACTTCTTGTACTTTATTTTTTTAAATGTACGCTTTTCCAGAACCTGAATCTACGATAGTTCTGACAAATATTTACTTACTATCGGACACTAGTTTTATTTTCTTGTTTGGAGGAAAACCTTTAGACTATAAGTGGTATTAGATATATTAATTTCATAATTTGCATATTCTCCATTATCTTTATTCAATTCCATGTTTCTAGTCTCTGAAGTATCATACATAATTGGCATATGCTTTTTCCACAAATGACATACTGTAGAAACATTTTGCACCTACGAATTAGTTGCCCAGCTGTTAGGCATCTGAAGCAAGATTGTTTATATCTTAAAATATTTTTTTCAGGTAAATGCATCTTTTGGACAGAAGAATAATTTGAGCTCAAATACCTCCCAGAACACAAAAAACTTAATTTCTTCACATCCCTTAAAGTTGCAATGAATAAATAGGCAATGATGGACATTCTTCTTATCAAATGTGCATATCGTTTCTTAAAAGTTTAGTGATTGCCACGTAAGTAGAATGCAAAATCAGCCATGGTAAAATTTATTCTTTCAGTTTCAGCCTTAAAGAATGATTCTAGATAAGTCAACTATTCTTTAACATCAGCTGAAGATGTTGAAGAAGCACTTCTATTCCATGCTTTCAAAAACTCTTTATGAAAACAAGTTTCAACCATAATACATTCATCAGAATCTTTTAATATATTCATTGCCTTAAATAATGATTTGAGTTCATCATACAAAGATTTTAATAAGATTTTTTCATATCCCAGAGTAGAAATTATCAGTTTTAAAAATTCTCTAATGTAAACTTTTATCAAAAAATCATTCCTTTAAAATCTAGATTTTAGCCAATAATTGATCTTTTTACAATTGGTTCCAGTTGACTACAACTTCCCTAGCTTAGCAACCACTTACCGTATATAGAATTAAAATTTTAATTTAATTTCAGATACTTATTCTTCATAGTTAAGAACCTATTTAAACTGACTCTAAAAAGGTAGCCAATCCTTAATGTCACCACTAAATCGCCTAAACTCTAAATGGGGTAAGTTATATTTCATTTTAGAACGGGTAAGAATAATAGAGTTTTGAAACTCACAAAATAATCTCTATTCTAAAAGAATTCGTTCCGATTCCATTTCATCTTAAAATAATTTTTTTCAAGTATTTAGCATTTTTTTATTTTAGCCTTACTTGTGCATAATATTCTGCTTATTTGCGTCTTTCTCGTTCTCCATATTCTTTTTACTCTGTCTCTAATGCTCTTCATATTCTTTTTATTTTCCTCCTCTGACAGTCATAGCCAAATTATCTGTAACAAGTTGTGGACCCTCTAAATATTGTTTATTCTGCAAAATATTATCTTTCAGTTACACTATTGTAACCTTTTGAGACAATGATCTTCGGCTACAAATAACTAATCAATCTTTTTTCCTAACACCCTTTAATGCAGTCATTTTTTTCAAATCAAAAGTAATGTTCTGTCTTAGACTCTAGAAATTTTACTAACAGCAAATCAAAATTTTTGAACACATTTTGAATCGCTCAAATGTAATACAAGTTCTACTGTTGAATAAATACCAATACATTTAAAATTAGCGAATATTTATTCAAGCCCAAGACTCTTAAAATTACGTAGAATTCAGATAAATACACTCTGATAATTTGACTCATGAAATTCTAGTAAATACACATTTGAAAATAGAACAACTGCTAACAGACGAGAAAAAGAGTTAAATTTACAATCAATTTTTCACAAAACATTGCTGCCATTCCTAAATTAAATATAATAAAACAGAAGAATAATTTGACCTATACAGCACATATGTGACGAGCCACCCATTAGGGACAATAGTTAAGTTAAATATAGATATTAATATTTTTTCAATCTGTAGCATTGTATTCACTTTATGTTTCTATAAACAATAATCATAACCCAAATAACAATTTCACAATTGCAAATTAAAAAACATAAATCTGAAAGAAGCAATTGTTGATTCCTAATTTTTTTCTTGATGAATCTGAACAAAAGTTATTTTTGTAAATAATAACAATATTTTAAATACTTTGTAATTTATTTGATAATGAAATTTTAAAATGTATTTTATATTGCAAAAATGACCAGAAATGAAATTAATTGTAATTTAATACTAACATGTTTTAACTGAAAAACAATACTTATAATTTTAAAATCAATATCATAAACAAATAATTTCATTTATAAATTTTAATTACTTAAAGCAGATGAAAAATATTTTATAAAACGTTTTCCTGGGAAATTGTCAAAGCAATGGTACCCTTGAGCAGAAAATTTAAATGCAATAAAGACCCGATTTTCAATAATTTAACACTTAATGTATTGTTCCTGCAAAATTTAAATCCCACCACAATTTAAGATGTTTCTAATAGTTTAAAAGCTATTTTATAAATAGCAAAATTTTGACCAAATTAGTTCTCCTGAGCAAAAAATCAGCGTTGAATGACAAATCAAATTTGCAAAGCAAAATTAAATTTTTCATTGTTATGAAAACAACCAGTAATGCATATTATGTTTATAACATTTTATTTACACGTTGAACACATGCAATATTTTGCACAGATCTATATTTTATTTTATGTTTTAAAATGCTCTTATAATTTTTTCTTTCATAAACAGATAAGTTACCTTTATAACATAGGTTATAGCAAATTTATACATTTTGAAATTTTTGCTTTATGTTTGCTATTAAGGTATCAAATGAATCCTTAAGAAGCCATAGCATATTATTTAAAAAGCGATGCTGAACAAAAACTACGGATTTTAAAAATGTGTTATACTAACATTACTAAAAAAATATAAATAATTACTTTGTAATCAAAATTGAGTAAAGATAAAAAACTTCAAGAAAATTTTTCTATTTTTGAAGACTTATAAAATATATTGATTTTACATAAGTTTATGATATTTAAGAATAATTATAAGAGTAGAACTAGTTGATATTAAAAAATTAAATCAATAAGCAAAAAATTGTTATAATACTATTTGTGCTCATCGTTTTAGCAATCAAACTATTTATAGTTTTAATTTCAGTCTTTAATCCCTATTGACTCTTTTAAATAAGTGACAAAAGAAGTAATCATGTAAATTAATACATAAAAGTAGTAATCGATTGTAACATATCGTTTGATTATATATATATATATATATATATATATATATATATATATATATATATATATATATATATATATATATATATATGATATACTCTTCAAAGAGATTTCTCCCAAAATCTGGCATCCTTTCTTTTGATTATAATGTTGCCGGTTTAACGTTTTGTCATAGTCTTAATCAAACGTTTTGTTACACTCGATTACTTCTTTTATATATTATTATTTATATTTTTAATATATGAAAATATAAATATATAAGCTGAAATACATAAAAGGAAAGCAAATTAGTAATGAATGTAGGTATATATATTCACTGCTGGAAAAAAGTAGGACACACATATTTTGTAAAATATGCTTTAAATGTTTAGCGTAATGTATTTTTTTTTATTTTTTTAAACAAATATTTATCTTATTATCAGTGAATGAGTTTTATTTACCACTAAGAAAGTATTATAAAATAATACTCAAAGATTTTTGGCCCGTGAAAAAAGTAGAAGGGCATCTGCAAAAATATTCTCACTTTGGAATTAGTAGCAGTTTAATATGTTAAAAACATTGTTCTTTTAAACTGTCTTTCTTTCAAAAGATACATTTTGTTGAAAAAATCCTGAATTTTTGTATAGTTAAAATGCTTAGAGAGAAATTTGTAAGTTAATTTCAAAAAAGACAAATTGTGACATATAAAAGTGTTGGCAAAATTCTAAGAGAAATTTCAAAGCACCTACATATCAGTCCAAACATTGTTTCTAACTTCTTACAAAATCTAAAGAGTCAGAGGAAAGTAAAGATTTACAGTCTTAAAAAATTGACTCTACGTAATCAAGGAAAAAAACTTTAAAGAACTTATAAAACACGTGTAAGGATTAGAGAAGCACAATGTCCAGCTGGTTTCACACGTGTAGCCAGAAGAACACTTTACAGCTACATAAAAAGATTGGATACGTTCATATTCCAAAAAGAAAGCACCATCCTATATTGAACGAAAGGCACATTGATCACCGCCTGCAGGGGGACGAAGAACACGTGTCTTGGAATAGCGGAGGAACTTCAGTAATTTTTTCTGATGAAAAAAAATTCTATTTAGATGGCCAAGACAGTTGTCAATATTATTGGCATTGTCTGGGTACACAAGAAGAAACTTATTGTACCTGACAAATCGGAGGAGTCAGTTTAATGTTTTGGATGTTAGTTGGCTACATTGGGAAGACAAATCTAGTGTTTATGGATGAAAGGCAAAAACATACAGATTATATTCAAATTTTAAATTCAGAGCTTCTTCCCTATGGCACTGAGCTAGACAGGGATACTTCAGCCATATGGAGCATTAATTCAAACAGCCAATGGCGTTAAAAATTGGTCTGAAACAAATAAGGCTCGGGTTTTGCTATAGCCAGCTAAAAGTACAGACCTTAATATTGTTTAAAATATATAGTCTATATCTATTCAGCGTGTTTACTCAAGAGGCAAGCAATATGAATATTTGATCGAACTTCGAGAAGTTTTAATTGTGTTTTCGAAACTTTTTGTCAAACCAAAATTCAAGACTTATATGATTCAATAGCAAATAGAGTCTTTGAAGTTGTTAAAGTAAATAACAGAAGAGTTCCTTATCAATACGAATTTTACCTTCATTATTTAGAACTGTCCTTCCACTTTTTTCACTCAGTATGGTGAGAATGAAAATAATTTTTAACTATAATAAGCAAGTGGTTTTCTATCTCATGTTTCATATATAGTTATCTAATTGTAAATAAGTTCTTAAAAGTGATGTAATGAAATTATTTTGTAAAAATTCAACGGTTATTCGAAAAAAAACCCAGTGTCCTTCTACTTTTTTCCAGCAGTGTACACACACACACACACACACACATACATACATATATATATCTATATATATAAAAATTTCGTGTCACGATGTATGTTCCCGATAAACTCCGAAACTACTGAACGGATTTTGATAAAATTTTTTAATCATTTATAATATGGTCCAACTTAAAAGATAGAATAGTTTTTATCTCTTAATTATTGATCTCAATATTTATTATACGGCATTAGTGTTTATTTATTAGTTAGTTCTGTAAGTTCCTAATAGATGGCGGTTTAGCATCTAAGTTGCACAGTTATTCGGCAGATGGCGACGTGTTTATTTTTCTAGATTATACCATCTTCGAGAAAATTAACGTGCGCACGCAAGCGCGTGGGTAAATATAGAATTTACATATATTTTCATGATGTATAATCATACTATAACAATTTTTCGTGAATCATTTTCATAATTATACTTTGTATTGTGTTATTATTGTGCAGTGTTCAGCTTGAATATTTTTAATATTATAAATAGTAAAATAAAATTTTATTTATTACTGTTTTTCTCTACTAATTTTCATACCACCTCGAAAACATGTAGTATTCTCGACAGCCTTTTATTTCTTTTTATTTTATAATTTGATAATTATTAATTTATTCAGCAGTACATTTTGATCTAATTTATTTATTCAAATGATAAATTCTTTTAATTTTTTTTATTTCAGTATAATGCCGCGGAAAAAAATTTTAGTTTTAATAATTTAAAATTGAAAAAATAATAGTTCTATGTCTATGTTATCTACCTCATTTATAACAATTTATTTTCAGATGTAATTTATATAGTATATTTTATAAGATTAAGTCACTGATTACAAACTATAATTTAATATAAGATGAATAAAATGTAAATTCAGAAAGTATATGTTGATTTGTGCTTAATTTCAAAATTTCGATACTTTATCTATTACTTTTAAATTTTGGTGAAACGTTTTATTTTTAATTTTATAAGAATGAACCTATTTTAAAATTTTTAGAAAATATTATTTTGATTGTACCAAAGAGTTAGTAAAAAATTCATTCAATGTATTATAATTACTCAGCCACAGCAAAGCGTGGCTGGGTCAGCAATTCTATATACATAAAAATTTCTGTGTCATGATGTATGTTCGCGATAAACTCCGAAACTACTGAACCGATTTTGATAAAATTTTGTAACCATTTATATTATAGCCCAACTTAAAAGATAGAATAGTTTTTATCTCTTAATTATTGATCTCAATATTTATTATACGACATTAGTGTTTATTTATCAGTTAGTTCTGTAAATTCCAAATAGTTGGTGATTTAGCATCTAAGTTGCACAGATATTCGGCAGATGGCGACGTGTTTATTTTTCTAGATTATAGTATCTCCCAGAGTAAATTATTTTTAATCTCATATGAATGAACCAATAAATTTTTTTAGAATATATTGATTTGATTATACCCAAGAATTAGTAAAAAATTGATTCAATGTATTATAAAAACTCAGCCACTGCAACGCGTGGCTGGGTCAGCTATATATATATATATATATATATATATATATATATATATATATATATATATATATATATATATATATATATATATATATATATATATATATATATATATATATATATATATATATATATATATATATATATATATATATATATATATATATATATATATATACATATATATATATATATATATATATATATATATATACTAAGTGTATGCAAATGAAATGAGATGATTGTTTTAAAGAAAGAAACTGTTAATATATCTTCAAAAAAATGTTAATATATCTTCATTTGAAATTACATCCATCGCTAGCTACGAATTTTTCCAATCTTTAGGGCAATTCGTGAATACCATATCAAAAAAAAGTATCTATCTTTTGAGGCCAGCCAGTCATCAAGCCAAGATTTAACGTTTTCGTAAGAAGTGAAGCACTGGTCAGCCATTGCGTGCCCCAATGATCCAAATAGGTGATAATCGCAAGGAGCCACGTCTGGCGAATAAGCCGCATGCGCTAAGGGCTCCAGTCCGAGCGCCTTAACAATGTCCTTGGTCGGTTTAGCACGGTGGCTAGAGGCGTTGTCATCAAGGAATATCACTTTGTGCTGCCGTTTCTTGTATTGCTCGGGTTTTTCGAGTATAGAATCGCTCAAATCAAGTAATTGTTGCTTGTAGCGATCTGTATTAACGGTTTCACCGGGTTTGGGAAGCTCATAATAGATTGGCTCCTCCTAGTCACAGAAAATACACAGCATTGTCTTGCGGCCGAAGCGATTCAGCCTTGCGGTCGATTTGGACGGATGTCTGGGGTCAACATATGATGGATTACGCTTGGGATTCTCAAAATAAATCCCTTTTTCATCGCCATTCAAAATAAGATGGAGATATGACATGCGTGTGTAGCGGGCAAGCAACATTTTTCACACGATTTTTCTGTTTTCCTGCTGACGGACCATTAGCTCGTGTGGTACCTATCTACCAACTTTAATTATCTTGCCCATTGCTTTGAGACGACGGGAAACAATGATCTGGTCAACATTCAATTGCTCTGCAAGATGTTCTTACCTTTGGCTATCATCTTCATCGAGTAATGCTTACAAATCTGCATCTTCAAATTTTTTGCTGGTCTGCCACGCTCCTCGTTCCTCACATTGAAATCACCATTTTGAAACTTTTCAAACCACTTGTAGCACTGCGTTTTGCTCAGAGAATTGCCATCCTATGCTTTAAAAGCATTTGATGCGATTCGGCAGCATTTTTCTTTAGATTGTAACAAAAAATTAATGCTGTCCGCAAATCGAGGTTGGAAGGCATAGAATTTGACATTTTCAACACGGTAAAAAAAAAAACAACGCACGCTAAAACTTGTTCAAATGTAAACTAAACGTGAATATCAAAGGTCAAATATAAAAAATCACAAAATCACTCGTCACAATTTCGTAATGTTTGTATGCATGCGTGGCAGCATCTGTTAGTAAACGTCTCATTTGACATGCATACACCTGGTGAATATATATATATATATATATATATATATATATATATATATATATATATATATATATATATATATATATTAATGAAATTTTTTAGTTTAACTTAATTTTATGTCTATAAATAATATAAATATTTTTATACCTTTGTTTTAAATGTAGATTTATCTCATTTTAAAAAGCAATAATGAATCTGGGTTTGTCTTACGGGAAAATTTTGATTCTTTACTTGAATTCAGATTAAAGGCTATATTAGAAACACTTTTCGAGTTATATAATTCAACACTACAAATGTAATAAATATATGTTTACAAATGTTATAAATATTAAAAGTTTAAAATTACTTTTTAAGAAAAACTTTTACACTTACTGAACATCTCGAAAGTCTAAATATTACTATATGTTTTAAAAGTTCATGATGAATATATAATTTGCAAATTTTTACTAACTAATTAAAATAAATCGTCAAGTGTATTAGTTAAGGCGCAACTGAAGGTTGAGCTAATATTTATACTTGCTAATATTTACAAATAATCCGTTACGGAATAAACAGGATTCTAAAATTATTCAAAGTTCTTATTACTTTAATGCGCAAATTACACATGGGAATAAAAGTAAATTAATGTTTTTCCAAATGCTTACAGATAATTAAAAAAGGATATTAAATAAATAAAACATTAGTTACCTATAATTTAGGCAATTATGGCAATCTGATGTTTCTTAATCTAGTTAAAATCGCAAGGGGCCAATTCTTTATTTCAATCATAAGAGTGAATCTTATTTGTTTCCTTAGCTATTGTAATTATCTGTAATTCCTTAAAAAGCTGATTACCATAAATTATTCTTGTCATATAATGTGTGTTTTTGCGCGCGCGTGTTTGGAACAACAATACAGCTGAAAATTGGTGAAATAAACATTTACATTTCCCAATAAAAATGCATTAATTTCATCATCTAACAATCATTGCTTAAACTTATTCTTCAAAACTTTTTCATAAATTATTTTAAAATGTTTGAAAAGTATGATGAAAGTAAAATAAAACTTAAAAGAGTTTTTCAGATGGTTCTCATTTGTGAATTTATTTCACCAAAAATGAAATTTGTTTGTAGAATACATGCATAAGATAATGGTTGATTCTAAAGGGTGAAGAATATAATTTAATTGAAAAACGATGTATAAAATCTTTAAAATTTTCTTTACATCCACTGAAAGTCACTGCTTAAAATATCCTTCAAAAATTTATACAAAATAATTTACCGAAAAATAATTTAAAAAAGTGATAAATTTAGAAGAAAGTTCTATTAGAATTTCATATAGTAATTATTTGAGTTTATTTAACCATACATCAATTCTTCTTAATTGTAGTTTACTAGCATAACAAACAATGCATACGTAAAGAAATTTAGAAATTTCAATTTAAAAAAGCATACTTTTTAAATTTTAATGAAAATATACTTTTTTAATGCTATTATTAAATTTAATAAGATTTTTCATTAATTAAAATATATAATAGGCACTTTTTATGTCAAATATAAAGTGATGTACATTAAAAATTTGTAAACATATAACAAAATTTTTAAAAATATCTTTAAGTTAAAAAATTTCGATTATTTTTCATTTTATATGCTCATTAAGTTTTTTAAGAATTTTGTATTTCTAAAAAGCAATTAAAAAATCTAGATCCATTAATCTGCATCACTAATATTTTTCAAATAATAATAAAGTGTAATAAAAATTTCTTTTATTTACAATGCAGTTAAAAACAATATATTAATCATAGATAATGCTTATGCATAATTATTCTCCAAATCATTTCTTTCTTTCTTTCAAAATAGTTGTGATGGAGTAAATTTTAATATAATACAACACACGTAATTAACCTTAAAATTTGCATAGTACTTATTATAGTAAATTTAAAAATTTTTACGGGGGATGCGGCTTATTTATCAAAATTTAAAAACAGAGAGAGAGAGAGAAATAAAACGATGTACAATATTCTCAAGCGAATCAGGCTTTGAAACATTGTAAATAAATATAAAGAAAAGAAAGTATAACTATCAATATTTCATAAGAATATTTTCAATTTTACAAAAACGCTTATAAAAATATCGATAAATTTGTTTTTGAAACGTATTTCCATTTTGAAATAATGAGCTTATAATTGAAAAATTTTTAATGTGCCTAAGGTTTAATAAATTATTTCAATTTTCATTTTCTTACAAGAATAAATTACATCAGAATGTTTTTAAACTGATTAACGAGCAATATTTATTGCATTTAATATTCAGATATTATTATTTTTGTAATTTTTTAAATATTTAAAAACACTTTGTTTATTTTCTTTTAATTTATCAAAATGAACTATATGTTTTTAAATAGTAAAGCTAAGTATATAACTATATAATATAAAAATCCTTTTGAGGCTGTATGTTTCATATTTTTAGTATAATTTTTTTAAAAGTTTGAAATTTTGTTGAAACAAAACGTTAACATATGTTAAATATAACTATTTCCATATGAACATTGTATAAACTAACAATCAATCTTAAAGTTCATTAATTTCCCTGTCAGAACAGCTTAACGATAAAGGTAATTAATAAAGTTTACTCTTAAGTCTACTCTTACCGAGTAATCGAGGTGAAAAGATGTATGAGAGAATACCTCTATTTAGAGTTTTGTTATCTTAAATTTACATTAAATTTGATATAAAAAATTACATTACTTTGTTAGTACTGAAAAATGCTTTGCTCTGAAATGAGGATTTAAGTAAAGTCAGAAGAAAATTGAAAAGAAGAAAAATTTTACTGTTATTGAGCAATCAAATTACAAGTTGAGAAATTACATTAAAAAGAAAATATCATTTGCTCTAAAATATTTTCTTTTTAATGTAATCTTCCAATTATTATATTAGTTCAAATTAAGCTAATTTTGGAAAAAATTGTTTTGGTGATAGGATTTTCGTTCTTTTCTAATTAAATTAGCTACACACATAATAATAAACTGAATCCAAAAGTTAGAGATGCATACTTTATTTAAAAAGAATAATACATCTATGCATTTACGGATCTGTTATAATTCACGGAAGAAGTTCATTCTGCAGGGTTTATATTCACAATAAACAAATTAAAATTGCAAAGAATATTCTGCATGAATAATTCTTAATTAAGAACAAATGAAATTAGAATAATATTTAAACAGATGCTTCGCTACTTTTTAATTCATTCGAGTTGTTGGGATATTTGTTTATCATAAATGGCATTAGTAGCATGGAAATGAGGTGAATCATGCTTCAGTAATTCTAACAAACTCTCTTTAACAATTGTTAAGAGAATGGTTTCTTGCCTCGCGCGAGTTTTCATGCTATAATTATCTACTCTACTGTAAAGTAAATTTTTACTAACCTGTTAGATTTAGTTTGCAGCTGTTTTGCACCGAGGTAGTTCTGACGTACACAAAGAATACTTTTTATGTATCAAAATATGATAATTTCTAAATATGATGCATTTTCGGAAGAATTTCTGTGGTTAATTTAATTTGTGTGCAATTTGTGAAATCATAGTTATCAGAAATATACAGATTAATTTATTTTGAAAATTCTTAATTCCTAAAAATTTGTGCTTTCGTAAATTATGAAACAAAACAATTTTCCTTTTAATTATGGTGTGTTTTTGAATTAACAGCATAATAATCCGTGGTGATCACCAAATATGACACAAGACTTTAAAAGCTACAAAGTAAATGAAAATATTTAAAAGAAAAAATATATAACAACAAATAAAATATTAATAAGAATTTTAAAATCATTTATATATAATTTGTTTTATTGGAGATAGTAATTCTTTTGATTATAATAAAATTTAAAAAATGGTATTAATATTTGCGTTAAATCTTCATGGAGAACATCACTTTCTTGGCAGTAGTTTTGACAATCAGAAATAAATTTATGAGATTCACAAAGTCTCAGACAAACATTTCCAAATATCACCGCTAGTAAATCAAAATGAGATTAATACCTTTCAATACTACCATCTCCAGTCAACAATTGATTGAGTTAAACATGTAGTAAGTCCACAATCATCTGTTCTCAAAACCTTTTAACTCATTTGAAATTTGAAGAAGTAATGAAAATTTTATTAAAATTCTCTTTAATGCAATTTTGTATAGACGCTTAAAATATGAAACAAGTACATCAAGCTGAGGTTCAATATATTTAATCTAGGAAATAATCCCATTGTTTTTCGTTTATTTCACAATGTCCACGGACAACAGGAAATTCAACAAAATTATTCTTTGCTCTTATGTGATTGGCAATAATTCACATGGAAACCTACTAATTTTCTACAAAGGTAGCAAGAAAGGCATAGTAATAGCAAATAAGATTTTTACTCAATGAATTTTTTATTGCATCTTTACCACATTAATTCAAAAATATAAATTTTTTATTGCATCTTTACTACATTAATTCAAAAATATAAATTTTTATTGCATGTTTACAAAGTTATTTCTAAAATACAGTATCAGAGCATTAATGTTAAAGTTATTTATTCAAAAGCTGAACACACTTGATTATTTCTAAGCTGTTGAACTTTCGTATTTACATTTTGTTGGAATTTAATAAACGAAAGGAAAACCCTTCCAAAGTTAGTTTCTATTAATCCAGCAAATAATTTTGTATTAGCTTTCATGTATCTCAAATAATATATTTTTATTTGAGTACAAAATATATTTCATGATCAATAGCAATTCAATTGCAATTAAAATTATATGAATATGTAATCAAATCAATCGATAGCATATGTGTTAAAAGTAAAATATATTCATTTTTTTGAAATTTATCATAAATAATCCATCATTTAATGAAATTGGTAATATTATAAGCAGTGAAATGATAAATAAATAAAACATTTTATCATTATTTAATCTATTTCGTTTTAAATAGCAAAGCAGGTTTTTAAGTTTATAGTTCGAATACCACACGTTTACATTTCTCTAAAAATATTAAGGATTATTTTAATGAAATGAAATTCAGAAAAAGAAAATAATTTTCAGTTTTCTTTCCTTGCTTTTCTGAATGAGAAAAATCAAACATTAGGAAGAATGCAGAAAAAGAAAGAAAATGGAATGCAATTTCATTTCATAAAGAATTCAAATGCAATTTTGTGAGGGGAGAAGAGGAAACTAGAACAAATAATTGTGAGATATAGGTCTTTCCTCGTCTTTTCTTAACACTTTATTTGTTTGCTTTTTTTCTATCAATGATATTTTTGCTTCACCACGTCGCCTTATTTTGAATTAAGGAAAAACAGTTACCATACTCCACTTCCATTGCTTCAAAGACATTCGAAAGATTCACTCTAAAAACAATGTCGATATGATGTGATTGTATTCTTTTCAGTAAAGAAATTAAATGTGTGGATTAAACTTATGTTGAATTTTGAGTTTATGATTAAATTTAGAATTCTATGTTTGTTTCTATGTGATTTAAACTGATTAAAATAAAACATTCTTTAGCTATCAATCTGTAGACATCAATTACTTAATGATTTCTGAATAATTTTAATAAATATATTTATTAATATATATTATTTTTTGTTAAATTAAAATATTCTGCATCAAGAATTCTTATTCTTACCAGATATGTTTACTTCTTCAATATAGAATTTTTTATGATAATTGCAACTATATTTAAAATTTTATTATCTAATTGGCTTTCTGTTTAGTTTATGGAGAAAATTATGGTAACAATAATAAGTATTAACCTTAAAGCTTAAATTAGGGTATAAATCCTTATATTAAATACAATTTAATATCCTATGTCAAGAATAAACACATTTTTAAGTACATATTAATAAACATTATTAGTTATAACATTGATATATATTCATGTAAAACTAATGATATACATTTTTATGGTATTAGTTAAGTAATATTAATACTATGAATAATAATGATATAGCGTTATAATTTAGTATCAGTACAATATGTGAAGATTTTTTGCATTATTATGAAGACCATTCTAATGAAGTTTCAATTTTAAAAGGAAAAGAATTACATTGTTTATTCTTTATAAATACAATATTTATTCTTTATAAAGCACATTAGTAAATAAAATTATATAATCTCAAAAATATGCTACAAATGAATTTATGTTTTCAAAATTAATTTTAAATTGGTACAATTGTATATTTCTGATCATGTTCATCAAAATACTAATGAAAGCAAAAAACATTTCTAAGAACATGATATGATCCATGGAGCTCGAGCCCATGAGAACTTTTATGGCTACTTTAATTGTAAGATGATTTTATGTATGGAAGTATTAAATCACATTTTCCTTTTTCGGTCTTATTTTAAAAGCAAAATATTCTTATGCTTTACAAAAAGAAAGATTTATTGTGATATGCTAAGTTTTTTTTATATTTCCAACTTTTACAAAAAATCTATAGCTTTCTTTATAGAATTTCAGCATTTGCAACAAAATTTACAAACATGGCTTATATATAGTGATTAATTTAATGATGTATAAAACAATATAACATAAAATTGTTTTCTCTGGAATCTTAAGTTAGTTTATTTAAATGAATTTTTTTCAGATAGTTTTGAATGCATCACACAAAATTTATCGGACGGATTTTTGAGAATTTTTAATGTTAATGACGAATAAGTTACTGATACATTTGGTATTTAACTTTATACAACATTTTGCTCTCTAGGACTTAATATATTTTAACATACCGATTCAAATACATTCTGAATTACTTCAGTTTTCCTTTTGGGAAAACAAATTTATTAAATTAATAATTATCATGTAGTTACTATCAGTTATAAATAGACTTTAATAACCAAATTATAATTTTACCAAAATCATATAGATATTTTAGATCTAATACATCAAATCTTTGCATAAGCAAGCATTTGAATACCATAATTACTAACATGGGCAAAATGCATATCTTTTCAATTTTTTTTATTTGAATTGAATTCAATAATCAAAACACTCATTAGTAACTAAATAAGATTTATAACTACCCATAAGAAAATTATTCTAAATTACAGTGATCGATGTTTTATTTTACATCTCTGGTTTTCTGATGCTAATTTAGATCAATTAATGAAAATAATTTACAAAATTTCTTAAAACCTCAAAGTAATTTGCATACATAAATTGTTGGAGAAAATGAATAAAAATGTGATCAATATATTTTGAAAAGAAATGCAAAACTATGTTAATGAAACACAAACTGTTAGATAAATTTCGAAAACAAATATAATTTAAGTAGCTAAAAGAGGGTGATTCAAAAGATAAACCTCTTAGAAACGTGCTGTAATGAAGAATACTGAACAACAACATTTCTGACTAAAATTTTTCATTTCATAAATAATAATAAATTTTTCACAAACAAAAATAAAATTTCTCAGTACGTCATTTTTGGAAACATAGTATATGATTAGATTACAATGAAATTCCTCTCAAAAGTTTCCATTTTAAAGTGGATGCTCCATATTTTACTTTTTAACAAAACAGCTACAAGTATGTCATTCACAATTAAAATTGCTTAAGCAGTAAACACCAATATATATCTCATCATATAACTAATTCTCAAGAATAAATTCTCAAAACTTTACACCTAAAGCCTGCTTGAAGAGTTTTTCACCACTGAAAATTGTATGGTTTCAAACAAAATGCCAATGGAAAAAATACAAGGTATATATTCAGGATATTAAATGCCTTATTGCACAGGGAATGGATTTATATGGACGATAAAAATTCTGGCGGATGCATTCCATACTTTCATCTGATATTTGGGAAGAATGGGTTTCCTTTCCTGAGACAGTAGTGGCCTGGTTAGTTAAAAGATTGTCGGAAAGTAGTAAGTACCAGTGATTCTCAATAAAGATGGCTAAAGTGCATTAAATTGGCTGTAGTCGCTATGTCCTTCAAGTGAAATAGTACTTCTGGGATTGGGGGTGAAGTGTTAGGGTATCTTCTGCTTGGTCCCTGCAACGAAATTACAAAGACTTCTACAAGACAATTTTCAGCTGATAGTAATGCACAACTCTGGGCTAGTTGCAGGGAAATATGCTGGTGCTAACTTATTCACTTTCGTTTCAATAAAAAACCATATCATTGATTTGCTTATAGCAACTTCTAAAATTCTTCGTTGAAGAAAGCTCTAAACTAGAATATTCTTGAGAAAAATTAATGAACAGTTGCTGCTGGTTCCCATTGCGGTAAGCATTGAACCCACAAAAATAATTTTGTTGTGCAATTACATATTTCATGATTACAGAACTAAAAAATGAATAAAGAGCGTTAGAATTTCTGTCGGCAATTGAGTAAAAGTCGTCATTTTTTCCTATTTACTGAAATATTAATATCTGAATAGTAACTTTTTTTAAACAAATCAATTTTAAGCACATTAGGTATTGATAAAGATTCTATATTTCCTTATTCCTAAATGAAGTTTTCAATAAAATCGAAAAATAAATGATAGGGATATTTTAAAATTTAAAGTAAGAGTAATATATTTTCTGCTATTAAATTGTGATTGAAATTGATGAATATGAAATTAACATGAGTAGCAATTTTTTGTCTTAAAAATTACGACTACATTACAGAAAAGTGAATAGAATTCCAATAACTGACATTAAACATTTTATTTTTTAGAATATTTCATTAGCGTCTTTAACAACAAAATTTTTGACTAAAGTAGAATTTAATTAAAATCTAACTAAATTTAATAAAAAAATAAAACTATGGTTATAGCATAATAAAGTATAGTTATAAATATAGTTGACCAATTTTATTTACATATTTTTATACTTCAATGAATCTAATTATGATTTATCAATAATAATTTCTTTGATTTTATGTATATATGTCATAGCAAGTTTTCTTTAATACTTATGCATAAATATCATTAAGTATGCCTTAATTCATATCCATTTTATAAATATTCTATTTTTAAAAATTTAATATTTAAATATAAAATTCTATACCATGCGGTCTTTTTCTATTTTTGTTTTACTTATCATTTAATTTATAACATTATAATTTGATAAAAAGCTTTCATTTTAATATATTAATAAATATATTTTTCAATGATATTCCAAAATATATTTGCTATCATTTTACATATTACCACTATCAAAAATGTCGCATAAGTATTGTGTTTGTATATGCAAAACAAATATGACAAATTAAATCATTAAAATTAATTAAAAAATTAATGGACTGAGCATAACTGTAAAGAAATGTATATGTAAAAATATCAAAATGAAAATTTATGGCTTAGAGTCAGCTATTCAATCATTTGCATAAAAAATATGTGAATCTCTTAAGACAGTCACTGCTTAAATGAAATAAATATTTGAAATATATCAAAACTGGGTTTTTATTAACTCTTAACAATAATATACCACCAGATCAAAATATTTTTTGTAATATAATGTTTTAATTATATAATATTAATTTAATTGAAATAAATAAAGAATGGAATAAAAATTAACATAATTTATTGATAAAAAGGACTATGCCTCTTATATCTTGAAAAATGTATTTAATATACTTTAAAAGAAAATTCTAAAATGCTCGATTTGCATATTGTGTTCAATTTTTCAACAGGACAAAATTATGTAATTTTTATTAGTATGTATATCATGCAAAATTCAGTCTTAGAAATATTAATAAAGGAAATACCGTAGAGATAAATTTTCAGAAAAATGAAAAACGAGAATAAACACTTAAAAATAAACAAAATAAATTCCTTGTGTAGGACTTATTTATCACGTTGTTTGTTTATATTTGCTCTACTGTTTCAATTTGAATAAAGATTAAAAAATATATACATTTACGTACCTGTTTCTACAAGAAATATAACTATTGTTATAAATTTAAATCAATCAAAAACTACTTATGAAATATTTTAGATGATTTATTTAATAATTTATTTTAAAAGTTTGATCATACTTTTTTAACGAAAATTTTTCTAAACTTTTAAAAACTATGCAAAAATTTGAAAATAATTAAAAAAAGAAAATATTTCAATCGAATAGTATTTTTTTATTTATGTAGTGTACAAACTGTGAAAAATTATGAAATTATAAATTATATATTTATTGAAAAATAAACTAAATACTCTATTTTTAAAGGTCAAATCATTGAGAAAATACTTATGGCAGTGCATTCGTCGTACAAAACACAGAATTTTTTGTTAATTACTTAATTTTTTCACAGTAAAAAGAAGATAAAAAAAATTTAAATCTTCTTTTTGTGAGACTTTTTCCAAAAGAAACATGTCTATATTGCACAAAACTAATTTAAATAATTTTAGTTGCGTATTGAAACAATTCTTTTAAATCTATATAACGAAACAGAATATAAAATAAGCAATAATTTTCCATCCATCTAAGTCTAAAATAATAAATTTAATGAGCATTTTAAATTTTTATGTTGATTAAATTAATTTTAAATAATAAACAAAGAAATAATTACTGTTGTCAAATACATACTTTAATTTTTGCTTTAATGTATTCGAGAATTTGGAATACCTTTTAAATTGTGGATTCAGATCTAATTAGTCTTCATCAACAGATAATGGTCATAAAATGAAAATTTCTGACATAGAATTGGAGAAGGTAAACATTTATTTTGCATAAGGAACTATTAAGTTTAACAATGAATAATAAAAAATAAAATGTCAAGATCCAAAAGAATTAAATAAAATTCTTACTAAAATATTTTTCAACAAATTATGATGTATATATAAAAAAGTATGAAACATATCAATTGATTTTAAATAAGATTATCATATGTTATTTGTAATTTATTAATGCGATAGCCTAATATTTTTAAACTTGACTGTTCGTACACTAAGAAATTTCTAAAAGTGAAAACACTAATTAATTTAAAAACTGTATAGGTTTCATTTTAAGGATACTTATCTTGTTTTATTAATTGTCGTTAGAATAATTTTACTTGTTTTTATTTAATTCTATTGTAAGAGTACACACAGAGTTAAAAAAAACTAAGTATTTCGCTCTTTTATCGGTCAATTTTTCCATTACACTGTATAAGAACTTGACTTAATCCTCCTAAAGCTTAGTGGTTCTATAGGATTAAGTGCGCTTTCTTGGCAAATAAAGTATTGGAAAAAGTTAAGAGAAACTCGGTTTTTTACTGAGAATTTGTTCTCCAAAATTTAAAGGCCAAATACATACTGTAATTTATTTTTAGGAAACGTTTTTGAGTGGATATTCTAAATAATGTATAATCCAAATGGCATAAAATCATGTTACATTATATAGTGATAAAACAAAATTAGCAAACACTTCTCAAAAATGTCTTTATATTTTGAAAATTTTTAAATAAAACTTATTCTTTAAATGACTTTAATTTTATTTTATATATATATAAGTGGAAATGTTAATTTATTCATACATTTTTTCAATATTTATAAAATTATTTATAATTATTTTCTTAAGAAAGATGTCGATTTTTTTCTTTGCTGTGTAGAGAGCTTTCAGTTAAATTCAGTAGCATTTCCAAACCATTTGACAATTAGATCTGGAAATGACATTATTGCAAAATATACAGCTGTTATGTTTATTAATCATTATAGTCTAGATATTTATACTAAAAAATACTTCTTTTTCTGAGTATAATTCATCGAATATTTTTGTAATTTATTAATAAATTATATAGATTAAACCATATAAAATGAACATGGACGTCCGGAAAGATTATCGGCCATAGTGTGAGCCAAATTTCTGTTACAATAAAAAATCAGATGAATAACACTGGATACTTAACAAATTTCATTTGTTAACACACAGGTTATAGTACCATTAAAAAAGTAGTGAATTATTCATTATTCATTAATGATATAATATACCAGTACAATTGTAACTAAACAAATAAAATCCCAATTAGTTTCAAGGTATTAAGAATGCCCAGAACGTTTATGTTTTTGTTCCTCATTTTACTAGATAAAATTTTCATCGTTTCACTTTTAGTTTTTATAAGTCTCAAACTGAATGTCAATAAGTATAATGTTTTAAGCAAAATAACTTAAAGCACAATACTTAAATTAAAAATTTGTTTTACAAATTTATGTAGTTTAAAACAAAAGAAAAGATTGTTAAAATTATCCTGTATTAATATTTGCTCTTACATAGAAAAAATATATCAACTTCCCAAATTATTTTAATATTAAAATAAATTTATAGGATTAGTTTAAAACAAAGAAATAGAAATTTCATTATATCTAAAATGAAAAATGATAGTATTGCTAAAAAATATTGATCTAATATTAGCTAAAACATTTTTGTGCAATTTCGTCCTATCTAAGGTTAATTATTATGTCTAGGCACATTTAGTCACTCTTAATAATTGTAATACAGGTGAACGCGTTAGTACAAAGCTGCACAAGTAAATACTTTAAACAGAAACTTCTGATGATTTCTAAATGTCACTCTAGATAAAAAACAATATATATGACACAAAATTACGTAAAACACGAGAAAAAAACCAAACCTGGCTACAAAAATATCCAAAAAAGCAACAAAAATTGAAACTGGTAACACCAAAGGGAAAAACTGAATCACTATAACTAAACAAAGGATGGCAGATTTGATGAGAAATTTCTTAGGATGATATATCCTACTTATATCGTTTTGAATTTTTATGAAAAGAATTTTAAAGTTTCTATATTACATGCACAATTTTCTCATTTACGTTTTGTGGGCATATCTACCTGTCATTTCATATTGGAACACATCTATGTTTTCTCACACGTGAATATATTTATTATTATATTTATAAAGAATCGTTTTGAAGTTCATAATACTGTGATTAACGAAAAGTTTAAAATAAATTTTACAATATTTTGAGATTATAAATTACGAACAATTCAGTATCAAATACATTGCGCATAGTTCTTTATATTCGGTAAATATATTTGGTTCATAAATGGATAATTCCCTTGAAATAAAAGTAGAAAATGAAACTATATATATATAATGTTGTAAATTTATTTTATAGAATGAAAACGAATAAATACAAACATCCCAAAATAAAATAAAACATATGAACAATTCTTCTAAAAAAATAATTTATGATTCTTGAAGACAAATAACACAAAAGTATACATCTATGGTTTCTAAAGCATAAATTACGGAAATATCTTATTTTTATAATCAAAATTCTTTACATTGTTAAATTATTGATAGAGATAAAGAAGTTACTATGTAACTAAAATCCTTATTGTGTGTGTGTCAGCTGAATTTTTGCACTCTCCTGGAATGCATTGATGTTGGTATCTGGATAAATTAAATATTCCGAAATTTAGTTTTAAGCACTCATAAATAATTTAAACCTTCACTAATGTTTATTTGAGCTTACATATGCTGCGATGCACATCATTCGGGAATTCTGCTCTCTTTTCGGATAGAGGTGTCGTGCATTTTGCCCTTTCTTTAAAGCTATTATATGTGCATAAAGTCTGTAGGTAGAAAAAATGTGTACGTCATGCATTTTTAAACATTCTAGCATAAGGTAATTTTTTTTTCAAATCCAGAAATATTTCTTATCTTTTCGGATTTTTAAACAGTATTATTTCCCTCTTAAATAAATGCATTCTTTGCCTTTTCCAATACACTGTATATCGGTAATGCATTGAAATGCAGATAAAAATTGTGTCATAAATTTAATATTTAATAACTTTCAAATTAAAAAGAATTTTCAAGCTTTCTATACCTAATTTAACTAGATTTTAACGATCTGCATAAGAGATTTCATTTCTTTCTATAAAACCATGATTGAAAAAAATAAGTAGTAAATAACTTAAAAAGTAACCAATATCATTATTTTTCTAAAACACTAATTTTATTCGTTATTATAAATATACGTTTTACATCGGAAGCCATGGTCTGCTAGATTCTTATATTCATAATTACTTAAAAACTAATCAATTTTCAGTTTATTCAAGATCCACAAATATTATGCATTTGCAATTTAATAAATTATTTGAAATTTTATGTGTTATGAATTTATTTCTTAAGTGAACTTTACCAGAAACACATAATAAAATGACATGAAACGTATTAATGTTTTATAAGATATTTATTTAAAGACGTGAAACACAATATTTAATTTTAACATTTTAAAAAATTTTAATTTAATCAATTACATTTCATATACAATTGAATTTGTGCTAAATATAAATAATTTAATAAAATCATTAAACATATTTGAAGAAACGTGTAAAATAGTAATTTATAATGATTGCTGATTATGTTTTATAACATTACAAACAAATATTTTGTTTTAAAATGTATTAATTTTTATTTCAATTCTTCCAAGACAAATTATTATAAAAGGAAATTATTTTTTATTCAAGAAAAATGCCTAACTAAATTTACAAAACTTTAGTTTTTATGTAAAAATTTCTATTAATGAAAATATGCGTGCCTAAACCGGAAAGAACTTGAACATACCATAGCTTATCTTTCCATGTAAGTATTATTAGTAAATTCCAAAATATTATATTTTGGAAGTGATCTAATAAAATTTTAGAAACTGTGCAATATTCAGATATCAGTTACTAATATACATGTGGCAATTTATAGGTTTGAAATTAATCTCCCTTTATTTGTATGCATTTTAACCATTGGTTTGACAAAGATCATAATCCCTAAACGAAAGTGTTTTTGTTAGCATGTGAAAAATGTTTCTACTATACAGGCATCTTCCATAATCTAGTTTAATCTTTTGTAAAAAAGTGATATAGATGATAAAGTGGACAATAGTCTGTAAGAGACAAGTCAGGTAAGTAAGAAAAATGAAGTAACACTTCACAGCTCATTTAATTTGGTGACAAAATAATATGCAACGCAACATGAAAATCGGTATTATTTTTAATCGTTAATTGAAAAAAGAATTATTTCTATATTATGCGATTAATAGACTCTACCTTACAGGATTACAAAGCTCCTCATATACATTTCCATTTTTCTCGGTTATTTAGGTGTCGGAAATCTTATATATTCTCCCTTCTGGTATGTCAAGACAGGGGTTCTACGCGTGCTATCTCTTTCTCTCAGATTCCATGAAGCTTCGATCCATCCTTACTCCAGGCCTACTCTCTATTTCAACAAATAAATCTTTTTTCTTTATTCTCTCTCCACTTTTCTTCTTTATCAAGAATTTTCATGTGAAATACATTCCTATATTCTAAGGGTAGATAGAAAATCTCTCCGCTTAACTTTTTACTGGCCATACAAAAAAGGGGACATGTTCTTTATTATCCTAGGCCACCCCTCCATTCCAAAGAAAAAGTACCCTGAGATATAAAACTTAACAACTAATGATGTAAAACTAAGTCAGATTTATGGTGCTGAATTCCACGTACAATTTTATATGACTACAATTTTTAAATATTTATGGTGCTTGCATCATTATTCAGAATTTTAAGGATTTCATTACCTTTCTCTATAAAACATATTTGCCGTGAGGAATTGTTATAGAATTCATAAAAAACATAAATTTCCTCTCTGGCTCCTTTAATGTTAATTACACCACGACATACCGATTACATTGATTCGAATTACAAATGTGTGTATCATGTACTAAATGGCTATCAACACATTCAAATCAGGTACATACCCCTTATGAAAATATTGAATGCAAACAAGTGACAATTATTTTAATCCTAAGCTCTAGATATGTATGCGACCATCAGCATGATGGATGTTGAACCAGAACTCATCAGAAAGGACTCCTATATTCAGCTTTGCTGAAGGCTGAGAAGCACTAGAGTCAACGTCTGTTTCTAAGCTGAATTGAAAAGAAAATCCGAAGTAAAGGTTTCGTGCTGCTTTAAATATCGTTGAGCTGTACGAACATATAGTGAACGTGCTGCAAACAGTCTTATTTTCTCACTAATGGTCCATGACTTTTGGTTGTACGGTACGATGGACTGACCTCACAATACTTCTGAGCTCGCGGGTTTTATTCATGGAAATATGTTGAGGTACTGCATACCAATCAGTTTGACCTTCAGCACCCTATTCGTCCCATATCCTAATGATATGGGTCGATTCGACAATCTGAATAGTATTATCACGGGATAATCATTCACTTTGAGGATAGGCAAGATTTTACTTATATCGAATTCTAACGCTTCTGGTAAGCATTCTTTATTCTTATTCGAGACATAACATAATGTTTCCAAAAAAACTCAGACAGTACAAAATGATTTTAAAATGTGAAATCTATTCCTCAATTTTCCTTTTATGCAGTAATTCAAATATTTGTATTACCTGCATTGTTCATATTCTCTGAAATTTTTATTATTTGCATATTAAACTTCTTCTACCTTTCATGTCCTTTTGACATTCGTAAAATTTTTTCTTCGTACCTTTGTTATTTTTTATGCCTGGCAATGTATTAATTTCTTGAAATTTCAAATATTTTGATGCATATATATTTGGGACAGTAATTTCTTTCCATTCTAAATTTAAAATTATTGAAATAAATTAGAAATAAACTATTCAAGTAAGTAATAAATAGTAAAAACAATCAGTGTATAAAAGTATGAGTAAATGTGTATATAAATATGCTTATAAGTACATACATATATATTAAATATTGTTTTTTAGAATCAATTGGGAGATATTTTATTAATTATAAAGTCAAATTCGAAAATAAATTTTAATTTCTTTACAATGCCTTATGCCGAAAAACTATTATTAAATAGTGTAATGATTAGTTTTAGAATAATGAATAACTTCAATAAAAATATTAATATTATTATGTGACTAATACAGAAATTTTCTTTTTTATATTTATCTGGTATTTTTGTGATAAATACACATCATTTGATATTTTAGTCACATTTATGAAATATAAAATACAGATCTGAAGAAATTTATCTCAGAGAAAATAAAAATGATATTAAGCTTTCTTTTTGAGATATTCATATAAAATGAAAGATCAAGATGTAGAACTTACTTTGTGCTATCTCTAAATCTTCAAGGCCATTGAAACTCAGTTTCTTACCAAATGGAATAATATGCTTATAAAATATTTATTTTTCTATATTTCTTACAAAAATTTCAAATAGGAGATATAAAACCTTTTTCTGTATCATAGATACACGCAAAAAATTATATTTCGTTGCAAATCTATTGTCAAAATTTTTTTAAATAAAATAAAGATTTTTTGAAATATATCTTTATTTATGTATGACCATGATATATAAATCAAATATTCTCCCTTATAGTTCTCTCTAAAATATGCTTTCAAGATATATCTTAAGTTTTCTTTGAAATTTTTTATATTGTATAGAGTAAAATTCCTATCTGATTTTTTCCTAAAAATAATCTATTGATAAAACATGAAATTTTAAGTATAAATACATAATCTTATTTACATAAAATACAAAATAATATTAGTTGTTTAAAGAGTAATGTTAATATATTAGCGTACTTAATCTAAGAAATACGAATATTTGTTTGTACTTCCAAATAAAACTTTGTACAGATTTATTTTTATGTTTCTATATTTTTCCAAATTTCCATAAATATAACTTGTTAATAATCTTAAAATGTAGTTCTATTCTAAAATAATAATTTTTATTATATGTCTAATTATAAGTAAAATATTGCCATGTCATTTAATCTAAGTGCATGAAAATCAATTTTTCTAAAAGAAATATATGATTCTATGTCTAAGCTCTTTAATAATTATGCACATTTAAAATCATTACGATAAACATAATCTAGAAAAATAACAGTATTGAAGAAAGAAAATTTTTCATGTTATTAATTATTCATAAACTGATGTACACAATCGATCAAATAAATAATGATAAAAATTGTAAATCAAATTTTATTGTTTATTTGATATTTGATGCCTGAATTTTTAAATTTACTAAATTATTATTTCAAATAAATTTTTTAAAGATAAAATTTTATAATTAGTTTACTGCTAGTAACATATTAATAAGCATAATAAACAAGTTGTTAATTTCTAGCTGAAATGGATCTTTTTACATTTTAAATTATGAAATATAATTCATAATTTCAAATGTTAAATGATTAATTTTTTATGGTTATAAATATTTTTCGGATTAAAATAAAAGTTAAAAACTCTGAAATATATAATCAATTTTATTATAAAACACGTAAAAATCTGATCTCAATACACAGATTTTATTATTTATTATCATTAATTTTTTACATAATTAATTAATAAAAAGAAAATTATAAAAATATATTTTCACAAAAATTTTGACATTTATTATTAAATTTAGGATTCATCATCAATACGAACTTTAATATTGTCTTTGTGAACATTTACGTTTATTATTCAAATTATGCAAAGCAATTGTTTTTTCATCAATATGATTTTATAGAAACTCTACTTATTTTCTTGTGAAATATTTTTTATTGTAAATGGAAAAATAAATGCATTACCAAACTAAGAACAACAACTTTTAACTATCCATTTTATTTGTATAACCAATTTAATTATTATTTGTATTAGCTGAATGTTATTTAATTGCATTTTAACATGGTTAATTTGGTATTAAATATGGATGTGATTTTCAAGGGAGGAAACCTGGAAAACTTAAAAAAAAACTATTCCATAAATATTTTATGTAAAGTGTATAAAAGTGATATCTATTTTCAGTCGCTCAGAGTTTATTTCGCTTTAACCAAGTATTTTAGTTATTAATAAAAAACCCTTATTTCTAAAAATAGGAAATCAAAGTTTAAGTAATGATTTAAGAGCTCTCTGTATTTCATTATCTATATTTTTTGTTTGATTTGAATTTTTAAATGTTACACATATTAATATAATTAAACATAGCAATAATTTTAAAATTTTCTTTTTACTTATTTGTTTTTTATTATTAGGTGATATAAGATACATGTAATTAAATAACTATATTCAAAAAATTTTAAATTGTAAGATATGTAAAAGAATAAATGTTAAATACATCTAGTATATATATATAAAGCATTAAGACGAATAAGTACATAATATGATATATAATAATATTAAAGGAATACTAAACTGATTTATTGATAAATATTTTTAAAAATACATAAATGTCGATACAATATTTCACAGGAACGTAATCGAATTGAATCATCAATTTAAAAAATTTTATAACAATTTTAAATTTTAAGCAACAACTTATCACTTTCTGTTAAACGAAATTCATAAATACAATTACAGCTAAACATAAAAAAGAAGTAAAATTTGCTAAAGATTGATGCTATTAATGTCTTCTTCATCTGCTTTCTTATCCCCTGATCTGAATCAGACCAGGCCCATGACATCCTTCGCCTTTAAAAAATCGAGGACAGCCCAGGGCTGTATAAAAGTTCAAGCTTTGAAAAGCCAATGCAGTTCAGCAGGTGTTCTAGACTGGCTTCGTTAGTATTGCACTAAGTGCAGGTGGGAAAGATTTGTTTGGCCTGGGAGAACCGTAGAGTCCGAAGATGGCCGGATCTGAGTCTGGACAAGGCAGTCTGATCAAGTCTTTCACCGTCGAAACTCAAAGATCTTCGAGGATCAGAGCCACAGTACCAAGGATGAGACGCGGAATTTTCCAAGATGAGTTTTTCCCAGAGCCTTACTCCTAGAGAAGATTTCCTGTAAAGTCAGCGGATCAGCAGAACCAAGAGGAAGCGATGATGCATTCTTAGCAAGGCCATCGGCGATATCGTTATATTTAAGATCGACATGTGATGGAATACATTGAAAATGAATAATGGAGGACTCAGATAATGCTTTAAGCTTTTTGAAAACACAAATTCCCCCCTGGTCTACAATATTCCTCCAGTTTTCAAGGTACTGAATAACGCTGCGATTGTCAGCTAGAATCCAAATTCCTCCGTTTAACTGCTTGTCCAAGGAAAAGTCCAGAGCCATATCAATGGCTGTAAGTTCTGCACAAAAGACGGAACTGAAACCAGCATTGCGTTATTTTAGAAGAAAATTTTTAGTTTCAGTTTTAAGAAACACTCCGCTTCCAGTGTGGCCATCTTCATCCCTATTACCATCAGTATAAATTTGTACAGCTTCAGAGGGGATGTTATTGATCACCTTTAGGGCAGCCTGTTTTAAGAATTCAGGATGTTGAGAAGATTTATTAGTGTGTATCAGTAATTCTGTATGGAAGAACACTCCTGGCAAAGAGTCAAGAGGGGAGGCGATAGGAATTAGAGAGTTAGCGGAAAGATAAGATTTTAAAACATCCAACTTCTCTGCATGTCCAAGGGGACTATGCTTTTTCAACCTCTGGTCATTCTTTCAGCCACACAGGAAGTTAGCGGTTCGATGTTTGTCACGGTAGCTATAAAGTTTACTGAAGTACTTCACCAGATTTGGGATACATCTCTCCTGCAACGGCTGTAAGTTTAAAGTGTAGATAGATTAATTAAATAATATTTATATACATTCAATTCAAATTATCCGTATTCAATACTAATATTATGAGTAAAATAAATAGAATAGTTTTTAGAATTTAAATAGAAATATGTTAAATAAATTGTAATCATTGGAATTAATCAAAAAAATAATAATACAAAAACATATCAATAATTAATACAGATCAAAATCATATTAATAATTAATAAAGATTTGCATTTGTAAAATATGCTTCAAACGTCATGTAGGATTTGCTTTATAACTAGCCAGTAGAATCATGAATATTAACAGAATTTTTAATTCCATCAATTTAGTTAATATGCTTACGAAACATATCCAAGGAAGCAAATAAAAGGATTGAATATTGTTTATGATTTTACTAAACAGCGAGAGAGTTTTCATGATTCTCTTAAAACGGTTTGTATGAAAAATAGAATTTCCCAAGAGATTAAGGAAGTTTGAAAGTGATCTTTTAACACAATTCTTATGAAGAAATATAAATTTTTCCCGAGAGGATTTCCAACTATGCAAAATAAGCGTAAAAAGAATATAATTTAAATTTAATAACTTTCAGAATAATATTTATATACAATATTTTTAATATGAATTTATTAAAACTTTAAAATAGATCCAAATTTCTTAAGCGAATCCATAGGATGACAGAAATGAAAATAGAATTAAAAAACACTTATTAGTACAGGATACATTGAGAGTTAGAAAGAAAATAGTTTCAGTTTTTCAAATATCAATTATCTTAAATAAACTTTTAAGACATTTAAGATAATTGATATTTGAAATAACATAAAATCCAGAGACAACATAAAATATATTAATTTAGCAGAACTTAATTTCAAATTTTAATGTGAAATAAAATGTATCTATTCTGTTATTTCACTTTATTTCCATTGATTGGTCATTGACTTAGATCTATTCCATGAGATTTGAATCATAATGGATGTATAGTAAAGTTGAACAGTTTTGTTCATTATACTGAGAGGAGCACTCCAATGTAGAAGAATTTCATTCAGAAAGAGTCTCTTCATAATTTAGAAGTCGGCATCATGTAAGAAACCAAAAGACATAACCATTTACCCCCTAGAGGAATAGTTTCATTTGGAAACTTTTATGCCATGACCTACCTTTACGTGCCTGCAATATCTGTATTATAATAATTACAGCGTAACTGTAGTTTATTGGATATAGTACCTTGCTACATTTTGGTAATCCTAACAAAACTTTTTCAGCGTAGCTTAAGCGATCAATTTTTTCTGTACAAAACATGAACGTTAATAATTTCATTGTCTTTCATTCAATTGACTTCCCTTTTAGAAATAATATTTCATTGTTTTTAAATAATTTTATTGACCTTTTAAAATTAAAAGGCATCAAATTATGATTTGAATAAATCATAATAAATTTCTTTCAATAAAATCTTTTTATGTGCATTAAACTAAAAAACAAACTTATGCTTCAAAACCCCGATTATAGAGGAAATAAGACATCAATTCCTACAAAAATTATAACATTTTACTTGGCGTAACTAAATGTGAATGAAGCTTAACGTTGTCCAATGTAATAAGTGTCCTTACATCGGACAATACAAAAACATTTTGAAAATTGAATTATCTGTTTGTTTCTGTAACTGTGTTCTGCACCTTCATAAATTGTTTGAAATTAGCAATTCAGTTAATCATTTGACTCTTTTGTAGTCATTCAAAGTAGAGAACGTCTCTTTGTAATCCCTCCAAATTTTACTCTGAATAATTTTCTAATAAAATTAAACATTAAATATTGTCTGTGCTGATTTATCATGAATGATTCGTAATATTTTTTATTAGTGTGGTGTTTAACATTTTCATTACCAATGGCAATTCGTTTTCCTAGAATATTAAATATAATATATTTGATATAATCATCATAACACTTGATTCATTATGTTAATCTCATTTACTTTATTCAAAATCCAAATGTAGAGTTTTATAAAAAAACTTCGGAATCTTTTATGAAATTCTTTAATGTTGTATGCTTTTCAAATATTTAGCAATTGCTCATACTTTTACATTTTAATTTGGTATAATTGCGGCTTTTATTTTTCCCATGGTTAATTTCCATATCATAGGATAAAAACATCTAAAATTTAAGAAATATCTTTTGATCTAACTCTTACTTGTGCATTTAATTTAAGCATCATAATTGTTACATCCATATACTTTCTACTAAGCCTACTATTTCTTGCTTTTCTAAAAATGAAAATTGAAACATGATGCGAATATTCATTTTTGTCTCTCCTTGTAAAAATTTTCCAGAAAATAACAAGTGCAACAGAAATTGCTTGTTTGTTTCTGCAGTAACAAACGTAACAAACGATATGGTGTGTGTGTGTGTGTAAATGCCTTTCAATACCATGTATTAATCGTAAGAACTTAATATTAATCAGCTGCAAATTCATAACTGCATACAATAATAATTTTGCTAGATTTTTATTTTTAAGATAATTTAAAATAAATTTATTAATTTCCATATACCTTATTGTCCCTGCTTTACAAGAATTTACTAATATGATCTATAAAGTTTAGCACAATAAATCAACTCTCAAATATACAAATATCTTCATTCTATATAATTTTAATAATCGGAAGTTTGAATTATTAAATGATTTAATCAGAAATTATGTTTTATTACAATTTTTATGAAATGAAATAATGAACTCACATGCCATTTTTAAAAGAAAGAATCACAGAATATGAAGATATTTGATTGTAATTTTATCATAGATTTATTGGAATGGTAGCACACATTTAACACATCTATAACACAGTTTATTTTTAAAAATAACTTCTAGCATAGTCCCTTTCAAAAGAGGGAAATATTTAAACACATAAGGATTCTTTTACGTATACAGTTTGAGATTATATTCCTTAAAACGCCCATTTTAATGTTACAATTATGATTTTATTCAATACAAGTGATGCTATAAGCAACATAAAAACTTAGAGCACTTTTTTAATATTTTTGTTTGCAAGTTAAAGTTGTTTTATTTAATAAGTGTTTAATGATGCAATCACTGAAATATTTTAAAAAAACTATCAAATTTCTTATTATCATTGATGAACAAAATGGAGCCATGAGATTTGAGACTTTTTAGAAAAATGTGTGTACATAACACATGATAAACAAAACTTTTCGAAAATATATTCAAAAGGATAGGAAATGATAGACATAATGTTAAAATCAAACAAGCAAATTTTTCCAAAGTATTTTATAATTAGTTAAAAAATATATTGAATTTACATTTTGAGTAGTGTGGATAGTTAAGTACGCAAGAAAACTCAAAAAGATATTTTTCTAGCAAGATACTGATACAAGTTTAGTATTTCAAAATGAAGAAACAAAGGATTAAATCATGTTGAATTATTTTATATTAAACTCAACAAAAACTGCATAATATACTTTAAATTTACTAAGGTATTTTTTATTTAATATTATTTATCATTTAGTTCAAAAAAGTAACAAATATTATTTAATATAATATAATAAATAATTTAATAATAATTATAATATAATAATAATTATGAATTATTTTTACAATTTGTAGCACTTATAATTATAGAAACAATTCCAAGGATTTGAAATCTTTAAACAATTTTTCTAAAAAAATGCAAACTAAAATTTACCCTTACCTGGAAGAATGCATTTCATAGTATTGAGATGTGAGTTGCTTACTTCAAATTTTCAATAGAATCTTAATGATATAATATTTATATTTCAAGATATTTTTTGAGTACATTTAATAAAATATTTTAAATAGATTCCAACATTGCTAAGTAAAAATTAATTCTTCTAAATGTTAGTCTTTCTTTTTATGTTAAATTGGTTTCACAAACTAAAACTTTTGACGATACTGATTTAAATTGTAATTTCCTATATATTAAATAGAAGCTTTTTATGTATTAAATATTAAATTATAAAAAATGACGATATTCTCACATTTACAGATATTCATCTCCACATTAGAAAACTAGAGATTTCATTGTAATATATATTAATTTATATGAAGCCATATAATAATATAATTTAATTATTAATTATTTTTAAAAAATCATGTCTATTAACATATAAAAACATAAAATTTTAATCGGTGAAATTTTGTATTAAAAACATTATTTTAGCTTATTATGTTTTTCATTTAATGAAAAATGTTGTTTTTTAAGCTGAATAGTATAGCAGAAAATTAAATGTGAGGAAATGTATCCAATCTTTACAACGTTCATAAAAGATGGGAGACATGACTGGAGACCTGTTTAATGACTTTCGCTATCAAAATGAAAAGTAATAAAAACCAAAGTAAGTTTCTATGTATAGTGTAGCATTTGTTATTAATGAAATAAGGAATAGCCTTAGTAAATATTAAATATTTTTTTTAACTCTACACATTGGCGGGTGTTAACAAATATCATAAAAATTTCCTCACAATGTAATTCAAAATTTCTTAAATTTGATTTTTCTCTTTTTTTTCAGAATTTAATAAATTTAAACATAAAACTTAATTGTATGGGAAATGTGAAATTTACATCTGGAAAAATATAATTCAATTTACAAGTCATATAAAATGATTAGAAATACATTAAAAAGAAATCGATATTTACAGGAAAACTTTTATTTCTTATTTGATTTAAGATTTATAAAATTTCAAGTACCTAATTTTCAAGTTTTAAATTAAACAACAATTACAATTCTAATTTAATGTAAAATAACAATTCTGTCAAAATGCTCACATTTTTATTTTGTTCTAAACTTAAATAAAAACTGTTTTGAATCCCACTATTTTCAAATTAAATTTTTAAAAGACTTATCTCAATAAAAATATTTTCTCAAATTGTTAATCCTTCATTTTTCATAAATGGAATATATTTAAAATACTACAACGATAAAAATGTTATATTTAAAAATTTGTTAGAAAGAAATGGAATTGTAATAAAAAAATCTAACTAACAATATATATTTTCAGTTAAGAATAGAAAAACAGAAATTTCATTAAATCTATGACAATATTTCTGAGGGCCCTGTTTTGATTTTTATATAAAGAGAATATTTATGTTTTTATAAAATTACACTGCTGAAAGAGAGAGAGGGAAAGGAATTAAATTTTAAGAATTATTTTGTGCTAATCTACATTAATTTTAAAATTATTATAAAGAAATTTTATAATTCATTCACAAATGTATATTACTCCAATTTGTTTGAACAAACAAAAATTCATCCTACAAATGCATGTATACTTGTGTAAATGAAAATTAAAAACATAACAAACTTTTTATTTAAAATTGTTACTTTAGTTTGACTATCTATTGTTTTATTGATATTGATATATTGTTAATTATGTTATACGTCAACAAGTTAATACTAGTATTATTTCAGAGAGATTTATGATACAAGGAATTGCATCATTAAGACGATATAAAAGAATATCTATCAATTGATACAGGATTTACTTATCAATGGAAAATTCTGCCATTTTAAATGCTTGAATTTTTCAACATTTGTTTCATAACAATTTACATCCTTAATTTTCTTTGTTAAAGAGCGTTATTTTGAATGATTTAAATGAAATCTACTTGCTTTTATGTATAAACTTCATGATTTCTGTTTTTAAATTATATCAATACACATTGAAATTTTGACTGTTAGAAATAAAAATTAATGCATAAGATTAAACTTAAATGAATTGATATTTTAATCCTTAATTTTTAAAAATATAATTTCAATAATTGCATTAAAATTATCTATTAGAATCAGTTTCATTTATGCTTTTATGTTTACTGTAAAATAATAAAATATGCACTGCCCGACACCCAAAAAGCAATTCCTTGAAGGAAGCTTGTAAATCATGTGAAATTTAGAATATGAATTTGCGCTGACGATGTATGCAAATGATTAGAATTTCAGTGCGTACGTACATCATGGGTGATTGTAGTGCCACCTGAAAACGTTATAAAAGGGCATAAGTGATAGAGAAATTGCTGATTTTTAGAGAAGCATTTGTTTTATTTGTTTTTCCCCATAATATATTAAGAAATGATTCGTAGAAGACATAACATACCTTTCGAGCAAATTTTTAAGGAAGGATAGTAGGCTATAGAGATTGATGGTTATTAAAAAATCTATGATTGTGTTGAATGAAATCACAGTAACAGTAAAGAGGTTACTTGATTTCATACAACACGATCACATCTATTGATCATATTTTTAATCTGTTGATTGCCGGATGCAGGAGAGAAAGGAGGTCTGTTAAGAAAGATCGCCCTCACCTTGTTGCCCCACTGCACGTGATTACAAGCATACTATTCGCAAGTTAGTTAGGATCACGAACGAAAGTTCAACTGATTTGGTTTGTTAAAAATCATTCAGTATCTGCACGTACTATTCTAAGTTATTTGAGCTGAGTGAAGTATCTAAAAATCGTCTTTTCCTTTTTTAAACCTTGATTCAAAATCGAAATCCCAAGTGTTTGCCCAGCCAGTAATGCAATAATCCATGGATATGGACAATGGATTAGAATGACCTTGTCTAAATCTAATGATGAAATTCACCAGTAACAACATGATTGTTAGTTTCGAGGCTGAAGACACCATGGATAAAAACTGTTGATGTTGAATTATTCGTCGTCACATTATTGGGATCAGTATTTCGGTGGTATTGAATTTCATCTTTACATCCCTCTCGTGTGCACTGCAAGTACAATGAACAGCCAAAGTTACATCTTTTTAGTGTTGGAACTTTTTAATAAAACTGGTTGGAACATTTTAATAATCGTAGTCTTTTAATAAATTTAGTACTTACCATCAGTCGTATTCCAACAAAATAATGCATCATTACAAGCAGCAGGCAATTTTCAAAAGTTTTTCATTACCCGTTGGATTGAATTGCTTCCTTGGACTGCTTTTTCTGCCATTCTATCGTTAACTGAAAGCAAGTGATCCACGCTTGCACAACAAATGGCCTTGGATACACCTGATTAACTTTGGCAGCATACTGAAGAATCATGTGCAGTTATACCCCAAGTATACATCGAAAGACTCTTTGATCCAAATTCGAGGCATGTGACAGTGATTATAGAGAATAATATATAAGCTACTTTAATTAATAAATTTATTAATATCTGCAATTCATAAGAGACTAATTTCAATCATTTGACATTTGTTCACAACATGTTATTTGTTAAATAAATTTCACTATAACATCTGTGGCCTTTCTTGTTGTAATATTCTGGGTGGTCAGAGCCAAGAAAAAAATAAATACTTTTCTTGTAATATATGTAATGTGACTTTTTATGTAACTAAGTATTTTTTAAGGAAATGTAAATAAAATTTGCGATTTTAAATTTTCTTTTTTTTCTGATAAATTTTGTATAAACTTATGTCTAAAAAATTTCGGAATTTTTTCTGTTTGATTTAATGATTACAATTTATAAATATTATAGACTTAATGATTAAATTGCTTCTATTTTTGCTCCACAGAAATATCATATACTATGAGTCAAAAGTTCAAACCAAATATATCCTGAATATTTTTCATAATATTATTTAATTACGTAAAAATAATGCACTGATTTTAAAACTTTAACTGTAAGTTTAAGCCAAATGAAAATATATTACTTAATAAGTTAAGCTGATGGAAAAAACAGTTTCAAATATGCTTAAGTTAAAATCTTTGGTATATTATAAAACGCATTTTCAAGAACTACTAACTGTCACACATATAATTATGCAACTTGTTTACACAAATCGTAGGCGTATTTTAATATGCGCCATTAAAAGTGAAGGAAAAATAAGCATTTGCATAATTCCTGAAAAGATAAGTCTTGTAAAAACTCCAGGAAAAGTAAATATCAAATTATTTGCGAATGGAATACGAACATACACTCAGATATATATTGAAAACTATATTTCAAAACTTTATATTCAAAGCTCTTCTTTTTAAGTATTCCGACTTTTCAGAAAGGCCCAATTCTAATTTTTTTATCATGAATATTAAATAAGTAAATCTAATCCGCTAATGGACTATGCCTTTTTTTAAATTTCCTGACATTTGAAATTCAAAAATGTGCTTATGGATTCACTATTTACCTATAAGCTCAAATTTTTGGCTGTTAACATATAGTGCTATATGAATTTATTCAAAATATGAAAATATTTTATTCTTTAGAGATTCTCGTTTGCTTACAGATTTCCTGTTCGCAAAAATATAAAAGTTTCTTATTTTTCAAACGAAGTTGTCTGTTTAAAGTTTTTAAATAAATATAAATATTTTGTTTTGAGTAAATTTTCGATCGAATAAATCACTAGTTATTAAATTTTATGTAACTAGTTTACCTATTAATTTCATAATTACATGATGTAATTAACATACCTATATTAATTTCATAATTACATGAAGTTATCCAACAAAAGTATTTGAGTTTTGATAATTTAATTTTATATAAAAACTGTGACCGGTTTATAAAATTGAACATCTTAAGTTTAATTTTATTTAATTAGAAAATACCGTAAGTATGGAAAAATATAGCAAACTAAAATTTAATAATTCAATAGCATGGTTAAGATTCTAAAATAATTTAGAGCTATTGTTAAAAAATTATTTTATCTTAATTAGTACCAAAATATTTATGTAACAAAAGTCTTAGAAAAATATATTATAGCATGAGAAGTACTTTTTATAATGTTTTTCAAAACTGGATATACAATATATTTATGCAAAAGTCTCTTTGCATGTTGTCTCTATTTATTGTTTCTTTCTAATGTTAAATTAAGTATACAATATTAGTTATTGTAATTAGTCAAAGAAAACCATTTATAATTTCCTTTTAAATATAAGAAATCAAAATTAACTCCGATTGAAAATTAAATGGCATAGAAGGTAAATTTAAAATACAATATAAAGATAAGTAATTTTAACCTTTGCTACCTTTTATAGAAATTTACACATTATAGATCCACTGCAGAGAAAAATAAGCCCCTAAATATTAGGATTTTCTCTTTTCATTTTTAAATGTAAGCATTGTTATTTTCATTTAAAACATGAGACAAAAATTACCTAAGATTTGATTTAAAGTTTGAAAAATTAATAATTAATATGTATCGGTAACCTAAATTGTTATTATTTGGAAAATTTATGTAAATACAAAGACTTGAGAAAAAAAGAAAACTGTCTTAAGGTGCTTTTTATTCACACTGAAAAATTTCTGCTCTTTAATATTTTTCGATCTATATTTCAAAATTGTCTTGAAAAAATGGAACAAATTTCATAGTTCAGCTTAACATTTGTTTATAAGTAGTAAATAATTTCGTCTGCTATAATTAAATTAATGATAACCATATTGCAATGCTCATTAAGAAAGTTTTGTTTAATTTTAAAACTGGAAAAAAAATTAAAAATATGTTACAGTAATGAAAATAATTTTGCAAAAAGAAAAAACCTATTATTTTTAACTTATTGGTACTTAAAATATTTCAAAAATCCTTAAAATAATGGTTTAATAAGAATTATTTTTTCATGTTCATAAAAATAATTTATATCAAACATTTCTTTTGTCTTTAAAATATTTTTATTTATGTTTTACTTTACTTAATGTTTTAAATAATTAAAGAAGTTAAATATATTTATCTAAAAACATATTTTTAAAACAATTGGGTACAAAATTAAGAATGTAAAATATAGACTCGTCAGGTAATTTTGCTACCGTTTTTATCAAAAAAGTGCTTCCATAACAATGAAATCCTTATGTTTTAAAATTTCCCGAAAGAAATATAAGTTTCCAAACTTTATAGTAATAGCAATGCAAAATCTAACTGAAAAGTGAGCCATAAAGTTTATACATTCCTTTTTAAATTTGTTAGTGTCTATTATTTTGCCTATTTTTAGAAATATTCTTTGATAATAACGGTAAACTTTTAAACGAGTTTTCAATCAAACCAATATTCATTAGATCAATAAAAAAACTGAACAATATTTTTTCTTAATGAGTTTAAATTGTTTGATACGTTAAATTAGATATCTAGATTGATTTCTTATATATATATATTAGTAGATGTATTATCCATAACAATTCTCTTTTATACAGCGTCCTTCACATACAGAAAAGTTTTGTTGCGTATTTAAATAAATTAATATTAGAGATGTCAGTTTTACAAATTAGAAAATGGAATATACTTTTATTGTATTTCAACATAAATATATTTTATGAATTTAAAAACTACTCTACATTTTGTGATATTTCATTTTTTGATTTGTGCAAATCACAATAGATTTAAACCATATTAAAGCCTTAGCTTCGGACATTTTTCATGTTAATTACTAATAATTTAATACATGTGTTTAATAATTCATATTGCATTAATTTTAAGAGAAGTAAATTCTTAAGATATGATTAAATTGTTATTAAGTGAAACAGACATATTGCTTTCAAAAAATAAAAAAATAGAAAAAGTTGTGCAGAAATTTATCTAAAGGAAACATGGAAGTAAGACAACATTGCTGAATATTTGAAAAATTAAGTTTTATCTTTGATAAAAAAATTTAATGAATAGATAAAAGGAATGAATAAACTAGATCAATGAATTTTGCTGATACCTTATTCAGGAGAACACTGGTTTAGGTTAATTTATCAGCAATATCTTGCAAATGTGGTGATTTTAAAAGATAAAAAATTTTAGTTTTTAAGAAAAGAAAGTATTTATTAAAATAAAAAAATCAAATAATTAGAAAACAATTCACATTATGATTTTAGAAAGTACAGAAAAATAAAATAATTGAATAAATATTAACCCTTTCAAATTTCAAGCATGACCTGAAGTGATCTCATGTGGTAACAAAAACTTCCTCTAGAAACTATTTAAAAATTATCTTTCAACTCTTAAATAAAATTAATAAAAATTTGAATTTATTCTTTCATATCTACATTATTAATTAAACAAATTGTATTAATCAAAGCAAATGACGATAAATAATAAAAAACAGCAAAATATCTCAAATAAACTTTTCTAAATAAAAGTTATTCGATAATGTTATTCTCCCGCCTTTGATAGGAAAATAGAATAAAAAATAAGAGAGAAAAATTGATTTCAAAGGATAGTTTTTCACCAACAGATTATTACATTTTTAACTACAAAATTTTTCTGATTCAGTGACTACAGCGCTTTTGCAATCGCACAAAATATCATTTCATACTTTCAACGTTAAAGCACGAAGATATGAAAGCATGTCTTACACAATTTTATACTAAGGATTTCTATATTGATGAGAAAATGAGAATCTTACAATTATAGATTAACATTTATACTTTAAACTCCTTGGGGAATTTTAATAAATTGAATAGCTAAAGATATAAAAATAATAAGAATAATACAATACAAATAAAAACTAATGATTCAGTTTCACTTTACTTTCATTAAATGTGTCTTTTGAATAAAATTACTGGGCAAGGTTTAGTTTAAAGTTAATTTTAATGCGTATAAAAATTTCCTATAGAAATTTTCTTTCATGATAATTATTTTATTTCTAGAAATTACGAAATCAATTTCTATCAGAGAATAATCTTTTCTAAGTAAAAATGTGAAAAATAGAAAGTGACACATAAAATGTTTATTTTAATATTATTTGTGTTTTAATTTAAAACAATAATCAAAGAATTTCTGTAAGTATTAGTATATTGTGATTGACTTTTATTTTGTATGATTGTTGTGAAAGAATTATTATCACACAATTTGTGTTTCTCGAAAATCAAATTTTATCATTATGTTTTGTGGCTAATATAGATTTATTAACTAGATTGCTAGGTTGGTTAGGCTTAATATATTTGAAATGTCTTTAAAATATTAAGAAAAAATAATTAGCATTAATAGTATAAATTCCACACAGAACACAGAATTCACAACATTTATAAAATGTTAATAAAAGTTATTATTAAAAAAAATAAATAAAATTGAATTTTAATTTTGTCATCATTTCCACTGTATAAAGTAATGAATGTTTAAAATCCCAATAGTCGCGCATTGTAAAAAAGGAAGTGAATACATATATACATGTTTGTATAATATTATACTCAATGAAAATGCAAACCGAATCAGTTTTAACTAAAAAAAATCATATATATAGATCTGCTTGCATAAAAAATCTGATAGAATATTTTGCTTGAAAAATAGTGTTGCTAAGAATCAGTTACAATCCCTTACATTTGAAATAATAATAGCAATATTTCAAAATCATTATTTAAGCTATAAGTTATATTCAGTGAAAAAATAGTAAAATTATTATATTAAAATAATCTGAAATCTTGCTTTATATTATTTATGCATTATGAAAAATTGTACACTCATATCCTAACAGTTTCACAGATTATAGTAAAATCTTAATTATTTAATATAAAATAATTTCTGAGATACTAAAGAAAAAACTTGGAAAATTGTTGAACATTCTTAACATCAGCGATCTTTCACTAATTACTCTCAGTTTTTATTCTTCGATTTTCAGTTTTTATTCATTTTTATTCTAATTAGGAAAAAACTTTCCAACATACATTACTGACTTTTAACCATTATCTATTTTTAAATAAAAGCTAATTTATACGAGAAACTTACAGGTTGTTTTCTTACATAATACAAAGAGAATATTTTTCTGACGCCATTTTATCATTAAGATAAAATATTTTATACCTTTATGCACTTTAAGAGATTCAAAACTTTTCGCAGTTTAAATAGTTATCATGAAGAATAATTCTAGTAAAATTTTCATTAATTGTTCTAGATATAAATGTGGATATATTCACATGATATAGAATATTTTAACACAACCTTAAAAAACAAAATATGTCTTAGAGTAGTTACTAAAAGAAAAAGGAAAGTTCATAGCAGCTTAAATTCTTCCAATATATTTTCAAAAAATTTCAATTTTACAGTTTTCTCATAGCAGTGTAAAATAAATACTGTAAAACATCTCCTAAATTAACTTATATATCAGTATTTGAAAAATAAGTTAGTTTATTTTTGTATGACTTTTTGTTATTTAATTTTGCTTCCCTAAGTAAATAACCCCTTTCTCGAACATAATTTGTGGCTTCCATATCTAAGCGATTGCTTTCAATATGAAACCAAAAAGCTTGTGTTTCCATATGATATTAGCCACAAAATTTCCATAAGATAAGACTCTAGATGGTGACGGTACTTTTGTTTCGCAATTTAACTGAGCCCCACAATCTTTCCACATTATGAATGTAAACATGCATTGTGTTGGATCAACAAAATTAAAAGTATTATTCATAGTTAAATGATTGTGACCAGCCTTTCATAGCTCATCCAACAATCCAAATAAACTGTCGATCTTTACGCTACGTAGCTTACAGTCGTTGATATTAGTAAGCTTGCTTCTTGATTCAGAATTTGAACAAGAAAAAACTCTCCTTTTTCCCTGCATAACCTGCTGAATATCGATTGTTGTGGAAATACTTTGCCAGAGTTATTTTCGCGGAGCACGAACACGTTGTCGTCAATTTGAACTATTTTTCCAGAGTAGCTAATTTGTCCTTCCAGATTTAGAAGTAAATCTAGAAATTAAATCTCTTTCAATTGCTCCCGTAAATCGTAATATTTTTGCAAATGTTTAGCTGTTTAACTGTTCACCATGTTATGTTTATCACTCCTGGATAGATGTTAATTCCTTTGCCCAGCTGTTATGAAACACAGTGCTGTTAAGAATGTATTCCGGAGTCACTTAACCAAGTGTCGGATTGGAGGGTCTTATTTTTTGTGGTCAGTTTTCCACATTGTATCTCAACAAACGTTCCTTCACATATAATTTCATTTTGTTACTATCTACACAGGTTGCATTGTGCGAGAGTATATCTTTCTCTTGGAGAAACAAAACGGCATTTTCCGCACTCGTTGTTAAATTAAAAATTGTCAACAATTTTTATAAGGTTTAAATTGAAAAATATAGTACAATTTCCTTTGGCTAGCAAAAATAAGTTAAAGTGTGTATGGTTGATCCTCAGTTTTAGTTTTTTTTCTTTTTTTTTACCTAGTTTGACAATTAATCCCGGTCTCCGTGAATCCCGGTGAAAATCAAGGTGTACCAAAATTTGTTGTAACACAATAGTTCAAATATTTCATTAGCATTTTAAGGTAATAACATTCACACATTTCAAAATTTTCATTTATAAATTTAAGATTTTTATTCAGAAATACGTAAATTCTTGCATGCTAATACAGTTTCTTGTATTTCTACATTATTATTACAATATTTTGAACTACCTGTATCATGATTCATTTCAAACAATTTTATTACCTAGTAGTGAAAAATAATTATTTATAATTGATTTTATTCATTGAAACGATTTAATATGTATTTTAAATATATCTTTATTAATTTTTTCTTAAATAAGTTTAAATTATATGAAAATTAATAGCATTATGTAAAATTGACAAGAAAAATAATTTCTCGATGTTTAACAAACCACTGTATTCGATGAATTGCTTGGAAAACGGTTAAAAAAATTTTTGCTTGAATCAAATTTATTACAATTATATGACAAAAATAAGTATAATATTTTACAATCCTATGTTAAGCTAATATTAATCACAGATATTTAAGAATAGAAAAAAATTTAACAAAAAGATTAGAAGGGGATCTGTTATAAAAAGGAGTATTAAAAGAAAAAATATTAAATTACCTTTGGCCTGAGGCTGATTTTTAAGAACTAAATTGAAAAGAAGTTTTGAATGTACATTATTTTTAGAGCGAAATTATTTTGTATTATTGTACATTAGAAGCATATCCGAAAATCTCAATCATAGGAAAGTAAATGGATAAAGTTACGTTAGAAATTATCAAAGAAAATTCAGCTGTTTACGAATCTAGACGACGGATTTTGATGTAGGAAACAAAGTAATTAATATATTTTGTGAATTTTCGGATCCTGAAATATTTCCTTTAACAAAACGCAAAGACTACAGATTTAACAAAATTGAATAACCAGACATTAAATACATAAATGAAATGAATTTTTTAACATCGAAAAGCTGAAATTCAAGTCCAAAATTAAAATAATGACAGATTTTTGTGAATTTTTACTTCAGTATATAATTAAAAATTCCAGAAAAAGTAAAAAGAAAATAAAAAATGACATTATCTATAATCGAAAAAATAAACATGAAAGAAAGTCAAAATATCAAATGAAGTGAATAAGTTACACATATTAAGAGTTGGTTTTTATATGAATAGAATTCAAATGAATTTGTATAAATACAGTAAGAAATGCTACAAATTCATACCTCCTCTTTTGGGTCAATGACTTGTGATATAAGAATAAGAAACTCAAAATTTAAAAATTTATAAATCTAATTAAAAATTATATGGGGGTCTTAAATTTCAACACTTACTTTGAAAATATTATCACACAGTAGTCTCCACAAAATCTCATCACTTATTTTGGTAATATTATTTTCATCTCTTAAGATTTTTATATATTTTGGTTTTAATAGTTTCGCATTTCGAGATTTTATCCTTATGATTTTTCCTCCTGTGGGGGAGGTTGTTAAAGAATATTAAAAATTTCAAGAAAGCAATCAGCAAATTTTTCCTTAAACATAAAATAAATTGAAGAGTTTTTTTTAAATTTATTTTTTGATTACTATTAAAAGAAAACTATTTTATAATAAATAAATTTAAAAAGTGAAAATAAATTTGAAAAATAAATTAAATTGAAAGTTTTTATGATTGTTATACTACGTGTTAATAAACAATTTTATGTATGGTATATAAACAATTTCCTCCATTTATAGAACAGTATTCATTGAAAAATAAAATATAATTAGCTTTATTATTTGCTGTCCATACTCAATAAAAATTAAATTCAAAAATTAAATAGTTGCAATTTACAAAACCCTGTGTAATGAGTTTCGTTAATTAGCAAAACAAATTGTAATAATAAAAATTAATTACCTTTAAAAATGAAAATACTTCTTTCAAAGTCATTAAGTGTAAATATTTAAATATATAATTTCATGATTAAAACTGTTGATTTCAAAATAAAACCTTAATACTCTGGATAAAGTGCTTAAAATACATGCAAAAATATTAGTGTTTAAAGGAGGAATTCTTAGCGATAAAATAATATTCATAATTGTTTTAAGCAAATAATTTACAAACATATATTGATTATTATTGATGCTAAACAAAGAAGTTTATAATATGAATAATTTAAGTGGATTTGAAATTTTTTCACTTGCATTCTTAATTTGCAATGATGTTAATTATGATAATGATAACATTAGGCTATCTTTAAAAAAATTGGTGATTTTTAAATTTTAATCTGACTAAACCAAATTAAAAATAGCATTTTTTTTAAATTAAAATAAATTTGAGTTGCACATTTGACTAGTCTTTGTCAAAATGTTTATTTGTGAAACTTAGTTTTATTGTGTAGTTTTTTTGGAATACTCAATAAATTATTCAATTTAATATTTTCTTAAGAAAAAATATGTATAAAATATTATTATTTTTTGCTTGTAAAATACCTTTTTATCACATAATTCTTAGGAATTATTGAATAAATTATTCAGGTTAATATTTTGCTAAGAAATATTATTTATACAATACTATGAAAAATTCGCTTATAAAATTTATTTTTAATTTATGTTTTCTGAATATTCCATAAATTAGTCAAATTAAAATTTAATTTAAATTTAATTTAAAAGAATAATAGTCGAACAACATTATAATTATCTTTTATGTTAGGAAGCTAATTTCTTCTTACAAAATGACATTATTTATCAGACAATATTTTTTTTCTGGAAAAGAGATGTAGATAATTTGAGTCTAGACATCTGATAAGAAATAATGAAAAAATACTTTTTATGCTTTTTGTAGAATGTAAAAGTATCTTTTGCTTCACATTTTGCCTCTTTGGAGACTTCCTAAACTTTGTTATGACAAAAGGAAAATAAATATGTCAAACATTTTGCTGTTATTGAGATACTTTTGTAAAGAATATAAGTATTTTATGGTTTCCCCTACCAAAAACATAACATTCATTCAGAACAAAGTATCTTTAACTAAGCATTTAAAAATAAAACTAGTTATGTAATACTTTAGACTGCTTCTTTCAGATGTTAACTTATTATATTTAAATTTTATTTTTGTGTTTTCTGACTTATACTGGCCTTTTGTTTAAATAAATGGCTGCAGAAAGTTTTCATTGCTAAATATAAATTTTTCTTGAAAAAAATATTTATGTATATATATATATAAATTAATTTTATACATATATATGTATATATATATATATATATATATATATATATATATATATATATATATATATATATATACATATATATATATATATATATATATATATATATATATATATATATATATATATATATATATATATATATATATATATATATATATATATATATATATATATATATATATATATATATATATATATATATATATATATATATATGTATATGTATATATATATATATATATATATATGTATATAATAGATAGATAGATTTAAAAATTCATTTTGATTGACATTAAGTAAAATAACTGAGAAAATATTCACCTAAGATTTGGTATTTTTTCTATTCATATACAATATTCTTTATTGTGTTAAAGATTAATAAATCAAATTATAAATTAATATAGCGATAATCTACTTGAAAAAAAGCAAATAATTACAAATATTAAAATAATAAGTATTCAATAAGCATAGAAAATATAATTAATAGGATTTGAAAGCCTATTTATAAATTTTGCGAAAAAAGAAATAATAGTAATTTGATTTCCATAGCTAAAATTATGTAAATCAAACTTTTTGGTAGAAATTATGAAATAAAGTGCTTTTTTTCTGAAAATAAAGTTATTCATAGTAAAATAATGTCCCATTCATTATTTAAATTCCATGTTGAAAGCAAGAAATTAATCTACAACATACATCGGAATATTTGCTATCTTTATATAAGCAATATTTTCCTAAATTTTAATGACACAAATTTTGAATAAAAAGAATATCATTTTAAATATTATAAATTAAATATGAAATCAGACACAATTTTCTTTTAATTTCTTAAGAATTCAAGCGTATAATAGACAAAACAGTTTAATCGTATTTGAGGGATAAAAATATTTGGAAATTTTCATTTTTCAAAGTAATTTTAAAATAATATTTATTATTATAGTAAATGGAGCAGTAAGATATCATAACGAATATGATGTATATACATAGAGAATACACTCTAATATCATGTATAATTATCATGTGGATTGTTGCAATTTTTTAAGATCTCTCATAAGAATATATATATTAAATGCAACATGAAGAACAATAAAACTAATAAGACAAAATTTGAAAATTTTGCGTGGTATATAATTTTTATTATTCTATTTCTGTATACTGTATTTATTTCTTTATATATATATATATATATATATATATATATATATATATATATATATATATAAATTTCCTGTCACGATGTATGTTCCCGATAAACTCCGAAACTACTGAACGGATTTTGATAAAATTTTGTAACCATTTATAATATGCTCCAACTTAAAAGATAGAATAATTTTTATCTCTTAATTATTGATCTCAATATTTATTATACGACATTAGTGTTTATTTATTGGTTAGTTCTGTAAGTTCCTAATAGATTGCGGTTTAGCATCTAAGTTGCACAGGTATTCAGCAGATGGCGACGTGTTTATTTTTCTCGATTATACTATCTTCCCGAGAAAATTAACGTGCGCGCGCAAGCGCGTGGTTAAATATAGAATTTACATATATTTTCATGATGTATAATCATACTATAACCATTTTTAGTGAATCATTTTCATAATTATACTTTGTATTGTGTTATTATTGTGCAGTGTTCAGTTTGAATATTTTTAAAATTATAAATAGTAAAATAAAATTTTATTTATTACTGTTTTTCTCTACTAATTTTCCTACCACCTCGAAAACATGTAAGTATTTCTTGATAGCCTTTTATTATTTTTTATTTTTATTTTATAATTTGATAATTATTAATTTATTCAGCAGTACATTTTGATCTAGTTTATTTATTCAAATGATAAATTCTTTTAATTTTTTTTATTTCAGCATAATGCCGCGGAAAAATTTTTTAGATTTAATATAATTTAAAATTGAAAAAAATAATAGTTCGATGTCAATGTTATCTACCTCATTTATAACAATTTATTTTTAGATGTTTTTAATTTATATAGTATATTTTGTAACTAAGTCACTAATTACAAACTATAATTTAATATAAGATGAATAAATGTAAATTCAGAAAGTATATGTTGGTTTGTGCTTAATTTCAAAATTTCGAAACTTTACCTATTACTTTTAAATTTTGGTGAAACGTTTTATTTTTAATCTCATATGAATGAACCTACTTTAAATTTTTTTAGAAAATATTAATTTGATTGTACCCAAGAAGTTAATAAAAAATTGATTCAATGTATTATAATTACTCAGCCACTGCAACGCGTGGCTGGGTCAGCAATTCTATATACATAAAAATTTCGTGTGTCACGATGTATGTTCGCGATAAACTCCGAAACTACTGTACTGATTTTGATACAATTTTGTAACCATTTATAATATGGTCCAACTAAAAAGATAGAATAGTTTTTATCTTAATTATTGATCGCAATATTTATTATACGATATTAGTGTTTATTTATCAATTAGTTCTGTAAATTCCTAATAGTTGGTGATTTAGCATCTAAGTTGCACAGGTATTCGGCAGATGGCGACGTGTTTATTTTTCTAGATTATACTATCTTAAAGAGAAAATTAACGTGTGCGCGCAAGCGCGTGGTTGAATACAGAATTTACATATATTTTCATGATGTATAATCATACTGTAACAATTTTTCGTGAATCATTTTTATAATTATACTTTGTATGGTGTTATTACTGTGCAGTGTTCAATTTGAATATTTTTAATATTATAAATAATAAAATAAAATTTTATTTATTACTGTTTTTCTCTACTAATTTTCATACCACCTCGAAAACATGTAAGTATTTCTTGATAGCCTTTTATTTTTATTTTATAATTTGATAATTGGCTCTGTAATCGTGCTATTTTGGCAGCAAGAAACGTTAATGTGAACAAAATTAACTTCCATTATTAAATTAACCATATACAACATATGTTGCCCGGTGATTTGATGTCTTTTAAATCAATCGACACAGTTATTGATGAAAACGAAGCCATAAACTTTCCAACTGAATTTTTGAATTCTCTGGATATGCCAGGAATGCCACCACACAATCTTCAATTGAAAATTGGTTCACCAATTATTCTTCTAAGTAATTTAAACGCACCTCAATTATGTAACGGTACACGCTTAGTCATAAAAAATGACCGAAAATATTCTCGAAGCAACAATTTTGACGGGAAAATTTAAAGGAGCTATCGTCCTGTTGCCACGTATTCCACTGATAGCGTCAGAATTTCCAATACCATTTAAAAGGCTCCAATTTCTGATTTGTTTATCTTTTGCGATGAATATAAATAAATCTATAGGCAAAACAATGTCTTTTTGCGGTTTGGATTTGAAAAACACATGTTTCTCACATGGACAAGCTATAATGTTGCCTGCTCACGTGTAGGAAAACCATCAAATCTCTTCGTGTTAGCGAAAGACAGGTTAACCAGGAATGTTGTACACAAAGTAGTACTTAGATAATTTTTAGTTTTAATAATTTAAAATTGAAAAAATAATAGTTAGATGTCAAGATTATCTGCCTCATTTATAACACTTTATTTTTAGATGTTTTTAATTTATATACTATTTTTTGTAACTAAGTCACTGATAACTAACTATAATTTAATATAAGATGAATAAAATGTAAATTCAGAAAGTATATGTTGGTTTGTGCTTAATTTCAAAATTACGATACTTTACCTATTACTTTTAAATTTTTGCGAAATGTTTTATTTTTAATCTCATATGAATGAACCTATTTTAAATTTTTTACAAAATATTAATTTGATTGTACCTAAGAATTAGTAAAAAATTGATTCAATGTATTATAAGAACTCAGCCACTGTAACGCGTGGCTGGGTCAGCTTGTATATATATATATATATATATATATATATATATATATATATATATATATATATATATATATATATATATATATATATATATATATATATATATATATATATATATATATATATATATATATATATATATATATATATATATATATATATATATATATATATATATATATATATATATATATATATATATATATATATATATATATATATATATATATATATATATATATAATATATATATATATTAGAAAAAAAATTTTCAGGATTCATAATTGACCAGCATTTTATGAAATTTACTTTATTTGTCTTAAATCTAAGACACAATATTTCATCTAGCATTCACTTTTATTTCACTAGAATACATTTTCTTTATTGTTTTCAGCTAAAAGAATATCTGAAGATTATATTTATATAAAAACGCATGTTTGAAATTCAGATTTTTATCGTGATACGATGAGATCAAATTTTTATAAAGACATTTTCTTCATAATAAATTGATTAACTTTATTTTATTTATTTCAATACAATGTGGTTGAATGATATTATAATACATAATATACAAGAAGGCTTATAATGTTTTAAGCCATTAATTTTTATTATCTTCAATCACTTTTATAAGTTTAAAATGAAGGAAGTATGAAATGAGTAAACTGTTACTATAGCATATATCCTAAGTTTTAGGAACATTTATAATTTTATCAAAGTATAAACACGTATATTATTCTTGCACATATTCCACTTAATCCTCAAATACCATGAAAAAATATTAATTTAAATAGTGAACAATATATCTTGTTTCTAAGAAAATAATCAAAATTTACTTAAAAAAATTACTTTAACAAAAAAAAAATAGTTATATATTTTTTACACAACTTCTCTTGTTACAAAAAATAGAAATATAATTAGACTGAAACTAATGTGCTTATGCAATGAAATAATGCCCAGAAAATGTCTGAGACAAAAATGAAGATTTAGCAAAATTAGCAAAATTTGTTTTTCATTACACCAAAATTTATAACAATCATTTTTCTTTCAAAAGATTGTATATATAATCCAACATTATCACTAATTAAAACATTATAAGATATTTTATTGTTTTATTAATACAATTTTCCTTTTCCTATTTACATAGCATTTTTCACATATTTTTTTAAATATTTATTGCAAATTAATAAATTGTTCCTTTTTCCCTACAAAATAATTGATTTTTAATGTATGACCTTATTTTCAAAAGAATGTTCATACACTGCATATTTTTTTTAATTCATGACCGTTTAAATTATTCATTGCTTTATCTTTCGTTTTAACTTTAAATGAGTCCATGAATCACGTATGTTTTCCATAAACTTTAAGGTTATTTTCTTCTTTTTCGATCAAAAACATTTTAAAATTCTTACATTTCATATTATTTGCAATGTAACATTTGTATGAATGCATAAACGTTTAACATCAATCTTAAGTGAATTTGTTCTGAAAAAGTTAAATGCAAATTATTGTTTTTCAAATTAATTTATCAAAAACACCATATTAGACATAATATATAGTTTTCTTATATATAATAGTATTCTTTTTAGTACTCGTAATAATTTTGAAACTCTAACGTAAAATTAATACTCTTGAAAATAATACAATACCATTTGAAAATAATATAAAGGTATAATTTCTAAAATAGTTATCATTAAAAAATTCAAATATTCCCATTCATGCTTAAATATTTCAATTTTATTTTTACAATTTTATAAAGAATATAGAAGAAGTTAAATTCCTATTATTAATTTTATATCCTCCTGTAGTTAAATGCGAAAGTAAATCCGTTACTTTTTATTACAGGTTAAGATTTAATTAACATAGAATAGTATATTTTTATGGTTTTTTCCTCGTACATATCAACTAATTCATCATGGAAAAGATGTTTTTGGAATTTACAATTTATTACAGATCAAAATACAAATATCTAACCTCAATAAGAAATTGGGCTAGCAAATGTTACCCTAGTTATACTGATGTCGATGGACGTTAATTAATGTAACATATTAATGATTTTCAACTAGAGTTATTTCAAAATATCCCGAATATGTTTTATTAGGTTATTGGAAAGAAACCCTGTGGAAAATTATTCATCTAGCTTGACATAAGAAATATATATTCAAGCTCTTACAGATATCTGGATATTGATGATCAATAACTTTTTCTTTCCTTTAACCTCATAAACTTTTTTCAACCATTGAATTTTTATTCAATAATTATTTTACAGGTAATATTTATATTGGAAAGATAAACTGAATTTATTCTAATCAACATCGAGGAAAATGTGTACATTATCATCTAAACGATAAATTCACGTAATTGTAATTAATTAGAAAATACAATCAAAGCAATGTTTAAGTAAAATGTTAAGGCTTATGGATTGTGTCATTTACTTCATTAGAACTCTTAAGAAATAATAGTAATAATTTTTGCATATTATTCAGAAATGTAGAAATGGAAACTTCTAATTTACTTAAAACGTGCTTAATAATGTAACAACATTCAATTTTTTTTCTTTAAACACTACTTTATTCATTCTAATTATTTGAAATTAGCGTTGTAAATTATATGTGCTACAGAAGATAGATTTCTTTTACAATAAATTGTCTTAAATTTTAACACCATATTGTATTTGAGAGCTAAAAATTATAATCAGTATATCACTTTCATTTAAAGAATGTGTTTTATGTGTGATCACGTTATATAAACTGTCTGCTAAATTGAAATATTCATAAACTGCCTGCTAAATTGATATATAATGTTAAAAATATGTGGTATTATGAGAGGAATTCAGCATCATATAATGTAACGCAACCTTTTAATTTTGATTTGAGCTTAATACATTAATCTGTAAAAACGAATTTAACAAAAAATCATTAATTATCCCCAAAAAATGGTATGCTTTCCATTTAAACGCTGGCAGCATTGTAACATCCTTATTAATGCTTATATTCTTTTGTAAACGAAAATTTATAAAAAATATTTGAAATAACTTCGTTCAGCTCAAAACTTTATTTAAATTAATATGTTTATTATTAACCACACAAAAACATACACTGCTGGACAATTGCTAAGGACGGATAACACTATCATCCATAGCAACCACAAACTGAAAGGAAGCAAAATGTGGAAAATTAAAATAAGTGCGGGATATAGTAAGAAGAAGTATGCTTACGCAAATTTTTTCCACGTCTGTTTATCACGTGATAGCGTTCATAAGAGCGTTAAAGGTTTTGACGCGTGTGGACAGTTGTTGATTCAAGTCAAAATTTTACAGGAAAGATTTAATAGACGAACTTGAAATTTTTTGCATGTCTTCCCGACATCACTTAGATGATTTTATGCGTAGCCGAATTATTGGAAAGATCGAAGGAGGGCGAAAAATAACAGATGTTGCCAGCGAGTTCGACATCGCTCACAGTGTAGTTTCACGGCTGTGGAAGTCATTTAAACTACTGAAATGTGTAGTAGGCGGCACGGGGGTACGACGCCTGCAGAAGACATATTATCCTATCAGCAAAAAGGAACAGGCGCACCACAGCTCAGCAGGTGACAAATCAGTTTCTTGCTGCCTCAGGAAAGCAGATCTCCCGAAAAATGTTGTCAGACGTTTGAGGGGAGGAGGACTATACACCCGCAGACCTGTTGTGTGAGTCTCATTGACCAGACAACACCGTACTGCCCGTTTGCAATGGTGTCGTAAGCATCGCAATTGGACTGAACAGGACTGGCATGCGTACAATTCTCAGATGAGAGTAGGTTCAGTCTGTCATCGATTGTAGACGCCAACTGATCTGGCGCGAGAGTGGTACTGCTTATCGTCCAGAAAATATCCAGGAAAGGGACATGCAGTGTCATGGTGTGGGCTGGCATCATGATCAATGGCCGCACGCCCCTACATGTGGTTGCGAATGGGACTATGACGGGCCAACGATACATTAATGAAGTTCTACTTCCTCATGTTCGTCTTTTCCGTGGTGCTGTCAGTGATAAATTTGTTTTTATGGATGACAACGCAACATGTCATCGAACACTCGCTGCTCAGGATTGTCTAGACAGCGAGGATATTCAACGCCTCGTATGGCCATCACGTTCTCCAGATCTATACCTCATTAAAAATGTGTGGGATGCTTTGGGGAGGCAAGTTGCTGGTCGAAACTATCCTCTGACAAACAAGAACGCCCTCATCTGTGCACTCCCAGAGGAATGGGATAAATTGCCTCAACAGCTGCTGGATAATGTTGTGCAAAGTATGATACGATGTGTGGAATGTTGCATCACACTCCACGGTGGACATATCCCTTACTGATACCTTTCTTCAAGGTGCCTGCTGAGTTTTAGATGCATTGTTCCATTTTTCCGTATGCAGCATCAAATGAACATTTTTTTTCTTTCAGATGTTTCACAGCTTTTGTACTTTCCAGAACAATAAATATTCTTTATTTTAATGTCTGAACAGTGTGGGAACTATATTTTATCCTACTAGGCCTCATGTCTCGTTTAATGATATGCTACATTGCAATTTGTGATCCGTCCTTAGCAATTGTCCAGCAGTGTACTTCCATGTATTGAAATTAACATTAACCAAGTTTTTAGGAAGCTTTTAGTATTTTTAATTATTTGTGATAGGTGGTTTTTTTATATAAATTATGCCAAAAGCATTGAGATATTCATTTTCATTTTTTTATAAATAGTGATATTACTTAAATAATTTAATCTGAAATAAGTACAAAAGGGAAGTAAATAAATGATTTTAGAGAACTTATTTTAATTATATTTTTTGTGCAAAGCAAATGCTTATTTTGCAAGCAATGGGAATGAGTTTGAAAAAAAGACACTACAGACTATAAAATTATTATAGTTGTAAATATGTATTGCTTACACATCAAATAAGATTTGCTAAATTAATTAAAACTGAAAAAAAATCTATTAGTAATGAAATAAAAATCTAACTTGATGTCTAATGAATAATTATAAATGCTCCAAATATTTTTCTGCTCATTATTGTGGAAAAAGTATGAATTTTCAGTCTAAAACTACTTTTTCCAACTATAAAGTACTAATCGCTTTTGTAAGATTTGTTTGTTTATTTCAAAACTTATATATTCATGAACAAGTGAATAATGTAAATAATAAAATATGTGAGATTAAATGAACAAAAAGGATATTTCATACATAGTCAAACTTTATATAATAAATTGCCTTTACAAACAAAAAAGTTACAACTTTTTAAAATTATTCATAATATTTAAAGCCATTTTAATTTAAAAATGCAATAACATTACTGTTTCTTAATGCATTAAGAACCACACATAATTTTTAACGACTTTATTTTCTTCAAAATAATGACTGTTAAAGCTTTTGTTTTTAACAAAATCTTACTGAACATTTATTAAACTTTTCTTTGACATCATCAAAATTGATGTAAATTTTTTTGTTTTATTTCCATGGTACACTACTTACGGATAATTACTTAATTCAAATGCTATTTATAAAAGTAAATTTTCGAAACTTGCATTTTATGCTTAATTATTCTGATTTTATAAAATGGTGATGTAATTCATAAAATGGCCAAGTTATAAATTCATATAATGGTTTCATAAATTTCATAAATAATTACATGAAAGAGGCATAAAATATTTGATTTTGTAAACTTTGTTTATATGGTAAGCGTAAAATTACTTGTAAGTTGCTTTCCGCTTTATTAAAAACATTTTAAGCAAGTGATTCCTTTTATATTCTTTATAAAATGAAATGCTAAAATGTGATAATATGTTTTTTTTATCAAATTTTGTAAACTTGAAGTTATCAACATTTTTTCTTCTCATAGCAACATTTTTACAAAATACTTCCCAAAGTGTTTGCAAGTGAAAAAATGTGAAATTACAGTATCTTGTAAAATAGTAACGAATAAATACATTATAGAGTAATGTATTTATCTTTCTATTATTATATTATTATTATATTCTGTTATATATTAAGAAATACTTCTATAAAATTTCATATAATAAATACAAATAATGATTAATACATGGAAATTAATATAAAAATCGACACATTATTTATTGGTACGGAATATATATTATTTAATACGAGAAACGTTTCACACTATAGACGCAATTGAAAATAATTAACATGTTATCTTTATATTTATTATTATATTAAATGTTCATTTAAAAAAGTACCATGGATATTCTTACAATATTTAGAATTTATGTCTTGAAAGATAAACTTTCTCTTACTATATATATGAGATGTCCTCAACCTCAAAATAATCTCAAAATAATGTCTTCATAAGATAAATTAGATTTATAATTCGGTAAAGTCTGTAGCTAAAGTATTTAAACAACACTTTCTTTTTTAAAATCCTATGCACGAATTTTATAAAATAACGAAGTATTTACTTACACACTATCATTAAATGTATCCCCGCATCTACTTTACGAACATGATGTAAAAAAATTCACTTTGGTTTTATGCAAAGTGTTTGGTAATATGTTTATCCTTCAAATATAGATTAGTTTCCTTTTATTTTTAATGTATTTTATTTAATTTTTCCTAGTTTTAAATACGATTATTCTTTTTCTCAGATCCTGAATTTATTCTTATGAAATTAACTTATAAAGTATATCCTATGACGTCAAATTTTATAGACTTTAGATTTTTAATTACAATATTTTGTTATCGTTATATATTAGAAACATTGAATTAAATAATGTATGATAATTTTGAATTAATTACAGATATAATGAAAAATATTTTAAAGTGTATGTCGGTAAATTTGTATTCCGTTATATTCATGTTTATGATTAAAATATCCTAAAAAGGGATAATTATTATTTTTATTAGAATAGTTATCATGTAAAGAACAAACAAATGAAAGAAAATATAGGAAAAAGCAAATATTAGAAACCTTATAAGATATTGATTAAACAAACTGATTAATGAAAGTTTTTTTTTATATAAATGAGTGTAATTTTACAAAATCATAACGTGAAAGCTATAATTATTTTAATATAGTAATGAATCAGGTATTTTTAAAAATATTTGCTTAAAAAACAAACGAGGTTAATTTATATATTTGAATTTATAAGAATCATAAAAAATTTCATTTGTAATTGTTATTCAACATAATTATACAGTTTTCTCTTATGATTTGAGAATAAGAAGTCTTAGAAAAAATAATGTTATCCATATAAAATTAGCCATTGGACAATACAACTAATCCAAGATAGTAATGCTTTTTTGTAACTTTAATCTTCTGTTATTTAAATTTTCTAATTCATATGAAATTTTAGATAAATAAAATAATTGGGGGAAATTTTATATATGATTTAAATAATTTTATGACATTAAGAATAAGAAATAAAAATTTGGGATCGATATTAAAATAATAGAAAATAAGATAATTTGAAGCCTTTTTTCCTAAAACTATGTAAATGTAAATCAAATTAGTATAGTCATTAAATATTATAACTATAAAAACCATACTTTTTATAACTTAATTCCCCTGTTTCAAATAAATTCCTATGCATAGAAAATAAATTGAGGATTAATATTTGGATAAAAAATTCAGATATAATATACAAAAATTCTTTATAAGTAACTTTTTACGTAAATTGAGGTTTAAAGTATAAAAAGCAATTTAAAATAAATTTTAAATTGCTTTATATACTTCTCTTTATAAAAATGTCAAACAAATTATATGAAATTAAACCAAATTAAAATCATTAAACAGTTAACTGATTTATTATTAAATATTATTAAATAATTTTGTTTATCTATTTCAGATGAAAACATTGTGATACACTGTTAATTGCATTTCCAATTCTTTTATATAAATTTAATAGCAAGAGGAAAAATAAGTAAAAGGAAAACATTAAATAGTTTTCAAATAATGTTAAATATGATATCATATTACCAGATGTAATGGCAAAATTAGCTTTTTTCAAAACCTTAATTTCTAAAGATATACTTTTTACAACAATAATGTATTATTCATTGTAAGAAGCTCAATTGTTAGAGCTAAATAAATGTTTTTAATTATAAAATAATTTGCAATTTTTACTACTTTTCACAGTATGCTAATAGAATTTGATTACACTTTAACGCACGCACTATGAAAAGCAAATTTCCGATTTCAAAACATGTATGTAACTTTATGTGAAAAATATGAATAAATATGGAAAGAACTGTAATTAGGTGCTAAATAAAATGAATTAGTTGTTTTCATTGCTTTAACTACATTCCTTAACCATACTCATTTACAAATTCTGAGTTGCTTGATTATGTAATATAATTAATTATTTAACTTAAGGAATTAAGAAATTCACCTTCAGCTAGAAGCTTTGAAGATTAATTTATAAAATGAAATGAAGAATATTTTTTCACTTATGTTTTACCATATTTACAGAAACATAATGATAGTCTTTGACAATAAAACTGCAGGGGAAAAAATTAATGTAATTTCGTTATTTAATAGTGCTAAAGTTGGAAATGGTGACTTATTTAAGTTAATGCAAATTTGTACTCAATATTTCTTTGGTCTTACATTTTCCAAATGTTTCAATTATAATAAATAGGGAAATAAAAATTATTCTGCTCAAAATTTTAGTGAATGTTTGTAACTTTTTGCTGCATTCGTAAAATCATAATTGATTTTTTTTTCATTTAAAACTATTTTTCGAAGAATCAACTGAACATTTTTAATACTATTCAAAATATTATACGGAATATAAAATGCAAAATATTATTTAACCTTTTTTTTATAAAATAAAACAAAATTATAAAGTTTCTTCAAGGTATTTAAATTCTGACACCTTAGTTTATGATTTCCTTCATGAAAAATATTAATATTTTACTGATGGAATATAAAACTTTTTAAACATAAAATTTCTTTCTCTTTCTCTAGATCTTAATTTTTGATAAATAACATAAACATCAAATTAAAATATTTTTTCAAAAAAAGAAAACTTAATTTTTTACATAAGCCAAAACAAAATATGGTTTATTAATAAAATATCACATTCGTTTGATTAATAAATAAATGTGAAAACAATATTACATATTTTATTTATTTAACGTTTCCTTGATTAATTGTGTTAGACTTCAATATATTGCAATTTTGATTTCTAAAATTTTCCTGTGATTATTTAATAGTTTCTGGATAAAATTAAATAATTTAAGTAGTTATGTTATTTATAAATCATTCCCATATAGGAATTTTATAATTACGTTTTTCTAAAAATGACTTACGATTTTATTTTTAAGTAAAGATGAATTACAGAAAAATATCCTTAAACGTTGAATTAACTATTTTAGATGTGTAAGAATAATTCAAATTTAATCAACAGTGTAAGAAAGTCATTTTTTAATATTACTTTATTATAAATTTTAAAAATGCGTGAAAAAGTTAGCTCCAAGTAAAATATTTTCCCATTTTAGAATAGTTTTTCAACTTCATTTAAAGAATGAAGAAATAAAAAAACTACATGTTTTGGGTTGAGAATTTTATTCAGTCTATAAGAAAAGTAATTGTTCACGCACAATTTAAGAGATTCGCATTAAATTTATTTGACTTTGTGAAAAAATTCTTTTAGTTTTCATTTTAAAAAGTCATCATTAAAGTAAAAATAGTAAAAGAATATAAAATGAAAATTTCCCCCATTTTGATATAAATTTTTCATCATGAAAATTTCCGCATTCTCATTCTCTAGTTCATAAATTATTGTTAAAATATGCAAAAAACAATTTTTATATTTTAAAATATATAAAAAATTACATTATTTAAATCCGTTTTCAATTTAAAATTCCTAATTTAATATCATATTTTTATTTGCATAAAACACAGAAGGAATTTTAACTAAAACTTATTAATAAAATATACTTAAAATTTCCTAATTGTAAAAATTAATATTTTTGATCAAATTCTTGAAAATAAATAGTATAAATAAGAGCAAATTCTGGAAAAACTTCTTACTATTGTTTCAGAAAGTTTTATATTAATCTTGATCATCCTTTTCTCAGTCTTTTTATAAAATAATTCAGTTCAATTTAATTAGATAATAAACACAATGACAACTATCCTCTAAAGTTTAATTTTTGATTTTAATGTTGTTTTAAAATTTGAATCAAAATTGCTCGAGTGAAGTTTAAACTAGTTTTCTTTAATTATTGCTTACTAAAGTTTTTTCCTTTTCAACTTTATATTTTTATAGTAAGAGGTAAATGGACTTTAAACATGAGTAGCAAATCTTCATATTCCATTAATTTAGATGTATTATTAATAAAAAAAACTAAATTTAGATAAATTGTAATTTTGTATTTTCATGACATTTTTTGACTAAAAAATAACTTTGGAAAATATATTTGAAAATACTTTTTCACTAGAAATAATAAAAATTTATTGGATGATAATATGCACATTTAAGAATACTTGTGGTTTAAATATTTGCAAAATTATAGGCTTAAATTTTCATTTTTTAATGACAGCGAATTCAATTTTATTTGAAAATATCTCTTATGAGTTATATATCAGCCATTGCTAATTTCTTCTTTACTTATAATTTGTCCTTCACTTATAATTTCTCTTAAAATACAAACATTTCCTTTTTTATTTATTTTATTTAGAATAACATTTTTGAATATTTCAGAATTTTTTTTGTTCTTTGTTTTGAATTGTTTTTCAATCATAAAACAAAATACTAAAAGTTGTATTTTAAAGAGAGTTCTCATCCATGGTAAAGTGTTCTTAATCGTCCATGTTTTAAATGCATTAATTATCAAAGCACGTTGATTATATTATATTGTAGTACAATTAACTAGTATATTTTGAAAACCAATTCTTCTAGTCAAGATAAAAGTTATCAGAAAATTAAATTGAGTGAAAAGTTTAGAAATGCTATTTACTAAAATACGTAAGCAAATTTAAATTTTATAAAATATTCGACCAAGCACAAATATTTAACATATATTTATGCTTAATCTTGAATATTTATTTCTAATATATATATATATATATATATATATATATATATTTAAAATAGAGCCAAAGCTTATTAAAATATTCAGATGATACAAGTTTTTCGTTTGAAATTCACATTTGAATTAATTATTTTAATAAGTAATAGTAATTTAAAATTACATGCAAATTAGAAAAATTTACTTTTAATAAATTAAGTTTACAAAAGTGCATAACTTACAAAAGAACATAAAATAACTGCAAGTGAAATACTTCTTTGATTCTTAAAGAATGTACTTTTAATTTAGTTAAAGAAGATTTAAAATAAAAAAAATTTTATTGAATGAATGAGACAAATCATTGTTCATTTCAGTGAATTGATTAAATATATTTGATTTTAACAAAGGATTATTTTCCCTTTTAAATAATGGAAGCAAAAACAATAGAAAATGAAATGTTACGTCAGATTAATATTAATGTTTCCTAATAAATATTTACAATTCCTAACTAAGTCATTTTGTTTTATATGTTTAAAGTTCATAATATTTTATAATTGTTCTAGTTCATTTTATTTATAACACAAAATTTATATATATTTATTTGCATAAAATGAATTAATTTTTTATTCTTTTTAATTGCAAAATATTTGTACAGTTTTTTTAAAAAAATTCATCTTTTATCTCGCATAAATGAGTAAAATGAATAAATGAAAATGTTAAATCAAAATAAGAAAAAATTTGGTGAAACAATTAACACATGGGGATAAAAGTAAATTAATGTTTTTCGAAATGCTTACTGATAATTAAAGATATGAAATAAATAAAACATTAGTTACCAATAATTTATGCATTTATGGCAGTCTGTTGTTTCTTAATCTAGTTAAAATCGCATGGAGCCAATTCTTTATTTCAATCATAAAAGTGAATACTTTTTGTTTCCTTAGCTATTGTTATTATCTGTAATTCTTTAAAAAGTTAATTACTTGAAATTATTCTTGTCATATAATTTGTGTGTGTCTGTGTGTGTGAAATATATACATACATGTGAATATAAAATTTTTTTGTATAAATACATACCAGTGTGATGTGAAATAATACATGTGAAATAATTCATACTTTCATTGAAGATTGAAAGTTGTTCGATAGATTACTTAAAATCATCCATGATCATTGATCAACATGGATCTGCATTTTTAATAATAAGGCAGTGTATGTAAATGTTTTTATTTATACTTTGAGTTCTTAACTTAATATAATTTTAATTTCTTTAATTCTCTACAAGAAACTTTGAAGAAATATGATATATTTTCATTTGTTTGATTAAAGTAAAAATCCTTTAGATATATTTGTTTTTCCGCTACATAAAACTGAAGTTTGAAATAGCAAATACATGACAAGATATCGGAAAAGGGTATTTTTGATCAAAGGAATTTCGTCTGGTTGAGAAATTTTAAAAGGGATATTTTTTCCACTAGCTTTAAGCCTTTTTTATCAAGATGTTTTTCCGAGGAAATGTTGGTGTGAAAACTAACTGTGAAAATCAATGCTTTTTATCCAATTATTTGCTTGCATTGTAAAGTTCAAAATTGTGTCATTTTTTTAATTTCTAAATGTATCGAATTTTGAAAGTAATTTAGTGAAAAAACAGCGTGTTGCTGTTTCTCTTCTTTATTTAAAAAATCCTTATGATAAAATTTTTAACATGTATAACGTTTCAATGGTTATTTTATTCCATTATTCCAATTTGTTGTAAAATCATTCAATACGTTTATTGTTGTTTTTCTAGAATCATATTGCATTCTCTCTCTCTTATGAAAATAAATACTTAAAAACAGTTCATTTAAAGAACAATTGATATTGCACCAAGTTAACTCAATAGCTATTGCTCAATACTCTACCACTATAACAAAATATACTTTCTCATACAATTGATAAAGTTAATATTTGATTGTTTAATTAAAGGATTCTTGGGAGAATTTTCAAGAATCCTTTAAATACTACAATTGAAATGAAAAGTCACACACATATTTTATCAGGTATTGAGCGATGAAATATAAGTAAATTTACTTTTACACTTTTTTATGTTTTATACTTTACAATATTATTTAGCCATCAATATACAATATTATTTTTGTGTAAAAAATATACTAATAATAGCATTGTATCTATCGATACTAATAGGATATTTTTATATATAAAGAATATTGTACATAGATGACTTCAATCGTATTTGATTAAGATGTAATATGTAAAGTTTATGAAAATCTATAACTGTAATTAATTCACTTAAATTTTATAACTATAAGATAATTAGAAATTTATGTTTCTAAGAAAACAATGACTAATATTTTATTTATCATTTGATTAAGGAATACATAAATTAATATAATATGAATAGTAAAAAAACAGAAGGACAGAAACTGGGTTTATTGATGTAATCTTTGCATTACAAAGCCTTATATTTTATAATTTTCAGAGTTACAAACTATGATTTATTTTCTGAGTTAATTAAAACCATTATTGAAAGTACTTTGCTGTTTCAATAACCATTTTATTATATTCAATAGGATAATTTAAAAATCAAATTTCAACCTGAAATTTTTAAATATTTTTCATAACTTGGTTATATATAGAAGTGCTGTGTGGACGCTTGAAGATTTTGCTGCATTTTCTCTTCCCAAGTGTTCTAATAATTCTTTAATTCATCTTATAATTCTTTAAGGAACATTTCTTTAATTCCATTATACCTAATTTTTTTTCATTTTTTCATTGGTTGTTATTTTTTATCATGTCTTATAATTAACTTTAACCATCTTTTTATCTTGTGACTGAAACTTCTTTGTTTTTACATCAACTTAAGCAGTCATCAAAATTAACTAGGATGAATCATTTTTTATTAATGAGCTCTATTTATTCTGTGATTTATTTTATCTTCATTATTTTCTCTAAAAACATGTATTATATTTAAGGATACTTAATAATACGGAAAAAATTTAATTTTTTTAATCTTATCATAAGAAAGATATTCAAAACATTTTAATAACAGACAATTTTTGAATATTATTTGAATTAGGAATTACTTCGTAAATTTTGTTGTATTATTAGTTAAAATCAAAATGCATCTCTTCATTCATCCACGTAAAGATTTGACAATAGTACTCGTAATTTTTCTTATTTATAGAATTTTAAAAGTTCAAAAAAACAAAAATTTTAGTTTAATATCTGTCCATATTATGGCGTAAATATTTAACTTCTTCCTGCAATTAAAGGATTCATATCTACTATTCGATGTTAGTTTTTTGTATTATTTATCTAATAATTAGAGTTTTTTTGAGATGCATATTAAAATTTATTAATAAATTTCATTCAAACATGAAGAGTTTGGGAAATAATTTTAGAGCATATTGAGTTTTCATAAGTATTCGTAAAAATGTTTCTATGCAGAAGCACAACTTCTTAGAAGCAAATAACAAATAGATTATCAGCAAAGAACTTGTGAGCTCATGTAATACTTATGATTTAAAATATTTGTTTTCTGAATCAGATGTAATTTTACTTCCACTAAAATTTGAATCAATTAACTGCTTTTTTCTATATATGATCCTTACTTAATCTTGATAAATTATTAAAAATAATTTTTAAATTTTTTGAATGGTTACACAGAAGAATGAAATAAGAAAGAAATTTTGGATTTTAGGGGGAAATTACTAAAATATCATTTCTGTTTATTGAAAATAAATAAGCTGTGACTAGTATAAGTATTTGTAAAAAACAAAAAATAAAAAATAAACCTGATATGTTATTTTTTCAAGAAACACTCGTGGGAAACAAAGAGTACTTGATTCACATCTCTTGAATTTTATTTCTATCAAGAGTAGATGACATATTTAATTAAAATTAAAAAAATCTAAATTACTGAAAAATGTCTTGCATACAGATTTAAATTTATGAAAATTAATTTAGCCGTATAACTATCAGAACTTATACTTTAATCATATATTTCTATCAATGTTAGCCACAATAAATTCTATAATTATGTCTTATATATTTTTCGACGATTCAAATAACACTTCTATTATTATGTGTAGCTTATTTAGCTTTTAATTAATTTAATGCATAATTATAATAAAGAATTGCTTAACCTATATTTGGAAAAATTTATATTTCATCCTATTATATTATTTTAATAATCTTTAAGATAAATTGTATGTATTAAATAAGAGTACTGAACTAATTTTTATTCTTAATTTCTTTCTATTCAACAGAGGAATATTTTTGTGTTAATACTAATTAATGTTTTGTAGGTTCACCGATTGCTAAGCAAATCAATGATGAAGAATAATAAATTATCATTAATGTATGATTTGATGCAAAACTCCACAAAGCAAATTATATTTTTAAGTAAAACAACGGATACTAGAATTATTTTACTATATGGAAATAAAAAGTGCAGATTTAGTTACCACATGTGTACAGAATACTCTTTGGATGCTCCATCATTACCCAAAAAGTGAGTGATCGTAAATCAAAACCTAGGACCAAATATAAGATCACAGAGTGATCTGCGAAACTCCTATAGGTATTATTTCCCTTGGAAAGCATCTTGACCACGGCATATTTTACGAACTATGGCAGTCATTAATGAAAAAAAATGAATTTTGGACTGAATCAGGTATAAAAAACGGTTATTTTCTCATAACAATACAATTCATATTCAGACACTGTGTTAATTTCTAATCATCAAAGTAAACAGAAGCTAAACAGCACAGAACAGGATTTAAAAATAAATTATTCCTTATATAAAATAATACATTTACGTAAGTAATATGGATTATTTATGAAACTACAAATTTTTTGCTGAAGTATGCTGTACACGTGAATAAGTTATCATTTATGTATACAGCACATTTCAGCAAAATTCATAAGCAAAGTTTACATTTTCCTATCATTTATACGTGGATTGTCCTTTAAAATATATTTCCATGAAAATATGGTAAATAATTTTTCCATGAAAAGCATTTTTTATATTGTATTAAACTCATAATAGTGTAATTAGTTTCTTGAATATATTACTATTGATAGAAAAAACAATTTTTCATTCCTTATTCTAATCAAGTCGTTTCAAGTAAATATCTCCTAAAAAGGTAGTTACTTCTTAAAACTATATAATTACATGCACAATAAAACAGATTGAAATATTTATGAATTTAATTGTATCTCTGCCAATAGTAACTTAAAAGATATCAAGTAACATTCAATATGAATTTTAAAAAAATTAGAATTTACTAAACAAAGATTAGTTTCTCTTTCGCATAAAATTAAATAAATCGAAGGTAATTATTACATTAAAATGATTTAATATTTTATAATTTTTGTATTATTTTCTGAGTTTTTTTTTATAGAAACAAAAAAAACTATTTAAGAATAGAAAATTCTTCTATTTTTTAATTTTATACAACCATAAATTCTTGAAAATGAGTCATGCTTTTTTATTTTAATTTCTAATCATCAAGCAATATAAATTTAAAGTTGTTATATAAACATACTTATGAAAATTTTCCAGTCATTTTTCAAAAGGGGTATCGACAAAAAATATATTTATTAATAAAACAATCATTGTATGTTTATATTACTAAATAGTGTTTTCTTCTGAAAAGCAATGATTTTGTGTATATTACTTTATTTACTTATATATATATAGTGTGTGTGTGTGTGTGTGTGTGTGTGTGTGTGTGTGTGTGTGTGTGTGTGTGTGTGTGTGTGTGTGTGTGTGTGTGTGTGTGTGTGTGTGTGTGTGTGTGTGTGTGTGTGTGTACGCACACATGTATTAAACATAACAAATGTCGTAGTGTAAAACGATATAACCAATCCCTGAGGAAATAGATGTGTATATTTTTATTGCGCTTTAAATTTGAGAGTCCTTTCAAACAAGTTAAGTTTTCCTTTCAAACAAAGCTGTAATAATATAAAGGAAAGGATGTAATAAAAATTGGCACAATGAGACAAGTGCAATAAAAGAATTATTTCTTCTTTTTGGAATGGATGGATGATCTTGAGAAAATTGCAAGGAAAGTTTATGTTTCATGATATGTTTTATTTGTTAATCTGACCAGACGGGATTGAGAGGGAGAGATTTCTGACCTATCCCATAGAAGTGTAGGAGGTACTATAGAACTTCAGAAAACCAATGGTGTAAAGAGGAAGAGCTAAGACGAAAATTATGAAGAATTAAAAACTGCATCTAAAAAAGGAGAAGACTCAGAAGTCCCTCGCACAGAGAAAAAAGAGTCTAGCATTGGATATTGGAGCAATTGAGTATAATGGGAAGCTAAAACGATGTTAGTTGTAAACGGAGTATAACTGCCCTGTCCAGTAGGAGCCCTGTGACGACTTTCCTGAATGGAGCTGCAGATATCCGACAAATAGATGAGGATAAGAAGAGACGACAAAGTCTGAGGAAAGATAGCAGAGAAAAAGGAGAAAACTCATGAGGAATGAGCAAGCCAAGTGAGATCCTGAGCCGGTAATGCTATTGACGATAGGAGACACCACAGTGCTACTTCTAAAAGGGGTGAGTCTGATCTCTCGTTCCTTGTCCATCTGGTCACACTCATTTATGATATATTAATGTGCAATTGTCATAAAACAATAAATAATGTTAGAATTTCAATTATTTAATCGAGAATGTTTAAATTGTCATGTTTTAAATGTAAATTCCCCTTGTAATTAAGTTAGTAAAATAAATTAGTAAGTTTTATTGTATTTTTGTTTTGAATTTATCTCTGTCATTCATTTATTTAAAAAACAAATCTGGGTTTCCTCGGAATTTTTCTAAAATTTCCGAAATTCACCACAACAATAAAAGCTTTCAAATTGAAAAAAATGGAAAAAAAGTGTATGTTTTTGTGTCAGAACATCCATTTTTCTTCAATACTTATCTGTGAAAAGATTATTAGCTTCATTTAATAAAAAATATTTGAATAATTAAGGTATTACTAACTAAAATATAATCGTTTCTACTGAAAATTGTTTATTTCTACAATGAAATAAAAAATATTTTTTTAAATAACATAACAAGAGAAATTTTAAATTATGCGTTTTTTATCTTACTTTGTTTATTATTTACCAACTTTTGTATTTTATTTTCTATGATAGAATCTAGGTGACATGCTTTTAATATTTATTTTTTAAATAAAATGCAAACTAAAAGGAAAAGTTTAATTTAAAATATTACTTTTTCAACGATAATTAAGCATTTTGCTCGTTTCATTAATGTTATTTACTTCAACCTCATCTTTTTTTGACTTACATTCTACATTAAATTAAAAAATAACAAAAGATAAGCGAAAAGTAAAACAAAAGAAGACTACAAAATTTTAACTAATGCCCATTTAAGTTTGTTTTACGAATTAGAGTTTTAACCAAATAAATATTTTATAGAATTTCCTGAATAAAAGAACTTGAATCATTGAATTATTTTATTTTCTTGTCATTAAAATTTGTTTATGTTATTTTTATATTCCTTCAAATATTTCATTAATGTGCAATTTTTTTGCCATCAAATATCTTATGTGTTTATTGATAGTCATTTTATAACTGATCGATGTTATGTTCTTTTGATTATCATTTTGAAATTTAATTAAATTTAAAGTAATCTTGAACATTTTTTATGGTTAAATTTCTTAAATAATTTTGAGTTTTTTCTCTTCTTTTACAAAGATGCAACTAGAATATTTAACTAACACTAATTAATGTTAAGTTAATGTAAAGATATATTTTGCTCAATTTGCTATTTATTTTATTGAAGATGTTAACTATATGGTGATCCAATGCTCTCATCTGGCAATTTTTTTAATATTTATTATTGTTAAAGAAATTAAATTGCTTGAAGGGTAAAAGAATTTTAGGTAATAATGAAATTTTAAATATATTAAAATTTTCGTTATTAATAACATCTATTTAAAATATGTTTTTTAATAAATTATATAAATTAAATTATAATTATTATATAAATTAAATTATAATTATTTTAATTACTGTTATTAAAAATTAAATTAAATACGTAAACATTCAATAAAATGTTTTTCTTAACTTTTAACAATTCGATTCATATCGTCTCTCCGCTATTTATAATAATTTATGAAAATTTAATGTTGTACTTTAATTTTGACATTAAAAATATATTTTATGATATTAACATTATTAGTTAAAATGAATTTTTTGTTTCTTTTAAGAATACTTCAGTTAAATTCTGATTTCTTACGCAAGACTCATTGAAATTATAAATAATGTTATTGCTGGTAAATGCTTTAAACTAGAATTTTTGCTCCAATGGAAGTTAAATTAAAAATAGTTAATTATCAATAAATATATTTCTAAGAATACATTGAAATCTCGATTTTAATTCTTCATTCATTTATATAACTTTATTTTATGCAAATTCGTCCATTATTGTAATAATTTACATACCTAAAATTACTTTCGTTATTAAGAAACTGGTTTTTACAATCAATTTTACTTTTTTAATAATATTTTGTTTATTATACTGTACTTGATATTTATTTTTTAAAACGTTACTTTAAAATGTAAATAAAGGAGATCAACAAAATTGTTCATGGAAAATATATTTCATTAATATTAACAATGATTGTAATCTTACTCAAGGAAATGGAAAACGAATTTTTTAGAATAACATTCTATATATAATGTTAATCTTCTATATAGTTTATAAATAAGTCCCTCTTATAAATCTATAACATCTGTAAACATTTTTAACATTTCTAAATTTTCATTATTTTATTTGCCAAATTTACACATTATAATTAACAGCAAAAATCAGGATCATGCGATACTATAATATAACATATCATAAAAAAGATCATATACCTTATTTGTGTTTTAAAACTTAAAATAAAATTAATTTTTTTGTTAAGAATATGTTCAACAAAAAGCAGCAAATTCTTTGTCATATAACATGCTCCTATGCCTAAATAGTTTGGTTACTAATACTGATATTTTGACAAAAATATGCAAATTATCTCGAAACTTATGAATTCTTAAAAAGAAGCATTGAATGATATGTTAACTGTTTTCTGTAGTGGGTAATTTATATCAATAAACCAAGCAAATATGTTTTACAACAATGTTTTCTCAATATTTTGAAAATATTAAATTTATACTAAACAATGTTTTTCAAATACTTCAGGAATATTAAGTTTATATTTGACTGTGTTAATTAAAATTTTTTTGAAATTAAATACTAAAAAGAGTTTTATTTAAATCTGGTTAGCACTCATGGTTTATTGGAACAGCTTATTACAGTGAATGTTAATTTTATAATAGTATAATTAGGTTTATCAGTTAAATTAAATGTAAATAGAGATTTTTAGAAACTTAAAAATGTGTACATAAAAATTAGGCAAACTATTTGAATACATAAGCAATGATTTATCAGCGAAAAACACCTGTTTTTTTAGCCTAGATTATGTATACTACAAGTAAATAGATTTATTTTAGAATCCAGTACACATTAATCAAATTCAATTTATTACTTAAGTATATTATGTTAGCTAAACTTATCATATTGTTATAAACAGATATTTAAACACAATAAAATTAGAAAGTACAACAACGAAAATCATCAAAGAAATATGTTACAAAATTTTCAGAATTTAAAATTGTTTAATGCTTGATTTTCAAATTCATTAGAAGCAAATAAGAATGACAAAGTTGTTTTCACAGCTTTATATAAGACTATCAATTAAGAAAAAACATTCTAATGAAATGTTGCTTATTATTAAAAGCTGAGTTTGATCCATTTCATAAATATTTGATAAATGTTTTTGTCACAGTTATAAGGATACTAATTATAAAACTTTAAATATAATTTAACTGGAAATATTTTTAAAAAATTCCTATTTGTATGAATTTAAAAATTCAATTTCTTCATATTTTATTTGAATACTGTCTTCCGATTTTACAAACATTGTCAAAAAATAAAGTAAGTGATTTTGTAATTATTTTAAAGGAAAAATATACAATAAAATAAAAAATATTATTTTTTGTTTATGAAGAAGAGAACATGAATTTTTAAATAAGTACTTTGGTACCTTAATTAACTATATTTTCCAAACATACATGCATTTTTCAATTAATTTTTAATAAGCTACCAAATCATAAAGAAAATATATAGTATTAAAAATGAAAAATACCATAGGTCTTATAATATTTGTAGTTTCCAAATATTTTTACGAAAAATGCTATTAATTTAATGAAATTATTCCTGCTAGAAGATATTTTTTTTGGTAACTAAATTAAATGTGGCTAACTAATGCAAGGAAATAAAATTACAGAATTCTTCATTATATCCAAATAAAAATCAAACTAATGTGCTTTAATGAAACAAATTAATTTTTTATAACATTAAATTTGAAAAAAATATTCTAGAAAATAATAAGGCAGATAAAATATAAAAAGTAAATATTATTGTTTTATGTGTTCAGAGTGTGGTACAGTAATTGAATAATAAATATATTTTATACTATATTGAATTCAATAATTTTAATGAAACATATTTTATATTATTTTTTGTGAAGAAATTCTTATCTTAAATTCTAATTTAATGCGAAGTTCTCCAGAGTAAAAAATCCTACGATTCCAGCAAACACGAGTCTATCGACATTCTTAAGGGCTGATATTGGCAATGTCGGGTATAATTCGGTATTAGCACGATGATTTCGTAACGGTATTGGTTCTATACCTATCAAGAGTTTGTATTTTAATATTATCAGAAAGTGATTTTGACTGTCATGTGGTTATCTGCCGGCAAGTGACGACAAAGATCTGATGCATTCCATTTGCCAAGAAACCATGTGATACTGTAACATCACACACAACTTTTGAATATTTATATCAGCCGGCGGTCATTAGTGGGAAACCGAGAACTTTGAATCATAGGATTTGTAAGATATAAGTACATATTTATTTATTATTACAGTATTCCTCAATAGAAAAATGTAACTTAAACATGAATTATTTACTTATTATATACTTAATTTACTTAACTGCTTGCAAAAATTTTCTAAACTATAAACTACATTTGTTACGATGAAAATAGGTTGACAAGGTATATTGTTCTTTTCTGAAATATTTTATTCATGACAATGTTCTAGTTCTGTATGATTATATTTATTATGTTCGAGTTTGGTAAAATGAAGCGTATAAAACACAGAATATCCTTTACAATCACTAATATTTCAAGGATTACCAGTTCTAGTGAAATCTTAAAATAGATATATCTAATAAGTATATGCTCAATATTTTAAACATCATAGTATATGCAAATAAACATTTAATTACAGTATTTAAATTTTATTACCAAAAAATATTATATGAACACCTGAATAGGAACAGAAAGAAATTAAAATTCTTAGCGAATTTTTCTTAGCCATTTTAATTTTTTACTCTCAGACGTACTAATGAGATTTTTTTACCTTACTAAAAGTAAAATTTTATCGATAAATTAAAATATGTAAATTCTCAAATAAATATCTCACACAAATATATTTCTTTATTTTTTAGTAAACTTTTGAATTTAAGCAAGCGTTTAAAAATATTTTTTGTACATAAGAATACATATACACTTTATTGCTCTGCAAAGAATTATGATAATAAATTGAAGAACTAATTAAAACAAAATTATTTAAATTAACTATACTTTAATTCATTAGTAGCTATTCGATATTATTATACATATTAGATGGTGGAATTAATTTTATTATTTTTTAAATTATATTATTTAAAATATATGCTAAGCATTCAAGGATTGAAATTTAAAAATTTAAATGTAAACTTTTCTCTATAAAAAGATTTTAATATGTCAATGTGAGTGGTAATTTAAAATTTCATGAACAATACATTTTAAATAACTTAAAACTATCGATAATTGATATAAATATTATATACGTATAAAAAATAAAGTTCACAAGAAAAATAAACCCATTATTGTAACTATATCTAAGATTATATATTATTTTTCTTAAAACTAACAATTCAGATGCAAAACATTTTGCATAAATTATGAAATGTTATAATACCATGTAGGTAGTAATCAAAGTAATGAAAACACTTATGAATAACACTTATGTAAACATTAAAATTTAATTCTAGCTAGCGTTCTCTTTTTTTATGTAAAATGTTTATCATTGTAGTATGAGATAACTGCAGCGAAGCTATATATGTCTTGAATATTTAACAAAAGGTCAAACTTTCAAAAAGGCTAAATTGTAAACATTCGTTTAGCTAGAATTACGGAGACTAACCATACTAGACTTAACATATTTCTAGAAGGGTGATGTCTAAAATCTTGACAAAGAACACACAGCGAAGCAAGACAACTTTCAAAAAGCGAAATACAGACAAGGAGGAATTTGATAAGAGACACCGACGGATACTGAAATGAACTTCAATGTGTAAAAAGAAAGTAACTACGGCAAATGCGACCACAGAGCCTTATAAGCATTTGGATTCCACAGTATTAGTACTTATAGTTAAGTGCACCTTCGTAAACAGAACATTTACAGTAGTAATTCTTGATCTTCTTGACATAGATATTAATGTTAAGTATCGGCTACTTTTGGTGCCTTTGTTACAAATTTTAATCTATATTGTTATGTAAAAAACATTTATATAGTCAGACGAATTATCCCTCATTTTTCATCTCTTCTCGCAATATTACGGGTGTCCAACATACGTGTTACTTGATCAACCATATGATCATCATCATTTCCTTCCAAGTTTCAAACTTGAATAGTGATGATGAATCTGAATCTCGCATTAGCATATTATCACGGCAGCTGTACCGGGATTTTCTGATGACTCAACCATGTCGGTGATCAGAATTAACGCTAAAAAGAAACATAAATTTTAGCTGTATAAACTCATTTTGTGAAACAAGCTTTGTTTCCAGCAGAAAATGAAATTTTCCAGGATTAAAAATGTACCTATTCATGGAGCGAGACTTTATGAACACAAGGATGAAATGAAACATCTACAGTGGGATGCCCAATACCAGACCTCAATTCAATTTAGCATTAATGTCTATTTTAGAACGTTTAATCTGTAATCACAAACATGATATCTTCCAATATGGTACCTTTCCCAGTGCTCTCACAAACTCCTTACAATATATTTCTGAACACTATTCACCAATTACATGATTCGATTTCTTGTTGAATCAGTTGCATTACATGCCAAAAACTGTAATACGTCTTATTATAATAAAGGATAAATTATATATCTCAAAAGTAAGTTCCAATTATTTAGACAATAATCTGCATATTTGATAATATGAAAATGCTTATAAAATATATAGAAAAACTCAAGTTTAAGTAGTTACTCCCCAACATTGAAAAGAACATCACATAACTTTCAACTACAAAACTCAATTTTATTAAAACGCTTTATTTTTCCACACTGCAGTGTAATGCATTGTCAGAATTATTAAATAAGAAGTATAGTTTATTAATCAAATATTATAACTAGCTCCAGAGAAATCCAGATAAAACATAATGATATTCGGCTAAACAATAATGATCTCAAGAGAAAGATAGCAATATTTTAACCATTTGATCAAGATGTATAAAAATATTATTTACAATATAAATGAAATATTACGCAAAGTACATTAAATGTTAAATATAATAACACAATTTCTATAAAATGATTAATTTTATTCATATTTCTAATATGATAAATTTAAATGAATTTTTATTCTATAATAACATATTGTGTTTAAATCTTATTCGATTACAAAGCAATTAACACAACTTACACACATAAGTCAAATGAGCAATTAAATTCGAATTAAATTCTAATTTATTTACTTTATAAAGCATCAAAAATTGGTACGTAAAAATATGTATCGAAATTTAAAATGTATAATTTACGATAGTCACACATACAGATAATTTTAGCTATGATTATATAATTACATAAAACCAATAAACTATGTAACATAATGTAATTAATTAAGCAATAGTTATTAAATTTATACTATTAAAACAAGATTTCTAAAGCCTAGAATTATACTTAACGCTATTACTAATATATAATTAATTTTTCAAAATAACGAATGCATTTTTCTAAGTTGTATTCGTTAATTAACATTATATAATTTAAGTGATTCAAACAATAGCAGTTTTAGGAATTCACGAAGGATTAATTATGAATAATGCAACTTTATCTGAGCCTCATTTTGTGAGCTTTTATTAGCAAGCACCTAATTATTGGAAAGCTAAATTTAGAATTCCCAAAATCATCATAAATTTCTAAACTAATTATGGTTAATGAATTATTTTAAACAATACAAAAAGAATATTCTTTCAAGAGATTTGTTTTTAAATTAGTTTTCTATAGGATTAAAATTATTATTAAAGTAAAATTTTATTTTAATTTTATATAAAAAACAAATAGTTTTTTCGAAGATAGCATAACTTTTTAAAATAAATTCAAAATAATTTCAGGTAAATTGAATGAAAGGCATGTCAAATACAACAACATATTTCCTGATAGTTAATATTAATTCTTTATATTATGACTATTAGTATAATTTTAATTATTTAATGCAAATTAATGATATTGCTAAACAGGATATAATTCCATTATATCAGGATTATTAATATTGTAGATTATTAAAATATTTTAAAAATTAATACATTTTGTATACATAGGTAATCATTTAAAATCTTATAACTTTTTAGGTTCATAAAATATAAAATATTCATAAAATAGTAAGCTTTGTTCCTGCAATTTTAAATTAAACTTATTCATAGATATTCTACGAAAAAAATATATTTGTAAAATCAGTCGGGTGAAAATAAATATTCGTAAAAAAATTTAGATAAAACTATGCAAAAAAATTCTAAACTTAGCTATAAATGTTTATAATAAAAAAATGTTATAAGATGAGATACTGGTTATATTGACTTTAAAATACTTTCTGTATAAATATTTAATGTAAAAAAATATTTTGATTTTGTTTAAAATAAAACTAGATTTACTTGTAAATGATAAATTTTGTGAGATTATATGGCACGAGTGATAATTGAAAATTGTTTTTTAGGTATTACTTAAATTATAACAATTAATGCTATTCAAATATTGGAGTTGTAATATATTTCAACTACAATAAGCTCTAAAAATTGAATTCAATCATATTTAAAAAGAATTCCTAAAACGCTCATGTTATAAATAAGTATTTTTTCCGTCTTTTAGAAAAGGAACTTTTCAGTAAATTTGTTCTCCCGTTTTTTAGCTTTTTTCTTAAGACTAGTAATTTTTCATATAAATTTAACATTAATGTTATCTTATTATTTTCTGATAAAACAAATTTTGCTGTAATTAATTAGGGCAAAACTCTTGCATTATTTAAATTGTTGGATACAATATTAATTTAGTTAATATTAAATAAAAAAATTTGCTTTCAAGAAATAACAAAAGCAAAATAAAAAAATTGTTCAAGGAATACCTTCAACCCTTATACACTTTGCCTTGATTAAAAAAGCTTTTTTCAATAAAGTACTTTTCTTAAGCAAACAATTACAAAAGAAATTTCAGCCTCCCTGAAAAAAATCGTTATAAGTGTATAAAAGTCTAATTCTTTAAGAATATTATGCAATTAACTATTGTAGAATGAAAACAGATTAAAAGCACAATTTGTTTTCAATTTCCAAAAACCGCAGTACAGAACTTTAATATTTTCATATAACTTTGATTTGATCGAAATTTTTAGTGTCACTTATAGAACTATATAAGGCATATTTTAGAATAACTTGAATTGCTCTATTTCATTTGGATAACTTTGATTGTTTTCTAAATTGCAATTTACACTTGTTGGAATGAGTTTAGGAAAAATTTTCCTCCTGCATTAGCTACACAAATGCTGATATTGTCTTAAATTTGAAACAATATTTCTCTATAAGTGAAGTTACTTGTAAATAAGGATATTCAAAGTAAGTGATGACTGGGTCGCATTTATATATGTTAATCATTGTGATATCAATTGAACTTTTATTTCATGATTTATTTTACTAAGCAAACAGAATAGTTTTATATAATTTGTAAAAAGCATGGCTTATTTTGAGATAACGTGGATTTTGAATCTGTTTGGTAAAAGAAATTAACTTTGATTGATTTAATGACCTGTTTTCAATTTAAAAAGATCACTAAATTTATTTCGGAATTTTACAATCTTACAATAAATGTATATCAAATAGAAAAGGAATTTGAGAGATCCTTTTTTACAATTGATTTTATTAATTAATAATCAATTTTGTAAGCTAAAAATATAGCATTGAATTGAACTACAAGTACGAGGGTCACTCTGAAATTTTTGAGATACAACTAGGTTTTTAAAGTTATGCTTAACAAAATTTTAGGTGTGTTCAAAGTAGTCTCCTCCAGCATCAATTCACTTTTGTAGACGAATTTTCCACAGATTAAATGCCTCAAGCCATTCATTTCTTCGAATTGATGAAAAAAATGCATTTATAGCCACATCAATCTCTTCTTCTGAATGAAAACGACGTCCACGTAAGTTCTTTTTTAGAGTAAAGGATAACCAAAAGTCGCACATAGCTAGATCAGGTAAATACGGCGGATGTTCGATCACTTTAATTTGTTTTTGTTTAAGAAACTCAACTATTAATCCGGCTGTATGTGAAGATGCATTGTCATGGTGAAGCATTAGTCCCCTAACATTCAGTTCTTTAAGAATTTCTGGAAGACATTTAGTGGTATACCAGTTTACTGTTAGTGTCGTCTGTCCTTCCAACTTGATGGCTTTGACCAATCCCGTACTTCTGAGGAAAACGGAATACAACACTTTTTTCAGTGCGCGTTGTTTTTTCACCATTGTCGGCGTGATATCATCTTCAAAGACCCATACTTTGCTTTCTTGGCGTGTTGGAACGTCAAAAAACGGTATATACGTTTCATCACCTGTTAAAATTTTAGAAATGATGCGGTGGCCACCATCATTCAGCATATTAAGAGTTTCTTTACTGATTCTGACACGCTCCTCTTTTCAATGCTCAGTTAGATTATGGGGAACCCAACGGCAAATTACTTTTTTCATATGTAATTCTTCATGAATGATTTTGTGTATGGCTGCGGATCCAATGTTACGTTCCTTCTGTATCATTTGATAGGTACAGCGATTATCATCCATTAACAATTTTCGCTTGGCAGACACATTATCCGGGATTACTGCCGACGGCGGCCTTCCTGTGTGTTCTTCATTCTGAAGAAAATTGCGACCTCTTCTAAATTATCTTAACCATCTGAATACAGTAGTATGATCTGGAGATTCATCACCAAATGCTAATTGCAACCGTTAAACGCATTCTTCTTGATTTAATCCTGTTTTGAAATCGTAGAAATTCATAGCGCGAAAATGTTCTCGCGTCAACTCCATTCTCTCTTCTGTTTAAAATTCATTCCACGCTAAACAAGTTGAAGTAAGTCCGTAAAAAATCGTCCTCTGTGTTAAAATACTTTGTATTTTAAAATTAAACCGTTATTTTTATTTTGTAAATTATCGTCAATGGGTATCTCAAAAATTTCAGAGTAACCCTCGTATAAAGCACTTTTGTAACATATGCCTAAAAAATTTCAAATTGTTGCCATGTTCATTGTAATCTATTAAACTTTTGTCAACACACATTTTATTTTTTTCCTTTGTGTTTAATCAAATAAATATCAATTACTATACACACTCTTCCAAAAGTTAAGCACGGAGAGGAAAATGCTAATTTCCGGAAGCCAATCAGAATTGAAGAGGATGAAAATCGCTGCAGAGGTAGATAGATGTATGCAAATATGTTAGGTAACAGCCAATGGCGCTTTAATGTCAAGAAATATGCAAAAAGGGCAGTCTTATAAAATACCAGCTTTATGAAGGGTTACAGAAGTTGATTGTAAGAATTGATCGAAGTGTTTAAAACTTTTGTACAATATATTTTCAAGACATGCGTGTTCCTATGACTTCCAGAAGACGAATGGAAGATTCCGAGCGCTGCCATGCTGTGGGGCACATTAAAGCAGCGCAGTCAATCTCAGATATTGCTTTTTTCTTCGGCGTTCATCATTCTGTAATTTCACGTTTATGGAAACAGTTACAAAGCACACAGACAGCTGTCCGAAGTCCCGTAACTGATCACCCAAGGGTTACAAACCCCGCGGAAAATCAATATATTGCGATTTTAGCCAAGCGGAATCGCAGAGTGACCTCCACACGTGTGACATCCATGGTTACAGGGTCCATTGGTAAGGTGATATCTGCAGCTACTGTACGCCACAGATTACATATCAGTGTACTATACGCACGGGTACCTCGAGTTTGTTTTTCTATCCGTCCAATAAAGAGGGGCACGATTAAAGTGGTGCCCGGAGCATGTGAAATAGACTGTGTCTGACTGGGGTAATGCCATGTTTACTGATGAGTCAAGATTTACTCTGGAGCCATATGACAAGCGTATAAGGATATGGCGTGAACAAGGGACACGCAATCAGCCTAAAACATCACCAAACATCACGCATTTTGAGGAGTAAGCAATTATGGTGTGGGCAGGCAGAGATTTCATTATGATACCGCACCGACCTGCACATCTTTAAACGGGGTTCTGTGATGGCTTTCCGGTATCGAGATGAAGTCCTAGAACCCATTGTGAGATTATACGCTACAGTAGATGGCCCTACTTTTTATAATAGACGATTACGCACGTAGCCATAGAGCTGAAATCGTCGATGACTACCTGGAGAGTGATGGGATTGCATGCATGGAATGAAAAGCATATTTCCCCAACCTTAATTCCATTGAAAATTTTTGGGATGCTCTCGGCCGTGCTGTATCTTCACATTTCCCACCTCCAGTCATTCTTATTGAGCTGGAAACTGCTCTACAAGAAGAATGGCTATTGCTTAGTTCTGCGATGGTTGACCACCTAATTGAAAGCATGGTCACAAAGTGTAAACTTTGTATACAGATGAGGGGTGGATCACAAACTCTATTAATGTCCTTTTTTCATTTTATGCTGTTTATTTTCACTTTATACATAATATTGTTTAAATCTCCAGTACGTCATAATATGATGACTTACAAATATTTAATATTGTTTTCATTTTTGTATGTAACTATTGATTTTATTTTATGCATAAATATATATACTACTTTCTTGCCGAATTTTGTGTTAATCAAAGCAGTATCTGTTAAGTTTTTTGCCTTTTATATTGCTTAACTTTTGGAAGTGAGTGTATTTTTATGTTCATTAATTATTTCGAAGAGTAAAGTTAAGGATACATTAATGAAAAAAAATTAATATGCCTTATATATATATATATATATATATATATATATATATATATATATATATATATATATATATATATATATATATATATATATATATATATATATATATATATATATATATATATATATATATATATACATACATACATGCAAAGTTAGATATAGAACTAAAAGCACAAGAATATATTAAAATGTTTAAGTTTAGCAATACATTTAGCGCCAAAGCAGCTAGAATAGTATTACTAAGATATAGTTAATAGTATATTTTATAAAATACAATGAATATAAAGAAACAAAATACAATGAAAATGCCAAATGGAGAATAGTACATTGAAAATATTAAATGCCAAAAGTAGAATATTAAATGGAAAACAATTTATTGAAAATATTAAATGGAAAACAATATATTGAAAATATTAAGTGGAAAATACATTGAAAAGAATACATTGAAAAGAATTACATTGAAAATACTTAAAGAAATACATTAAAGATACTTAAAAGAAATTTCAAAGAAAGATAGATAGATATAAATGGAATAAAGTACCAATATGGCCAGCTTCATCAGGGGGTGTTGACCACATTGGCACAATTATGGCTTTTCTGCAATGGCCCAAGACATAGTCTTAAAGAAGCCAGTACACCCCAAAGCCATACCAAAAATTCAAACCAAAGTATCAAACAAGAATAAAAGAAGTAGAATTTAATACAAAATATGTAAGTAGAATTTAATCTAAAATATATAAATCAAAATCCAATGTTACTAAAATACATTTAATATATAATAATCAAATTTAAATCATATCTAATTACAAATCTAAATCTGCAAGAACCTCACCAAATACATAAATTAGTGACTAAATGTAAACACTATCGGCATTTCAAGCTTCTTATAAGACCTTCAAGGCTTGGGTGGCCCTTCTGTAGTATAAAACTACGCCTTACTTCACTCTTATAAGCAATGCTCTACTAGCCAAATAGTGTTTAATAAATTTAGTTGGAATGCCATTATGAGTTAAAATATTTTCTAGTCTATTTTTTGGTTTATTGATGTTATTTAAATTATTACATATATTGTATATTCTATTAAGTTGATTAAAAATAATATTTTTATAAATTTTAATTGAAATGTTTGAATTCTAGAAAATTAGTTTATTAACTTTGAAATTAAAATTATTAGTTTTGTCATATATGTCAGTAAATGTATGGTTTTCTTTTATAGTAATAGAAATATCTAGAAATTCAGTTTTTAAGTTATCAATATTAAATTTTAATTAATTTTAATTCCTTAGAATATATATTATTGTAAATTTTATCGAATTCTAGGCAATTAAAAATTATTAAATCGTTTATATATCGGTAAGCAAAAGGCATTTGTATAATAAATGATTTTTCATAGTAGTTTAAAAATAAATTTGCCAATATACTTGAAAATTTGGAACCCTGGGGAATGCCGTTAACTTGTAAATAAATATTTACTCCATAAGAAATATAATTATTGTAAATACATAAAAAAAAATCATATTATGTTTTATTTTTATGATTTTAGTTCTATATTGGATGTCGATATAAATTTTTGGAAAGACCTAAGTTTATTTTGTACTTACAATAATTATATTTCTAAGGAATTAAAATCCTAAGAGTGAAGTTAAGAGTGAAGTAAGGCGTATTTTTATACTACAGAAGGGTCATCCAAGCCTTGAAGGTCTTATAAGAAGCTTGATATGCCGATAGTGTTTACACTTAGTCACTAATTTATGTATTTGGTGAGTTTCTTGCAGATTTGGATTTGTAATTAGATATGATTTAAATTTGATTATTATATATTAAATGTATTTTAGTAACATTGGATTTTGATTTATATATTTTAGATCAAATTCTACTTACATATTTTGGATTAAATCTACTTCTTTTATTCTTGTTTGATACTTTGGTTTGAATTTTTGGTATGGCTTTGGGGTGTACTGGCTTCTTTAAGAATATGTCTTGGGCCATTGCAGAAAAGCCATAATTGTGCCAATGTGTTCAACACCCCCTGATGAAGCTGGACATATTGGTACTTTATTCTATTTATATCTATCATTCTTTCTTTGAAATTTCTTTCAAGTATCTTCAATGTATTTCTTTAAGTATTTTCAATGTAATTCTTTTCAATGTATTTTCCATTTAATATTTTCAATAAATTGTTTTCCATTTAATATTCTACTTTTAGCATTAGCATTTAATATTTTCAATGTACTATTCTCCATTTGGCATTTTTCATTGTATTTTGTTTCATTATATTCATTGTATTTTATAAAATATACTATTAACATATATATATATATATATATATATATATATATATATATATATATATATATATATATATATATATATATATATATATATATATATATATTCATTCTTGTCTTAAAATTTGCTCCAGTCAAAAATTTCTCATATTTGGCTCAGTTTAATTAAAAGAAAATTATGATACATTGTAATTTTACAAATTACAGATAATTCAATTAATTAATGCTTTCAAAAATTAATATTTATTGACAGTTAAATTTGAATTGAAAATTATTGTTGCAAGTAATTGCTGTTGTTATAAGTCATTGCGTTGCAATTTCTTAATAAAATTGAATAAGATTTTATACATAATGTTGAATAAAATAAAAAATAAGTAGAAAAAGTTTTCCAATTTTCTATGTAGTATCAAATACTACCAATAAACAGTTTCTCGTTTCAATTATTATTTAAAGAAAAATTAAATAAAAATCAAGGAAATTATTTAAATATACTTTCAAATATTAATATTTAGAATAATTTAATAGTTATGAAATAAAATATATGTAAAGATTATATAAAAAAGTTCGGTACTGGTTTGAAGCGTTATTCTATCTTACTCTAAAAAATATAAAGTGATAGCTTAAGTATGTCATTTCAGATTCCTAGAGATTATGTATTTAAATAGAGCTTGTGTAACAATGTAATAAACGAATATTATTGAAATTTTCGACTTTCAAGTCAATTATTTTGTCAAGCTTATCATACAATTGTTATAAATTTATATAGTATTTTTACGAAATAAAATTTTAAATGTAGTTTCACGATGATATCTTAATAAATATTATTTCTACATCTCTCTCTCTCTCTCTAATTTTTCTTAGATGTATATAAAAGGCATTAAAAGCTTTTATAGAAATTAAGAACATAAACTATTTTCTTTCTTTCTTAGTTATTTAAGCCATTTTAAATTTTAATACGATCACTATGGTTATTTTATCTTTAAGCACTACAAGAGGTAGATTTGATTACTCTTTGTATGAGGGTCACCTAGTGACTGTACAGTCGTTACTCTGAACGAAGGTCATTATAACATAACCCAAACTTGATTTGCTTTACCTAAAAATACCATTTCACTTGGAGAATTATGTTTTAATATTTTTGTCCCTATTGAGCAAGGAGAAATTTGGCTTGAATACGTATATTTAATTCACAGTTTTCCTACCATGTATATGACACATTATCTCACCAGGCAATCGAAGCCTGATTTGTGAACCGCAGTTCATAAAGGCAGAACAGAAAAATAAAAAAGGAGCTCTAAATATTTTTACATTTGATATTCGTCATAAAAACCATTTGTCAAATATAAAAATTAAAATTTACGCCATTTATTTTAGGGTAATTTAAATATCGTGTGATTTTTACTCTCATTCATTTTATTTTATTCGGCTAAATGTTATATAGTACCATTATAATTTAACATCAATTAGTATCAAACATACGTAATACGTCAATAATTATTAAATCAAGCAAAGTAAAAAATTTTACTTTACATTAAAAGAATGCAAAATTATGTAAAATGAATTGACAAAAATGAAGGAGAATATCAAGCAGATTTCATTTGAATTAAATTTAAAATATCACATACATTTTTAATAAATTTCATTTGAATTTTTAAAGAACTTTTTCTTTATTTTTTTGAAAATGTTGCTAAAATTAAGTCTATTTACTTAAATCCATTTGCTGGGCGGCAGGAAGTTTAATATAATAAAAATATATGTATTAGATAATAAACTAAATGTAAAATGTTTGAAAAAAATATCTTACTTATGAAATCTATTTGCGTTTTTAGTTTTAAAATGTAAGAAATTTTATTTTAAAACTAAAAACGCAAAAAGTTTTTGAAACTGAAATGTTTAGAAACTTTTCAGTTTTGATATTTATAAATATGTGTATTTGAAGTTTGTAAAATAAGTTTCATAATAGCTTCTTGGTTTTTTTAAAAAATTTATTGTTAAATTAACAATTAAAGAAAAAAATATTCTTAATTTTGGTAGTTTTCACATATTGTGTAACTGTACTGTCATCATATTGTTTCTTTAGAAGAACTTTTTCCCAAACATTACTTTTATGTATATATAATGTCTATATTTGATTATCTACTAATAATGTTTTGAAAAAGCTGACAAATCCTAATGTTTCTTAGAGTATCCCAATATCTATTCATGATCTATTAAGAAAATATAATGCATATATGAAAAAGTGTTTCCTTAATAGAATACTCTGATAATAACAAATAAAAATGCTAATCTGTAATTCTTTTATCTGAAAAATTTTAAAGTATACCAAAAAGAGAATCATTTTCTTAATAGGGCTGTGAATTGCAAATATTTTTATGCTTCTCTCATTCTAAACTTTTTTACTCTGTGTTGGAATGCATAGGAAAGAAGAAAGATATGAAGTAAAAAAATTATATTCTTTCTTTAAATAACTCAATAAACAAATTATTAAATCAACAAATTTGTTTTCTAAAAAATACTCAATAAATTTATATCTCTTAAAATGTTATAATTATTTTTATAATATATTTTCTCGATGGCACCATAATGGAAGGAGACAAAGTCATTACTGACGAATCCCCTTTTTTTCAAGATAAAATCAATTTTCAGTCTAAGATATTGTGGTGAGAGATTTATGATATTTTATTTTTTGCGTTATCCGTCACTACTCTGGTCTTGCAATCGGTATCATAGTTTAGAGTAATATTGAATTCCTTCTACTTCATATTGCTGATACATTAAAAAATCAGAGTTGCTATATCTCTAATGGCTGAAATCCATGAATTATCAGCGCTTCCCCCTCAGCCACATTTCAACAGGCTATTGCGCGACCACAGGTGTCACTCAATGTGTAAGATTTTTTCTTTATTCATTAGATTGAATTGCTTCCATGTTCCCCTAGTTCTCCCAACATAATTGAAAATGTGTGATCTACACTTGTACAACAACTGACATCGGATACATCACCCGCAACTACACCACATCAGCTTTGGAAATATTTAGAACCTATATGGACTGCTTTATATGAATATGCTTAGAAAGTCTTTTTGATTGTACCTAGTGGTAGGACATCACTCTTCAGTACATAAGGGCTTAAGTTTGATACCACTCACGGTTGAAAAAAATGAGATGATATTGCACTTCTACTTTCTGCATTCATGTCTATCAGGGAAGATGTTTGGAAGCTTTTCGGGATTTCATTTTTCCTTGCAACGGGAATCAAGAATAAGCCCACAATCTGAGAAAAGTCCACTCTATCAATTTATTTAATCAACATAATATGCAATCTATTAATATTACAATTATATATTATGTCTTTTAATAAAAAGCATTTTCTGTATTGATTTCAAGCCATTTTAAAGTGTTAAATTTACTTTATACTTTATGTAGTGTGGTTTATTTAATGTAAATCACACTACATAAAGTATTAATTTGAAATTATCAAAAAAGCGCTTAGTCAAAAAATCTCTTTTAAAGATAATTTAAACTTATTCAGAGAGAAATAGAAAGAGAGAAATATCTCACATTTTTTTTAAATCTAATATTTTCAACCTTAAATAATTTTACAAGAGAACTGTGAATTATTCTGCAATGTTGCAATTTATCAATATTATTGATTTTCAAGCCAATTAATTAAGTTTCAAATATAATTAATACAGAAATTCAATATATGTGTAAGAGACTTATTATAATTATAAGTGTTATAAGGTTATACAGATGTCATATATCTCTTCTGTAAAAGCAAAAATCAATAAAAAATTAACACGTAAAAATGAAACCAGAATTTAAATTCTCTGAGAACAAACGCAGACTGTGCTTAAATAGTTGAAAGGTGTATCAGCAATTTTATGCATATAATAAAACCAAAATAAAATGCAATATTAAAAGTTTATGTATTATACGTAAATTATTTGCTTAAATTGCAATGATTTAATTTAAAATTTAATGATATTAAATGGATTCAATAACAGGACTTAAAGTATAGAATATATGTATATATGAAAAGTTTTCCTTTTCAATATCCATGAAAAGCAATTTCTTGACAGCTTTCATTTTCTGTAAAGGAATTGTATTAATCTTCTAATGGAATGCTGTTATTAATAAGGATTCTACAAACTTTGATTTAATTGAGCAGAATAAATGGAAATGGACGGAAACTTAAATAACTTTCCTTTGATAGGATATTGATTTCTTAATAAGAATTAAAATTTGTCTATCCCTATAAAGCAGAGGGATGAAATTTAAATAAAAATTATCTTTTCATATTTTTCTTAAGAAATTTAAGAGTGCTCCGTAATGCTTCATCATATTTTTCTAGTAAAATATAGTTAAAAGTAAATTTATGTTTACTTTTCTACGAATCATCTGTTACGAATATAAAGAACATTTCAATACTAAAATACTTTTTATAAATTTCATGAAAAATTTTATTTTTCATGAATATTAAAGACTTTATGGCTCATAAACTTTATACAGATTAAAACTAATTTCTTTAATGGTTGAATGTCTAAAATAATTTGTTATTTATGTGTTTATTTGATATTTTCATTAAATGAGTTTTTATATTTTTTTATCATTTATTCCTATTTCTTAAATAAACTAAACTGAGAAAACAAATTAAGTTAAAGCTTCATACTCAGCATTTAATATTTAAATGCTTATATTTTTCTCATAATATTTTTATGTAGTTAAAATTTTATTTTACAGAATTTAGTTTAAATATTGTTATTTTTTATTTTGAATTTGATTATATGCATCACACTTAAATGCGCAGCTGTAATCCTAGATTAGAATAACAGAATAAGAATCATTTAAACTCGCCACGTTTTATTATTGTATTTTAAGATTCGAACAACATGTGTTTTTGACACACTTAGTAGTAATGATCACATTGTATTCTTTAGTTAAAAAGATATTAGTTTTTCATTTTAAATAAAAGAGACGTTACGAGAAATTACTATGTTTAATAGTCAAGATTATTTTTGTCCTAATTTTGAATTGCAAAAAACCTATGAAATGTTGTGAACAGGCATTAAAATGGTAGCATTCTTTCACAACTAAAACTATGATAATCTTAGCAAATAATTTGGAATTTCTTCCAGTTTTCTGGAATTTAAATATATGTTGTTATTTTTGTTTATGAACTCACAGTTGATAAGAAATGGATCTTAAGAATTTTCGAAGTGTTTTAATTACAAAGGGTGAATATAGCCATTATTAATAGAATAATTTAACTGAAAGTTTTCAAAGAATCCAAATAAAATTCTTAATCTGTAAAACTATTTATTTCATGATAGTTCATGTACAAAAATATTTTTATTATAATTTTATGAAGAAATTTTATTTATAAAGAATTTAAGTTATTTTTTAAATTTTAAAAAAAGTGTGTTGTTTGATAATTTAATAATTACTCACTTTTACAGAAATAAAGGAACACAAAACTATTTTTATGCCAAATAAAATTATTTTTTTGGACAAAAAACTAAATATTTTTAATAAATATTCGATAATTTGAAAAGAATTTTTAAGGATATAATTAGGATTATCATTTTGCAACCGTTCTTTCTAAACCATAACATATAAGTTAAATATTTATTGAACAGTTTAATATGTCTAAAACTCAAAATACAAATAAATTTTCACACTGAAAACATTTTCCATATTTTTAGTCCAATTTATAGCAATATTATTTAAGGTGATAGTCTAAAATAAACATTATGAAAACTAAACGTTATAAATAAATTCAATAGATTTGCTCATGACTCAAGATGCTTAGATAGCGAGGTTATACTTTATAATATATGAAAAAGTTAAATAATATGTGAAAATGCATTGGTTAAGTTTAACCAATGCCTAATATGCTGAAGAATTTTTTCAACAAAAATAACTTAGGAATGAAAATACTAGAAGTTTCAGCTTCCAAAAATGTAGTATAAATTCAATTGACAATTAATTTAAAAAATGCAATTGTTCGATTATTAATTCAAATTTCAATTATAAATTTAATACACCTAAAAATACATTACAATAATTAATAATTGAATCAATTATTAATGAAGGCTTTAAATTATTTAGACAAATAAAATATATTTAACATTAATGAAATGTTTTCGCAAAATTTGTCAAATATTAATATAAGTAAGGATAAAATCTAAAGACTGGATTAAATTAATTTTAGCATTTTCTATTTACTTTGAGAAAATTAGAAATCCGCTTTCCTAAGTTTTTAATTAATTTCAGTTCTTTTCTTAAGTTTGATTGAAATACAATGAAAACAAAACTAAACGAAATATTCTTGTTTTCAAAAATTATTTTCAGAACAAATAATCGTTGGGTTGTTAATAATTTTTCTGGCAAATTCTTTTGTGAATATCAAATTTGATTTTTATACGCAGTTTTGAAAATTTCTACTCAAAGTCCTAAATTTTTCCTTCCTTTTTTCTTTTATTTTTATTAGTTACATCGTTGTAATAACATTTTAGTGAATTCATAGAGGATAGAAAACTAATACGTAACTAAATATGAATAATCTAATAGCAAATTATTAAATTTGGAAATCAAAAAGCTCAGATTAAATCAAATATAAAAACCAACTTATTGCAAATGAATTCAATTAAATTACTTGTAAATTCTGTATGAGATTTAAAACATCAACGACATTAGTGAAATTATTCCATTAGATTTTGAAATTTGATGAAAAAAATTATAATACTTTCCACAGAATTTATTTGTTTTCCTTTTCCATACAATGACCCTTTCTAATGATATTTTCTTACTCTTCTAGACATTTATCGTGTAAATTTTTGTTGTTCTTAAACTAAAAAAAAAACATTATTTTTACAAATGTTTTACTCGTAAGTCCTAAACTATCATATTTTTTTAAATTTCACTCATATCATATTCAGTAAATTACTCCAATAAAAATTTATCATATTCAGTAAATTACTCCAATAAAAACGTAATTAATGGAAATTTTATTCGTTATTTACTAGAAAACATAGCAGCAAAGAAAATTACATTTTAAATATCTTTATAAATATTTATTACTTTTTCTCGTCGAAATTGTAATTCATACCAAAAAATTCAAAAGTATATTTTTATTCATAAATTATAATTGCTAAGTTACAACAATTTTAATAACGTATAAAAATCTTAACACTTTTAATTACAACTTTAATTTATAATATAATTCTTGTTTATTTTGATAAAATGAAATTTATGCTTGATTATTTATAAGAAAACTTATGAAAATATCCTCGATTTATCATGATTCATTGCCTTGGTGATACTTATGTTTTAAAAGCTTTGTTTTTAGCTCAATTTTTTATTGAATGCGAATAACTCTGTGCTAATAAATTTTTACAACAAAGACTGAAAGGAAAATGATACAATTTAAATAAATTCAGTTAATTTTTCTTCATTAACTTAATTCATATTTCATCTATATCCATGATTTAAAACTAATGCCAAAAAAATTAGTTTTCCACAGATAGTTCACTTTTTTAAACAAGGCTTTGTTAAAAATGAGGATTCAAGTAAATTTTATATTTAAAATAATTATTGGGTTTCTTTAAAAATGTTAAGATTAATTTAAGTTTAATTAAGCTACTGAGAGATTTAAAAACTTGTTTTAAGTAACTTAAAAGATAAACATTGTGCTGAAGGAAAATTCAAGAGAGAGGATTAATTTATGAAATAAAATATTTGTGTTAACATACTGAGAAATATTACTAGTGTATGATTAGCTATATATGGGATTATGAAATATTGATTTTTATTTATGGGTATACTTTTTATTAATAAAACTGATTTGATAAATTTGAATGTTTGGGATGACAAGGAGATGAATATAATGTTTCCCTATTTTATTTCATAATTATCAACTGCATTTTTGATGAATAAATTTAATGTTGTATATTCTTCTTTTATTGTGAATCTTCTGTTCTGTTTCTGAATAAATATTAAAATTTTTATATATGACACAACATATATTTAGTATGATCTTCCTAAGGCATTATTCCACAATTTTTCTGTCACTCAAATTACTGTTTTTAAAAATACTGGAAATAATAAATTTAAATATTTTTTCAACAAAATTTTCTATACTTGGTATTAAATACTAAAATTGAATAAAAATTAAATACATTTGAATTTTCATGTGAAAATGATTTTTAAATTTAAACAATAAAATTTTCGTTGATTATTTTAATCATATTATAGATTCTGGACATGGAATATAGTCTTTACTTTCAATATATAACTTTAACATTGATGACATTCTCTTTCCATAAACGGCTAACAGTTATTTTAATACGCGTATAATACTTTACGTTTAAATAAATGATTCTAAGTTTATTGCTAAAATTTATCATGAAATGATATAACATATACTTTAACAATATATTTATAAAAGTTATTTGTAGAAAAAAAGTATTTATTTGTAAAAGTATTTACAAACCAAAATTTTTATCACAGGAATGTGATGCTTTCACATTCTACCTTAACAAACAACATCTAAAGTCAAAAGGGAATTTTTTTGAAAAACAAAAATGAAATTATGTTTCAATGCACCATTTCATTGAATCAGAAAATAAAAAAAATTTGTTTGTCAGTAGGATCAATTGCATAATTTCACATGGAAATTAAAGGCAAAAATTTAGATACGAAGTCTTCTTCATATAAAAGCTTGAGAAAGCATCTAGATCACTTATGCAAATGCAAATTACCAAAATTCCAGAAGACATGTTGTGACCGATTCTTTTGAACAACAATTATCAAACCGATCGTTTTTGAAGAATTTACATACATTATTGCATGAGAAATTTTATATGTCTTCAAAAGAATTTAAGTGTAATGACCAAAGTTCAAATTTTTTGTGTTCAATCTTACTATTGAGTACTATTTAAGTAAGTTGCAGTTATAAAACTTGAAAAATGCCTTTATGAATATATATTTTATAAGTTCTGAATTTTTTGTCTTTTGATTTAAAAATAAAATATTTTTTTAAATTATACACTTTAAATATATATCAAATTCTTATAGCAATTTATTTACATTACATTTAAAACTGAATTAATGAACACGATTTAAATTTGTATGTGTAGCATCTGATATAGAAAGAAATAATACTGATATAATTCAAATTTTGTTATGTAAACAAAACTACTATACATTTTTTCCTCATAGCAAAGTTTCTTTAGTTTAAATTAAGTATAAGAATTTACTTCTTAAAATTTTTTTACTTAATCAATAATTACTGTGAGAAATATTTTAAAAATCATCATGTATAAAACTGGCTGATTTTTTTTCATATTTTAATTAAAACTGAAAACCAATTATGCATTTTGATTTAAAATACGTCATCTATTTCAACAATAAATTTCGGTCCATTTGTAAAAAAATCAAATATATGTCGGACAGATTTATTATTCAAATTGTTATGCTTAATGTTAAAAAATTAATGTAATGAAGCAAATAATATGTTTTATGAAATTTGATGTAAATAGCAGCTATAAAGCTGGAAAGGGATGCTGACTAGATACAAATACTTCAATATGACACCAGAATTATTTCCATTTATTTCATTAAAATGCTATAGCTCAACAATTTTAGTGTAGATAATTAAAAATATATTAAATACTATAAAATGACTTTGAATGAACGTCATGTTCTCCTTATCCAGATCCCACTAAACATGTTCTGTACACACTTGCTACAGTACAGCAAACGACCATTACTAGAGAGATGAGAAGATTTTCGATATAAAAACTATAGCAAGACTCCTAATGATTCTACGGGCAAATTTTTTCCATCTTTTGGAGTTTAGTAATTAATTTTCTTAGCAGTTAGAGGGACATTTATAGTAAAAAATGCGTGGTTTTACAAGTAGTATGTTCTTTACATTTTCGTTAACAAAGATATTTATGATATATACATACATACATACACACACACAAATATATATAGATAGATAGATAGATCTATGCAAACAAATGTGCAAAAAATGACCGTTGAGTGACAAACTAACCTAGATAGATAGATTTCATCATATGCTTATGCCTCTCCTTTTTCTTTATATTCTAGCTTCATTCTTTCATTTTCTGATTTTCAACGTTAATTGTTCCCTTACTAATATTCCTTTCTTTAATATACTCAGAAAAAATTATTCTTGAAAGCATAGTATATATTTTTCTTAAGTTTTTGTTTTTGAGTAAATATTTCAAAACAATATAAGAACAAAAGAGGTATAAAAATAATTAACGAATGCAATCAATTATACAAGGAAATAAAAAATAATAAACAAGTAACTTTCAAATGATATTTTAACAAAAGTATTAGACTTTAAAATGTTCAATTCATTTTTTATTTAATAAAATCATTTAATTTTAAAAAAATCATATGCCACATGATATGATATTTCAAGTGTTTGCAAATTTAAAAATTTTGATAATGTTGATATCTAAAAGTAACACGAAACACTTTTATAATAAAGCTATTTTAAAACACATGTATGAGCAAAGAATACTTTAAACTTTTTTAAAATTTGAAGTTTAGTCCGACAAAAAATCCTACAACAAATATCCTTAAATTCATGTTAATAATTGAATAAAAAGTATTATTGGAGTAACAATACTTATCATAGCTTTTCTCCTTTGTTTTCTCTTGAGCTATCTTCATCAAAAAAGCTTAAAGTTAATGGGAAAAATGTTCCTGAGAAAATTTTTCGATTGGGTACATTTATTTTGATTATATATCCTCATTTACCGATATCTCATCATCCATTTGTGTTGCTTGACGTTTTTTCTATGTTATGCAAAAGACTGTATCTATTGTTGCATATACTGTAAACGAGTCAGAAATATTTGATAATTTTGATAGATAGTAAAATTATATATTTAGAAACAGATTGAAAAGATAAATGGGAGAATATTTATGCTAAGTTGAAAGTGAAAAATAACTACTTTGATCCGTTAATGTGGAGTGTCATGATAATCTAAAAATATGATTCAAGTAAACAAAAAATATGATAAAAGTATGATTCAAAGAAATAGTTTATATAAATAAATTTTAAAGTTAATATTTACAGAGTTAAGTAATAGTGTAGTCGTGAGCTCAGAGTTTGAGTTTTATTTCACATTAATCTCATATAACTTGAATATATTAATCAACGTAATAATAAAAAACGTAAGACGTAACAATCAATTAACCATAAAAAACTAAAACTGAAATGCATTATGTATTTTATAAATATTTATAAAAAGAGAATGTAGACAAAATAAATATTTCTTAAGTAGAATCAAACAAAAATTTTATACGAATCTTATCTCAGTGTGTATGACTTAAAAATGAAATTTTTACTAATTGTTTAAATTAATAAGAATAATTGTGATTAAATTAATATTTATGTCAATTAAAGTGTAACTTTAATATGATGTCATTAAAAATTAATTGCTTCGTTTTTACTCCCACTTCTTTCTTTACAACTCAATCCCTTAATTTCATTCCAACTATGAGCTTTTGACAACTGATCGGATTGGCTAATAACCGAAGATTACTTAGAAACTTTTTAACACATCCATCAATTAATTCGTTTGGAAATTTTTTAATGGATATTGGATAGTACAGATATAGGATGAATGAAAAAACAATAAATTTCACATTACTTGAAAGCTATGCAAAACAAAAAGACAGCACAAATCTCCAATTGTTCAACAATGGTTAGGTTTGAGAGAATTGGGGAAACTTTATCATATTATACCACCAAAAGCTTTTTCAGTGGTTTTTAAATTAATTTTTCTAAATTTATAAAATTATTAAAACTGCATTACATTTTTTCAAAAAATTCATATATATTATTTCAAACCTACGTTATAATAAAGTTTATATATAATAAAACTTTATTATAACGTAGGTATTATAAGTTTTAATAAAATATCAAATCATATAACATAAATAAAATATCAAAAAGAAAAAAATTCTCCAAATAATAATTAATTTGTTTATATTTACATCAGTGGTTTTAAATATTATGGCAAACACTTATTTGTAAAACCCAATAAAAATATTATTTCATGGCTTTATTAGATATTTTTTGAGTTTTAATTATTATTTTCTAAATATAAGCAATTTATAGTTTTATATTAATAGATTTAATGCTGATTTGAATGCTGACACTTTATGTTAAATGTTGATATATTTATAAATTTTTTAAATTATGACATATTTTTCAAAAACATTCTTTATTTTTAATTTCTTTAAATTTGACTTTTCACTTTCTTTTCAGATTAAAACATTTATTATAATAAAGTTTGTGCGTATTATATTAAATTACAAGTAAAAACAGGCATTAGATGGGGTTGAAGTTATAGTCATTATGAGTGAATATGAAAAAATTAAAATACTATATTTAAAAAAATAAAAACAAAAATAACATAATGATTTGATAAACTTTTTGAGAACTTCAGTTTTGAAACAGATTCTTTTACTTTTTAACTTTTTATTAACAAATTCAATTAGACTTCATTATAATTTATTAAAATACAGTTAATGCATAAACATTCTTTTCATTTACTGACACATTCATTTCAATATTATCAATTTTAAATATGTTTAATTATTATTTATAATACTCAATTGAAATTTATCATATCCAAATATAACTTTATAAATTAAATTCTTTAAATAATTAAACAAATTCATATTACGTTTTTTACAAAATTTCTAACAGTATAGAATATTTCAGCACATAAAATTAAATAATAAATCAAAATTGTAGCATGAAAGTGAAACATGTTACAGAAATATTTTTCCTCAAACTTAGAAATATGGTTTTTATAGTTAATAACAAACCAGAATGCTTAAAAATACATTTCTTCCAATATTAATCAAATCAGCGCAAGCCTTTTCTGTAAAAAATGAATATCACAAAGAGAAATACAAAAACGAATATAATTCACAAAATCGAAATAATTAAAAAAAACTCTTCTAAAATAAAATCATCATTATTATTTAATTTAGTGTTACTTAAATGTCAAAATACTAAGCAAACTGAAGAATATGCAAATAGATGATGAAAAAACACATTTCGAATCATTATTAGCGTTAAAGTGATATATTGTACCATATAAATAATAAGATAATAAAATGTTTTGAAAATTATGTTTGAAACATGCATTCTTAAATTTCTTTCATACTTTTATTTTGTTGTTTTCTCCCTAACTGATTTTTTACACTCTATGTAAAAACTTCCTATGAGAATCTTTTTAAACCGAAACTTTTAAAATATTAAAAAATAACTGCTCTTTTTTACAACACGGAATTTTATTTAACTGCAAAAAATATTTATTTTCATTGAAAGTCCTTTGAAAACAATTTAAAATATTTTTTTTATCCTACGCCCGACCTTGGTTTTTCAACCATCAGTCTCTGTCGGGCAGCCCAATACAATCTTGAGGTGAATGAAAAGTCATCTTCCGCAGAATTTCTATCTGCGACGTCCGAAAGTCCAGGGCAAGTGAAAAGGTGGTCACCAGTCATATCCTCTAGTCCGCAAAAAGGGCAGATTGGAGAGTCCCTCAAACCCAAACGGTGAAGGTGTTTTTGCAGATAATCATGCCCAGTTTTAAGACGAAAATTTGCCACTCCCACAGCTCTGTGGAGGTTACACGGAATAGGCTTTGTTAGTAAGGAAGCCCATGCTTTCTCCTTTATGCACATCTTGTAAATATTTCTACGATAGGAGGCTATATTTGACTTAATAAGCCTTTTAACAGTATGGTACTCCAAGGCTGGAGAAGGCTGTTGTAGATTTGAGCCAGACTTTGCCAATTTATCAGCTGCCTCATTTCCGGCGATACCACAGTGGCTGGGTATCCATTGCAGCACAATTTGTCGTTCTTCTTCCAGTAGAGAACTAATTGCCATTTGACAGAGATAAACAGACCCAATACTGCTAAGAGCAATTGAAGAGAGAGACCTGATGGTGGCCTGAGAGTCTATAAAAAATACTATGTTGTTCTCATTACCCTTTCTGATCTCCTCAAGTGCTAATTGCACAGCAGCCACTTCACCATTGTAGCTGTTATAGTATTTCCCAACAGCCTGGCAAAGCCTGAAACTCCTAGAGTATACTCCTGCACCAGCATTTCTAATGGCATCCACAGCTGAACCATCTGTATAGACATGGAACCAAACAGATGATGGATAATGCTCATTGATAGTAGCTAGGGTAGCCATCCCTAGTTCAGAATCAGTGGAGACCTTCTTACTAACAGGTAGTATCAGGTCTAGACAGCAATCAGCTCTATAAATATGGTTTTGAAAGATAGGGGGTCTAAATAAAGGCACTCTATTTGCATCCGGGATGCACAATTTAAAATATACATGCATAAAATATACTATATACAATTAAAATATACTATATACATGCACAATTTAAAATATGAATATGTAGCAAACATCACATATTTATTTCACATAATGTGTGATGTTATGTGATGTTATTTATTATTAACATCACATAACATCACACATTTCATAAATATTTATTTAAACAAAAACTGCATTCTATCACAAATGAATTGGTGACATCCAAGTCATTTTATGGTGTTTTTCTAGATTAAACAATAGCTGGCTTAAGTTAATAGCATTTTAAGAGCTTCATTAAGCATTTAACACAAAAAAGCATTGATACTGTAATTAAGTACATATTTCAGAATAAATGATTAAAATAATCCTAAAACTAAAAAAATGATATAATTTTAAGTGAATCCAAATAACTAAAACATTTTTAAATTTTCTCTTTGCGCATCAAAAGATAACATTCTAACTTTTATCAAGCATTCATACATTTTAATTCTGATAGTTTGAAATTAATCATTTTGATTCATTTCAAAATTTTAGTCTTGACTTATTGATAAACATTTTATTGGCAAAAGATAATGTAGGAATTGTACTGTTACAAGTATTTCATAAATATATTATCAATTCATTTTTGATCATTTTCATTTCAAACAATTATGTGTAAATGCTTTAAGATAAATAAAATCATATAACTGTGAAATTACAATATGCAATAAAGAAGAAATATATAATATTTCTGTTACGTAGAGAATGAAACTAATAAAAAATTGAAAATAGCATTTCTAAGAAGAAAATGATTTCTAAACAAATAAAATGCAATAGGTGCAAATAGAATACATTTCTTCAGTTTTATTTAATAGACGTTGCAATTTTCTTCCGAATATTAATTTTTAAAAACTTTTGTTGTCGGAAGCAACTTTTTGAAAAGAATTATTAATTTGTTTTCATGAAATTCACTTAAATAAAAAATTCCGAAAAAGTAAAACTCTTATAAACTCTTATTGTGTAGAAAGAAGAAAAATAAATAAATCATCCCTTAATATTTTATTTTCCTCATGTAATGGATCCGCATTCCTCAATTTTTTCCTATGCATTCTTTATAAGCCAACAGTGATTTTTATTTATTTCAAAAGAATGGTAAATCAATTGCGACTAAGTATTACGACTCAATTTGTACAAATATATATTAAAAAATCAGATAAAACTTTTTTATTTTTTGATTTATTAAGTTTGTTATATTACAATTTTAAGTTATCTTTTCTGCTTAAAAGAATATAGTTAAAAGATTTAATAAAATCCTAAATACAAGTAATTTTTTATCCTTTACTTTCTAAATAAATATATAATTTTTTCAAATTGCATGATTATTTACTGGAAGTTACAAACGGAATAAGTATTTTTTAGGGTGCTCCTTGGCAAAAATTGGCAATTTTGTCGCGTTTTGTGAGCGTTTAAAAATATGGTGCCGGAAACACTATGCAGTGAAACAAAATCTCAAAAATTACACACATTTTACTTACTGTTAAGCGTAAAAATAAGATTTTTTAAAATGAAAAGAAATCTTTACCAACCTATTCAACATCACCCAACCCAGCAAAAAATTGGAAAGAAACCAAGGAGCACCCTACATTATAGGCCACCTGTTAAAATCATATATTGGAATTAATGACTTCCTTTTTTTATACTTTTGAGGTGCTTCATATAGCAAATTTTGTTTCAAATTGTTTCAAAATAATAGAAATTCTCAGTTATATTAGCAAATTTTGAAGCACTCTAAATTACTAGTAAAAGCTGAATATAATTATATATATTTATGGTTATATTAAAAACAATCTCACTGTGAGATTTAACTATAATGTTTAAACTTCGGTAATATATAATATGAAGTTACTATTAAGAAAAGAGTGATTCTTTAGAAAATGTTCTAAAGAATCACTCTAATAAGGCATTACGTTTACTCAATCTATAGTTTTTTTTCCAATACATTTACTGAGCATTTTCCCTTTATTCTTTTCCTTTTTGTATTGAATTCCTTCTAAAAAATTGAGAAGCGTTCTGAATTATTGGGAAAAGTAAGTTTTCCTTTAAATTAGGAAAGTAAAGAGTTGAAGAACTAAATTATATAAGATACGAAATAAAGTCTAATTACTTGTTATTTTAGCTACTGTTCTAATTTGATTTGTTTTCACCCAATATGACGTTTCTTTAAGACATGAACAAGTCTAATGATTTCTTTTAATATATTTTGGTTACTAAATGTATTATTTTCCTCAATTTATTGATCATTAATTTATTTTTAATTTCTTTTCTGCGCATTCAAATTATAGAAATAGCATTTTTAAAAGTATATTAAAAACGTTATTTTGATTAGTAAGTTATACTGTTTTACACGTATTTTTATTTGAGTTTCTTTTCGTATAATAAGAAATTATTTTAATGCAGGATCTATGAGTTAGCATTCTGTTACAGGTATTTTTGTATAGGAAATTATGTTTTAAATAATATGGTTATCTTCATTTTTTTATTATTTTCTTAATTTAATTTCGTTTTTTTTTAAATTACATAACAATCCAAATTTATATTGATTTATGTTTTTATTTCTTTTAAAATTTCTTGAATACATATGATTAGTTATACTGTTTAGTTTTATTTGACAACTATTATATCCTTCACACGCACTCAATAAGGCACGTAATACTTCAAATTTTCACAATTTTGTTCACGCTAAATATGGTTGTATTGACAGTTAAATGCATTCAGTGTAGAGTGGTTTTGTTTTACTTTTTATGTAATTGAGTAGTTCAATATTTTTGTCCATCTATATTAAGAAAAAAAGAGAGCTAAGCTAATAGTTATTCCAATGCAAAAATTATTAAAGATCGGTTATTCTAAATATTGAGAGAACTTTGTTGTTATCTTGATAAATATATATATATATATATATATATATATTATATGTATATATATATATATATATATATATATATATATATATATATATATATATATATATATATATATATATATATATATATATATATATATATATATATATATATATATATATATATATATATATATATATATATATATATATATATATATATATATATATATATATATATATCCTTCACACGCACTCAATAAGGTAAGTAATACTTCAAATTTTCACAATTTTGTTCACGCTAAATGTGGTGGATAATATCAATTGTTAATCTTCTATTCTGAAACAATAAGGATAAACTACTTAAATACATTTGTTAATTTATAATTTTTCAGAATTTCAAAAGTTCAGCATCATAAATATAAAATTAATAAAACAAAAATAGAAAATTTTCCTAAAATCTGTTTATTTCTCACGACAACTTTCCAAAAATTATCTTTCAATCATATTGTGGTTTTAAAGTTATCTTACTTTTTATCTTCAGAAATTATAAAATTGCTTTGATCAACATAAAATGCATTATAATGTTGAGTTGCTCATTTTTTTGTATTGGATGCGACAATCAAAGCACCTTTTTAAAAGTATTTTGTACCAAATTCCAAATCCGAAATAACAGAGCTCCATGTATTAGGTTCGTCCATTTTGTTTCAGAAGTGAAATAGTCATTTTATAGACCTGAGATGTGGTTCTTTAGCATCAAGAGTATCCAAAAAATTACAATCGAGAAAGGGCAAAGCATCACATCCATATACAGTATAGGGCGCCTTTTACGGCATTTTTACGCACAGAATCTTATTAAAAATGTCTCATTGTATGAAGTTATTTTCTTTATCTTTCTAGAGAGACAGCCATGTTACTAATATGATTTCCTTATCTTGTAAAGACAGGCCTAATTCAAAGGTTTTACCTGCATGAGCAGTGGTTTTGAATCTCAGAACATAAGATCCACTCAGCATTGTCTGAGTTACTGAGAAATTTGACTCTAACTAATTAATTAAACTCTAACAGTTCACCAAGCATACTAGATACTCCAGTAAAACAGTAGATAGTGTATCGAGATAAATATGTGCTTTTTAAATACATAGGTATAGCATATGCGATACCCCTTCAACTGGATAGTAAAAAAATAAAAAAAGATGCTAAACAGAATGTATAAAGACATCAGCTCGTAGCTAAAATTAGGTGTTGGTAGGCACTCGTTAAGTTCAAATTTAAGAGAATTTTCATTATGTTGGTTATGTGACTTTGAGAGGGTCTGCATCTGAGGCAAAACTGAAAATGTTGGATAGGTGGGAAATTTTATAGAGGTTTTATGTAGTTATTGGCAGTAATGAAATAGGTATAGTAGAGATGTAGTTAAAGATGTAGTATACTGGTGAAATTTTCTTACCACATGAACATGTAGTGATTTCATTTCTAACAAACCTTTTATAATATGAGGTGGATGGACCGTGGCTGACTGGAAATTAAGTAATTGGGATATGGATTAATGTTAAAATCGTTGGTATTTACTTTAGGAAGAAGAATAACCGCAGTATTATTCCCTTTAGACATCACATTACACTAAAGTTATGGAAGGGGTCTGTCTGCTTTTTCAAACTCTGTCTTATGCTTCATTAAGTTGTCTTTTCAAGAAAAGAAAGTACTTTCATCTATTTACCCATGCCAACGTTTTTAACAGTTGCTCAAGCACTAAGTGAATTAGTTGTTAATTTATTCATTTATTTTTCGAGAATTTCATTTATAGTTTCTTCTGATAATTAGCAAAGTGACGTTATAACATACCATCAAAAGTTCGTCAGAAATATAAACTGAAACTAATAATTTTTTTTCTCCAAAATGATATATAAGTAAAACATGTTAAAAAAAATTTTCATGTGAACAAATTTGGTTTACGAAAAGAAGATTATCGTTACTAAGATAATTAATAAAATTCAGTCAAATAAAATATTGTAGAGTTAAAATAGAGAACATTAAATATTTCAAAAACAAAATAAACGGATTCAATGGCTTTTTAAAAAAATGAGAAGTTATCTTGGATATTTTATAAAGTGGTGTTAGATAAAATTAGTGATGTAATACAAATGAATACCGAATTTTATGTATTTCGAACACAGGTTTTTGAAAAAGAATCTTTCGCATGAAGATTGATATTAGCATTCGTTTCTTGAAATCTTAATTTTTAATAGACTTTAATATAACTTATTTCTTATTAAAAATTTTATTGTATAATAATTATTAGACATATTTATCATCACCAAAAAAATAGGATAACCTAAAGAGTAGTTACATCAAATACTGAATTTTTTTAACATATAATCATTTATTCTGAATTTTTAAATTAGACGTATTTAATTATGTCTAATTTAAATTAGACATAGTTCGAGAAAAATAATAAAAATCAGCATTATGTACTTCTTATGAAAATAATTTGAATAAAAACATTTCAAAAGCAATCACGCGTAATGTATTTAATTTATAATTCTCGTATTTGTTATCCATTACGCATTTAAAATAAATCTCCTGATTGAAAAATAATTTAATGGTCACCATTTCAAACTAATATTTTCAAAGCGAATGATGTATTGTACTTGTAAAGATAAATTAAATAATTAATAAAATTTTTAAAGCCATGGAATTTTATTTAATTAATTAAAAATTAATGTTATTTAAAAATTAAAATTAATGTTATTATAATAAGTAAATGCAACAGAAGTAGCTATATAGGTTCCTGAAAGACGATTACAAAATAGAGACAAATAAAAAAGCATATAAAGTTGCTGTAATAAGCATTTCAAATGATGGGACTTATTTAAATTTAAACGTATTTCCTTTTATCTATAAAATATAGGAAACACAAAATGCAATTTATTATAATGATCTTAAATATGAAAGAAAATATTTCAAATAAGAAATAACATTCATAATTAAATGCTTTGTTGGAATAACTTTATCTCAAGCAGAATGTCATGTCTTAGAAATGATTTCTTTTGTATGTTATCCAACGCTTTTTAATAATATAAAAGTTTTAGTATTTCTGCTCTTTCTTTTTCTGTCAATTAAAGTTAAGATAGTTTCTGAGGCTGTAAAATTTTAAACATCAGAATTTTTGTAGTCATCAGGATTTATTAAAATTAAAGGGTTTTCTTTGAACTTCCTAGACACAAATTATCATTAGATAAGAATTTTTCATATGCACTGAACAATGTTTCCTGCATTTTGCAGTTTTACCTAGAAAAAATTCCTTATCTCATTAAAAAGATAATAGTAATTTTACACAGCTACATACTTAATAAGTAAATATAAGATTGAATAATTTACTGAATTTTTTAAAATATTCTGCAGCTAAGATAAATCATCAAAGAAAATTTTAACACAATGAAACTTTGTAACTCTTATTATTAATTTGATTAAATTAGGACAAAATAAAATAATTATAGTACGTGCAATGACTTTTTAATTCTTTAACCAAAACTGTTCACAGCTCTCATTTCCTTAAAAAAAAATCCTGTATATGAAGTAATCTTAACATTTCAAGAAATTTCAATAACAATTATCATTTGTAAAGAATAATTGCAAACATAATTAAACACGTAAATTCATTTTTGAAATACTAACATAAATATGTGTGTAAGCATTTTAAAAAGTAATTTAGGTAAACAATCATATTTGCCAATAGCAGGTCATGCCTACCAATTTTTATGTGCTGAAATTCAAATAAAATATGTTCCCATAGTTTTTGGACAAATATTGCGATTTGAAAAATAGATATTTATTTTTTTTATTTTCCTATGTTTAAAACGCTGTTATTCACAAAAAAATGAATATAGATCAGTTGAAAACATCGAATGAGGTATGGAAGACTTGAAATTCCATTTAATTATGAAATTATTAAATGGTAAATGAAGGATTCTCTTCATCTTAAAGCATTTTTGATGATGGTGCATTGGGAAAAATGTAAGCACTTACATAGTAGTGGTGAAAAACAATACTTTATCGAGAATGAACAAAAATAAATATTATTTTTCTATACACTATATAGTAATTCAATCCACCTATTTACTTAATGCTTTCCAAATTGAAAAACTTTTTGGTAAAATCTTTCATCTGTCCTTGATTTTTGCTAAGAAAAGAATTATATGTGAAAGTAAAGAATGTAATTCCAGATTTCTTGATGCAAAAAGTTTCATTCTTTCCATTTAATTTAGATTAAAATTTCCGTCATCAAATCCATACATTAGTTAAATTCAGTTTACATTTTCGATACTATGACGATCCAGTTTTATAATATTAATTTTATACTCTTTTATATTTCTGCGCTGTTATATTTTCCCTTTCTAGACATAAATTCAAATAGCAAAACTTTTTTATGATTTTATTTCTTAATTTATAAGACACTGGCATCATTTTTGCACAAATTTTGCCAAAAATCTATTTTATAACTTAAAACTTAACTTAATTTTTATCTTTTCAATGAGCGGAAAATTATGCTAGTTTAATATCGAATAATTAATTTTTTTTATTCGATATTAAACTAAGCATAATTTTCTGTTTATTGAAGTTTAATATCGAATAAGCGATAAATAAACAAACGGTATCTTTTTAGAAAAGCTTGAACTCTTTTCATAAGGAAATTTGAAAATTATTTTCCAATTTTATTAATAAGTGTTGATAATGTTTAGAATGTGTACTTATTTGTTATAAAAATATTTATGAAACTTTTCTAAAAATAATTATTATATTCATATCAAAATTGAATCAAAGTTCACCTTTTACTATATTTTACAACATTTCTGACTTCTAGATCATATACTAAATAGTTTTTAGCATCTAGATATTTTTTGCATATCTTATCAATACATTTCATTTTTTATCCAATTCCTCAAGAAAAAATTACAAGACCTTCACTTTCTCAGATTTTATTTGTTTTGCTTCTAAGTTTGCTTTTCTTTATTCTAATTTTGATTTACTTTTTTCTCGCATTTTCATTTAATCAGATTTTTTTTTTCGAGCGAAAAATTTTCCATTAGAAAATTGCAGTGTTTCAATTTTTCCTTATTTTCGATTTCAACTTCAATCGTTAGGATCTGATATTAATTAATTCTATTTATTGATTCCATATCTTGGCAAACCATTTTTTTATCTTCTTATTTATTTTATTTTCCAGAAACACAGTATATTTTTTCTCTAGGGAATTTATGAAAATTTGAAAACTCTTTTTATTTCTGTTACCAAAATTTAGCTTTAGATCACAGTTAATTAAATATTTTTACTCACTACCCATTCCATTCTTTGTTTATCACTTCCTAAAACCCTTTTATTTTTGGAATGGAAATCATCTTAACGTTCGAGAATTGGCAAAATATTGACATCATGAATTTTTGTATCACACAATTTTCCCCAGCATCATTCTTTTTATTTAAAACATATTTATTGTCATGCTTATGGATGATATAATTTATTAATTCGTCAAAGATCGAGTCATGAATTTTCTTTTGCATTTTACATATTTTGTCAGTTTACATATCGTGTTTATTATAAAATTTTCAAAAACATAATAATAGATTTTCTTTAGATACAAAAAATAACCAATTAACTGGTACATGAAATTAATACTTTTTAAAGCCCTGTATTTTTAATATAGTTGAAAAGGGGGTATCAATATAGAAAATATTAAGTTTTTTTCTCAACGCATGTGAATATAAGGAAATAAAAAAGTGAACATCCAAAATTTAAGTATACTATGATATAGAAATGTAAATGTCTTATAAAATTTCTAAAATTTGTAACCTAGAACAGTAGTGACAAGAAAACACAAAACCACAAGTAAATAATCCATTCTAAAAGGTATCTTCTATCAACACGATAAGAAAAATTATTGTTCAAGTGCTCTCATCTTCTTTTAAATTTGATTAACGGATACCATTACATTTAAAAAATCATATAAATTTTAGTAATGATAAAATTTTCGTACATCTTTGAGCATCACATTGATTAATTTGACAGCCGGAATTTGATAGTAACCTCCAAAGGAAACAGATAGATCACAGTAGAGGAATTGTAGCGTCAGCTGTAGTCATCCACAAATACAATTGTTTCAAGGTAAGCTGTGTACAGCTTTGGGATACTTTGGTCTACATACTCGCAAATCAGCAAGATGTGTTCTGCTCACGACATCAGTGTCATCAACTCGCTGTCATCAGTGATTAGCCTGGAGTAAAGAACATGTAATTTGAACACCATCAGAGTTGACTTGTACTATGTTTTCCGACGAGTCGAGGCTTATCTTGCAGTCTGATTCCCGTTGGATATTTATATGGTGAAAGTCAAGTGCCCAGTACTAAAAAGACAACATGATTGACAATACGGTGGCACAGAAGCGCTCGTTTGGGGTGGCATTATACCTGTCTCTAGAATAGATCTGCATGTTCAGATCGGAATCATGACAGACCAAATTTATCGGTATATCATTCTGGACTAATATACCCATTTGCTTAGGGGTACCATGGGTGCTGAAATTGTGATTATGGAAACACCCATCCTCACCCTTCGAGCATCGTCAACGAGTGCTTGCATGCTTGGTCGACGAATCACAAACCATCAAACACTTTATACACCTGTATCGGACTACCGGAGAGCATTGCTTGCTGAGTAAATTTCTTTGTCCTATGTACGGCCCGATAATGTGACCCTCAACATACTGAGACATTGTATGGAATTTGTTTTTTGTATGGGAGATACACGATGCATTAACCATCATACCAATAACGTACTGTTAAGTTATTGTACTGGAAATATGTAGTGTAAGTGCTCCAGGAAAGTATGATCGGGCTCTCTAGATCTGTGGTATCATATATACATTATCTCTTTTGCTCTTCCTCATCTGTTTAATACATGGGTTTAATGAATAAATAATGTTGTTTTCTTTCTGTAACATCACTTACCGGTTCCGACATTATCCTTAATATATAAAAATGCGTATTTCTCATTAATTATTTCTGAATTCATAATATATTTTGTTAATAATAATTACTTAATTATATTTTTTCATTCACTAAGTAAGTGTATTAAAAACATTTACATTTTCTAAATCATTATAATCTATCGTAAATGTATTGCATCTTGAAAATATATTCATACAGTAACTTTTTTAAGAAAAAATTGTAAAATTGGCTGAAAATAATTGCACTGCTGATTACTATTTAAATTTTGTAATTTCTTTGAAGATATTAATACGGATAAATATATCCAAATATTTAATGAATCACACTGAAATGCTATAAAATTGGTTCAGAAATTTTTTTATAATTTCTTAAAAATTACTTTTACTTGACAGTGAAAATAATAAAAATAAGTCACAAAAAAATGTCTGTTGAAAAATTACTTAAAATAAAAACGAATAAAAAAATAAACAGCAGATGAAAGCAATACAGCATTATCTTATTTTAAATATATATCCTAAGTTATTAATGATCCTTATTCTTTTTGTAAAATTGTATTGTTATTATAACTGCTTAGATTTTTTCCTTTCCATTAACTTTATGAGCTGAAAAACAATCCCTTACTTGAAATGATAATTAGAGTATATTGATAATTATTTTTTCATAATGATATCCACGTCTGCATTCATACAAAAAATAATATAATCTATTGTGTACATAATCTTAGTATATAAAACTAAATTCTGAGCAAACTCTTTTAATAATTTGTATTTTAATTTTATGTCCAAAGATAAGCATTTTTATTTTTCTTTGTCATAAATTAATTATGCATAAATGCTTGACAATTGATTCAAACAATAGGCTAATTAACGAAGCAAACAATAATCTAATTATCAAAATTGCCAAAACATTAAGCCCTTGTTTGAACGAGTAATTTGACACGTTTGAAACAGATGATAAAAAATGAAATCAGAATAAATATTAATTGAATGTATTGTAGGATTTTTTAATTTGAAATATATGCAAGCATTTGCCAAGCTTTCATTTTCTATTCAGCAGAAATGGTTCACACTAAATTTTTATTTATTACTGTAAATTATGTAATCGTAACTATTATGCAATAATTAAAATTCCTATAATGCATTAACAATAAAAGAATTAAATTTTTTCCTTTATTCTAATAGCTCCACATTAAAGTAAGTCTTATTGCTTATGTAAATCTTGAAAAATATTGATATTGATATTGTGCTGGATTTGAACTTTAAGCATGATCTTAGAAATATTTTTAATAAAAAATTATTTACATGAATTTTATTCTTTAATTATTTACACGAATTTTCATGGAAACAAATATTGATTCCTAAATTTTTTTCTATCATTAAAATTTATACTCTTTTAACACTAACTTGAATTACAGTAAATTCTAGTAAGCAAATATATTAATTACTATAATAATTGAAATTTGTCTGAATAAATATTAACATTTCATGAATAAAGAGTATTATTCACTACATTTAACTTGTTTTGTAAAATAATGAAATAATTTCATAATTCTTATGATATCACAAAAGATAGTTTTAATGATAGTAAGTAAACACTTTTTTTAATACTTTCCTCCTTTAGTTGATTATTCTTAGTTTGCTTATTCTCTCTTGAATGTTTTAAAGAGACAAATTTAAAGGTTCAAATTTACAATACTAACTAAATTATATTTATCTAAATCTTTCTAAGTTTAAAAAAATGGTATCTACCAATATTCCTAAAATACAGTTTATTATGTATGAATCTCTTTATTTGTAACAAAATTCGATAAGAAAAAATTATATTTTACCAAAGTTAAAACTCGTGTTATTAAGTAATTTACTACTATTGAATAATATATATAATTGCAACTTAATCAACATACACTGATAATTCTAGAACCATTTTAATAATTTTTTAAAATTCAAATAGTATTTCAACATATATTGAGCTAGAATTATCTAAACATTAATTTTAAAATGCAATATAAATATATATATAGCATGTTTGTCTCATTTTCAAACTAAAGATATTTTATTGATATAGGTTAATTTATCAATTACGGAATATTTTTCGACAATAAATAAATTAACTATAAAATACTTACAAAACTTTATTCTTCAGAAAAGCTATAAATGAGACTTATTAAAACCGCTATAAGAAAGTGTTTTTTTTTCTGTTTCTACTCAAGCAAAAATTATTCATAAAATAAAACTCAAAAATAACCTAAAAATTATTTTGAAAATATGCATAATTTATATACAAATTTGATTCATAACGAAGATTTTTTATATTAGAAATATTTCGATTGCAAATGAATAGTAGGGTAAGTGCTTACATATACTACATGCAAGTTTCAACAATGGATGAAATTCACAGTAATTTGACTGATAAAGTTCATGATGATTAATTATTAAAAATATCTAAAGAAATTTGTCTTAAAGTTAAGTTGTGATACAAAAATACAGCAATTAAGCTGTACATTGCACAGTGTAATTCTTATCAGAAATTATTTTCCTCTCAAACTATTCATCCAATTAATTAATGTTGCACTATTGAAATAAGAATATGCGAGTTCATAAGTGAGCTAATAGCATCGCATACAAATAGATAATAGCAAAAACGATAATATGACTTCTACAATCATGGTGTTCAAATCCTCGAATCAACAGAAGCTGCATCTCACCTAATCTGTATGCCAAGAAAATCTTTGAGGTCTGCTCTAAATGTAAAACTGAGCAGGCTTCTCCTCAACACATTCTGGACTGTTTGGGATTCTCCAGAGAGGACATTCACTCATCTCCCTTCTGGTTTTCGATTTCCTCTTGGTAAATGATCAGATGGACCTTGTATGAAATCGTCAGACGTTTGGAAAATAAGCCACAACGGTAATATGACATTTCATTTGTTGGTGAAAAATAGTCTGCGTAAAAACCATCTACTTTTATACAGGCTAATATCTTCGTAATTTGTTGGTAATCAATTCAAATTATCAAAGTGCACTACGATACTTTTAAAAAATAAAATTTGACTGCAAATATTACTTCATTTCAAATTTCCCATACTATATATATATATATATATATATATATATATATATATATATATATATATATATATATATATATATATATACGAGGGTTACTCTGAAATTCTTGAGATACGCGCAGACGAGGATTTACAAAATAAAAATAACGGTTTAATTTTAAAGTACAAAATATTTTAGCACAGAAGACGATTTTTTACTGACTTACTTCAACTTGTTTAGCATAGAATAAATTTTAAACAGAAGACAAAATGGAGTTGACACGAGAACATTTTCGCGCTATGATTTTCTACGATTTCAAAGCAGGATTAAATCAAGAATAATGCGTTCAACGGTTGCAATTAGCATTTGGTGATGAATCTCCAGCTTGTACTACTGTATTCAGATGGCTTAGAGAATTTAGAAGAGGTCGCAATTTTCTTCAGGATGAAGAACACACAGGAAGGCCGCCGTCAGCAGTAATCCCGGACAATGTGTCTGCCATATGAAAAATGTTAATGAATGATAATCGCTGTACCTGTCCAATGACACAGAAAGAACTTAACATTGGATTCGCAGCTATACACAAAACCATTCATGAAGAATTACATATGAAAAAAGTAGTTTGCCGTTAGGTTCCCCATAATCTAACTGAGTATCAATAAGAGGAGCGTGTCAGAATCAGTAAAGAAACTCTTAATATGCTGAATAATGATGGCCACCGCATCATTTCTAAAATTGTAACAGGTGATGAAACGTACATACCATTTTTTGACGTTCCAACACGTCAAGAAAGCAAAAGTATTGGTCTTTGAAGATGATCCCACGCCGACAATGGTGAAAAAACAACGTTCACTGAAAAAAGTAATGTATGCCGTTTTCTTCAGAAGTACGGGATTGGTCAAAGCCATCAAGTTGGAAGGACAGACGACACTAACAGCAAACTGGTATACCACTAAATATCTTCCAGAAATTCTACAAGAACTGACTGTTAGAGGACTAATGCTTCACCATGACAACGCATCTTCACATACAGCCGGATTAATAGTTGAGTTTCTTAAACAAAAACAAATTAAAGTGATCGAACATCCGCCGTATTCACCTGATCTAACTATGTGTGACTTTTGGTTATTCTTTAATCTAAAAAAGAACTTACGTGGACGTCGTTTTCATTCAGAAGAAGAGATTGATGTGGCTATAAATGCATTTTTTTCATCTATTCGAAGTAATGAATAGCTTGAGGCATTTAATCTGTGGAAAATTCGTCTACAAAAGTGCATTGATGCTGGAGGAGACTACTTTGAACACACCTAAAATTTTGTAAGTATAACTTTAAAAACCTAGTTGTATCTCAAAAATTTCAGAGTAACCCTCGTATATGCACAATTCTTTCTTTAAAATTATTTAAAAAATGTCTTTTTTAAAAAACATTTGATTGTAAATGGTGCGAAAATGTTCATGTTTACTATGCAAAACGAAGATATCTATAAAAGTCATGGAATAATTACAAAAATGGAATATTATAGAAATAGAATATGTGCCTCAAAATTAAATTTTTGTATTAAATTGAAATTTGCTTAAAGAATGTAAGAAACACGTAATATAACTGAGCCATGAATAATTATTGCGATTTTCATTTTGCTTACTCTTCAAATTTTACAGCATTTCTTGTAAGAAGATTTATCGACATCCATAAATAAAGTAACATAAGTTTAAAATCTGAAAATATAATTTTGGGTTAATATAGATGTTTAAATGTGAAACCATTTGTTTATAAATATATGTTCAGTGAAAAAACTCATAAATAAATTAAAGAAATTTGAATACTTTTAAATGTAATTTCTTTCATACAGAATATAAATCTTTATGCAGGGTATTATGGAAAAAATGTGTAAATCAGGTTCTAAAATATTAGGAATGCATTTGCGCAATGGATTAACATATGAGCTTTATCTAAGTAGTGGTAAGCCAAACTCTCAGAATCTATTAAGATGTTGATTAAAATCGATCTCAAAGACTAGACTTCAATCAATATCGTAAGTCCAGTGGAAACAAGGTATTAGAACATTTCCATAATCTTCATGTAGTTTTATCACGAATTATATTTTGAATTTTACACATTTTTTCTGTAAGTTTTTAATTAAAATTGAATTTTTAAATCGGAACATTTTACTATCAATGGTAATAAAGAAATAACAAACCAGCAGTAACTTAACTTACATTAAATGTTGATTATCTATTTATAATTATTGATCTCTATATCATTGATTTATTATTATTGACAACTATATGTTATTACTTAGAATAGTTGTATACTTATTGCTATGTGTATTATTCAATTATTTATCTCCTAACACTTATCATTGATAAATGTAAGATTAGATTTTGAGCTCCTATTGTATTTTTCTAACAATAGTATATAATTTTTGGATGCACATTTTGCTTATGTCTATGGCAAAAATGCATTAGTTTAACTCTGAAATGTATATCCTAACAAAATTTAAAAATCTTAGCCATTATGATTAAGCTAAAGACAAATGTACCAATGATAAATTAGAATATATATTTCTTCTCATAAATAATTCACAAATTATTTAAAATAAATTCTTACTAAAAAAGACAGCCAATTTTACAACTTTTACTAAACTATATAACAGTTAAATAATATTTTCTAAAAATGAGTATGTTATAGAAGATATAGAGTGTAAATTTATTTTTAGAAAGATAATTATATATTTTACTAGTATTAATTTTATCGAAAAGAAGTGTAGAGCATTTTGTACATTTTTAAAGCTCATTTGAAAGTATATCGAATATTAGAATAAGCTGAAGGGCTAATGGAGCTAACATGTAAGCTTATTTTATTTTAATATGCTATAAATATAAAACTGAATAACATCATTTTCAAGCAATTATGCATACATTATACAACATTTAAGTAAACAAAAGCAGTAAAATAAAAAAATGTTCAAGTAATTCTGAAACAGGATTATATATATATATATATGATATATATATATATATATATATATATATATATATATATATATATATATATATATATATATATATATATATATATATATATATATATATATATATATATATGATATACTCTTCAAAGAGATTTCTCCCAAAATCTGGCATCCTTTCTTTTGATTATAATGTTGCCGGTTTCCCCTATGGTGTTGCCAATTTGAGTTTTTGTTGATTTTAGAAATTTTTTGTTCCCAGGATTGCTATTTTCTCGTGTTTTAAGTCATTTGCATCATGTATATGGTTTTTTAAATGGCAACAGCGTTTGAATATCTTGGTGATGAAAAAAAGATCACCAACTGGGGATATATATATGTGTGTATGCATATATAAATATATGTATGTATGCATACATATATATATATATATATATATATATATATATATATATATATATATATATATATATATATATATATATAATATACTGCTAATCATAGTTTTTATTATTAATTATTGTTTTCCGTGGTTAAAAGAAGGGATATTTCTCTTTAAAATTATCATGCCTATTTTTTGGAAGTCCACTTCTTTTGCGTAAAACAGTTATTCAAAGCCAACTATCTCGTAATTTTTTTAATTTCTTTCAAGCGACAAAGCTAAGTTAATATTTGAGCAAGTATCCTGCTTGTTCAAGTCAACATTTGAACAGGTATCCTGCTTTTTATACCATCCATAGACGGGAGCGACATTAAACCTATTGAATATTTTATATGCTTAGAAAATAATTGATTATCAAGGTTGGTTTTTGTATTGGATCCTTTAAATATACATGATAATTAGAGGACCCATTAAAAAAATCTCTTTATTTGAAAGAAAATACCTAAAACTTTTTTAAAGTAATCAAGTAATAATAGTATTAAGAAACATTAAATAAGAATTCAATATTTTGCTCCACAAAATATCTAAAAATTAATTAATTCTAAGAAATATATATATATACTGTCTAAAGGAAAAATACATGGATGCATTTTCTGTTTTTTATCATAGATATTCTTATATTACTTCAGTAAATTTGAAACATGTAAGTTAATTTAAATTTAAAAATAGTAATTGTGTTTTATAAAATAAATTAATATTTGTTTTTCCAATTTATTATATTAAAAAGAAACTGCGATTAATTATTCAAATAGTTTTACAGTAATATTGCAACTAATAACAATAATCTTCAAAATTATGTATTGCTTTAAAAACTAAAATTATTTCATTTAAATTAAATATTAATAAATTAAAATGGTATTAAAAATCTATAAATTAGAAGAAGGTTTATGTTATAATTTACCTATTATCCATAAAATTCTCATGAAAATTAATCTTGTAGCTCTTCTTCTTGTGACATAAAAATGGAAAATTACATTTTCTAAAACATTAACTCATGAAATACTTAAAATTGATTATTCTAAACATGTATATATGATACAGCTCTTCTTTCAATTACAAAATGTATTCCAGTGATAATATATTAAAGATGAACGTTTATAATAAGGTTAGCTTACCTATCAATTTATTTAAATTTAATTCAATATTAATAAAAGAAATTAAATAAAAAAACTTAGCTAAAATAAAATAGTAAAGATTTTCAAAGTGTAGAAAATATATTATTCGCTACAGAAATTTTCGATATATTTTTGCCAGATTAATTCTGTTCCTCGGAGCTCGTAACATATTCATAGAAGTGCATGTATTTTGAAAAATGTATGGTGATAAATAGAAACTTTATTCGTGGAACGGAAATAAGAGTTTGTATCAAGTGAATATATGAAATTGAACAAGTCAAAGAACTAAGATGATAATAAAAGAAGGATGAATGTAAATAACATTTATGATTTCGTCGATTCGGTAAGTCCAGTTAATAATATCAAAAGTTATATTATTCAGTATAGTGTAAAAAGATTTAGCACAAATTTTGTTAAAGAAAAATAATCTATATCTTACTTTTAATTATTAAAGTTTATGTTTTTAAATGAATGCAAAATAATATGATCCATACATAACTAAATCAGTTATCAAGAAATGTTTCAATTTCAATAGAAATTTATTTTATCCTTTGATTTCCAAAAATCAAACAACAAACCGAAAAGGCCATAACTCTGAAAATATAACATTTGTTTTGAAAATATTTCTGGGTGATATTTATCATATCATGCATAATTTAAAAATATATCAAAATATAACATTTAACATTTAAATTTTATGTTATCAATAATACAGATCTGATATCACTTAGAATGTTATTAAAAAACTTTTCAAATTTTTCGAAATATTTCTAGGCTTAGCTTATATTCTTATTATGTAATTTTGCTTTCAGAGTGGTTAAGAGTTTATTTTAGAATTCCGGTTACGTATAAGTGATTTAATACACTGCTGTATTGAACAATCAGTATGATCAGAAGCTGATATTAGGCTATATATTGCCACTTTTTTTCCATGTTGTTCCTCAAATTACCATACTTTTATCATCACGTCTTTGATTACAATTTTTCAGTTTGTTACTTAACTTTTTAAAAAAAAATGCATTCTGATGAAATAAATTTCAAGACATCAAAAGAATTCTATAAATGGATAATCTTCAAAACCCATTTGTTTGCCCATGTGCACATTCTATAAATGTTTAATTGTATGAAACACATCAGCTGAAGTTTATATATTGAGGAGAACTATTGCGTTTCTGGAGCAGGAATTTTTCCCTAGATATCTTTGTTACGTATGTTTGTAATAAAATAATTACGAAAAGACACAAATCAAGCATGTGTTAATAATTATTATATAATCTTAAACATCTCTCTCTCTCTCTCCTCTCTAACCATCTAGAAGGTATATAACACCATTAATGAACAATAGCAAGTAAAAACATTTTTAACACTGAACCGTTAGTGACTTCGAGGTAAAGAAATTTCTTTTATATAAAAGATTTTTGGTAACAAACTGACTCAAATTTATAATCACCTTCCATTTTTTTAAATAAATTAACTTTTTTAAATGGAAATTGAAGTTCTATTATATATTTCTTAAAACTTGTCAGTATTTAACTTCTGATTAAACAATATTACTTCAATTTGGCTGATATAAATGAAAGAAATAATGATGAGAAATGTTATTTATTTTATTAATTTTAAATGAAACAATCGAATGATTCGTATAAATAAGAAATTGTACTTTATAATGCTTAATAAAAGGTTACGAATGCTAAATTTCAGAAATTAATTTAAATTTTATACATTACTACTTAATAGATCTTTTATAAACTAGCCGAAGATTATAATTTTCATAGAAGATTAATCTTTTTCATTTTTATTTAGAAAAGGCAATGTTACAGTCTCTTAACTCATTTTAGACAATTTTAGATAAAACCATGTTCTTGTAAATGCAACATCTTCACAATTAAATATTTGTGTTAATGTCACTTTCAATGTGAGTTATTTAAAAAAAAACAAAAGAAATACTCTTCAATAATAAATACACTCAAAATGTAATAAAATGTTTGAAAAATCTTATAAATTGAGTCTAAATTAAAATATTTTTAACTTCTTTGAAAATTGGCAAAATAACATCAATTTTTGTAGCTCTATTAACAAAAATAATGTATATTAACAAATTTATGATCACTTGCGTTAGCATAAAATTATAATATCATTAAATGAAAAGATATTGTTGCACACATGTATTGATATACACATTTTATTATAAAATATTCAAATTAATGAATATTACAAATTGAAAATTTTATAATATTTTAATAAATAACTAAATCTTCTATGTACCTGTTTCATGTACTTCTTTTCAGATTGTTCCTTACATCTAATTTCGTCAAAAGATTTGCTAAACCAGTACATAATGATTAATAAATATATTTGAATATCTATTGATTGTAATATTGAATGTTAAAATGAATATGATACTGAATTTGAATAATTTTCCAGATGTGAATTAATAAATATTTAATCACATTAGTTAATTTTGATAAATTTTACTTTTGTTCATTGTTCTATAATTTTATTATAAAAATTAAAAATTATAATTTTAGATTAATGTTTTGCAAAATTATTTGCTTGGAAATCTGATTTTATTTTAAATTTCTGCAAGTAATTTTTTATCAAGTAATTGTTATCTTAATCTTAATTTATATCATGTTAATAATTTGTTCATTTTTGTAGAAACTGGAAACAACATTCATATAAATTTATATATATATATATATATATATATATATATATATATATATATATATATATATATATATATATATATATATATATATATATATATATATATATATATATATATATATATATATATATATATATATATATATATATATATATATATATATATATATATATATATATATATATATATATATATATATATATATATATATATATATATATATATATATATTCATTAAGATTAAAAACTCGATGGACATATTCATTCCAGATTAGCTCGTCTTCGTTATTGTTAGAAAATATTCATATTCGTATTTGCTAGAAAATATTCAAATAATTGTATTGAATTGAATTCACCTTCAATTCCGTCATTAACATCATTTTTAGAAAGTTATTCACTTTCGGTTATTTTCATGGTTGATGAAATATTAATATGCAATTTTTACTAAGAATGATGGCTTGAATTTTACTTAGAATGATATTAATATGCAATTTTTACTAAGAATGATGGCTTGTAAATAAATAAATAGTTCTACCTTGAATGAAAACAGAATAGAATAACTAATTCAAATATATTCATACTTTCTACAAGAGAATGCCTTGCAGAAGTGACATGCAGTTTTAAAAGATTAGAGAACTTAAAGAATTTTGGGAAACCCTATAATTACTTTTTGAAAATATACAGCTAGTTGGAGAAAACTTTTAAATGTGTTCCTGGAATTTCATTTTAAGATAAGAGCTTAAGTTCTTATCTTAAAATTAAAGCAATTTTGATGGAAAGTGTTTTCCACCAAAATTACTTTATTCTAATGAAACATAAAATCAATATAAAATGTGGCAGAAGATACGATTAGAAAGTATTCTCTGAGAAGGTAGTTATAGAATGAGTTTTAAATACTTTAAACTTCATGCGCGGCAAAAAAACATATATTAATGTTACTGATCAAGTAAGAATGCAATTCAATCTAAAAAATTTATTTTTTAACGATATTTAATGTACTTTAAATATAAATGTATTATATATATATATATATATATTGAATCATAATTTAAATTCATTTTAATATAAAATATTAAATGATCTATCAAAGAAAGTGAAAGAATTTCACTAAAGTATTTTTCATCATTGAAGAAAACATTAAATAAAATCTAATAAATAACCAAGAATGTATTTGACTAAAGCAGGTAAGGAGTTTTGTTTCTATAAAAATAAATAATTATTAAAATTTAAACTTAGTTTAGTAAAAATACGGTAAATCAAAAGAATAATTGAAAATATTTTTTCTCAAAAAATAATATTTTACTTCATAATAATAAAATTATGAATACCTGCATGTGTTTGAAAGCATGCATATAAATAAATCCTCATTGCATTTTCTGTATAAATTATGGTAATAACATCAAACTTTTATACATTTGAATGAAAAATTTTCAAGATGAATTAAATTTAAGATGATTAATCATGAAAAGTATGTAAATTATTATTAAATTATAGCTTTGATCTTTCTTTTTATTTAGAATCCAAAGAACGTTGATTAAGGTATATAATTTTTTATTAAGTGAATTTTATATGGATTATGAAAATTTATTTTTGAAAACAAATTTCTCATTTGTCTTTACAATTCTACTTTATAATTACTTAAATCCATTATGTTATGACTGAACAAGCTAAACATTATAGAAAGTGAATGAATAATTTATGAGACTAATTAGATTAAAAAAAGCATATGGATTTATTTAAGAAGAATTTTCTTTAGAAATTTATATTTATGTGTATTTAAAATAAGTGACTGTATCATTAATAAGAACAAAAAATTCTGTTTTTCTAGCATTTCCATGCTTTCTTAATATTATTTTCTCGACCTAGTTTTCATATACTTATATGTCACTAGATAAACCTTCTAGTCAGATAAAATAGATAAATCCTCTCATATAATATACTGGCCACTGTAAATTTATCACCATGAAGGCAGCATGCAAATAACATGAAATTTATAAAATGAAATAGCGGAGGTGAGATATTCAAATGATTAGAATTTTAACGCAGACGTATATATTACGCTTGTGGCGCAACTTCAAAGCGGTATTTAAGACTTGGAGATTTCGACGATTTCAAATTCGGCAATTGTGTTTTTTTTAAATTATCATTTATGCCTTGTAGAAAAGAGTGATCATTTTTTGATCAAGTATCCAAGTTCGACAGAAGAAGGATGGTAGCCTATACCGAGATTGTGGATTATCTTTCAGGGAAATCGGTAGTCGTGTTGGACGAAACCTACCAACTGTAATGCGGATTTATGATTGTTGGATACAGGAGGGTACGACAGACCGACGCGTGTTCGATCGCATCCACCTCAGTGCACCACTTCACATGATGACAGACAAATTTTGAGCATAGCAGTGACGGATCGCTCAACCACATCACGAACCATAGCACAGCACATTCAGTTTGTAATGCATCATTTAATGCCTGAGCGTACATTTCGATGCGGTTTACAACAGAGTGTTCTGTCAGCAAGACGTCCATTGCTTCATCTACCCTTGGCTCAGAATCATAGACGCCTCCTCCACCAATGGTGGATTAAAAAAGGATGTGAACGTCATAATGGAATGAAATTGTTTTTACTGAAAAGTCAAGCCTCTGTCTGCAACACCACCACAGTCAGAGTCGAGTATGGAGACACCATGGAGAGAGGAGGCTGAACAAGTGATTATTTATCGCCACACTAATCCTGCACCGGGTATTATTGTATGAAGCGGTAATGGATATCACTCTCACACTCCTCTAGTACGCATTGCCGGTACTTTAAGCAGCCAGCACTACATCTCCGAGGTGTTGGAGCCAATTGCCCTTCCTTACCTTCAGTGCTTGCCTACAACCATATTTCAACAGGATAATGCTCGACAACACATGGTACGCATTTTCCAAGGATTCATCAGCGATTGCCAGATTAAACTGCTTCCCTGGCGTGCTCGCTCTCCAGATCTTTCACCGATAGAAAACATGTGGTCCTTGTTTGCTCAACGATTGACCCAGATTACATTTCCAGCCAAACCAGATCAACTGCTGCGCCGATTGGAAGCTGCTTGATCTGCTGTAAAACAAGAACACATCCAAAGTCTCTTTGAATCAATGCCGAGGTGTGTGGCTGCGGTGATCTCCAACAATGGCGGATATTCTGACAACTGATTTTGACCACACTTCACAGAAGTCTAAAAATTTAATCATTTGATACTTAGTCAAGATGTTATCTATAAAATAAACTTTGTTGCGATACCTCTTGTTTTTCTTGGTGTTGCTATTTGAGTGACCAGTAGTATAGTGCTGATAGAAATCAATTATTAATGCAGAATTTTCATAATCATGAAGTTTCTAAAAATCTGGAATTACTATACAAGAAAAATGTAGGTAATCATACTGGAATTCATCTATATAATTGATAGAATTGAGATTAAAGTCATGAAATAGATAAAACATGAACTGATGTATATAAAAGTTTGCTGCCCTTCATGTCACTAAATGATCTCCACAGACGCCATTATTAATATTCACCTGTCTTAAATAATTATTATTAAAAATGTAATCTGTAAAGATTATCCAAAATACAAATTTAAACAACTTTCTGATGGGCATGTGTATATTAAGATTTCATAGGTTAATATCAATTAGTTGACTTAGGATTTTTAAGATGAAAGAACCAACTCAATTACTTTACATCTTGACAATGGCATTGTTCCCGGAAACATTTTGATTTGTAATGTAGTCCCTCATTATCATTGCATTCATATAGTGCAATAGGACAAATTCAGGTGTCTATTTTACCCCGTCACCATGGCACTATCCTTTGAAATCGTCTTATATATCGTGCAGACGCTATCCTGCATTACCTATTGTGTTCATTTAGTGGGATTTCAATTCAAAAACATCAAATTCCAACCTTATCAGAACATCAGAATTAATATCACAACTAGAACATGCATTATTATTTTTATACGAATTTGTCTTATAATTTCGTGACCATTTATATATATATATATATACATTGTAAGCTACTGAAATTGATTTTAGTACGTTAAATCGAAAAAATATTATAATGTTATGGCGTGAAATCGTGTACTAAAATTAAACATTTCATAGCTGGAAATGAGTATTACTTTATTTCTGAACATAAGAAGGTGCATCAATATTATACCTAACAGTTTTGTATCATCGTTAAATGAGAAGTGAGGCACCTCAACAGAACACCTTCTATTCCACGTCATTCCGCATTAGAAGGAGTAACGGTGGACCTTACTGAACTTTAAATATAGGTATGAATCTCTCTCAACAGGACAGTTTTCATCTGAATCAGATATCGAATATACTACTTTAAGGATACGAATGCAATGTCATTTAACAATTTTAAATTAGCGGCCTTATTTAGAAGGAGATCGAATTGAAATTAATATTTTTGATATCACATTTCAGCATATAGTATTTATTTCTCTCTCGTTACCTATAAATGGGAATTTTGATTTAACCTAATTACAAATAGAAAAAATTTATATCCAATTCAATGAAACAAAACAATTAATAAAAATACTAATACTATTAAATATTATTAATTAGAAAAGAACAGAATATTTTTTCTTTATATAATCAATAATAAAATCTTGTTAAAATATTTTCCTGAAAATTTAAACTTTAAAAATAGTTACTTTTATTTCTTTTCTGAAAACGCAGTTTGGATCTTAAAAATTGCGTATTTATTTTTGATTCAATCACAAAACTGCAAAAATAGTTTCTCTTTAATAAAATGGATAAAAATGTTGTATTTATTAAAAAATAATTATTTTCTTTTACATATTTATCATTAAGTATTTAAATAAAATGAACTAAATAAGAAATCTGAAGTGTATAAATTGTAACTAATTTGCTATATGAAAACTCTAGCATCAGATTAAGAAACGCATTTGAAATATTCATTCAATGACATAACCAAAGAAATTTTCATTTTTTGCAAAATTTATCTAAATTTGTATATTTTACCTTCTTACAAAAATTACTTCCTTGCGCAATTACAAAAATAAATGTAATTTAAAAATTTTAAAATATCATCAAATAAAAATAAAGCATTGCCAAAATTATTTATTTTACTGTCAGAGAGAAATATGGCCAAAATATGTGACAAACTGAAACAATACATAGTAAAAAAATAAAAATCCTAGACGTTACTATTTTTAACAATATTTTGCTCTCAAGAAAATGAGCTCTTAAAATGAAAAGAAAATCTTTGTTGCTAAAAGTTATTCTATAATGGCATCTAAAATTTTGTTTTACCTCTTTCAGACTTCTAATTTGTATAATATTAAGGAATTCCTTTAAGTAATTTTTTTAAATTGATGTTACAAATAATTACAAAAAACAATTTCTATAAAAGATTTTATTTTTCTGAAAAAAATTTAAGCAATTTTTATTAAGATATTAAAGCAGCATTTTAATAAATAAATGGGTTCAGAAAACATCTTATCCCTTCATTTAATTAAAAACTGTATTCCGTCCCTCATTAGTTTTTTTATTCAAAGGGTATTTTTTTTCATGTACAATTATTTTAGCGTGACAGTTTTTAACTAGGCAAAATGTCACTGTCAGGACCGGAAGATAGTAAGTTCGATACCAGACCCAACGGAAATTGTTCGTCTTGAGATGGCCTATACATGTCAAAAATTCGATACAGGTGCATCATAATCCATGATACCAAATAATTCTGAATTTTTTGGGGATGAAGTAATGTTGCCAAGATGACGTATCATGACGTGCGCGATGACGTAAATAATAGGGTTACCAAAATAGAATTTTCTGCATAATTCATATAGGTGTTCATATGTATGGCGTAATAAAAACGAGGTTGCCGAATATATAAGAAAATCCGCCAAAAAATAGCCGATCTCAGAATTTGGCATCCTGGATTATACGGCACCTGTGCCAAAAATTCTTTAGGTTCTAATGGTTTTCCGCTTGAGAGGTGTCATGGAGAGTAATGTGCCATCGCAGTTGTCGACTTGATAATGATTCAAAATTAAATGTGATTTACCGTCATATTGAGTGATAGAAATAATATGTTGAAATCATACTGTAATAACTACAGGTCCATATGCAGTAAAACTTCCAACTCCCAATCAAAAATCTTCCTTTCTTTTGCTTTTAGATTAAATGAATAGCAATACCACTGGGATGATAACCTCTAAGCAAAGAACCATAAATATTACTAGCTAATAAAATTTTGATAATAATTGTAAGAAACGATATTTTTTTGTTAACTAATGTAATATTATTGGTTTTTCACGAAACATTAACGTTGATTATATTAAAAACGAATATAGTTTAATTCAATGGAAACAATAGAAACAGTACTTTTTTAATTATTTCATAATTTTATGGTTCAAAAAATATTACCATTACGAAATGTAAATACATTATTCGAATTAAAAGTATAAGTCTTGGCTATTTTAACAAAATAAACCCCGAAAATAGCAAACATTCTAACTAATTTGCTGATTAAACATCTACACTATGCATTTAATGTGATGAAGTTCTCTCAGCAAATATGTTTGTTTGTCACTCAACGGTCATTTTTTGCACACGAGGGCTAATTAGACCGGGACTTACGGTTTAAAGTGTATTCCGAACCACAACGAACATCCATGCCCAATGTGGGATTCGAACCCACGAACTGTTGAACCGAAGGCAAGAGCGCTAACCATTTGGCTTCCAACTCGGTCCCGCAAATATGTTGTAAATACAGATAGGAAAACGTTCTGGCCGAAGGAGCTGTGTAAGTAATATATATTTTGCAATTTTACATAAAAATAAAGACATTTTTATTCTTTTGGTCTACGGCAGTCGTAAGCCTTATTTTTTATTGGTTCGTCAACGTATTCATAAGATATCTTTTTAAAATGGAAAATATATTTCTAAAAAATTTTAAAATATGCAGGATTTAATACAGAAAATCCTGTGTATTTTAATAATTTTTAATATTAAGCATAAAACAAATAAGAATAATTCAATACTTCTTTGAAACTAATTAACTAGATATATTAGAATTAATTGCTGTAAATTAAATTACAAAACTGTAAGCAAGTACAATTTTTGATAAAAGAAAGCACTACTGACAACATAGCGACTTCTAATGACTTTTTTCCAAGCAAGCTGAGGGTAGTACACATAATACAGTTTTGTCAGAAACTCTGATGCGTTTGAATTACTGAATTAGATCTTTCTAAACAACAGCCGCTATATTAGTAATGGAGGAAAATAGGAGAGAATTTTGATCCATAAAGTCTATAATAATTATGTTTTGTTAAAAACTCATATGAATTTTCATTTTTTTTAGAAATGTTATGTATAAATGGAAATTTAATATATATATATATATATATATATATATATATATATATATATACTTTATTTTTAAAGATCAAATGAACAAGCCTACGTTAAGATCAATAACTTTCATTTTCAATGAAACATTTTATGATAAATTTGCGTATTATTTTAAATTTTGGAATATTAAATACTTTTAATTTCTCACTTTGCGTATTACTTGTTATGAAACATTTCTATAAATTGAAAAGTCTAGATTATTCAAATTCATACAATAATTCCTTTGATATTTTACATTCGATAATTTATCATACTTTTATTTATTGACTTTTGTTGAATATTTTGAAAAATAAGATGAAATCGCTAATTCTTCAACTTCACTGAAGCTATATTTAAGATAAAATTACTAAATATTTAAAAGAGAAATCACTGCAATATTCTGAGTAATTAGTATCTTTTAGCAACTCTGATTTTAATCATCGTTATATAGAAGGTATATGAATTTTTATTTTGTAATGGAGAGTAAATGAGCGCAAATTAAGTATTCTTCCTATGAAAATTTAATTTATTTGTTATTTAATACATATTAATTTTCATGTTAACTCAAACTTTCAATACTTTTTTTAATTTGTTTCTTTTACAACCTTTATGGTGCCATTCTTATGATATTGGTGTTAAAATAGTTTAGTTTTGTATTTACACTTAGAAAAAGATGTTGTTCAGTGAATTTTGTTTTTACAATTAAGGGAGATTTATTGTATTGAATGTTAATTTGTGAAATCAATCATTAATGATGGCTAAGCAGAAAAATATAATACAGTAAAAAATTTAAAGTAAAATATTCTTGGATAAACTATGGTCTAAGGACATTATTTCAAAACGAACTGCTCTTTTCATTTTCACATTTTATGCAGAAAAAGTATACTGTAATGTTAACAAAGAAAAGTAAAATACATAATAAATATATTTTCAGACATCCTTAGGGTAATAAATTAACAAGCAAACTAACCTTCATTATATGAATAATACTTGTGCCCGTAATAAATGTCTTAAAATGAATTCATTGTAAAGAATGAAAGCTATGATAACCAAGAAAACAACTGTGTTTTGTATCTTGAAATAAACATACTGTTTCGTCTCCTGAAAGGAATATTTATTTTTCTTTTAATTAAACTCTACAGAGAAATATAATTAGATATAATTTATAGTAAATCTAATGAGAAATGTAATTAAGTAATTTGTACGTAAAATAATTAAAAATATGTAATAGTTAAAATAATGATAACGAAAATAATTAAAATAATTATCTAATTTTTATAACCAATATTTTAATGACAATTAAATCGCTAAATCTTTTTTCTTATTTGAAACAGATATTAGTAAGAATTTATTTAAAATATTTTAGAAAATATGTAATAATAAAACATATTTCTACTTCTCTGATTCATTGTTTTATGTACATACTATAATTAAAATTATTATATAATTATTAGAAATATTCTTAAAGGCTTTTCCTGAAAAATATAATCGTGTTAATACTTAAAAAATAAATTTATAATATACAAAGGAGACATGTTTTAAACATTACTTTCAAACAAAGATTATTTATCACTAATTTATTATGGAAAAAATATGTCATGCTACATTTTCTAGGCATAGAAGAAAAAATTTATATAATAAAACAAAGATTAATAATATATTTATGACTTTATTATTCATAAAAATAAATCAGTTTTGTTTTGAAGTAACTATTCAATTTTTTTTTAAATTAGATGCTTTAATGCTCATAAATATTCAAGAAGTGAACTTAAATTTTGTTTTGACATTCGATTACTTTTTCTTACAAAATGTAGTGTTTTTTCATGACAATCTCTAATAACGTATGAATAGTTGTCAATGCAAATTTTTACTCCCTTATTATCTTAAAGTTATTTATGATAAAAATATTTTTAAAGCTTATGAAAAAGTGTTACATAAAATTATTGAAGGAAAATATATTCATTAAAAGATTTTTTATTAGCAGTGAATGTATGCGAATGTCAAGCACATATTAAATTAAGTTTTTTTATAAAATGTAAAAGACTTTAAAATGTAACTCTATGTTTTGCGGACAATTTAAAATATTACTTCAATGTTCAAAATATTTAAACTCCTTTCGTACTTAAATTATTATCTTTGTACTAAAGTTTATTAGTATATTGTTTTATTTTTATTTATTTTTAAAAATGCTTTAGAATAGTACGTCATCTTTATTATTACCGTAGATGTTAATGATTAAATAACAGCAATATTCATGACTTTGCTTTTTAAATATAAAATAATAAAAGATTCGTAACATTCATAACAGCAAAGAAATACAATTTTTATGTATTTTAAAGTTATGTTGCATTATGAGTAATTCCTTCAAATTTAATTAACATTACTTAATTAAATAATAATTTAATTAAAAACATTATACTAGATAAAAAAGGGCTTTATTAATGTATATAAGATATTTTGTATACCAATACTAAATGCACATCAAATTATATATTCTACAATTTTAAATTATTGCTGCTTTTAAAGAAACGTATTTTCAAACTACAATTTTTCAATCAAAATAAAATAATTTATTTCACTTTAATTAATAAAGTAATTAAGAAACAATTTTCACTCTTATAATTATTTTGTAATATATGTGATTTGTCTAATTCTTTAAAATAGGCATAGCTTATTTATCTACCATATTTATTTAGTGATTCCTGATTATATGAACTTCTTAAAGAAAAATAACAATATTTATGATATATTCATGAAATATTTATTTCTTATTAATATTGCACGCAAATTTTCAGAATTTTATCCGGCAAGAAAACATATTAGGTAAGAGAATAAAATGGTAGTTTTTTTTCTAGAAATTAAATGATTATAAAACTCAAATCAATTTTCGTCTCAGATTTTCTTATGGTGATATATATAATTAAATTAAATTCTGATGAGAATTTACGTGCAGTTAATATCAAATGAAGTTATTTAAGTACAAATTTAATGTAACAGAAATCATAAAGGTACTAGTTTCATTCCAGAGAAGTAATAATATCCGAGAAAAACTAATTAAAGTTTCGTAATACATTTAAACATATTTCTATCTTTACAATTTTTCAGAGGTTAAACAACATGCGAAAAATTAATGATAACTCAAAAGATATGTAAAAATAAGTAAGAATAAACATGATGATTGTATTTATTATGCTATTTGTAATTTTAAAATATTAACGTTAGCTATATACATTTTGCGTCATCAACGAGTATATAACATCTACTAACTTAGTTAGTAGAAAGTATTTCTCAGTAGAAAGTAAGATCGCCTCAATCTGTAACAACTGGTCTCACATTATTGTCTCTGTCTATTCAAATATTATGAATGATCCGTTGTTAACTACTTGAGTATATATACCCACTCTGCAAGTAAAGAAGCTCAAAGGCTATAAGGCTTATTAACAGAATTAAGAATCAACATTTAAAAGTTGGATTGCTTACCTCAAATACCTCACACAAGCTCAATTAGAATAAGCTTAGGAGAGAATGTTGAGATCACCATTATAACAAAACACTTTTCTACAAAATATCTATGCACGTAATGGGTATAGCACGTATTTTCTTCAAAATAATAAAGTTAATTTCGTCTACCTATTAATGTGCAATAGGATCCAGTGTGCGTTATATCTATGCTACTTCATTAAACATTTCTTGTAAAAGCGCATACAAAGCTGAGTGATACTAAAAAATAGCTTCTCTTTGTATGAGAACTCATGTGTATAACTTTCCGATATGTTGTTGTTGTCTTGTGCCAGCTAGAATGGCATTAAGGGGTACGCTGTTCCACTTTTTCCAACTGAACCATATTTCGGTGTGGAGTCCGACTTCCTCTGTACATACATGCCATAAGTACCCGTTTACAGGGTAGGCAAGCATTCACAGCTCATTTATACAAGGAAAGTACAAAGACAGAATAGACAGAGAGAGAAAGTACATCCATGCCCGAACTGGGATTCGAACTCAGAACCCTGTCTTGTGGTCAGGTTGATTGACCCTATCCGCAGTCAATCACCCTGACCACAAGACAGGAAGGGCGGCTTCCTGTATGTTATAATTTAAATACACAGAATTTTCTTATTTTTATCGAAACTGAAAAGAACATTTTCAATGCAAATCCTATCATATCGATGTATTGAAGTATTCAATTGATTTTGAATCTGTTCTACATATTATATTGCCCCTGACAGAAATATTTATTTTTGTCGTGCAATATAATATATTAAAATCATTCAAATGAAGATGAAGTAAAATTTAGCTTCAATAAAACTTTAAAGTTCTGAATATGTTTCAAAATTTGCTTATTAAGAAAATATTCAATGTTAACCTGGTTCATAACGACCTGTGTCTCCTATTCTTCTGGAACTTGTCACCTCAAATCTATTTGTACAAATTTCTTATGCTAATATTGCTTAATGCGCTGACGTTTATAGAACAGCTATCCCTTTTAGCTGGTTTAAAACTGTTTTTAAGTGAAAGGTTGGCAGAGTTCACACTTTTGCACAATACCGCTCAATGCTGCTTTCTAATATGCCCAACATACTTAAATTCCAAACTTTTGAACTAGTTTTAGGCAATTTATTTTTAATTTTAAATTTGTTGTTTCATTTTTAAAAACCAGTGTATGTAGTAAAATGAAAGTTTTAAAGCAAAATTTCTTATCTATTTTAAAAAAATATCTATTTTAAAAATAAATCATATTTTTGTAAATGGCAAATTTCATTTGAATCAAAATTATTAATTATCTATTTTACTGCATTCCAATTTTCTTAAATAAAAAATTGTGAAATTAATACTAATAAAATAATATGCATTTGTGTGAGCAAATATTATAATTTCAAAATATTCAGTTACTATTTAACTACGTTAGAATCTCATAATTTGTTTTAAAGAAATGAAATATTGAAAGGGCATTAACATCAAAGAAATTTGGGATGCAATAGAAGTATTTTTATATCTATCTAAAGATCAGTAATTTCTTTGAAGATGGGCCTCGTGAGAGCTTAATACGATTTAGTTCTTAAGTATTTTGATGGATAATCTTTAGGGATCATTAATCTAACTTTTTACAGTCATCAACGTCAGTATAATCTGAATTCTTTTTCCTCCTTCACAATTTTTTATGCGTTCTCAATTATTTAGATTTTTTTATTTAATATATTATCGATACTAAGAGCATCAATTATTATTTGATATAAGTCACGAGAAAATTGTAGATGAATATATTATCTTTAACAATAGCTTTCTAGGTAAAACTAAACATTCTTGAATTATTTTATGATTTTATATTTATATTAAATTGGTTGTAAGCCGCTTTTAATTTTCTGTATAAGAACAGTTGAACATATGCATCCCTATTAAAGAAAATATATTTTAAATAAAATTTCAGTAATTCATAAGAATAATATTTTAACTTAGCTACTAAAGTTTTCAAAATATAATCTTTTAATAGATTATCAACATTAAAGACAGTACTCCTTAATAACACCAATAAATGTAAAATACATTTGCTGTTTTCAGAACGTTCCTGTAAAGATTCAAACAACGATTCATCGGAACGTCAATCTACAAATTCAATTTCACACAAATTGCTATTGTTAACCAAAAATGTACCATATCATGTAATTAACTATACTTATAATATCTTACATTATAGAATATATATCACTTCAAATAAATTCTCACATTTTTCTAAAGAAAATTATCCTATTTTCAGAAAAGACAATTCTCAAATTTTACCTAAAGTTATTATTAATATGAATGTAAAACAATTTGAAACCTCTTAATACTTCCACAAAATTAAATTTAAAATGTTACAAAGAAGAAATTAAACTATGCTTATTCATAAAACGTTAAAGAAATTACAAAATAAACAGTGCTATCGAAAACAATCTTTTCTCAGATCATTTGCAAAAATTTGCTAGAAAGCTGTGTTGGAATTAAATATTCTATAAAAATTTTAAGCAACATTTTGTCAGAAAATTTTTTTGGTAAATGATTTGATCTTTTTAATTATGAAAGGAGTCTCATTGTTTTCAGTCCGTTGCAAAATTCTTGTGAATGATAAACACATTCTTTTAATAAACTTTAAAAATTCGATTTATCTGTATTACCTATATGGAAGGGAGATAGTACCTAAATTATGGATACAATCAGCAAATAATATTCCTTTTAGTTTAGGCCATCTTTTTATGTCTCTAAATTAATATAAAAATAAAAAAATGATAGATAAAAGGAGTATAAAAACTAGATAGTACAAGAAATTTCAATACTTCGACTATGCAAAATGTTTTAAAATGTACAAATCACACTGTACGACATTGTAAACATGTTTTGTACCTCATCTTGTATAGTTCGTAAACATCAGATAAAATGCATGAAATTGTCTAAAAATGTGTTCACCATAAAAATAATTTGTTTACCATGGAAATCTTTACTGAAGCAAATTTAATTTAAAGTGAATTTATAATAGCCTTAAGTGATAGTTAAGGCTTGTTTATGATACACTTAAAGTGACAATTTAATCTGAAGACTCTTTAATATGCATATAAATTTACTTATCGTGTCTCGTTTGAAAAATATTAGTTAAAAAAGTGAAAAAATAATTCCTCACCCTGTGTGAGTGGAATAATGTTATAAAAATACTTCATTATTATCTGCATAAAGAAATATTTAAAATTTCAAACTTTCAGCAGTTTTCATGCCTTTTAAGGATTGCAAATTTCATAAAAGTTATTCATGTGAGTTTGATTACTTTAATAAAAATTATTTGCATCACATTTTTATTGGTGATTCATATTTTATTATTCATTTATACTTCATTAAAATGTATTTTTATAATATGATATAAAATATACATTATTGTTATAAAAATCCCTACTCTACGATTAGATGTAAATTTATACTTTTTGAATACGTATGTCAAAGTGAGGAGAAAATCTTTTTTTCTCAGAAAATGTTACTTCATTAAGCAGAACAATAGTGCAATAATATCACTTATTAGTCGGACATGGGTCAAAAAGTTGTATAGCACGCACGAATACAACATTTCAAGCAGCTTCAACACAATTTCTCAGTTTCTTGGTCTTAGCAATCGGTGAATGATTACGGATAATCATTCAGTTACCATTGATCAATCATTTCTAATAGCTCATAAGGTTGGTCAACAGATAAATATGTAACATATCATTAAAGGTAGAAACTTTAAAGCATCAGATGTACAATGAGTACTATCCTAGGTCCAAGCAATATGAGCCAAAGGTGATCAAGAAGTGTGTTAGGGGATATACCATATCGTCACCTCAATGGTGGGCTAGTGTAACAAAGGCAAATACATAATAGTAATGTAAATTTTCTTCAGTGTCACCAAATACTACTAAGGCTATCATGGAGTTGTTCCAGAAACTCGACTCATCATTAAAAAAATGAACTCCATCCCTTCATCATAGATAATCATTGAACATACCATTAGTCATTCTTTCTCTATGATGTAGCATCAAAAGCAACTAAAGCTGCAGAAGCTATGCTGATAATATAGAGTGCTGCAAATATCTGTCTATGTAGACCTTTGCAGAAGATAACTCAATTTCTAAACTCAGATTTCCTGGTATGGCTAATACGACCCCTTATAAATATGCAAATAACATATTCGCATTCTGTTAGAGATAAAGATAGGAAAATCAAAATCAATTCAAAAAATTTTATAATTAATTTTTTCTTATATTTTACATTTTCAACAATAAATTGGCTGTTTTAATTTTACTATCTGAAAATATGAACACGTCTATTATACTGACAAGTCATGAATATTTGCAACGACATAACGATAATTGTTTTTCAATGAAAATTATTTTAACTTCCGTATACACCATGTTAGACATCGTTTCTTTATTTAAAAATAAATTTATCATACTTTTCATTCTCTTGTTGCTTTTCAAAAAGCAACCTGCTTAGAAACTGTTAGCGTACACGAAGAAAAGTCAAAAAAATTTCTTGGAATTTCATTATAATTCTATGTAACAATAATATTGGTAAACTTTCATAAGGTAGTCTTTTTTTCAGAACAGCACATTTGATCAATTCTACTCACTTTTAGGAATAAAAATGAAAAATTGTTACTTTATTTTTCCGAAATTCAACTGTCAAGTTAATTTTACAGTCTTTTATAACATAAAAATTCTTACATTTAAGTCCAATTTAAATACTGAGAGGAATCAGAAATCCAGCGGTGCTAAATGAATACGATGAGTATAGAGGTTGGTGATAGATCTAAATGTTCTGAACTGTGAAGAATTTTTGATATATGATTTTATCCTGTAGTTGTTGTTGTTTCCAATCCTTCAGAGATCTAGCGGCAAATAGATCAGATCAATGACACCGTGAACCCTAGAGAAGTCGGGTACCAGTAAAGGACTCAAATGTCTCAAATATCCACCAAAATGAACCCTTAACAATCCAGAATGTGATCGGAGGAAGCCAGCTTCATATTGCGTTTTGTGCACAAAGAAAAGGCCTTGCGCCCAGATTCGAATAGTCATGTTTTCAGATACCCAATGATAAGTCTTGAAACGGTCATTTGATCATTTCTGTCAATCTCGAATTTGATTTTATCCTAATATATGGTAGTGAGCATTGTTGTAACCTCATAGTAATTTAGAAGAATGTTTAGTGATATTGCCTCCTCCGATCTTTTCAAAATTGAAAGTAAAAAGAGCTATAAGCATTGTTATTACATGCATAAATTTATAATTCACCATATCTTCTTATCATAAAATGCAATGAATTTCACTTTTGATTTTGGTTGGACAAGAAATTATTCCTCTGGTTTAATAAGAGAGGTTGCATGTTTTTATGATAATTGTATCTTCGCTTACGCATCGTTAGCATACACATTTATCTCATCAGTAGTAACAAATATCGTAAAAGACATCAAGGCGTATATATTTCTCACAGCACCTGTTAAATTCAAATAATAAATATATAGAGTGGTAAAACAGTTTGTGTAAATAAAAAATAGCAATAAGATTTTGGAGACACTTAGACGGCTCATTGTATTACAGAAGCTTGTCTTGGAAATTACTTAAAGGAATCCTTATTACTCTGCAAATTATCTGATATTCTGCTAATGCCGATATTTTAAGCAACTACAAATTATCAAATTAAAATGTTTAAAATATATTTGATTTGAAAAATTACCTAAGCATGTGGTTTTAATCTTTTGTTGAAGTGCTTATATACTCATGAATCGTGAACAAAAAAAATTTAAGAATCACTTAAGAAAAAATAATCTAATATTTGATTGAATTTACAGTTTATGGAACTAAATTGCAAAAATTTATAATTTATTTAAATTGTATCGTTATTAATTTCAGAATATATTAATCAAACAGACATTAATCTGTCCTTTCATTATAAAAATTCTATTAAAAAAATTACTTTCTATAATGAAAATAGAATATATGAACATATGTATTTCATTCTAAAAACTTATATTAATTTTAATTTATCAAAACCTTTAAATTGTTAGCCTTTGATATTATTAACTGTAATTAATTATTATATTCTTTTCAAGTTTCATATTTATTAAGTAAAACAGTTAATTAAAATAAAGTGCTCACTACAATATATAAGCAATTTTAAAGTCATACAATTAAATATTTAATATTCTCTGCACAATAAATGAACCTGAGCTTGGACCACTATTAAAAAACATTAAGATTAAATTGGGATAAGCTACCCTACAATATATTGACTTGTTTTAGTAATTTCTGTTTTGTAAGTCCTAGATTAACGGAGTAATTATGAAATACGAACAAGAAAAAGTGAACACATGGTGCATGAGTTTTGGATGTTCATAAATAATGAGTTAGTTGCTCATGGTTTTTATGAATGGCATGCAATAATATAGAAAGTATTTGCAAAAAGTAGATAACAAAAGCTCCTTTCATTATAATGACTCATTTGAGACAGTTAATTTCTTTTTCTTCACCAAAAAATAAAAATGTATTTTGCTTGATGCATGTGAAGGAAATTTCTTATTTTTTTCTTACACAAATTGTGATGTACTGCTTTGTTTGTAGTTATATACAGAAATACGTTGATAAGACTTCAAAATAATTATTGAGTAATTAACGTAATTTATATCTATACAATTTTTTTTTACTTTTATGCTAAAATCCTTCATTTTACCTATCTCTTTTTAAACACTAATGAGTATCATTCTGAAGATTTATATTTCCATTCAATTATTTCCTCTACATATCAATATTAAAGCAAGAAATTTCAAATTTATCGAAATTCTTAATAATATAAGCACATTAAAATACACAAATGTGAATAAATTAAGGATATAATGCCGGAACCGGCAACTAAATGTACGGAAATAAAATGAGCGCGATTTATTTATAAAGTTCAAGTATTAAACAAATGAAAAAGAACAAAAGAGATCATGCATGTATGATACTATGCATGAAAAAAAGATTATAGCTCCTTAGAGCACTTGCATGCATCAATTATTGTCCTTACCATAACTGAACAGTACATGTTGATATGTATGTCAACGTATGTCTCTTACATATGGGGAAATACAATCCATAGAACGTCGAGGTATGCTAAGGATCACATTATCGAGCTGCATTTGTGTCAGAGAACTTCACTCAGTCAATAATACTCTCTGAATGTCTGATACAGGTGTAGAAAGTAGTTGAAGGACTGCAATTTGTCGGACCAAGCATGTTCCACACATACTGTATTGGAGTCAAGTCCGGAGAAAATGGTGATCATTCCATACGAGTAATATCATCCAAATAAAGGCAGTCGTTGACGGTGTTCGCACGGTGAAGACAGGCGCTGTCATCCATAAGCAAAAATTTAGCACCTATGGCACCCCTAAGCAAATAGTCATATTCTGAATTCATTGTCGGATTGAACGGATTGTTTCTGAATGTTGTCCCGATAAATTTGTCCTGCAATGGTTCCAATTTCAACTTGCATATCCGTTCTGGAGACAGGTATAATGCCCCCCCCCAAATGAGCCTATCTGCATCACCATAACGTTCACGTTTAATGATGTTGTCTTGTTGGAATTGAGTATAGACGTTCTGTATATGAACCGACTAGAATCGGACTGCAAGTTAAACCCTGTTTCTACGGAAAATAAGCACAAGCTCACTGTGACGGTGTCCATATTGCATGTTCTCTACTCCAAACTAACCACTGGTGACAGTGGTTAGTTGTGCACGGAACACATCTGACAGATCTTCGAGCATATGCACCATATTGTCCAAAACGTGTATGCCCGGTTTGGCTTGAAACGGTTGACCAGTGGCTGATGTAACAGGTGTCCTTCTGTTTCTTTTGGAGGTCACCATTTGGTGTTGTCATTTGGGGCAAATTATAATGTAACGTCTATTGACATTTCCATCATCTTGAAATCATTGCCACGGCCTAGAGATGACACCTTGGATGATTTGGAGTTCCTTGTCTACTAGCATCTGCGCACGCCAGCATTCCAAGCGGCCGATAATTCTAACACATAAAACATTCTACGTATGTCCTCAATACCAGACCTACGAGGTCTTAGTTCTAACTGTGATTACGTACCGGTTATGAGCGTGTTTCCTTCTTTTCCACGGATCACTATGTATCCCTCTCTTAGGCTCTCGTCATTGTGCCATACTCTCGAAGTCATCAAGTCCTGTAAATTGTGTATAATGCTAGACCCTGCATATGATATTTCTATAGGTGGTATTTTTTCTTTCGCGTTCAATTTCCTTGTGTTTCTGGGTTATCCTTAATTTATAGACATGTTTGTATGTAAATGTTCATGAGTAATCTTGCAAGGAAAAGTTTTTCTTTATTAATTTTAAAATATACTATTATTTAAAACACAATTAAGGATGAGGTTATTTCTTGCTTACAAAAATAACAGTAGGGGACAAACCAACGTACTGAAAGAACATAAAATAAGAATAATTTATCATGGTCTTGATCTTTCTGAATTTTTTCAAAAACCCACAAGAATTATAATGACGCATAATTCATTTGGTGACAACCTTTTGGGTCGCCTAATATATTTTAATAGATGTCTACACTGGCCTCCAAAAGTTAAGGAACAACATGTTTTTCGAAGCTCACCATAAAAAAAATGACACTAACAAAACAATTTATAGTTTATATAAATGATGAAGACGAACTTTATGCAAATTTATGCAAAAACGGTAACTATCAATTTTTTATAGTTAAGAATAGCTATATATGAGTGAGAGAAAAATATGCAAATATAAGCCTTTCGTAATTACACGTGTAAATTTTGTTGATTTATAACTTTTGTTAGCAGTTTCCTTGACAATAGGCAGTGGGGTCCCGCAATGTCTGGGAGAAGCCGTTTGCCCGATTTGTTAAGGTGGTGGGCGGTCGGATGGATGGAAATGGGGTTATCACAGGCGGATGCTGCTAGACGCCTTAATGTGTCTCGCAGCGTGGTCCACCGTCTCTGGATTCAATATCAAACTGAAGCTTCTGTATCCAGAAGACATGTTCCAGGCCGATCACGAGTCAAAACACCTGCAGAAGACCGTTTTATAGCTCTTTCGGTCCGAAGGAGAACAAGAATTTCTGTTCCACAACTTGCTGCAGAACTCTCTGTAGCATCGGAGAGAAGAATATCCGCTAGTACTGTACGAAGGCGTCTTCACCATCTAGGTCTCTATGCAAGGCGACCAGTTGTGTGTGTACCCCTCACCGGACGACAAAGAAGGGCTCGCTTATCTTGGGCAAGAGAACACGTTTCCTGGACCAGACAACAATAGGTTACTTTACTCTTCACAGACGAGTCCAGATTCACATTGGAGAGTGATTCAAAACGTCTTCTGATTTGGAGGGAACAAAACACCAGATACCACCAATCCAACATTGTGTAAAGAGAGAGTTACCGTGACGGTGGAATGATGGTTTGAGCTGGGCTCTCAGTCTGTGGTCACACTGACCTGCATGTGTTCCAGGGAGGAACTGTGACTGGCGTGAGATATAGGGATGAGATCCTTGATCCATATGTCTGCCCATATGCCGGGGCAATTGGCAATGATTTCATTCTAATGGATGATAACGCATGAGTTCACCGAGCTGTAGTTGTTGAGGAATATCTTGACGATCTTAGTTTGGAGCGAATGGCCAAATCGATCTCCAGACCTGAATCCAATAGAACATGTGTGGGAGTATCTTGGTAGACAGGTTGCTACTTTAAATCCTCCTCCAAAGTCTGTAGGAGAGCTAGAACAAAGCTTACTCCATTTCTGGTCTTCGCTTCCCATTTCGGTAAGCGACAACTTAATTGACAGCATGCAAAGTCGATGCCGCCAGTGCATGCAAGCTAGGGGTGGGCATATCCCTTATTAAAACTCATTTTTGCTATGCTTCTATTACTTTTTACTACATAAAACTGCGATTATTCTTTTTTCCAAGAATGGACGTTTCCAGCGAGATTGCATTTTTTTTTTTTTTTTTTGTAAATCCTTTTTGCTTTTTTCTTATGTAAACTTCTATGTTGCAGTCAATAAATACCTGTTTAGTGCACATGTCGTCCAAATTTGGTGTTTCTACATTCATTCATTTGCAAATTAGGCATAAAAAACCGGTTGTTTCTTACCTTTTGGAGGCCAGTGTATATATTGCCATCAATAACTCTAAATGGATTGATAAAGCTTTCAGAAACTATGATTATATACAGCATCCTGTGATTCACAGTTTGAGCTAATTTTTTTTTATTTTTCCTCATCTTTTATTTTTGTCCCATTCTTGCAAGTGGTTACCAAACCCTTATTTCAGATTTCTGATATCGTATGACCGCTTTGATTAACAATTATTTTTTGAAAGATGTTGAAATCTCAAATATTAATCAATTCTTTCCTGGAATTCACGTCAAGATATTTATTAAAATTTTTACACGGTGTCAGTATGTATTCTCATTATTATGAGTGAGGTATTAATGAATTTACAAAACCTTTTTTCAGTTTACACAAATAGAAGTTTATGATTAATAACATTATTTCTCAACATAAATAAAACTCAAGTTAACCAGAAAAGAAGAAAGTCTTAAAAATTTCTCTACATTTTCTTTATTTGAAAATTTTATGCACAGTCGATTTGAGAACATAAAACAAAGAAAGGAAATCCATGAAAATATTCCAAATTTTTAAAAAGAGAGAGTTGTGTAATTAAACGCGATATTTTATGCTAAACATAACATCGTAAATTAAAAAATCTTCTTAATCTGCATGTATTTATTGCACTTTTTATTGTAAAGTAAATAAAGAAATAAATGAAAGTGACATTTTCTTGTTTAGATACTTACATTTTTTTTCAAAACTGAGCATTCATTTGATAATATTAAATGAGATTTGCCATAAAGCTATTTCCTAAATATAAAAAAATTAATGTTAATGATACTTCATTTTACAAAAATTAGATTTTGGATGTTAGGTTTTGAGAATTAATAAAAACAAGCATTTTTCGAAAAAATTAAAAACATTATTGTCATGCTAATAAAAGGTTAATTTTTTTATGAGAAATTTCCACTTAGGAACATTCTGCGACAGAAAATGATTGATCATGGTCAGTATAATTTTAAAGTTTTAAGAAATATTTCTATAGCAAAGTTTAAAAATCTCTCTCAAAAATAAACAAACTTATTTCTGATTTTATAGACAGATTAGTTTAAGTAAACACAAGTCTGAGTTCAACAAATGTAATTTGTGAAAAGATTTCTTTTCAAGTGTATTAAAATATTGCTTCATTAAGCTGAAAATAGATCAAAGGGGACAAATTTCTAATGAAACATCCAATTTAGTTGACATTTTATTATAGCTGGTGAATATTTTTCCAGATAAGCACAGATACATAACTTTTGTTGGCACTCTTCTGTTAACAGTAATTTATCATTGTTCCAAATCATATCATCTACCCAATATTGTACTGAATGTTAGCCACAATATTGATTCCACAATTACATCATTTTTTCAAATGTTATCTTTTCCAAATTCTCATAAATAAATTTACATTAATTTCCATCATTTTCGAATTCTTTTTTATATATTATTTAAATTCATTTTCTGTTTCTTGGCGAAGATGGTAATTGACGAAAATCAATAGCGAAATTTTAGTGGAGGATATTCTGAAAAGAAAAACACATATACTTTTGTAAATTTAATATGATATTTTATGTCAGCAAGGCACTAGAATATTAGAAGTAAGCATTTTATTAAATTAAAGAAAATTAGAAAGCAGTCGGAAGACAGCTCATTAAAATATGAGGTTTTTTAGTTAAATAATTTTAAATTTTTTATTCTTTTGTTAAAAAAATAAAAAACGACTCATTACATCATTTAATGCTATAATTTCTTGGAACAGGCTTGTAGTGAAGGATAATTAAAAACAAGTTCGTTAGAACTTTCTAATATTTTGCAATTTATGAGAGCAGTATGTTCAATTTTCACCGCTAAGGCAAGGGGGCAGTGCCTTTTTTACTGCATTAAGATATCTGCGTAATAATTATTGCCTCTGACATTGAGGTTCTTCAATGTATTTCAATTATGAAGTTACAATTACCTTGCGTGGAATAATCTTTCAAACTCAAAAATGTGAAATTTAATGTTTAATCCTTCTTTTAATTACTAAACATCAGATATAAGCTAGATGCTTATTAAATGAAACTTATGATAAAACTTGATGTATGAATCATATTCGTGATAAAAAAAATAATGCATAAAACTATCAAAGAATTTTTAAGCACATTAATAAATACCAAACCTATCTTTATAAGTTTTAGTTATTTAATGAATAATGTATGTGTATAATATTTCGTAATTTAAATCTCGAATGTAATTTGTTGATAGAATCAATTTTTATGAAAATCCCTTTTTGCAAGAAATATTCTAAAGATAAATTATCTTTTGCATATTTAATATGAGGATAGGTAAAAACTTTAACAAAATCCATCACATATTTGAAAATTGTTTGAAGAATATATTTTTTTGCAATGAATTTTATAATTCACTGTATATTGTCATGTTTATTAGATTCTTGTTACTGTTGAAAATGTTAGAGTAAGCACATTTTCAACAGTAATTTAAACATTTGCAGAATAATTACAAAAACATTTTACACACACCATATATGTAAATCAAATCCATTATAGCAATGAGCTTTCAGACAAAACTATATCGTATAAATCTGAAGCTCAAATTAATCTGATATACCTGAAAATATATGAATTTTCCATATATATAGATTCTGCTTATTTTCCAGAAAATTTACAATATCGACATATGTACTAAAAATGTTACCAAAAGTGTCTGCACTATATTGCAAAATTTCTCTCCCAACGTAGCCAAATAGGCATCGATTCTAGTAACATTGTATAGTTTCTAATTTTTCTAGTTTTAAAAAAGTTTCTAGTAAGATATTTTCTAATTTGATACTGTTTTACAATAAATTAGAAAATATGTATTATGTGTGTGCATATGCGTATATATGTGTGCGCATATGCGTATATATGTGTGCGCATATGCGTATGTATGTGTGCGCATATGTGTATATATGTGTGCGCATATGCGTATGTATGTGTGCGCATATGCGTATGTATGTGTGCGCATATGCGTATGTATACGTGCGCATATGCGTATGTATGTGTGCACATATGCCAATGTATGTGTGCACATATGCCAATGTATGTGCGTCTATGTATGTATGAAGGTATATACATATATATGTTCTTGTATATGTATATATGTGCGTGCATGTATGTATATATGTGTATGTATGCATGTGTGTATGTTCATTTGTCACCTTTACTATGCCTTTTTAGATAATGTACATTAAATCCAAATTTATCCTGTGATTATGTTTGTCAAAAGATCTGCAAAAAATTGTCAAAAATTAGTTTTTATTAAGATTTCTCCTCAGGGTTAAATACTAAATAATTTGTTCCGCTTTAGTAGTAATATTAAAAATAATCTTTGATTTAAGGTATTTTAATAATTAATTATGTTTTCCTTTTTAGTTTACAATAAGGTGTGGGAACTGAATTAAAGTAATTCTTTCAATAAAGTATCTTAATGAAAGCGTTGAAATTTCATTAAATAGGACGTAATTTAAGGATCTTATAAATAATATTTTTAAATAAAATACTTTGCATTATTATGTTAAATGCAGTGTTCTGAAAATTGTTTATCTTGAAACACTGGAATAGAAAAAAATTTTTTGATGCTTCTTTGGTTTAAAGTCAAGGAAACATGTGATAAAATTTTGTTTTTAAGCAGTTTTCGATGTTTCTAATTTGTGAAGTAATTCCTAAATTGTGTGTGATTTGTTTTCTGAGTACAAATAATTTTATCATATTTTAGATACTATTAATTATCATTTGCTTCTAATAAACAAGGAATCACATAAAAAGTTGTTATTTATTGTAGCTAAAAACAATAAGATGACTATAAAACACTCATTTAATATTTTCTTCTTTCAACAGACATCATATTTCAAAACAAATTCTAATTTTAATTTAAGCCAGCAAATCCATAATAATATTAACCACAATTCATATTTATATAAAGTATTTATTTCAAAAAAAATGCCATTAAAATTTTAATACCATGAGTATGTTAAAAATTTGGGGAGTTTATTTATCTTGATTTGAGGTACTCAATTTTAGATGTAGATTTCAAGCATACAATATTAGACTTTCTGAAATAGTTTAGATAATAATCCTTCCAAAAACAATTAGAACTTAAAAGAGTCAAAATAATCCACATTATAAATATAAAATAGAAGTTAACTCATTGAAAACAGATGAGAAAAATAACAAAAAGTCTTTTAGAATTTGAAAAAAGATTTTTGTACACAAAACTATGTATCTTATAATCCAAATAATATTATAGATATTTTGCTATATGGGATATTCAAAAACATTTTTAGTTAAAAGTTCAGAAAGTCTTTCACAAATATAAGAAAATAAAATACATTTTAATTTTCATACATGGAAAGTACTGTTTCAAATAAAATTATAAATTTTTATGTGTAATATAAAATGTTTTAAAACTTACTTTTGCAAGAATTTTATTTTTATGTTGTGTTTTCTTTAACTGCCTTCAATTAGCATTAAATTTTAAAAGATGATAAATGCAAATTCCTCTTACTAGTCTTGAACTTAAAGTATTCCTCACCACAATATTTTTCAAAATTATATTCAACTTCTTTGCATCAATGACAGCAAATTTTTTATATCGTGCTCGTAGAATTACTTTTTAGACATTATTTTTAAGAAATATTATAATTATTGACAGAACTATCCATTTATCCAGAAATTTATTTCCTGCATGAGAACCGCTCTGTTGAATGCATATTATTTCTCTCAATTCGTTTTTAGTAATGATCAAATTAAATAGAAAACAGTGTAATTTGCAAATAACTATAACGCATAAATAGAAATAGAAATGCTTATTGTTATCACATATAAAAATTCTGCGAATACATTAAAGCAAATGATTACTAACCAAGTTTAGTTTTAAGTGTTTCCATCCATTTTTATTTTAATTCTGAGAATATCATTAAATTTCTAAGAAGTTTAACATGTTTACTTTTTATCTTATTTTAAGATTTCTCCTATTTCTTTAATTTCTGTTCTCTAACATTAAAAAGATTCTAAGAACTAATCTTCCCATTTTAGTTTTTAGAATCCTAAATTTCTCAGTATATAACGATATATATTTTTTTAAGTTTTTTTACGGTTTTTAAGCACTAATTGCTTATAGTTTTTTTTTTCCCATTCGTTTAAAATAATTTCACTCTATTTATTTTTATCCCTTTTTAATATCGGATTTTAACTATAAGCGTTGAGATTTTTAAGCATTTTTTAAGGCAATACGGAATATTGGACATTAAAAGAAACGTTTCAACTTTATATATTTAAAAAAATCTAAGTTGATTTAAGCATTTAATTACTTTATGTAATAACTAGACAATAATACTGTATATTTTATGAGAGTTTAAAGTCACAGTTAAGTTGTTTAACGTTATGGTGGCAGATTATTTTTAGCCACATATGTCAGCATTTAAATTAAGGTAAAAACATTTAGGTTCAAGTACTCAAATCTTATGTAAGATTGATAATTTTAAAGAAAATTTTCACCATGCATTTATTTGCTTCTTATCTTAATCCTTATGATATATATTTTTCTTTATTTTATTTATATACAAGTTTTGATAGTTAAATTCAAAAAATTAATTGTTATATATGTATGCTTTATACTTTGTATTCCTTACTCACTATTGCAGTTTTAACTGGGAAAATTAATTTTGTTTTTGATTCTATCAAATAAAAATCTAAATATAAAAACTATTTTAATAATAAATTATGCTTGTGACTCATACATTAAAAAATTATCATTAAATGATAATAAATTTTGACAAAGTTAGTATTATTAAAAATAGATTGTTAGCAAATCTGTTTTTAATAAAAAAAGGAGACCAATTATTTAATATATATAATAATTGAACAGCAACCTTTTTTCTATGAACAAAGTTATTTACTTTATTAATCTGTTTCTATATTTTTGATATTTTATCCCAATGTAAGTACAGTATCCATTCTCTCCAGTTACATATGTGATATTTGACATTAGTATTTATCATCTTGGTCTTTTTGACAGTATCATCTAAGAAACCAACCTCAGGGGCATGACAGCCTATATGGAGATCAAGGCCTACAGTGCTCATGTCTTTTTGCATGATCCAATGCTCTGGGGTGCACAGTATATGTCCAAGTTAGGTGGTCAGAGTAACGTGAACTTAAACCTAAGTGTTTAGTTTCCAAGCATGCTTGTTACTCAGTATTACAGACATAGTAAAGAAATGAGGCGCTAGTCATCTGAATCTTCACAAAAATAAACAAGAGCGTGATAAAGGCATTCTGAGTTTTTTGAATTTTTCATGAGCATTGTCTTGCTTTAGTCCTGAATCATAATATGCTAAATGTTTTCTTAAAGAAGTGTGTTTCTAAGAACCTAAAACAATAAACAAAGCATTAAATTTCTTGTTTCTGTCACCTAAAGTGGATTTTTTAAAATACTTAAAATTTGAGATTTATAATTATAAAAGAGAACTTCCTTTTTTACAAAATTATTTCCTTCAATACACAGTGAAAACATTTACTTATCCAAATTACTTCCTTCCATGTAAATTTTATGAATCGAAAATGAAAAGATTTTTCAAATATTTGGTAAAAAAAAATTTATGTTTAATTAATATTAGTATGTCAGAGAATTCATCTTGTAATTCATTAATTGATTTATATTAATTTTAATTAATTTATAATTAAATATGCTTAAAAATAATTATACAAGTTAATTTTTATTGTTAACTTTTATTAGACTAAAAGAATAAGAGAAAAAATGCGATGAAGAAACAAAAAGCTATATAATACAGATTTTATCAATATGAAATATGCACATAGTCGTTTTTCCTTTTCTTATAGATATTCCTCATCAAGTTCAGCTCAAAATAAAACAGCTGAATAGTAATATCACTATGCAAATTAAGGAATAGTATTTACTATACAGTGAAAAAGTTTTCGGTATAACAAAAGCAGGAAGGTAATTATCACTATTAGCATTAAGACATGTTTGTAAATTATATCATATCATTCATTTTTCTTCAGTTATTTCTCGGGAATTATACACTTAGAATTTTTGATTCTCATGCTCTGAATCGTAAATTCTGAAGTTAATTTGTGCAAATTTATCATTCAAATGTTCTCATAAATTAAGACAACATTCTGATACATTGAATAACATCACTTAAGAAAAAGGGACGTATGAAAGCACTTAAGCAAGATATGACATTTAGGAGGCACTAAACTAACGTTGCATCACTGGCTGACGTGTAATCTGTAGCATAAATATTCACATTCGCCATTCAACGTCTTTCATACCTTAAAGCTTCAGAATGTCCTCAAGGCTTCTGTTTCTTCCTTTACCTCTAAATCGTAAATTTTATTACTTATAATAATGCAGTTAACTCTAAAAAAGGTACTTAAATAATGCAGTTAACTTTAAAATTTTTGTATGAAACAAGCTTCCAACTTCAGCGTCATGTTAGTCGTATTAGACCTAGAAGCATGCAGATCGTATAGAAAGTGAATAGCATTGGATTCTACTCATCCAATTAATATTAATGGTAAATAAATAGCCATCGCTTTATTTTTGAAATTTTGCAATTTGTTCTTTTACTTTTTCTTCATACCAGCTTAAATGCCACATTTTTTGGATTTTGTGAAGCTTGAAAGATAAATGGACACTTGAAATGTCTTAAAATTGACCAAAGAAATAAGATCTTCTCCATACGTCGGAAATGTAATATCATAAATTTTACTCCTGATTATCTTCTTCCCTTCTAAGGATTTTTTTCGAAGTCATCTTATTGTTTTGAACTAATTATCAGTTTATGGTTTCATAGCTCTAGTTTGGCCTAATGGCTAACCAGATAAAATACGAAATAACAGGACTAAGCGAGAATAAAATCTCTCACAAATTCTATAGATCTTATCTTACCCATAAAATTGCATTATTTGCTGTGTTTTCCAGTTCTTTAATGTTTTTAAATCGACAAAAATCGAATATGTTTGATTATTAATTAATGAAGCTTGTAACAGATCATTTTTAACAGCGTAAGCTGGCATTTATTAACTAGCTAATTCCTGACTTCTCAGAGGACAGTGCTGTTAATTTACAGCGACTTGGTTATTGACTTCTGAAAAGATATTCAGAAGCTGAATTCTGTAGTTATACCAATGATTTATTAACAAAAATATAAACTTTAAAGTGATAGCTAATAATAACATATTATAAATTAATCTATCAGAATGTATAATCTATTTTAAATTCAAGTAGTAGATAACAAACTCTGCCATTGAGAGGAAAAATTAATCACTTGAATAAAATGATGAGCAATTGTTATACTCCAAACATAGGCTCTAAAATACTGTGAAGATGTAGAGATAAACAAAGTACCACAAGATCGATGGCACTGTCCGTAACACCTTTCTAGGAAAGAGGATCAGATTTTGTCTTGGTAAGCTTACTTACCAATATTTCTTCCAAAGTAGCTGGAGTTATTACATTCCATGCCTATAGTAGCAATTCCCGATGGTCCTCGGTGACTGGAGGAGGATTATGTACTCTTGCAGACACAGCTTTTCACATAATTCAGCTAATCAATCATTACAAGTTTTAAATCTTCTGATTGCTTATGCTACGCATTAACTAAAAAAATGACACAAAGGTGTCATTTGAATAACAACAGATGTATATTTTTTTAGGTTCAAATATTCAATTACATTCACTCGATTTTTTTTATCCCATTCAAATCATATGTCAAATTATCAATAATATATGTCAAATTTTTATTCTCACTGGTATTTTGCTAATTTTATAACATAAATAAATTTGCATAAAATTTCATACTTAAAAAATAGTATGTTCCTATTTCTTTATTTACTTATGCCTTATATAAATTAATGAATGAAATGTATTGCGATATATTGAGAATAAAATATTTTTAGCTGAATTATGTTAAAACTGTCTTTTCACATTTTACGACTTGTAATTAATTTTATTTTCGGGAAAGAATTTTGTCTCAAATATCATTTCAAATGAAAGCATTACCATATTTGTAAACTATAATTTAGAACTTTTAAGCTGACATATTCGATTTATAATAATCAAATTTTAGAAAAATAAAAAAAAATTCAAAAAATTTGAAAATTATTACATAGAATTAAAAACAAAATATGTTTTACATTAATAATAAACAAAAAAGTGATTTATAATACTGCAATTAAATTTTTAGTCAAAGATTATACTTTTAAATTTTAATTTTGTGTTATTACTCTATAAATATGATAATAGAACGCGTTTTTGTGTAACAGACTAAAATTTGAAAGGATTCCTTTAAATGTGTAATAAAAATTATTGTCTTGTTGATTGATTGGAAGAAAATATTTTCCATAATAATTGTTAAATTTTCTATTTGTTTTAATAAAATATTATTTTGCTTCTTCAGTCGTAAAAAAGTGCATGCATTTATGTTTTTTTTCCTTTAAAATTAGAAGAAGATATCCAGAAAATGAAGAGAAGTATAATGTTAAGTAAAATGTATTTTTATATTTTTTGCAGAATTTATTTGCAGAGCTGTTTTTACAACTGTATATGTCTAACCTAAACTCAAGCACCCAAAATACTTTTTTTGTAAACAGAGAATAATAAATTGAGAAACTCACTGACAGTACTCATTATGCAAAAAAAAAATTGCCAGAAAATTTGAAAAACAAAATACTAACTAAAATGCACTACAAAAATTAATTTGTAAGCACCCTATTGCTACTTATTTAGCCAATGAAAAACAGAACAAATTATAAGTTGACATTATTTTTCTGTACTTTGAAAGTAATTCGTTAAAATTACAGTAAAAAATTCATAATCACAGAGTATTTTTACAATGACTAAAAAGACTCTATTTGTAAAATAATTTGATACTTTGTGATGAAGCGGATTCTAAAGGAAAATTAATATATCTTGTATTTTAGAATTTTTAACAAAGACAAGGAAAAAACGGACTCATACAATCGTACTAACAACTAACATAAAGTTTTTCATTTGTAACGGCACATTTTGTCATCATGTGTCTGTCATCTTGGAATGCTCTACCTACATGAAAAATTAAGAAAGAAAAAATAACTTTTTATTATCTCTTGGCAGGCAACACCCTCTATAGAGTCTTTCAACGTTTCCACGCTCTTAATAACCAAAAATCTATAATCTCAATTTGATAAAATAAATTCACCTTTTATTAATCAATTCTATGCAATAGAATGTCGAATAACATAAGCACTTAAATTGCTTTTTACAGATTATTATATCATTTTCAAAGAAATTTTAATAACTTAAGCCAGAACATTACGAATATCTTCAGTAAAAATCTTTGCAAGAGCAAAATTTTCAACTTCTTGAATAAATCACTTTTATGTCTTCCATTAATTTTATATCAATTTTTTAAAAAAGTCATCTCATTTTATTTATTTAATTATTCGATTTATTGCAAAAATAATTTACTTAATTATCAGCGCTAGCATAATATATTTGTACGTATGTGGATGTTATATAAATTATTCTAAAATAAAATATACTTTCTAATCCTCAATATCCTCAATATTTATTTAACTCAAACAATTTATAACATAGCCCTTATCAGTTTTTGAATTTTATTTTCATAAGAAACACAAATTTATTTTTGAATTTAGTCTTATTATGTTTATTATATTATTTATGAATTTAGTCTTATATTGAATTATTGTATAGGACTTACAAACTAAATATGCTTCTTTTCTATTTGTGTCATTTACTAAGCAAATTCAAAAAACGTTATTTCCTACGCTTTCCTAATATTAGATATATTTGAAAGAAGAATCGAACTGTCACAATTTTATAAATCATTGTAGAATTTTTGAATATTGTTAAAGGCATGGTTATATATCTTTAACTAGGTATTTTGGAATAGTTTGAAAAGGTTAACGTAAGCTAAAGAAATGATTTTGCGAAATTTTATGGTGTGCTAGGGAAACATTACATTTGTGGAAATGGTTTTATTGCTTGAAAAAAAAGGGAAATTTGTCTCTCATTCTATTAAAGCTTTTAAAGAAAATTTAAAAGAAATGCTTTTGTTTTAATTCGTATGTCCTTAAAATGTTTCTGTTACTGATCTACCTCTGATTGAATATAATATCAATGTAAAAGTATTTTTTATCTTAAAACACAATATTAATATCATATTTTTTTAATGTGAAGGAAAGAGTTTAATAAATGAGAAATTAAGTGAAATTCCATAAACATGTATTTATTCATTTTTAAAATTTATTTGTGAAATTTAATAAAATTAATATTTAGATAAATGAAAGATAAAATAAATCTCAAAACAATGAAATTTTTTCTAGAATGCACGAGCAAGGTAACTGATGTGACTGTTCATAAACATTCCCTTGAATTATAAAATTAATAAGATCTCTACAAAAAAAGGTTTGATAAAATAGATATATTTTTTATTCTTTTATGTTCTTTGTACAAAAATATTGAAAATTAAATTAGAAAAGTTATTAGTAATAAAAAATTTTATATATATATATAAAATATATATATATATATATATATATATATATATATATATATATATATATATATATATATATATATATATATATATATATATATATATATATATATATATATATATATATATATATATATATATATATATAGACTAATATACATTTCTACAGTGATCATTTCAAAGTGCAAATACAATAATGAATGTTATTTAAGAAATGAAACATTCTTTAAATACCAGACAGCCATACAGTAGTGTTTACTTTTGTGTCAGTAAAATGCTCAAAAGTTATGACAAAGATGGAAAAATTCATAGACACACAAAGGGTAAATAATAAAACTTCTAAACTAAAGGTCATTTCTTTTAACTATAATGCTTTGCCACACAGAAAATAAATTTTTAAAATGAAAAAAAACTAAAATTGCTTTTGAAACTTTTGTACTCGAATGTCATTTAAGTTTTTATTTTTTGTTTTATTCATGACTGTAATTCTGTGCTATATTCAGAGTTTACGTCAAAGTAGTTATTAAACTTAAAGCCATTTACTGTTTTAAAAAGATAATTTTAATATATAAATAATTTTATTTTACTGAAATGTACAGAAATTTTTATTAAAAATTCTCTTAAAATAAACCTTAAATGTTCACTTAAAATTAATCATCAGAAATATTTGTAGAGAAATCAATGAAATTTTCTTAATTCGTGCAGAATATAATAAAGTAAATAAACTCATTATCGTTGGTTTTAAATAATAACAATAAAATTACTGAATCATATTATTACTGTGTAAGTGTTTGTGTACAAAAGTTGCTGGTTTTTTTTATAATGTGTAGGAAAATACATGTTAATGAAATAAATGTTTTATAATATAAAGAGACATAAATCTGAAAACCATTTCAGTTTTCATCATGCAAAATGCAACTAATTAATTACAAAATAAGATCTTGATTATGCGCAACACCCTAATTGAACATTACTTGCAATAAAGTATCTTTTTGATTTTCTTTTCAGAGCTGGTTAGGTTTAATTATTAATTTTTATTTTATTCAAAAGCAAGATTTTTAAAGTAAAAATATATTTAATTACTCTTATTCAGAGATTATTAACTTTTCATTTAAAGCAGCAGTTAGTGTTTTCTTTATTAAAGTTTTAAATATCCAACTGTATTCAAGAAGAAAAATGTTATTTTTACTTTGTGGCTAGTTTATGCTTTCAAATTTAATATATATTTATTGCATGCTTTAGAAAATTAAATGAATTGTCAAAATAAATGAAAAAAAATTAAGTTAGTTTATGTTGTTTCTTAACAAAAGTATTTGTCATGTTATGGCAAAAAAAATTCACATAAAAATAACTTTGAAAAATATATTCCTCGGAACATATTTTATCTTTAATATTTTTAAGCATTCATTAATTCATTCAGATATTTAACATACTAGTACTAAATTATTTAGAAACGTAAAGTATATTATATAAAGCACGTATTGTACTTAAATTAGTTTCAGTTAAAGTTACTATAAAAATTAGTCACTTAAATAAAAAAAATACAAATATTTTAATTCATTTATTATTATAATTCACCTCAGCATAACAACAAATATTTTAAAGATTAAATAATACCTGTATTCATTGTATGTAGAACAACTTTCACAAAATAACACCGGTATAATATATCATTCATAAATTTTATTTTTGTATTATAAATTTATATTGCATTGTTATATCAGATATGAGTAATTTATTAACTTAACTTTATTAAATAGTTTGTTTAATTAGTTCATTTAAGTATATTTAAATAACTAAGTAAACATGATGCTATATTGACAAACATATGAAACTAGCACAATAATATTAAATGTACATGATTGTTATATGTTTTCATTTAACAGTAATTTATTTCATCTTTTCAAGAAAAATTATGCATTCAAATTACAATATATTTTAATAAAATGGATTTTTTATGTCAAAATTTCTCAATCCTTCTTATACTTGTAAGTAAATATATTTTTTGCGTATGAGGTAATATTTTTCATAAATAACTATGAAAAAAATTTAATTCGTAAGCAATTTGTAATACTTGGTAATTTTTTAAAATATGAATAGATTACACCCTGAATTTGCACACCTATGAATCCTGGTTGTATAAGTTCTGAAGATTCAGAGCTAATAATGATTCCTTGTGTGTATTAGACAAGAAATTTGGATTTACTGATGAATTTTCCAGATTCTCTCATTTATTTCTTTTTTATTATTTTCTGTGCATTTATTTTTCAATTTTTCATATACGTATATGTAGATCTATACATATATATAGAATTTATATATATATGGGACAAAAAATTTTGACGACGCACCATTGAGTTCCGAAGCAAGTTTGGTAGCGAGAATCTCAACGCCAAATATGATACTCAAATATCAGGTATTTTCAGAAATATATACAAATTTTAGTGTAGTATATCATATGACTGTTATTTTAAATGGAAGTAACTTAGACTGAAATAATAAGATACTTTATTTTGCTTTATTTTATAATCTTTCCCGTGTTTCTTTGTATATATATATATATATATATATATATATATATATATATATATATATATATATATATATATATATATATATATAATACCCATTTTATTCACTAATATTTTGATAATTTCAGAAATCATGTTTAGAGCTTTACAAAACAATATTAAATGCATAAAAATACCATAAATATTTTGGTAAGTCAAGCGATTAATGGATCATTAATATCTAGGTATCCTGGGAGACATTAAATATATCTTTCTTATGACAATCTGAAACTTAGTAATTTCCCTGAGGAGAGGCTCCAGTAGAGTTTAATAAGGCTTAATGCTTCAGTATTTCGAGGTCATAATCTTTCTAGACCGTTAATCTGATATTTTTTTCTATTATTAATGTCAATACAATCTGGATTCATATCTCCATTACACAATTACTAATCTGTTCTTGGTCACTAAGCTTTTGTTATTTAATTATTTACTAGGCATAATTAACTATAGCTTTTGTGATACTAATTATTTGATACAAATCATAGTTTAAATGACTCTATACTGTGTTTGACAGTAAACTATTTTTTACGAATTCAAATGTTATGGGGTTAATTTGTTGCAGTATTTTTAATATTAAGAAATATAGAATTAATTATACCTTACTGGTCATTATAATTGCAGCCCCATAAAAAAGCAAATGACGAAGATATTTATACATAAACAAATGATATGAAGATAAAGTTATTAAATATGTAAGTAGTTTGGCGCTTACAATTACTTTAAAATTAATACAAACAGTTATAGCCCCAGGCAATTAAAACGACTATTACCCAGATAGACATGAAGTCGAATGTTGGAAAAGGACAACTCATTCTATACTGCTTCAAGCCTATGACACAAATCATCTCCAGGCGTAACTAAAGAACTTGCACAAGATGGTTAGTTTGCCTAGAAGCAGATCTAAAGTCACTGAAAATTAAGTATTTTAGTTTTAGTGCTGAGAAGAAAAATAAGAAGAAGGCCGATATTTAATATTTAATGAAAACAGCAATTTTTATGTCGTATAATGTTATTAAATTCCTTAAAAGTTTTTTTTTATAATTAAGTAAGGAATAACATCAACTTAACTTTGATTCATACTCTCGTATTTTCTTAAAATGCAAAATACTAAATTCAGATTCTGTAAACATTTTATATTGTATTCTGAATAATATAAATTACTTAGTATTGCATGCGTTTTTGAGATTATTCTACACACCTCTAAAGTATTTTTACCTTAAGCATGTTTCACTGAACTTTAGCCTTATATGATAAATTATGTCAAATTTACCATCTTGTGTCATAAGAATATCCTTTTTATTGAATATTTGAAAATAAATAAAATTTTCATTTTCAACTGATTTTCTAATAATAAAATTAATGTACTTTTATATAATAAATTAACTATAGTAAAAATATTGTTATCATTGAACCTAGTGATTGAAAATATTTTTAACATTTACAAGAACACTGATTAAAGAAATTTTTATCACATACCCCCAAATTAAAAAATTGGTAGTTTTAACTGTCAGAACAAAAACAATCTGCTAAAACATCTGTGATATTGGCGGCTTTTAAACTCTTGCTAATTTGAAATGATAATTTTAATCCGCTTATCATTTATAATATGCGTCATCTCATATGGGGATATAAGTAAATAATTTATTTCGCTAATTTCTTAATTTTCATTGATCTTGTCAAAATCAAAATGTTCCAAAAATGCTTTTTGTCTCTTTCTATAACAGTTAGAAAAGCTTAACAATAAGTTTTTGAGTATATATTACAGATTTACAAATACACTTCGTTGCTAAATCTCTAAAATATTTAGATCACGCATTCGTATCTAATACGTGCAGATTATCTAATAAGCAATTTATTGGGGTAAAATGCATTGCTACATTGTGCAGATTTTTTCTAAACTGTATGCGCTTATCCTTGCTCCCACTCTGGACACATTATATGTACACAAGGCACAAGATATAGAAAATAATTTAAATCTGATAGGTTTTCAAGTGGCTAAAGTAAGCCAAATGAAAAACCCCAAAAATAATAAAATCATGCCTCTCTTCCTAACAATTTATTCTGAACCCGAAGGGGCATCAATGTACAAAATTGATAAATTATGCCACATATCTGGAGTGACAGTTGAACACTACAGAGGAACCAAATCGGTGATGCAGTGTTTCAACTGTCAGCAATTCTTCCATTCAGCTGACACTTGTCATATTTAACCAAAATGCGTTAAATGTGCAGGAGCACATAACACTAGAGATTGTCCCCATGCTAGAGTAGAAACACCTAAATGCTCAAATTGTTAGGGTGATCACCCTGCTAACTATAAGGGTTGCCCCAAATTCCCCAAACCAAAAGCTCAAAAAGCAAATAAATTTAACAATGTTAATCACAACAGTACAAAATCCAATACCGTGAGACCCGGTATTTCGTACGCGAGAGCCGCCTCCCCCTCCCTGCTCAAGAATCAGAACCAACTCCTCTGATGTGCAATACAGAATCAACTGAAAGCTTCTCAGATTTAATCCAATTAATAAATGAAATCAAAACTATTTTTTAAGATATGCCTATTAAAAACCTCATTAAAGAACTCAGAGAAATTAAGTCCCCTATGGACAAACTATTCAAACTAACGCAATACTTCCAAGATGCTGAATAATAAACTTTCTATTTAAAATTCTGAACTATAAAATAAAATAAAATAATAATAGCTAAATAATTAATTCCCACTATAATTTCTTATAAATCTAATACTATTCCTCTCCTTTAATATGAAAACTTAATAAAAATAAAAAAAATAAGCTAAATCTCCAAACAACTAAAATTCTTAAATAAGCCCCACCCATTCAAGAACTAATAACCAATGATATGCCAGTTCAGTTACAGCTATAGCTATCCATTCAATACCAGCTCCAGACGAGGGTGAGGTCCTATGGACCTAGAAACCTCGAGAAGACGGCACAGCCAGCCGAAATTGTTCTGGACACATTATTAAAAATAATTCAGTAAAAATTTAACATTTGATAAAAGTCAAATATTTTAAAAGAATGTGTGTAAAAACAATTTTTAAGCAAACTGTATTGTGAATAGTTTTATCATACTTATAAGAATAAAGAATTAATCAACATTGATGCTTCATTCTGAAAAATTATATTAACGACTTAAGTATATTCTATTTTTCATCAAATATTCTATAATTTTATGTATTTTTAAGATTGCTCACTCTAATTAATTATTATACTATATTCAAGCTTTATATTCATTATGTATGACACTTAATTAGCGAAATAAACTCCTCTTTATACTGCGTACAGTAAATTTGAGCATTTATATTTAACAAGAAATATGCTCAACATAATAAATGAGTCTGGGACTTAAAAACTATAAAATTTTCCATTTAGATAACGAAGTTTGAATAAAGCACAATATATTAGTTTGTTTCTTGTGTTTTGTGCTAATATTTTAAGCCCCTAATCAACAAAACAATTATTACGAAACACTATAAAAAAGACAAACACATGATGAATGAGTTTTAAATTTCCACAGATAATGAACAAAATTATTCTTGTTCATTGTGGAAGCAGCGATTTAGAAAAGACCCATAAAATGCATAATAATAACCCCTTTCATCTAATGGCTAGACTCATATAATTACTTTCTAGGGGGAACAATTAGGAAATATATCTCACTTAACATACAGAATTTTTAACTATAAAATTGTCATCATTCATTCACAACTGGATGAACTTTTTCTGCAAATCTGTAGGGAATGTTAAAATATATCAAGAATTAATTCAGAATTTTTTACATTTATATGAGAAGTTTTACTTTCATGTGTCATAACTACTTTTTTATGAAATATTGGATAACTTTATGAAAGAATACATTTCCATATCAAAACTTTACTTCAACTTAACAAATTAATATAAAGCTAAAACTTTCAAATTTCACACATAATATTTTTTAAATTTATTAATGAAGTAAACATGTGTTAAAATATAATTCAAGACAATTACAAACTAAAGTATATAGTATATTAATGGGTGGATAAGTTTATTAAAAGAAAAAAGTTCGAAACGGAGTTTTGTCTAACTTATTTATAAATATAACTTTTTTAAACTATGAATTCAAGTCAAATCAACACTTTGTATAGATAAAAAGGTAACATGAAAAAACAAACCCATTCTAATCCAATAAATAATGTATGCAGTGAAATGCCACTGAATAACTAACATTTATATAATTTATTCCGTATAATATTTTCAAAATATCGTATGGTGTACACCAAAGTAGAATATGTTTCTAAACTCCCTTTCCTTGGGCGACTTCATAAAGTCGTTTATGGTAAGTTTGACATATGAGCAATATTTCCTCATAGTTCGAAACGGTGAGGGAAGTTATCAGAAATTAAAGAAATGTAAACAAATCCTGTGAGGAACAAATTGCTTTAAAGCAATATGCTTCTCACTGTCTGTTAGTTATTTATATATTATTCATCAACTTTCATCACATTCTTGAAATTATTACTTGAAAAATCCATACTTTCAAAAGATTTTGCATATTATATGATTCATAACATATCATGCGATCAAATACAAATCATTTGTCTTGAAGACATTTAAATTCAAAGTTTTATCCATTACTCTATTTTTGCTAAATGTTTTCTAAGTACTATCATCATCATATTTGCCTGAGCAAACCAGAGGTGCCAATATCTTCTGTTAAAAAATCCTCCAGAATAGGCTATTTTCAGAAACGGATTACCAATTCTTCACCTATTGTCTTACTTGTCTCTAATAGTTTATATGTCTCACTTAATAGCAAGGAAAAACCTTTTACTATTAGTTTGCTTCTTTTGGAATAACTTCTGTATTAGGTTTTTCTTTATTTATTGTCAAGTAGCTCAGATTATGTGAACGTTGGCTCCTTCAGTGTATTATCTAGCATCATACCACATAAACATCTGTTATCATGGTAAATGTAACTGTTAGGTACAATTGTCGATCCCGTTTTGTGAAAATTGCGGAAAACCTCACTGTGATAGCTACATAAGAGAAACTGCTGATATAGATCCTCTCTATTCTGCAAAACATTCCGGGAATTGTATTTCAGTAGGATAATGCCTGTGTACATGTTTCTCGGACTATACAAGTCTTCTTCAGAGCACAACATATTTCGCTTCTCCTATAGTCTGTTTATTAACGGATATATGCTCATTGAAAATATCGGAGATTTCATCGGTTATTGACTTCCTTGTACAACTAGTGGGGCACATAATTGAAATCAGATTCAGAGCATACTTAATGAGATCGCAAACAAATTATTTTTCTTTTAAAAAAAACTTGAAATAAGTGTTTCATAACATACAACTAAAGACACCGTGACAAAATTTATTTGGTAAACTATCATACATAAACAACAAATTTATTATTTTTGACAACAACAAAAATATTATTTAAATGAAAAAGCTAAAAAATTAACAGTATACAAAAAATATTGTAGTAGATTCAATAGGTGTTACATTTTTGTGTCAACAATAAATACATTTAAATAAGTCAAAATAACAGCCCCAAAGCTTTTTAACGAAGTTTCTTTTCGAATGGATACTTTTGTGTTTCAATTTTTAACGTTGTAATGCCCTTTTTTGTCTGACTTCAAGAGAAGTTTCATATTTTCATATACAGCTTTTTGCAGTACTTTTTAAAATACCTGAATATATCTTTGAAAATATTCAATCGTATTCTGTTCTATTGAGGGTGATTCCAAATTTTTATTATTTTTTAATGTGAAAGTAGAGAATAATTACTAATACTGAACTCTTGTTTAAAGAAACACAGAAGAAATCAAAGTGTTCCGGCTTATCGGGAACAGAACAAATAAACATAACTCTTTTTAGTTTTCTGGCGCTGTTAAAAGGAAGAATCAATCACTCGCACGTGGGAATCAAAGAAACAACTATATATCTGCACGGTAGCTAGAATGCTGCCAGGTTTTCATGATTTTGTTTTGTTGAATGTACAAGTTTTTATAATGTCATTTCTTGTATATATTGTACATAGCTGCATGATAGAAGGTTTGTGTAAAATTGTCATTCACTTAAATTCACAATACATTGCAACATAAGAATAATAAACATGTGTTTTTTGTATAACAGATTAGTACCATGGCAAAAAATCATGTATTTGTCAATTTTATTTTCGTCAAAGCGATTTTACATATATGCCCGAGCAGTTAACTGAACACAATGAAACAAAGATTAATGCAATTTCTTTCATACTTAATCATTTTTATATAATGTTATATACCTTTTTCAATTAAAATATGTATACTTACAACTAATTCATATTTTAACTTCTAAAAATTTCGATTATGAAAACTTGTTGAAATTTTAAATCCTCTACATCTTTAAGAAACTAATTCAAAGCCTAGTATAAGAAACAAAGAAGATTTTATTAAAATTTAAAATAAAAAATATTAACATTCAAAAATGTTAATATTTGAATGACTTTAAAGTTATAATACCAATCAAGCATCAATCGAAATAATAGTTAAAACTATTTTCTCATTTGCTAAAAAGCAGTCTTATGAATTTAGAATTTGAAATTCAATAAAAAAAGATTGAAAATATCTTAATCAAATTCTAAGGTCTAAAATAAGGAGTGCTGAAAAAATTACTTTGATGAAATCTTAGTAATTTTTAATCTCTCCATGAAGCCAATAAGATATCAGTACATAAATCCCTACTTTACAAAAAAAGAAATAAAAGTATTCTTAACACAAGTGTATTTTGACTTGTTGGACACAAAATTCTAGTTTTTTATTAAATAAAATTAATTTGCAATAATAAATTATCTTCTAATAGTTTTTATCCCAAACCTATAGCTAATGTTTTTTCAACTTAAAAATATATAAGAAATCTTATTATTTTAATATATTATTACATGAAAATTCATTCTACTATTATCAATTTAAAAATATAAGAACAGTAAATATTTGTTAACATTAATTCCCTCTGTAACATTTTTCAATCACAATAAAAGCAAGTTTAAAATTATATATTTTCCCCTCTGGATATACACTATTTTTATCAAAGTATTTATAAATAATATATTCAGTTGTTATAGACTTTCTTTTAATTCCAATGATTTATCAAAAAATGGATTATTTCAAAACATTAGATAATTATTTTTGAATAAAGCAATTTTAAGTTAATTTTTATCGTAAATGCACTTTTTTATCGTAAATGCACAATATATACTATAAACAAGGAAAATTACAGGGACAATAAACATAAGGAGGAATATATAGCTTAAGTGCTTTTGATGATAGACGTCCACATGACATCCATTATACACGACTTAATTGCATACATTATAGATGTTCAGATTACGAATAACGTTAATGTTCTAATTACATTCATTACACACCCAAATATCAGTCTTCCAAAATTCATTTATCATAGACGTGCAAATTATGTCCATATGCAATTCACAGAAGACCATCTAGTTTACATATAATCACGTAAACTGTCTTTATGACATCCATATATGACATTACATCCTGTAGTTTACATAAATATGAAAAACACGTCTAATAGACAAATGTAGTTGTATGACATTTGTCATATGTGAGCACTAAAATAATGTAATGTATCTAAAAAAATTTATTTGATATTTAGTTCAGTTTCTCTTGTAATACAACTAATAACACAATTAAAAGATGCATTCTCTTTTCATTCACAAACTCATTTGAATTTCCCTCGAAATAAAATTTAATCCTTATAATTTTAATTTGTTCCTTTTCCAACATTACTCTGCTTAAATTCTTTGACTAACATCCGAAGGCTCTTTTAAGATTTGTTAATGTCCATCCAGTAGTATTGGCTCTCGGGTGGAGAACTTAATAATAAATAGTTCATGTACTGCTTGACAGGAAACTTGGAAAACTGCCAAGCACACATCCAGAAAAGCATGTAGAAAGAAGAAATTGCCAAGTCATTCTCGGAAGTGGCTGATATCATACCTAACACTTTTCACTCAGAAGAAAAGTATTTGTCTTCTAAGCCATTGTGAGTTCACATAGAAGAAATAAAAGAAGGTAAGAGTCAAAAATATAATCAGACTTAGTGCCATTAATAACGCCAAATTTTTAACACCATGATGAAATCATTCTGTGGTGTTGTAAATATTCAAATATTGCAAGAAATTATAATAACAATACACATAAAATTTATTGGCCGCTGTACAAGAAATACTTATTATAGACGTGTATTAAAATAAGATCTGTGTATTAATACCATTATATATTTATATCTACATAATTGTACTGATTATTTATTTTATGATTCTTAATTGTAAGCAAGATTTGAAATTGCAGCATCTAAATTATAGTTGATTAATGCAAACATCTCAACTCTTATGTTAATATATTTTAAACAGTAAAATAGCGCAATTGCCTGATTTCTTTAATATTATAAGCAAATTCCTCTTAACAGACATATTATGTTAATTGAGAATATAATTTAACAGAGAACCTTATTATCAGATCCTAGATGCAATTTTGTTATTTAAACACTAATCCATATACAACTCATCTATTCCCTTTATTTAAAACGCGCACGCGCGTGTGTGTGTGTTTAGCTCTATAAGCATTTTTAATTAAATTATTTAAATAACTTAAAAGTTTTCAACACAAAATATTCAGAAATTGTATTTAATTTGCTTTAAAATATTTTGTTACAGCATTTGATGTTTTATATTAGTTCAGAACTCTTCATAATTAATGTAATTTCAAATATTAGACAGATATATAAAACATATCTGCTGATAAAGAAAGCAATAAAATTTTTTAAAAATAAGAATAAAACCACTCATAACTGATAAAAATATAGAATATTGTTTGATTAGTGATCAATGTGATCATCTTTAGTTCAAAATTACATATCCGAACCCCAATCAACGGAATCAAATGTAGCGCATGTTTTGAAACCATATATAACTCCCCGTTTCTTTTATTAAAAGAAACCGAGAGTGTCAATTCAAATAAATATTTAATCGATAAACATTTTCAAAATGATAAAAAAATAATACGAATTCATTTTAAGAAATGTTATAATTCTTTTGTACTTTGAGATATATGCTTGTAAAATTGTATGTATCTCAAATTTTTGCTTCTTTTTCATCTTTAACTCTTATAAATAGCCTAAAACAATGTTATATATATATTTTAAACTGATTATAATATATTTCATCTCCTGAATATTTATAAGAACTAGTGTGTGCATGAATCCATATTTTTCCTAATAAAAAGAATAAGATAAATTGCATAATCACCGCTTGCAAGAAAATTTGAGATTTTAGTTATGAATTCATGTGCAAATCTGTGATTTCTTTTAGTTATAGGGAAAATGAATATCTTTTCTATTAACTCGGCAGACTTTAGTAAGCCAAAGTAGAGATTAGGCAATGTCACCGTGATGTATGAAACAAATATATCTTCTTTATCTCTCTTTCTAGCATTATTTTTTCAAATTATGCTATTGTTAAGCTCTCAAGTTGATGTAAAAAAGATTTTTCTGGAACAGCGATCCGAATTCAAATAAAACCCATTTATATTATTTGAACTATTCAACTCACGTTGTAACGGAAAAAAAGGAAATATTTTTGTCATTGATGATTGGAAGAAAACTGCAAGATTTACGTTATTTTCTACTTTCTTACACAAAATTATGGTAATTTATAATATAATAAGCATTTTTATATTCTCTGAGAAAAAATATAAATTATCTTATTCTAAGAAACTACAAATCATGCAATTATTTTTAATTATTACTGTAATTAGAATGGATAATTAAGAACACACATTCATTATGATGATGATAATGATAATTCATTAGCTACTACTTTTAATGATATTAATATTTGTTTCTAAGAAATTATTAGTTATAATACTAAAGCAAACTATTAAAAAGATAAAGTTTATAATTATATAAAGAACAAATCCTCTAAAGGATGCTTTTGAGAATTTATCCTCAGAACTAATTATAATTCTCCTTAATATAATGTGGTATCTTGTTGATTAATATATTGTCTTGAATACTATAAGAACATGGTGAGGTCTTTATTTTCTGATTAATGAATTCAGTTTGAGTTGATTCTAGAAAGCTAAAATATGGCTCTCACTAAGAAGCATAATTATTAAATATTTTTAGATAAATATAATTCAAACTTTGTACAGTCAAAGATAATGTATATTATAAAGAAAAATCGTTAAATTTTTGGAGACACATGAAAAATAAGCTGTTTGATAATTTTAAAAACATTTTTTCGCAAAACAATAGTTACATGATAACATGAAAAATAGTAATTATTTTTTACTATGAAACACTTACAAATAATTTTGTTACTTAATAGTAGAAAATTAATAGGATTATAAGAAAAACAAAATGCATTTTGCTCATCATTTATCGAAAATATAATTTCATCATAACAGTTATATACATTGAAATAGGAACGAAAACTGCTTCGTAAATTTATTTTGAAAAGTTTTCATTTTTTTCATTCGCAGCTGTCAACTTATATTTAAAAGACTGAAAAAATAAAATCATTCTATCAAAGTCATGAGTTTGAATTTTTTTCAGGACTACCCAATTTTTCAAAACATGCTGACGCTTCTATGCATAAATATAATCGTGACAGCTAATTTATTACACTGAAATCGTAAAAACGATGTTTTAAACACTATTATTCAAGAAATAACAAGATCTCACGAGAAATAGAAATATCTGTCTATCACTTAATGCATTTCTTGCATCAGTCTTTCAAATCAATAAAAAAATTTTAAGAAAAATGTTTTATCTATAAGTAAATGTAATAGAGACGATTCTTCGTTTAGATGAATTGCGAAGAATTGTATGACACATAAATAGAAATTTATGTTTATCCTCATGAAACTGGAAAATTTAGTGAATGCCTTAAAGTAATTGTATATGGGATTTTTTAACTCTTCTGATAAATCATTTCTAGTTCTCAAAAAGTTGTTATTTCAAAGAAATTAACTATTGTTATGTTTATATCATTTAATCTACAAGTGTGAGTTAATGTGTCTTAAGTTTTCTAATAATACTTTTGAAAAGAATCAAATTAAAAATCAACTATTATCGATGTAATTATTTTCAATTACATAAACATAAAATATATTTTATATTAAAAATATTACTATCATGTGTATCTAAATCTTAAATATATGAAAATAGGTCCTTGACTGGAAAATTTGAATCTTAATTTCAATTCTTTATATTTATCCATATGTATCTCTATATTCTTAATTTCTGACACATTTCTCTCTACTCTTTTATCTTTGTATTAAATTTATCACATATACATTTGTATTTAAAATCTATTATTTGTTTCGTTATTCTTTTGAATCGAAGAAAGAATATTTTTCCTTTAATTTTCATAAGATATTGAAACTAAATTTAATCTTCACTAATAAAAGATAATCGATTCCAATTATATAGTAACAAAAGAAATAAAATTTTTACATCTGTTTATTTTTATGAATTAGTCATTTTTAACTTATTAATCTGTATATAAAATTTTTATCACTTATTCTTATGTCGTTGGTCATATTTTTCATTACAATTATTTTAATAACATCTGAGACTATCAACTTAAGTATTCTTAACGAGGGCAGCTAGTTTTAAAAAATATTACATCTTAACAGAAGGAAGATTACTTCGTTTTCTTCGAAGACGGCATTCAGTCAAAAAGTTAAATTTAGCATTTTAAATTATCATATGTTCTTCATATTTTATTAAATTTTTCAAAAAATATTACCTATTCCTTCTGAAGAAAGGCATTTGATTTCACAATCAGCTCATCATGAATTAATAGAATTTTCTGAACTTCAAGATTTTAAAAAATAAGTAAATATGCTGATAATTCGGTTTGTTAGCTTCTCTAGAAGATTCTTTTACTTTGTTTCACAAAAGAACTTAAGAGCAATTGTACTTTATATTTTACTAAATTCTTTTCAAGAAAATTAAACTTAAACAATATTATTTTTAAAATGTAATTTTCTTTTCGGTAAAATAAATTTCCTAACTTTTAGGAAAAATTATAAACACCATTAAAAAGGATTTCTGTCATTTCTTAGTTAAATTTAATTCAAATATTAAATTATGAATATAAAAATGAAGAAATGAGATAAAGGAGTTGAAGAATGATTTTAAATCTATATAAGTTTGTCATAATTTTATGCTCAGCTTGAAATATTCATCTATATTTCTCATTTCACTAGTTTCAAACTCTAGTCTGGTATTCTGCAAACAATCATTTCAAGACATTTGATAAGATATAAAAGGGAGTGGTAAGAAATGGAAATTTCAATATAAAAAAAATTTAGTTGCAGAAGAAATATTAACTATTTGCATCACATCGTTTCAAAAAAGGATCAACATTAAGTTTTTCATTTATCAAAGCATCCCTAAAAACAAGTGTTTCTACGTCGTTGCTTTGACATATTACTTTCCGGGATCTATACGGTAGAATTGTGCGGTTTCTGTTGCGATCTAGTATAGTTGACAGTTGGCACCAGCGTAGTCCCCTGTATTTAACTCCAAGGAGCTTTACCAGTTTAATTTGAGCTGCTGGGACTATTATTTAAAAATAATTTTGAAAAATTGCGATGTAAAATTTTTTACAATAGTTGAACATGATAATTTTACAGCATCTCTTAAAATATACAATCAGATTCTGGTTAATTGTATTGAGGAAAACTAGGTGACAATATAATGGACTTAATGATGAATCCTATACAGAATTAACACATAATAACTTGTAGTTTTGCAATGTTCTTGATTATAACATAATTAAAATTTATAAATGATTTTCAAAAAATTTTTTGATATTTGATTTAGTATTGTGTTTCTGAACCCTAAATTCTGCTGATGTATTCTTTTTTTCTATATAATCACATAAAATAAAAAATCATACTAATATATTGAGAAAGCAGTTACAAAATCTATTATCACCTTAAAAAGCAGTATGGGTTAGGCTCATTAATATTTTGTTACTCTAAAAATCATCAAAAATCCAACACTAATTAACAGACTTCCACAATAATTGTATATTATGGTAAAAAATTCTTATGATTAATATTTGAAAGGAGTGGTGGAGATGGCATCTGAATGGGTTGATATAGTCTTTTTAGAAGAAATATGCTTTTGCTTTCAATACTAGATTGGTTGCTCTAGAGTTTGGAGACATTTTGGGGGAAAACCATTAACATGTCGTCTTATTCATTGCCATATTGATCTCATATTCGACATAATTGCTTAAGATATGTTGAGTTCTACTTATTAATATTTATTTCATATATTAATCAGTCACAGCTATACTTCTGAGATTCTGCAACCAGATCCCCTTTCTTTTAAATCCTATCTACAGCCACATTTCAAAAAAACAAAATGTTCAATTTCAATAGAAGATTTACTTCGCGCATTGTCCAAGATGTATTTTAAGCTCACCAAATTACATTGCTCTCTTAACCTGCCTGCTGTCTCTAGAACTATTGATTATCAAATATGATTGGTTTCAAAACAGCTGTCAAAAAAGCATATTTGTTGATGCATTAGATTAATTTTAACTTTGTGTTAATGCAGTATAGACTTACAAGTCCTAATAACACATCTAAAGGTCTTCTTTATTGTGATAGATTCTACGATATTTTACCAAAAGTGGCTTTTTAGTGAGTTTATATTTATATAGTATAATCTCAGAAATCAACAGTATATTTTGTTAGAATTTCCTTTCTGCATACAGTTTAACAATTCATTATAAAGTTTTAAATTACCTAATTGCTTACTCTATTACGCTAAGTGAAAATTGTGCATAAAATCTTCTTAATTAATCAAGACATATAATGGTTGTTATGTTTCACAAATAACCATTTATAAATCCTCATCCTTATTCTTTTGATTTTACTTAAGCGACTAATATGTCATAACTTTCCTCTTAATGAGATTAAGAAATATATACATATAAAATAAAAAGCATTTATATAGGGACACTTATTTTAAGAACGATGTGTTCACATTTCTTTATTTAATGTTTCTATATTACTGAAAATAAAATAGCACCAACTGAGTTAAGTAAATGCTCCTTATTTAATTACATAGTTCGTTAATATTCATTTTATTTACGAAGATTAAAAATGTACAGCAAATTATAAAGATTAGTTTTACTGTGATAATGAATAATATTTTAAAACTTTAAATTTTTGATTTATAAGCAATGATTATTGATTAGAGTATGGATAAAAAAACTACAATTCATAAACACAATAAAAATACACAACTACAATTACAATACACAATTTTTTTAGCAAAACAACTATCTTTAGATTTAACTGTTCGTGTTTTTTTAGTATATTCATACGAAAAACAAACATTGTTTTCATGGCAGTAAAATGAACATAAAAAATAATTCTCTTAAGTATTTAATAATAATCATTATTATCTAGTTGTTCTGTTCTATTACAACGCTTTTCAAGAACTAATGTCTACTTGTTTTTAGAAAATATTTTATTTGCTATACTCAAAATTCTCGATAATAGAAAAATATCAGTTTGTTTATTTCTTTTCTGCCATAACAAAATTTAGAAAAATGTCAAGGAAATAAAATGTTAAGTAAAAGAGGAATTTATATTGGATAGGACTTAGTAAATTCAGAGTGCTTTAATTCGATTATATACCGTCATATTATGCGTACATAACAATTTTTATAATAAGATATAACATGGAAAAATTTAATACATAAAGCACATCATACAAAAACATAGGAAACTAAACAAGAAAATTTGAATGCAATGATTGATTAAAACGGGTTGTTTAAAATTATTTTCATAGTGAGTTGCGAGCTTTTGGAAAATATGTATCTAGCCTTTAACAGGAAATTGCAATTAAGAAAAATAACATCAATTATATATATATATATATATATATATATATATATATATATATATATATATATATATATATATATATATATATTGTTTTTTACTTTTTATACTTCACTTTATTCAAAGCACAGTTTTACACTAAGTAATGAGGTCAGAAATTCAGTTCAACTAAAAACAATTTCATGAGGTGCCGAACGATAGAAAATTTGTCTAGTTACAAAGTCATTAATATTGAAATTTAAATTCATTTGATTCACATCGGAAAGCGTCTCCTATTGCATGGGTGTTGTGAATAATGTAAAAACATATGCTGCAATGAATAAAAACAAAATCAAAATAATAAATGCCACTATTAAAAAATTATATGAAAATGTAGGAAAGGCTCGGAATATATCCGATTACATTCACATTTTATTTTGCTCCCAGTGGCTACGCAAAGCTGATTATTAAAAAAGATTTGTTCATACGTTTTTGTTCTTAAAACGAAAAACATTCCAGAGCAGAATTTTAATTCGTTTAAATTATATGAATGCACAGCATAAGCAACTTTACAGTGATTCCAAATCAGTATTAAATTCGTTCCGTAATGAAATATTAGCTTTTGTTGTTTTAAGTGTGTGTATATATATATATATATATATATATATATATATATATATATATATATATATATATATATATATATATATATATATATATATATATATATATATATATATATAAGCTTTTTATATTAATTTTTAAGTTTATCTTTTTTTTAAATTTCAATATATTTTCTATAAAATTTTTAACGAAATATCTTATTCTTTAACATTATTATTCGTATAACTAAAATTATTAATTTATTTAATTATTCATAATAGCATAACGTAGTTTCAATAATATCATTATTTAATAAGTATTTCGTTGCAAAATTTAGGAAATTTTATTTTCTTAATATTCATTTCGAAATCATATAATATGCTTGTAAATAATAATCGAAGCAAAAGATTAATTTGCATTGCTCAAAAATTCAATCTTGACAGTTTGTATATAAACATTTGTATAAAATGTAAACATTGTCTATCGTTTATTTATTTATAGATAAATATTTTTTATTTGATCTATTTTGTAAAACTTTGAGTCCAATAGTCTTATTCAATATTGTTTCGATCTTAAAATCAAATTTATACTTTAATGTATATGCAGGGTGAAACTTTTGTTTAACACAATTACTTTTGCTTCCTGTTTTCCAAGATTTTGAAATACAATTTTAATTCTTTTTAAGTGAAATTCTTATTTAGTTTTTCAGTCAAACTTTTACCTGAAATCGTTTCGAGAATCAAAATGGAATGAAACATGCGTCAAGCAGTCTGTTTTCAACTAAGTTAAATTAAAAACTATTCTTCATTTTGAAAATTTTGAAATTGATTTCAAACATAATTCACGTTGATTTAAATTCCTTATTAATTTGCCTATTTGGTGATGTAAATCATTAAGCAGCATAATATGCTGTTCTGAAACTCCTCGATTCAAGAAAAAAGGTTATGTTTTCTTTACTTCCTTTTAAAGTTGTCTTAAAATCGATAGGAGTAAAGAAAAAATAAATGATCAGATTCCCTATTCTTTTTGGGTTTCGCAATTTAATTAACTTTAAGAGGTAATGATAATCGCAACTTTTCCAATTCCAGTATTGTTCTTACCTTCTACAATGAAAATTTGTTTTCACCATTCGCAATATTCCGTTCACCAGAAATGTATTGAGACATGAATGAAAAACCAGTATTTAAGTTCAACCAGCCCCAAGTTCAAGATTTAATAACTTTATAATTAAGGGATTTTCCAAGCATTTAACTATTTATTTTACTGTTTTTAGCTATTCTGTGAGTGAGACTTCATTTTGTGATGCTAAACATGGATATGAGGTTCTGTTAAATGGATTAGTTTGCAATGTGTCGACATTTATGTGTTTAACTAAAGAAGTTTATATTTTCACATTTAAACTAAAACTCCGATCAAAAGTGATATTTTAAATCTTTTTTTTTTTTCGATACAATACATCCAAACTCTTGTTTATTTCGGTATCTGAGTAGAAAAAAGAACTAATGTATATTCTGCTTCTGTTTTCATTGCATTCATTTAATATTTATCTTACTATGTTAACAAATTATATTTTAACATAATTTGATGTTTCATAATTAGATAACAATTTATTTAATTTAGTTGTAAGTGTTCATTACTAGATTACAGCTTAAATTATTTTTTGTAATGTGTACATTTTTGTGTTAAACTATAAAACTTCGTGTTTTTTTGCTAAAACTGAACTTCATTGACAAGTGACTTCTTTAGTTCTTTGGATTTATGTTTATTTTGGTATACAGTACAGAAAGTAAAAAAAAATCTAAAAATAAGCTTTTTTATCAAACTGAAAACTCTCCCCAAAAGGAAAGATACCCGAAATCAATCTGCACTTAAGCTTGGAGTAAATCAGGGATCGACTATTATTATTAATTGAATAAAATGTTAAATAACGTAAATAGAAAACTGCGAAGCCGGTATATTCAACTTGTAATTATGTACATGAGTACTTAAGTACAAGAGTATTACAGAAAAGATTCTTAAAATTAACGATAAGTAGCTAGGCAGTTGTGATAATAATAAAATGAAAAAGTATAATAAAAACCAAAAGTTTCAAGAAGAAATTTCAAAATTAATAGCGAATGTTGCCGGCATATTGCTCGATATCAGTAATAAAAGTTTATTATATCCGAAAAATAAGCAATAAATTGTGGCTAGATTATCTTTTATACTCACATACATTGAATGATCATCAAAAACATTTTGTGAAATTTTTTGAAAAACTTGATCAATCCATTCTGAAATATTGATATGAAACTTGGATATCTGAGATGAAAAACAGTTTCTTAGGAAATCATGTTTTGCACTACTTTAATCTCCAATTTGGATTACCACATTTTAGCTCAAATCCCCATATATTTCATCCACTTTATTACTACTTAATAGAAAATTTAGTTTACAGAGAGATTAACTAATAGTAAAATAATATTGCTTATTGCACTTTATGTTTATATGGGTATGTGTCTGGGTGTGTATGCTATAATAGGTTAAATAATTCTAAATTTTGATAAGAAACATATTTATGAGAAGCATATGTTTTCTATAAAACTGCAAGTGCTTGTACAAAACTTTGATATTTTGAACTTAAACAGTAAAAAATTATTTTGTTACTAAAGGAAAAAAAATTTTTCTTGCAGTTTTTAAATAGAAAATTATAAAAAAATTCTGTGTAAAATGAAAATGAATACAGATATTAAAAAAAAATTCTAAAAATTTATAAGGGTTTCTTTCCCAAAATTCACTGTATTTCATTCACTTAATTTATAAAATGATGATCATCATTTTTTCTTAAGTTTGTTTTCATGATAAAGTAAATATGTATGTATTTCTATTTGCTTATGGATTAAAAGTATTTCTTTTCTATTTGAATAATTCCCTAAATAAATTTGAAAAACATTTCTTCTTAGCTTTCATAATATTGAATATATTTGAAAGAAAGATTGATGTGTTCCATCTCTTGTATGGTCATGGACTTTTGCATTTATTACATTTGTAGTCATTTTTCTTTTAAATTTAACTTGATATTTTGTATTGTTATGAAAGGTGAACGGGAGCAAAAGAAACGTTTTTTGAAATATTTTATAGGGCGGAATTGAAATATTACGCTTTCAAGATAAAAACAATTTAAATATTTATTATTTTATATACATAAAGCTGTGTTTGATCACATTACAATCTTTTATCAAATTTTAAGATAACATTTTCCTCCAACTGAAACTGAGATATCATCTCTACTACTATTGATCCTTTACTAACAGAATATAAAATCAAAAGCAGACAGTTTTTATTCCTTTTTTTCAGATGCCATATTAATATTATAGTTTATTTAAAATATAAAAAATAGTATAATGATATTAAATTAAATTTTAAATGCTTTAAATTTGATCACTTTGATATCCATATTACTGGAAAATTTAATGAAAATACATAGAAAGTAATCGTGTAATGAAATCGTTAATATGTAAAAATGCATGTATATAAACTCAACTAGAATTAGTATGCGCCATTAATTATTATTTTAATTATAAATAATTCTTTTTAACTTTTTAGTTCTGGTTTTCTTAATTCACACAATAAAATTAAGTTGAATGTTTTAAAAACAGAACTAATCTTCAAAAACAAATTTTCTAGAAAAAGTCAATAAGTAAATTATTTTTTGCTTGTAATTAATTATACATTTTATTCAATATAAAAACACTAGATGAACTAGCGGAGATGGATTATTTGATTTTAACAAAATTATCTCTTATAAAAATATTATTAGTTTATTAAAATCACACAGATGTAGCCTACCAAGATTGAGTTTTATTGTGAAATTTTAACGGTGAAGCATGTATTACTGCTCGCATTATACCATTCCGTGACTGTCTGCAGAATATGTAATTTAATTATTCTAGATGGACATACTGAAAGTCCTACTAGTAGCCCATTATCGTTAATCGATGAGAAGACAGACATGTTATCTGCATGGCCTTAATACATCGTACAGTCACGTCACGAAATGAGGTTGGCACGAACTCCCATCTGTTGCGCGACTGCTGCGCCACTGCCGAAGAAACCTCAGTTGATACTGAGCCACGCTCAGGGAAAGATGCTTTGTGAATGAATATTAGATATTTCCTTTGTTTCCCTTTTTAATGTAGTGTGCTGTTTATGTTTAGCATTTATGTGCTTGTTGTAAAGTTAATTTCAAATAAATGTGTTAAACTAACTGCAAGACTCCAATGTTTATTGAGATTAGAAATTATTTGTCGATTATTAATATTCAAAAAAAATCGTGGAGTTCCTTGGTTGTAAAAAGGTAATGAAACTTCCGTTATGATAATAGTTTTTTCTCAATTTTAAATATAAAATTGATAGAGATCATTGACAAGACAAGTATTTGCAAGAATAGATCATACTGTCTCATTACCTGAAAATGATGGTGTGAGGTATTATGAGATACATATTTCGGTCACCTCTTCTTTCCACTGACGGCACTAATGAGAAACGCTACATGTTAAATAATACACTACTGCACACAGCCGATATTGTACGGGTTTTCCTGATACAGAAAATTAATTGTTATTGTTTTGGTCTGCATATTCTCAGTCTCTCTCCAACAAGAAATGTCTGGTCAATATTTGCCGAGTGACTAATTCGCCATTATATGCCAATTGCAATGATCTATGAACTGTAACACATTATAAAAATTGCATAGGTAGCTGTATTTGAACAAGCCATCCAATTTTCTGATTAAGTCTATATCCATCGCTTATAAATGCAGTTATTGCGTTCCAAGGTGGATGTTCTTTGAGTTGACTTCTCAGAATCTATGCTTACAAATTTCTTAAAAAGTTTAATATTTGTCATTTTTCCAATTTAAAGTATTTGTCTCATATATATTATTTTGTTATTTACATTTGTTTCTAGAGTAAGTTTTCATGACCAGTAGTATATTAAGTATACATGTACACGTACATATATATTACATTCCTATCAACCTCATTTATTCACTTTAATTGCACTGTAATAGTATAAGAAAACTCATAATATTAAATCATTTCAGCTCAAGAAAGACACAATTGCAATTATAGTGAAAGATGTTTTTTCAAACCAATTGGAATGGCTTAGCACAATGGTGCGTAAACTAGGGGTCACCAAATTTTTATGAAATGCATCATGCCTGCATGCTGCATACCATACAGTGTACATATAAAGAGTGAAGCGCCGTCACTCACTGTTTAATTGCAATTTCATGTTGTCCGCTCTTTCTTTGACCGTAATGCGTAATATATGAAAAGTGTGAAGACGCAAGTTTTTCACTGTGGTAGATAGCGCTCTTTTCGCGGTAATTCGTCAGTTTTACCGAAAAGCACCTATTTGACTAGACGTTAACCGCAGGGAAAGGGCAAAAATTCACTTCCGTGATCAGCCAATCATATGGCGAGGTACGCTGTGTATCTGATAGTCAGAGTGAAGACGTGAAGTGTTCGCATGAAGTTGTTGCATGCAGCAGTTGGCCTGCAATTGTTTTAGTTTATTCTCGAGTTTTATCATGTGACGTTGTGTAATTATGATTTTTTATATTTTTATCGGGCTTTGCTACTCTTTGTTATCAGGTATCATTAGAGAAAGATCTCTGTTAATTTTATTGAATTTCTCGAAAAAAAAGATAAAATTTTATATTTACTTTAGTTTAAATAATTTAACCCCTATCTTCATAATGGATAAATGGGTGATGCGTACACCAGGTACATCTTCAGCTAACAAACGAACAAATACTGATGAGAAGTCGCCAAATACTGAACTAAATGCCCGATCTAAAAAAATAAGAAAATACAATGAGGAATTTACTAGATATGGTATATACATTTCGTGTTGTTGATGACGAAGACCGCCCGATATGTGTCATTTGCAAAGAAAAATTAGCAAATGAGAGCATGAAACCAGCTACATCAAAAAGGCACCTGGAAACTGAACATAAAGAACTTCAAAATAAACATGCCGATTTTTTTCAAAGACGAGCTGAAAATCTGAAAATTCAAAGTGTACATTTAAAGAAATTTACAACAATACCTCAGAAAGCATTATGAGTTTCTTTAGAAGTTTCTTATCTAATAGGAAAAACAATGAAACCCCATACGATTAGAGAATCCCTTATCCTTCCTGCAGCAACTAAGATGACATCAAATATCCATGGTGATAAATATGGAAATGAACTAAAAACAATACCATTATCAAGAGATACCGTGTCTCGGCGGATTTCCTAAATGTCACAAAATATCGAGTCAGAAGTTATAGAACGCATGCAAAATTCATATGTATTTGCTTTACAACTGGACAAGACTACCGATATTACTAAAATGTCACATCTAATTATTTACGTTAGGTTTATTTTTAATGAAGATATAACAGAAACGTTTTCATGTTGCAAAAGTTTGGAAGGGAAAACAACTGGAGAAAAAATATTCAAAATAATAAATGAATATTTTGAAACAAAGTCCCTTACCTGGGCAAACTGTGTTGCGGTTTGTACTGATAGTGCTGCAACATTAACAGGTTCGAATAAAGGTCTCATATGCTTAATTCAGAAGGTGGCGCCTCATATGGTATTTAATCACTGTGTGATTCATCGGCAAGTTCTTGTTGCAAAAGATATTGATGAAGAGTTGCGCAACATATTACAAGACGCTGTTAGTTCAATTAACTACATTAAATGCACCAACCACAACAGCCGTCTCTTTTCAATACTTTGCAGTGAGATGGGCTCAACGTATGGGATATTACTGTTACACTCCAAAGTCAGATGGCTTCCACGTGGGAAAATACTATGACGGATATTTAATTTGAGAAATGAAGTGCACATGTTTTTAATCGAAAAGAAACATAGATTGGCAAGTTATTATATCAATGAAGTTTGGCTAGGGAAGCTGAGCTATTTAGTTTTGATATTTTCGAAAAACTTAACGACTTAAATTTGAGCTTGCAGGGTGAGAATTCAACAATCATAACTTCAGCCAGAAAATTCAAGCTTTTAAGAATAAGCTTAGTCTCTGGCAAACTGAACTGAATAAAAACAACACCGTCATGTTCCCTTGCTTTAATGGTTTTTATCAAGAAAAATAATGCAGATATATTTACATTTAAAAACCTCATTTCCAATCACATTGAAAAGTTAAAGGAAATTTTTTCGAGAAGGTTCGAGGTTTTTCCTGAAAACGCGCGATTTTGGTTGGATTCGTGATCCATTTTCCTTTGAAATATGCAGTTCAACTCCTCAAATTAGTGAGAAAGAGCTATTGATAGATCTAATTGATGATTATACTCTTCGAAATCAATTTGAGACTCAGCCTTGCCAAAAACTTTGGTTATCCGTGGTAAAACAATATCCCGTTTTATGCAAGAATGCCATCAGAGTGTGAATACAATTTGCATCAACGTATTTATGTGAAAATGGATTTAGCAAACTAGTTTCAATAAAAACTAAAAACCGCTCGCGTTTAAGCCCTGAAGATGATATGCGAATTGCAATTAGCAACATAATCCGAACATCGAAGAAATAATTAGAAACTTGCAACCACATACATCTCATCAAAGGGCAATTTACTGATCTTTGTGTTATACAAAAAGTATTTTCTTAAAATTATAAATAAAATTAATACGAGTCAAATATGATGATGTTTTTATTCGATGAAACGAAAGAAGTGCGCGAAATATACATCGTATTTGTGAACATTTATCTCTAGAGGTCGCCAAAAATTTTCTCTCTACAAAAGGGGTCACAATCGAAAAATGTTTGCGTGTGTGTGTGTATATATATATATATTTGAAACACACTCCTTTTATTACGGTAATAAGATTATGACAATAATATTTTGATGCTATTATATTTCAATTATTTAATAATGACATTCAATAATGATATTTAATAATGATTAATTTATGTTTTAAATATAAATCGAGCATTACTGTTCTGGTTCAATAACTTATATTTCGTTGGAAACTAAGTAATTGTGGAATTTTTTTAGAAAATCAAAGACAATTTTTTCATGGAACTAAATAACTTTATTCTGTAATGTATTGCCCATTTTAATCAATGACCTTTTGCCATCTTTCCGGCAGCATCATAATCCCACGTTCATAAAACTTCTAGTTTTTATTAGCAAAAAACTGAATCAGGTACGATTTGACATCATCATCATTATTGAAATTTTTACCATTTGTGTGGCCTTGCATTGTCATGATGGAATACAACACCTTTTCGATTCGTCAAATCGGGCCGCTTTTCTTCAACCGCATTGTTTAATTTCGTTATCTGTTCAATGTAGACATCATAATTGATCGTTCGGTTTGGTGGTAAGAGTTCAAAGAAAATTCCTTTGTAATTTCACCAAACTGATAACAAAACCTTCTTTTGATGAATATCAGCTTTTGATGTTGTTTGAGTTGGTTCACCTGGCCTGCTCCACGATCTTTTCCGCTTGATATTGTTGTAAGCAACCCATTTTTCATCGCCAGTTATCAGTCGTTTTAAAAATGGATAATTTTCATTACGTTTCCTTAGCAAATCGCAGCTGTTAACGCGTTGCGTTAAATGCGCTTCTTTCAGTTCGTCGTGAGGAACCCATGTATCGAGGTTTTGAACATATCCAAGTTGTTTTAAGTGATTTCAATGCATGTATGTGATACATGAAGCTTCTCTGCAACCTCACGTGTTGTACTGTGTTGATCCGAATCGATTATTGCTTTGATTAGGTCGTCATCAACTTCAACTTTTCAAGAGCGTTTTTCATCTTTGAATGAAAAATCACCAGAACGAAATTTGGCAAACCAATTTTGACACTGCTATTCTTTTAGGGCTACGTCACCATAAACAGTACATAACTTTTTATGAGCTTGCGATGCCTTTTTTCCTTTGCTAAAATAAAAAAACAAAATATGACGAAAATGTCCTTTTGATTTTCCATTTCTCAACGAATGCCAAACGAAAACTATGCAACCGATCAAAAAACTTTTTTTACTGATTGACAGCTGAATTGCCAATTATCAAATAACAAAATGTGTTTTACATCTGTACTGCGTCTTCAAACCTTAAAATTGAACTGAAGCCATCTATAAGTGAAATCCGCAATTACTTAGTTGCCAACCCAATATTTTCAAATATTTGTTTATACTGTTTGAAGTGTTTATTTTAACGTATACCCTCTATAAATATTTATTATTAAGAATTATCACGTTTGACAACAAACAATTAGACACGTCAGTTAATAGAACAATTCAGTATGAGCAACAATACTAAGTATTAATATGAGGAAAATATAATAAATAATTCACTGAATTAAAAATTTCATAAAGTATTCCATAAATTAGAAATTTAAGTGTCAAAATAATCAAAATATAGGACAATAAGCATTGAAATGTTAATTGAAAATATATCACAAAATAGTTCTCAGTATAAACAGATTAATACCACATCGCCAAAAAGTAAAAAATAAATTATAATTAAATTCGTGTGAAAATTTGGAATATTTTTTTATGTATATAAATCAATAACAAAAAATTATTTTATTTTTAACTAATCTTTAAAAAACGATTAAAGTTACAGTACGATTAAAGATTTTCAATACGATTAAAGTTACAGGTGTTTTAATCATGTTTATGTTTTGTAAAGATTTCAATTGAAAAAGAACTGCATAATTTGCAAACTTTATTAATAATATGTTCTTTATTAATAAAATATCACTAACAGAATTTGTGTGATATTTATAAGGCAATAGGTTTTTCTTAGTGGAGCAGCCTAGCTGGCACAAAACAACAACAAAAGACTTTTCTTAAAAGATACTCATGGAACTATAAAATAACAAAATCAATTATACATAATTATATTAGCTGAGTTTGTTCATTATAATTTGTATTGTTTTGTTTTAAATTTACGCGCGTGCGATTTCAAATTAAATTATTTATTTTTTAAGCTCCATAAAATGACAGACTTTTCACTGTCTATCATACTCCTAGATGGCAGCATTATAGAATGCGTTGTTGAAAATATTTGCTTATTTAATATGATATTAATAGGTTCTAAATTATTCGTGAGAGGAATACTTTTAATTCTGAATATTTTCATCAGTGTATATTGGATAACAAAAAATAACTTACATGTTTGATATGAAATTTATAAAATCACTTTAAAAAATCATATTTCCACTATATATGCAACTAATCAATATATTTGTTACCATTAAATAAGAAAAGGATAATAGTAACTGAAAGAGCATTTTACAATTAATAAAAACGAAATAATTTAAGTACTTAAATAAGTATTTATAAAAGGGAATAATTTTATTATGAAACTTAACAAAACATGGAATTTTTTTTTATTTTAAGTGGCAAATATATAACATTGTTTTTTAAGCTGCAGTGCTTGTCCAGGATATTATTCTATGAAGAAAATAGTTTGTAAAGTAATACTCAATCTTCATGTCATCTTAGATTTCAAATTAGATAAAATTAACCTACACATTTTGGGAACTATGTAATAAATCCAAAAAAAGACATTTTTAGTAATAAGAAAAGTCCAAAAATATTTTTCCTCAATCGGAAGTCATATTTTAACAAAAATGTACAACAAGCAGCCTTTACCTAGTAAGCCACATGATGCTAAATTATAGTTATAACATCCAACCAAAACCTCAAGAATTTAATTATATAAAGCGCTGATAATATTAGTAAATGCATATTTCTTTGAAACTCTTACGTTTACATGCTCAAATAAAAAGTATGAAGAGAATAAAATACATGAACGTAAAATAATGCCCCAGAATGTACCAAAAAATTCATAAAAAAAATAGATTAGGATAAATATGGTAGAATATGCTCATATATAACATTAAAAGAATAGTTTCAGAAAAATACAAAACCCAAACAAGATGAACCAGCTACAAACAATTCAAAATAAAAGATATATTTCAGCGTTTAGTGATTTCTCTGAAATTGAATTACTGCTGAAATGATAATAAGAAGAACGTCAAATTTAGGAAACACTATTTGGATGTCTTTAACTGTATTCACGTTCTTCAGCTGTTGAAAAAAATGGAGGGCGTAAATAGAATAATAGAAGAAATCAGTATTGCTCAAAATATCATTTCATTTTGTCAAGAGAACATTCCAAAGAAAACGAATGCAATTTATCTTTTGAAATGTTCTCCAGAATCGATTTGGCGACGGTTCAATAATCTGTGCTCAAGTGAAATAGGTGATAGACAAATGGTTATCGTCCAACAAACAAGATACCATTAAATAATCGAAGGTCAAATAATGTATACATCAGATGAGAAATACTTCTGAAGAAAACACTCGATTTTTTATTGTACTACTTATGACTTTTTTAGCTTTCTTTCGTTCATAAAAATCCTGTTACCAGACAGATATTTTCTTTTTATTTCCTTTCTAATCTGTAAGTTATTTTGTAGTCCACTATACTTCATTATTATTATATCATTTTCTGTAAAAAAGCAATATTTTTATCATAATTAAATTCACGCCATTGTAAATTAAACAATACTATTTCATTAAATATCTCTATGTTTACCACTATATGACAATAAATTACTAAATAGTTTATTTTTATCTTGGAAATATAACAATACACAAGATACTTTACTTTAAAATAGAAATGTAAGAGCTTCACAGTCTAAAATAAAAGGCTTTACAAAATTATTTTTTCATGAAAACAGCATATTACGTTATCATAAATACATCTTAAGAGATTATTTCTTAATTTATTAAATATAGAATGTAGAAAGAAAAGCTCTCCTCGAATAATCATTTTGAAATAGTTATTTTTTGATCTAAAAAAGTTTTCATTTAGTTTAAAATAAATTAATTTTCCACAAATATATTTAAGATTGCTATAATTAGTATCGTAATTAAAGTAAAGAACAACCGATTTGAAATATTGTTTTCTCAACAGAAATAACTTAGATTTTAAGGCTTTCTAGGCGCCATTCCAGATACCAATATTAAGTAAGACTTGAATATCACGTCATGGTGGATCTCGTGGACAAAACTGTCTGCTTAGTTTCTTTGATATCCAGTCTTATAAATTAGATATTATAAAAATTGTAGATAAAGACAAATTGTTTACTTTAAAATACCAAATTGAAGGATTTAAATTTTTAATTTTGAATACCAGATAGTTTTACCACGATGGCAGGTGAACTGTTCTCTAACTTAACCACTTCAAAAATGCTTCCACCCTAGGCTCGAATCCAGTGATCATGCTCTTTTGAAAGTCAGATAAATCTCTCCGTTTCTACATTGCGCCAACGACTGCAATGGTAGAGACAGTATTAATTTTTATGGAGCTCCAGTACAAAAGTTTTCTCCAACAGGTGTACCTAAAAAATTCGTGAATACGACTGCTTTGTTTTCCGCAGCCCTCACACACCCTTTATATATGATCGATTGCATGGTGCTGCCACCTACCTTCTGTGATTGGTTATTTGATGTCGACGTCTAAAGTACGTGGTGGTCTCATTAATGTGATTGGATTGTTAATATATATAAATATATATATATATATATATATATATATATATATATATATATATATATATATATATATATATATATATATATATATATATATATATATATATATATATATATATATTAAAAAGTTGTTATTTAAAGAATGATATGTCAATTAATTGAATATCTACGAAATAAAATATTTGATAAACCACTAAAATTATACTATTTGAAAGTAATGTAAAAGGATTAATAAAGTTGACTGAAAATGATCATAGGTAAGGTGTCAAACAGGATCATCAGTCTTTAGACGGTAGAGCTGTTACTCCACGATCAGAGAGGTGTGTCGAACAACTCATCATAGGGTCGTAGGTGTTATATTTTTATGCTACAATCTTACTCAAGCTTCTCAAAGATCATCACCAACGGAGATATTGACTTGTGTAAGTAGAAGTCCCCGAATACCTTACGATGCCAACACAAGGGGCCAATTTTCTTGAAATTTTCTTGTGTTTTGACTTGGACTGCTTGGACTCTTCGGAGTCCACCGGACATATGAAGATTTCATCTCCAAACCCTTCCCCTCAGGCTACGGACTTAAGTTCACATGTCTCTGGAATCGGGGTGAGGGCCATCAGCAATAAAATTAGACTAACTTCTGAATATATTCAGAAGATTAGTAATGAGGAACTTACGGACAGTGAAATAGAACTACTGCGAATACACAGCATCGAGCTGACGAAATTAACTGAGCTCCTTGCGAGTTACCAAAGGGAGAAAACCTCGAAAAATAGGGACATTCCAAAAAATAATATAAATGCGCCACCGCCATTCTCTGTTACAACTAATAATCGATTTGAAGTCCTAAGCGACTGCGATGACGTCGAAATTGTATCAGAAAATGAAGACTACCCGGAACTTAGCCAAACTGTTAAAACCTTAAAACCTAAGTTAGGCATGAAAGGAAAAATTGGGGAAAAATTTAATGTCTCTAACAAAAAATCTAATGAAGTCACAGATAATAACAATAAAATGAGTGATACTCAAAACTTCCAACCAGCCAAAAAGAACACTAAAATACCACCAATAGTGATAAAAGACCAAACAATTAATTGGAAAAATCTACAGGAACTCTTCAAATCAAAAAATATATCAGGTTACAAAGGAAAAATGATGGGAACTGAAGTTTTAACATTAAAAGTGGATAATGCCGAAACACATAGAAAAGTCACCTCAGCTTTAGACGTAATAAAAACCACCTACCATACTTTTGTCCTCCCAGAAGACAAGAATCTAAAAATAGTCATACGCAACCTTCCGCCATACTATAATGCAGAAGAAATTACTCAAGAATTAATCCGAGAGGGGTTTCAAATTATCAATGTTACCCAGATGACTAAAAAAGATGACGGGGAAAAAATCAACTTACCTCTATACATTGTTACTCTTCCTAAAAATGACAAGTCAAAAGAAATTTACAATATGTCTCACATATTTAACCTAGCGGTTAAAATAGAAACATACAAAGGAAGAAAAGGAGTAACGCAGTGCTTTAGATGCCAAGGATTCTTTCATGCACAAACCTCGTGTCACCACAATTTCAAGTGTATGAAATGTGCTGGAGACCATCACCATTCAAATTGTCCTAAACCGACTACCACACCTGCGAAATGCGCCAACTGTGGCGAAGCCCATGCTGCTAATTTCTGGGGATGTAACAAATTCCCCAAAATGAAAGGAAAACAAAATCTAAATGCACATATAAAAAGTGCAATTGTACCCAGTTCAAACCCCAAACTAACATACGCAAATGTACTGGTTCAAGAAAACGACATAATAGTTAAAACAAAGGATCAATAAATGAAGCAAAATCAATTGCAAATGAGCTAAAATTACTAGTAAATTATGTGCAAACTTCAGGAATCCTAGAATTAACTGCTCAATTGAAAAAATTTAACGAGGCCATGGAGGCCCAACAAAATGGAACAATAACAGTAAATAATGAGTAACAACCAACAAAGCTTTAGCCTACTCACAGTGGCCACTTGGAATGCACAAAGCGTTAAACCAAAGACACAAGAACTCATAAACTTCCTGGATCAATATAACATTGACATAATCTTACTCACGGAGACGCATCTAACGCCTGCAATCAAATTCAACATACCAAATTACAACGTATATAGAACTGATAGAGCTCACCACAAAGGAGGTGGGACAGCCATAGCAATTAAAAGATCATTAGACTCAACGATTTACAGCAACAATAACAATAATGGTTATGAAGAGACTTCTACAATTGTCACCTTTATACATAAAATAAATATCAAATTTATGAGCATTTATAATAGACCTCAGCACATACTAACTTCACAGAACGTTATTGATATATTTTCAACCAATTTCCCAACCATCATAGGTGGAGATCTAAATAGTAAAAATATACACTGGGGGTGTAAAATTACTAATCAAAATGGAACCACAATATTAAACGCTGCACAAAACTATAACTATACAATAGTAGCACCAATAGAACCAACGCATTTTGACTATAGAAATAAAGGAGATATATTAGACATCTTTCTAAACAATAGCCAAATACCACTTTCAGCTAATACATTAAATGAACAATCCTCAGACCACCTCCCAGTTATTGGATGTCCCTGGGAATAAATAAAATAATTGAACAAGAATATCTCTACAGAACAAACTGGCAACTATACTACAACATTCAAGCAATTGAAAACTACAGTCCCTATGAACTTACCAATTTCCACAGACCAAGGGCGGTTCTGCGGGCTACGCCACATTCAAACTTATCTATTCGCCTCCCAAAAAGTAGAAATAAATAATTTCTTCTTCTTATACTTTAAAAAAAAATAAAATACAGAAAAGGATAAAATTTGTATTTATATATATGCATATTTCTTTTTATTTTTTTTATATATGAATTCATATTGTATATATGTATATATAATTGAATAAAAAAAATATTTTGTCTTTATATAGTTATTTCAATACTGTGTATATTAATACTATGTATAAAACTGTAATTTAAAAAAAATTTTTTTTTGCACACTTGTTTGTAATGTGTATTCAAATTTTTCTTTTTTATGTTTATTCAATCTTATGCAAAGAACTCTCGTTGGGAGCACTTTAACCTAAGCAAAATATTTTCTTAATCTTTTGTGTTTAAATAACCTTATGTTTTGAAATCATTATGTTAATCTCAACTAAAGTTAGGAGTAGAAAAAATTCTTAGGAACAGAAGGTATATGGCCATTTAGGCTAGAAACCTAACAAACACTAGATCCACTTCTTCTCTGCCGTCGCAGGCCGCTTTCGAACAGGAATGTTTCGACGTATCCCTGCCGTCATGATCCGCTTTTCGATCAGTTTATTGCGACGTAACAGTTACGTTGCGGACGCTGATTTGGTTTAAGCCATAGAAATGCTTTCACTTTAATTTCTTCTAAGCGTTTTAGAAAAAAGAGTGCCATTATAATAATATCAAATATTCTGCCACTATAATTTTTTCCTGAGTTTTAGAATTAACAATAAAATATCTAAAATTACTTTTCTTGTACCAAATAAAAAAATTTTATAGATAATTGTTGAGATAATTTGCAAACTTTACTACATGCAGATTCTCACAATTTAAATAAATATCTTTAATTTTATTAAATTACTAATATACATAATGAAATGTCAGTTCGTGTTCACAAATAAATTGTCCATTAATATTTGTATAAATCATAAACACATATCAAAAATCAAAATATATTTTCGCAGCCAGCTGCTTTTTCTCTATAAGTATATAAATAAACACCATCGTTTTTACATCTTTCTCCTGATGTGAACAGACTTGAATAGAAAACCATTCGCCCACGCATAGCACTTAGTTTAACGATCCGAACTATAAACACTATCCATGTTCTTTTTTTATTGATCTTTCCAGCACTTTAAACTCACTGTCTCTGCTAAATTTAAATAATGGAATAAAAGGAAATGCGGCCGTTTTACTCAACACACCAATTACTTTTTACATTGTTAATGCTAAAAAAATTTAAAAACATTTTGGAAAATCCCAAGTGAGCTTATTGCTAATATTTCATTGAGATATTTTAAATTTAAAATAATTTTCAGTTTGTACTTTCATTTTCGATTCAAGCTAAATTGTTAGCATAGTAAACCTGAAGCACATTTATCGAAATTTCTGATACAGAAAATATTTTTAATGAAGACTTAAATATTCTCATTGCTATTGAGACTTAATTCTTTCGCGCATTTTACCCTAAATAGGATATTTTATGTACTTCTGAAACTGTTGAATTTTGCGATCTAAATCTTTTCTAACATATCAAAATACATTTACTAATAGAGTAAAAAAGAGATAGTGGCCAGGTTGGTAATGGCATTGCTCTCATTTTGGAAGATAGTCAGTCCAAATTCAGGCTTAAAAAAGATTCATCGTGTTCGCTAAAGGCAGCTGGGGCATGTTTAAACAGTGTGTGATGGCAGTGCTTTCCAAGTGAAACGATACCTCTGGGGGTAGCAGGTGTAGTACTGGGGGTCTTCTGCTTGGTCATTGCTTCAAAATCACGGTGGCTCCACCCGGCTGCTTCTATTTAACTTGTAAAGCCCAACTCAGGGCTATTAACAGTGAAGCATACTGGTGCAATAACAAAAACGAATTACAATTGATGGATGTGCGTGGTGAATCTGCTTTTATAACAACTGATATTCCTATTTTTGACTGACCAGTGTCTCAACACGTCACAGAATAATTTGAATATTAATTCACACTTCATTCAATGGCAAAGCAAACATGGCAAACATTTACCACATATTATATAAAAAAAACTGACTTTTAGTAAGATTTGGTGTTTAGATAAATCAGATACTTCTTCAAAAACTGATTTTGCGCACAAAATTTAAAACATTGTTTTCTTACAATTGCACAGTTGAATTTAGATTAAGAGCAAATTAAGTACTCCAGTTGTATGAATTCATAACAAAGCGAAAAGGAATTATTCAGCGAAAACAATTTTTAAAATCTTTCTTTTAATAATCAAACCAGTTAGCATGTCATTCAAACACCTCTTAAGGGAAAATGTTGAAATATTTGGAAAAACTGGAAAATAAAGATTAGAGATGGAGGATTTTCTTTTTCCCTATAGAATTTGACTTTTTGAAAGTTTTAAGTCATGCTATTTGTATGAACTTTATGGTTGATTATTAAGAAATCATGCAAATGGAAATAATAAATTAGAAACATGAGCATATGGAAAAAATAAATTAGAACCATGAGCATATGGAAAAAATAAATTGGAAACATGAACTAATTGACTAAAATAAATATTTATCATTTTAGTATTTTTAGTTCGGATGAATGCCCAGCTAAGTTTAGATATTTAAAGCTTCTTCGTAATCCACCAAATCTATGACACATATTAGGAACACTTATTATGTACTATTATTCATGTTATATAACAAACCTGGGATATATATACTGTAACACATTATTATGACCGCAAATAATCACATGGAAATTTCCAACTTATACACAATTATATATGGGATAATTTAATTATGCTCTTTGTTATTGTAAAATATTTAAATAGTTTATTTAGATTAAAATCTCTCTGATTCCGTGAAGGAAAGCATTGAAAAAATTCTTAAGCTACAAAATTAATTGAACAGTTTGCTTAAACCTGTTGTTCGGTTCGCATTTACTCCACGTATGTAGCGTTCTGGACAGTATGACCCGATTCAGGAAGCCAACCTTTCTTGAAATAAATGATAGATGCCATTTAAGAAATGGTTTAAACAATATAGTAATGTAGGTTTAATGGAACTAATAATATAAAGCATATATAAAAATGACAGAAAAATATTTGAAATTGAAACTTACTTTTATTTACAATTTAAACAGTGATATCTTACACGAAAATATTACAACTGTAGCAAATCATGTTAGTTTTGTTGTCATTCCTTGATGAACAGAGTTTGTAACTTATACGTTTGACACACGATGCATTCTCAGCAGATTCCGATGGTACATTTTCTCTTTTTCTCTGTATTCGTTTCATTATTTTTATTGAGTCCTCCTTTTTTGGAAAGGAATGGCCTTACTCCATGTGTGGAAAAATGAGTGTTTTTTTAAGTTCTTCCAAAAATATCCTTCTTTTACTCAATTCGTTTCCATTCCATTCACTATAAATTGAAGTCCATAAAACAAATGTATGGTATGCAGAAGTATCAAGAATGTTATAGAATATTATCATGGGCCAGTAATTTGTTTTTCTTTTACCAGAGCATGTGCTTAAAAATTAATCAAGAGTATCCACAGTCCCTTTAGTTGAATTATATTCTAAGATCATTAATCTTCTACCAAGTCTATTGGTAACTTCTTTGTCATATTATAAAGTGCTCATAAAAATAACATTCTCGTTTTTTTTTTTTTTTTTTTTTTTTTTGAGATGTAGTTTACAACTGTTGTATCTTCTGTAAAATGAAAGAATGTGTTGCGAACTTCTTTGTTTGACATTTCTTCGAGAAATTCTGATTTGTTTTTCCTAATGGTGCCAAACATAGTCATTTTCTGTTTTAGAAAAAGATTTCCTAAGTTATAGGTGTAGGGCGTGAAAAAATTATCTCATGTGATATTGTGCCAGTGTACATATAAGTAAGGTCACACATTACTAGCATTTCCTGATTTTTCTCTGACTTTGACTTTTGTTCTTTTCCAATGTAAATTTGCGTTTTCAGTACATACGAAGTTTTACTGTCACATAAAGTGCACAATTTGATCCCATATTTAGATTGCTTACTTGGTATATACCGTTTGAAAGGAAATGGCCACGAAATCACTCTAATTATTCATCTACAGTAATATTTTCATTCAGGCTTTATAATTTTGGGAAATTTCAATCCAATTTTTTCAGACATTAGCACTGCAGATAATTTATCCAAATGTCTTCTTTCTTGACAAGTGAATCTATTATCAAAACGAATAACACTCGTTATGGTGCAAAATGTTTCTATGAACATAGTAGCACGAAATGTATTCCTGCCAGTTTTTATTATCTCATAAGCTTTTTGTTAATTCACCATATTATTTGTAAATACCAGCTAACAATAACAATCTAATATATGCTTGAAAAGTTTTACTTTCGATATTTTTCCCTTTTTTTCTATAAACCTTTTCTCCTTCAACATAAGTCATTTTTATGATTTCGTTTCCAATTGTAGAATTAAATACTACCTCAAATGCACTTTTTATGTCTATTATCCTTGCCGCTGTATATCTTGTGATCCCCGGAGTAGTTTTTATAATATAGACAGCTACTGAGTGAGAAGAATGTGACAGCGGATCCAACTTCTATTTTATTTCACGATTCTTGGACTGAATACTCTCCTTATAGCTCATTTGTTGAATATTGGTATCAAAATCAGTAGCAGAATTTTCATTCTCAATTTCATCACTTGTATGATTTTCATACTCGGATACTTGTTCTCTGTCAGAAGCTTCTATCAGTTCAGCCATATTAGCGGGACTTAAATTTTTTGCGATTCGACATTTTTTCTCTCACTTTCACAATTAAAAATTTTTTACAGTAAATCAAAAAGTGAAATACAACAGAAAAAAAAACTGTGCAATAGAATCAAAAAGTTTGTTTCCCTGCCAATCCTATCAACTTTTTAACATTTCATGTGCTCTCTTGTCATGTGACCACGTACGTCAACGAATTATGCTTTGAAAACTGATAAATTAGAGAAACTATTGTTATCCTTTTCTTTTGAATTATTCTAAGCAAAATTGAACATACAGGAATAAAAATAAAGGACTTTTTGCATAGAGTCATACTGAAATGAACGATACGTTGGGTATAAATTGAAAAATATTCCTCCGAAATGCAAATAAGCATAAATCCCTCAAAAAGTACATATTTATATTATTTACCATCGATGTCAAGACATTTTAGGAAAATATCCCTGTACTATATTTTTTTATGAATGTAAAAATTTTATTTTAGTCTATTGACTTGAACAGAACAGCATTTTTACACTCATGGAAAACTATTGAAAATTTCTCCTTGAAATATGTTAATTCTTCGAAAAGAAAAGTATCACCGAAAAAGATTATTTCACAGAAATTAAGAAGAGTGTAATAGATTAAAATACTATAAGTTATGGGCTATAAAAGTTATCAGCATTATTTAAAGGCTTACCTTAGACCGTGCTTGAACAATATGTAATACTCGTATTTTAACATCGAATCTACTTTCTTTCACAAAGGAGGTAGTATATTCATTATAGAGTTGAGTTATGAATTTAACTTTCGAAAGGAATAATCATTTAAATAAATGGTAAAAATTAAAAATAATTGTTATCAAAAATATGATTTTTTCTTTTTCTTCTTCATAAGCACAACCGCTCTTTGTAGGCCAAGCCTGACTCGTAGATCCTCCTCCATCTGTCCTTGTTATTGACGACGGCCCTCCATCGGTTGACTCTCAATATCTAGAGGTCCTTTTCAACATCATCTAACCATCTTGTGGGTAGAGATGTAAAATTCCCAGGAATTTTGAATGATGGGAATTTATTCGGGAATTATGGGAATAAATCGGGAATATTGGGAATTTTGAGGGAATAAACTCAACCAATTATCTTTCATTTAATAGATTCTTTTGTCTAATATAAATGAAGAAAAGTAAATTAAACTACAAAATAATTTACTTATTTTTAAAAAGTAAGTTGGAATTACCATTCATGTATATTATGGAAAATACATTTAATATTAGAGTATACGGAAACTTTTCACACAATTTTTAGGTGCAGTAAAAAATATCGTCTACATGGGAATTTTATTTTTACAACTGTTATATTTCTGAAAATGTTATTTATCATCTGATGTACGAAATTTTTGTTTGCTTAAAAAACGTCACTTTAAAAAAGCTATAGATGAAAAAATAAATAATACGGTCTTCCCGAAAAGGATTATTCTTATTCAATCACTCAGAAATGCTTTAAAAGCCATAGTTTTTCAAGAGCTAAAAACTTAATATGAAATAAGACTAATAACGAAGAAAATCGTCATAGTTTAGCCTCTAAAGGGAAAATACTTCTAAATACAAAGAAAAGCTGCAATCTTCTAATGCTGAAAGAAAACTCTCCAATTTAACGTTATAGTATAAATATATTATACTGCTCAGTTCTTCAACTCTGTAAATAAACTTTTTAATTCTGGTTTGAATCTTAAAAAAGGGGAAAATATGACCACACCGTTGGATTTAAACAAACAAGTTTATTGAAGGGAAGTATCGACTTGTAACCTTACAAGGTCGAGAAGTCACCCACGACTAGTGGGTATAAGTTTTTATACAGTAACAGAATATTCGTGAAACAACTAATTAACATAACCAAGAAAGGTCTAGAATGTTGGAGAACATAAGGAAACAATAACTAAGGAAACGAAATAAAAAAATTTATACTTTGGATACAACAGCCGTGGCCAGTATCGAACCCGCAACCTCTAGGGCTTGGATCGCGTGCTTTGACCAATCGACCACTGAGCTCGTTGGTAGGCTTTCTCTATGCGGCAATATTAATCATCTTTCTGAGAGTCATATCTATGAAAGTAGAGCACGCTGCAGAATTCTTTATAAAAAACATTTATACTGAGAAAAATAGAAAAATATAATAATAATATATGAAGCTCTTGGGTCCATTTAAGTAATTGCAACTAAAAAAATCAATTTATTATATTAAAATAGGAGAAAAAGCTATACTACATGACTCAAAAAATGAAAGGAAAGTTTTTTGCTAATTTTTCATACAAAAGCAAGATAAAAGTAAAAACAATTCACCGAAAATGTCAAAATACTATCATGAGCAACTCTAACTCTAAATACGAAAACTCTAAATACTATCATGAGCATATTTTAAATCTAACTTTTAAATATTAAATTCCAGATCTTTACCCACAGTGCCATATATCCATTAAACTGCATCATGTTAAAGCAGTCAGCCACACATTACAATCTACGATGTTTTTCTGTAAAAATGAAACAAGAAACGAGGCTTAAAATTATACCTTTTACAAATATTCCTGTTAAATCTTCTGAAGAATTACAATATTTTTATGGTTTTGTGGACTCTTAAAATCTGTATTTCGCAAACTCCGACCTACAATACTTCGTGTACTTTGAAAAGCCATTCAAGAGGAGTGAAACAAAATACCTCTTTTGATATTACAAAAAGCTTTATTAACATAGAAACTACCCTGTAGAAGGATAATTAAAAGTTGGGGCTATCAAAGTGAATATTTAAAACAAAAATATCAATGTAGCTTTTTCTGTACACTCCATCAAAGTCATCTAAAAATTCTGAACAACCTCTGTAGCATATTGAAATTCTATTGAAGGAGTGGGTAAAATAATTATTTCAAGTATTTTTGATCTAATGATAGTGAAATAATGTCATAAGTTATTTGTTTTTCATGAATTCATTAATATGTTAATATTTTGTTATGTATTATTTAATATATTTTCGTATTATATTTATTACATTCTATTCTTATTTTATGCTTTTCTTTAAATCAAACATTATATTCTAATATTAGTAGAGATGATATTGTCATATAGTAGATTTATTTTGAATGAATATTTTTGCCTTAATGAATGTATTACTTTTAAACATTTGGTATATATGCCTCTGTAATAACTACGCATTACAATTATTTAAATATTTAAGAGATCCTTGAAATTCAAACCAAATACAAGGAATCTTCACTTAAAGATAATAATTCGATCTTACATTTTACTCATACTGTGTAAAAATTAAACAATTTTAATTCGATTTTGAGTATTTCTTTTAATGCAACGCACACATTAAGGAAAGCAATTTTTATCAATGGCATCGATATAAAAGAAAACCATGTGATTTGTTTTTAAAAAATAGAACAGACATATAACAATTAATTTAGGATTTAAATTGCATCCACGTTTTACAAGGAAACTATCGAAAGGGATTTGTTTTTACCAGTGATATGAAATTTGACAATAAAAAAGGCATAACATTGTCATTGAATTTGTAAAGGGCATCTTTCAAAGTTTGATGCAATGCATACAATTTTCTATTTTTTGTTGTATTGAAATGCTAATATTCTGTTTGAGTGTATTATCTTTTTCCCCAATGAACATCTGAAAATCTCAACAACAACTTCCACTTGTGACATTGAGTGTAGCTTAACAGTTTAACAATTTCATGTTCTCTTTTCAGTTCCCGGCTATGCTCTCTATCAATACCTTTTCATCGATGTCATTGTCATCCTTTCAATAACAAATGAGATATGGAGAACCAAATTCTCTCATTAAAATAAAATATCTTTTATTCTCTACGTAAAAATACTTCATTGAATCAATGTGCCCCTCAAACTTTCTTTACAATTGTTCAGCAAAACATTTCAATTGTTTATCTGGACTCTCAAGTTTGTTTTGTACAAGATATTTCGTCTTCATTTTTTAAAAAAAAATTCCAATAAATTGTAAATAATTATATTCAAACTATTCAATATAGAAATCCATTTCTGTTTTCCTAATAGAATGTACACAAATGTTCTCTTAATTTTTGAATCCACAAAAGCTAAAAACATGTTGTAAATCAGAGCACAAAATAACTATTTAACAAAAATTTATAGATATTTGTGTGAGGTGAAAAATGCATATGTTTTAAGATATTTGTTTCCATTGGATTTAAAAAGTTATTTATAAATATAATAACACCTTTTTGAGATCTAAATAACAGAAGCCGAATCCTTCAAGAAAGAAATGATATCACTCTGTCAATCGTTCTGCTAAACATCGCTGATTAATGGAGACAATATTTTGAATTTGAATTTGCTCGTTATTTATTTTGTGATTTAGCGAAGATTCAACCGCAGAAGTCTAATTAGTTAAAAGTGTCGGATCTACGTTTTTCATAATGATAATAATATTTATCAAAATAAGTATTTTACAGGTATTTTAAATGAGCCAACCAATGGTGTAGTGGTTAGCTTCCCTAAATTCGAATTAGTTGGCCCCGGGTTCGAATCATGGTTCGGGGATGGATGTTTCTTTATCTTATCTCTTTCTGGGCGAAGATGGTACACCCACTGGGTGCTTCACTATATAATAAGATTCCACCACTTTCGTTCCTTGTAGCACTAAACAGGATTAAATTCTAAGGGCAGCCGGGCATTAGAAAAAAATTTTTAAATCATCATCAATTCCATATACACTTGATTATCTAAGAATTTAACTACAGTAAATCATTAAAAAAGTTATAAAATCATTTTTTTACATAGGATAAATGTTTTTATATAATTCGTGCTTCACCGTGCATCTTACCATTTAGTTTCATAATCAGCGTCTTTTTATGCTTTAATTATTTACAAATGTAACAAGACAAATGATTCACAAATGTAATAATTTGATCTTGAGAATTTCTGTTCACATTTTCAGTGCTTTCCTATGAACTCTTTTTTACTTTTAAAATAAATTCTAATTATAGTTTTTGTAACATTATTGAAACAAATGACTTTGCATTTATTTTGTAGTTATTCAGGATGTGCTTTTGTATTTATTCAATAGATTTTGATCTGTAGATTGAGATGATTTATACCTCTAGAATATAGCAGTATTCAAAATATAAATGTGGTAAATGATTACTTATTTAATCAAAATAAATTCAAAAATATTTGTTTTAACAATGTCTCGTAAATTATTTTAAGAATTTATTTTAAAAGACAAAATAGAGTTCATAGGAAAGTAGTAAAAGTCAAAAACAGAAATTCTCATTATCAAATTATTTTTTACTATTTAAGAACTGTTAGAAATGAATAGAATCAGTCAAAAATAGAAAATCAAAAACAGAAATTCGATATATTTTCGAGTTTTTTTATATTAATTTTCAAATTCAAATGCATATAAATATATAATCAAAAGTTTTTAATAATATAAACACAAATAAATCAAGAATTATTATAGATGTAATTCATACTCTTAAAGGCAAGCTAACAGTACGATACGTTAAATGTGCAACACACGATGTCAAATTGCTCTACATTGGAATAATGTTTTTTAATTAATTACAAGAAGTGTCCCATAATTGGATTAATGAGAAAATTTTGCTGTTTCATTTTCCAATGCATAATCTATTTGATGTATAGCCTATTCCAAGTGTAGTTCTCTGTGAATCCCCGTTAAAATCCTGTTGATCTGATTTGAATATCATTTTAGAATAGGTTACAAAAATGAATAAATCCCCTTTCTGTTTTTTCATTGAGGGCTGTTAAATAATAATTTTCCTCCCTCAAACTCAAAATTTATATAAATTAGTGAGGTAAATTTAAATTTAAGTGTTAATAATACCCCAAAGTAATACTTAAGCAGGCCCTCTATACTTACTAAATTATCTGAATACCGTATTTACGCGAATCTAATGCGCATGGTTTTTGGCCAAATGTAGTATTCAAAATTGGGGTGCGCATTAGATTCGAGTGCAAGTCAGCAGTTCGCCGATGACGTCAACCAAATTTAAATCGTTACAATGGATTACTGTATTTCTCGACTACATTTAACGTTACATTTATCGTTGACACATTATTGCATTGAGGATACAAGCTGCAGAGTACGCAGTCACGAAATGGAGGGCAAACAAATAAGAATGTCATATAACGCTTCTTTCAAATGTAAGTTAATTCTTTATGCTGAAAAAAATGGCAATAGAAAGACAAGTAGAGAGTTCAAGAGACGGGTGCAAACTTCCCCCTTTCTTATTCTTTAAACGGAAAACGTCCTTTAAAACCCCTAAGAATAAAAAGCTGTTCCCAGATGACGTCCTGATTTGAAACCAAGAGAAGGGGTGGATGACGGAATCATTAATGCTTGATTGACTCCGAAATGTAGGAAAATCCCGTCTCGGTGGACTCCCCAATCCATCATCAATGCTTTGGACGTATTTCGTGATCATCTCATCAACGACGTAAAAAAGGTGCACAGCATAGGCAGTGATAAACGGGGCTCTTATTATCAACTGTGCAGATCTGGAGAGCTCAAAGTGGCTGGAACAGAATGTCAGTGATATAAGCCCTTGGCAGGAACATAAACTCTTGGTGGGTGAGGCAAGGAAACTTGTCAGAACCACCAAGATAATTGCAAAACTGCCAAAAATCTGTAATGAACTGGAACCTAAAGAGCTCCTGAGAAAAATTGAGGCTCAGAACGGTGGGGTCACTCCAATGGAGTGGAACGTTCTTAACACTAAGAACGACCCATCTGGGCGGACCATCGTTCTTAGTGTGCCTGAATTAGATGCTGCCACACTTCGTGTAAGGGGATATAGGTTTCATATTGGACTTCACCAAGTGCAGGCTAAAGTACTTAACAGACCTGCTCCTGCTGATGGGGGTGAAGGTAGTTCAAGCCAACCTCCACCACAGTAGAAGTGGTACTACTAACCTCAGTAAGAAGTTTCTTGCTGGGGATATACACCTGGCCCTGATTCAGGAACCCTGGTTGGTTAGGGGGAGAATCAGTGGTCTCAAAGGAACTAAAGGTAAGCTTATCTATTGTACTAATGGTAACGCTAGAACTTGTATACTCTTACATAAAAACGTTGAGGTTCTTCCCCTCTCTGAATTTATTCTTAGGGACCTGACAGCTGTGAAAGTCAGACTCAACATAGAGGGTAGGGCAGGGAAATTGTTTTTGGCTCTGGATACCTGCCCTATGAAGAGAAGGCTCCACCTGACCATTCTCTGCACAAGCTCATGAACTTTTGCAGAAATAACAACTTACAGGTAGTCCTAGGACTAGACTGTAGTGCTCATCATGTTGTCTGGGGAAGTACGGACACAAATAAAAGAGGTGAGTACCTTTTGGAATTTATTCTAAACTATGGGTTAGATATTCTAAATGAGGGCAACGAATCAACTTTTATTACTTCCAATCGATCTGAAGTAATTGACATTACTATAGCGACAACGCTGACTAGTAAAAATATCAAATACTGGAAAGTAGATGACAGACCTTCTGGTTCAGATCATCAAAACATCCATTTTGAAATTCACTCTAATGTGTGTCTGGATCGCATATTCAGAGACCCAGTTAGGACGGACTGGAAGAAATTCCAAGATGAACAGACTGGGTTGATTGAGCTCGGGAACAGACCTATTAGAGACAACTACGATCTAGAAGTTACAGCAGATCTCCTGCAGAGAAGTATTCTAGATTCTTATCATAACAATTGCCCCATTCGCTCTAGAAGAGCTAAACTCCAATGCCCTTGGTGGAATAACTCTCTAGCTGCCGAAAGAGCAAATGTTAGAAAACTTTTAACAAAGCTAAGAAAAATGGTGAATGGGAGAACTATAAAATGGCCCTCACTATTTATAACAAACTTGTTAGAAAAAGCAAAATTAACTCCTGGAGGAAGTTCTGTGACGAGATAGATTCTATTTCTGAAGGAGCTAGACTCCAGAAACTCCTTAAAAGGGATGAACCTATTTTGGTTGGTACCCTAAAAGACGAGGGGGTAATTTTGCTGCTTCCGGAAAAGGGGTTATGGAAATTATGACCAGGACCAACACCTCCTACAGTGAAAGCCGAAGCACCACTATCTCCCGTCCTGTATGACTCATGCTCTGGAGGCGAAGCTGTTGAACCCGTTTCAATTCTAGTGTCGCCATTTTGACCGCGGATTCGTGTTGTTGCTTTACATCTGTAATAGATTTCTTTCAGTTTCTAGTGATTTTATTCTCATCATGCCTTACAAATGCTCTGTGGTTAACTGTCGTGGTAATTACGACAAAACTCAAAAAATTAGTATTTTTCGATTTCCTAAAGAAGAAGAAATGCTCAACAAATGGCTTAAAGTCATTCATCAAGAAAACTTGAATGTTACTAAAAATTCCAGGGTAAGTTTTTTGCTTATATTAAATATAGTTATATTATAGTAATAATCTTCTAATATTAAATAATAATTATTATTCGTGTATAACTTTAACATGTCGAAGTGTTTTAAAAGTAAAATTAGTTTTAAATAAATGTCATATATACAAACAAAACAGTTAAAACATGCTTATTTACCATGTAGTAATGTTAGAATTCTCCAGTTTCAATGGTATTTTTAATATTAAAGTCGTATCTTTCGTTAAATTATGAAAATGAATTATATATTTTAAAATAAAAATTGAAATTAATATTATTAATCCAGATATCTGAATAATTTGATATCCTTATGGTCTGTTTAACAGCATAAAAATTTTATAATTGTCTTATTTTTAAAATTAACTTAATGTAACATAGTTTTGTGTCAAATGATTGGATAATTCTTTTTTATTTTAAATAGTTAATTACTACATAAGTGAAAATATTCATCTGTCATCAGTTTATAAGAAATAGGTGTGCAAAATTTTTTAATGCATTAAGTAATATAATTTGTAATAGTAAAATTGTAATAATTTTTTTATTTAATTTCACTTTGAATTATTAATCTACAACGTGTATTATGTATTTTATATCACTAGAAAAAATTTATGTTATTATTCGAGAAAATACATTTTACATCCTTAAACTGTGAATGCACTTGAATAAAAATTTAATAAACTAATACATTTTATTAAAATTTAATGATTTTTCAAATTCTTTAAATACAAAATAATTTGTTAAACAACTTTTTATTTTCTAATTGAAATACTGTATTAACTTCTCTTGTAAATGAATGCAATTACAAATTTTGGATATTTTTATCAATACATTATTTCTTGTTCCATAGATTTGTGAAGCTCATTTCGTGCAAACGGATATTCAAAGGCTTTCGGAGATTTATGATGAAAAATCCGGGGAAAAAATTAGTGTTCCTTTACCTCATCCCAAATTAAAAGCCCATGCAGTTCCATCCAAGTTTCCAGATTGCCCTGCTTATTTTTCTGCAGTAAAAATCCATAGAGATGAGCCCGATTTCAAGAAATTCAGGAGAGAAAATAAACACATATCTGCTGCTATTCAAGAAAGCCTTAAGACTAAAGAATTATATGAAAAAATTTTTTATTTCAATTCTTTTCATGAACTGAAGAACTGCTTAGAAAATGTTGTCATCGATTCTAACTGGAATATCATTTATTTATTAACTATGCAGCAAATCCCTTAAAAGAACAAAGTTCTGATAATTTTTTATCTTACATTAAGGATAAATATATGCATTTAAATGAAAATGATAAGACAGTAGTTTTAATGATGGATGAAATTTACCTAAAAGCTGCTGTAGAGTATAAAGGTGGTAATGTAATTGGTTTTGCTGCAAATTCAAATGATGTGGCTACCACTTCTTTTGTCTTTATGCTCCAAAGCATTCAATCAATGTACAAAGATGTGGTACTTATATATCCTGTTAAGACTATTTCTGGTGATTTGTTGCATGCAATCATATTAAAAATAATAGTTGGACTAGAAAATATAGGCTTTAAAATAATGTGTGTTAGTAGTGATAATAATGCCATTAATAGAAAGGCAATGTCCCGGTTTTCAAATCCCCCCAAACTAAAAATTAATTATAATCATCCCGTTGATAATAACAGGCCTTTATTTTATGTTATTGATACTGTACATTTACTAAAAAATATAAGAAATAATTGGCTTAACCAAAAAATTCAGATAAAGCTTTTTATTTTCCGAATTTTTGTAACTCAGTTTCTGAAGAAAAATTAAATACTGCTTCTTTTAATACTCTAAGAAAATTACATGAAATTGAATCTACAAATATAGTCAGGTATTGTCACACACTAACAACAAAATCTTTATGCCCTTCAAATTTGGAAAGACAAAATGTGAAATTAGTTTTGCAAGTTTTTAATAGACATTGTTCAGAAGGACTAAAAGTTGCCGGTCCCATTTATGATTTATTAAATTATGAAGGAACAGCAACATTTATCAAACTGATATCAATTTGGTGGGATATTGTTAATGTGAGAACATTATATAAGGGAATTGCAAAAAAAAATGAGTATCAACAGCCACTCACTAATTTACCATCAGATGTTAGGTTAATATTTTTGCAAAATTTTTCCTTGTGGCTCGAGAAATGGAAACATTTTTCTTCAGACACAGGAAAATTAAGCTTTGAGACTCATCTAGCTTTGACTCACACCACCAATGCTATTATTGAAATTGTTGATTATTGTGCAAAAAAATTAAATATGAATTTCCTATTGACTGGAAAGTTGCAGACCGATTCTTTAGAAGAACGATTTGGACTTTATAGGCAATTAGCTGGTTCTCAATACAATGTATCGCTTACCCAGATTTATGAAACAGAAAATAAGTTAAGAGTTCAAAGTTTAATTTCCTTGACACTAAAATCTCATACACATGGAAATATCATTGTAGAAAACTTTGATGATGAAATTCATAATACTTTAATTTTAGATAGCACTGAAATAATAAATGATTTAAATATAGTTATATGTAATAATGATTTAGAAAGCATAAATCATCTGTCCACAATACTAACCTATATAGCTGGATATTGCACCCATGCTTGTTTAAAAAAATTAAGTGTGAAACCTGTAACAGTTCCCTCATTAAAGAATATGATGAATTAAGCGATGATAGTGATATTTTAATTCAAAGTATGAATACAGGGGGATTGAAGTTTCCTATCAATGAAACAGTAAAAATTATAAAAATTAACTATTGCGTAATTGTTAAACTATTGTCGCAAGAATTTGAAAAACAGTTTATGCAATGTAAAAATCAGAGGTCTCTTGCATGCAACATAACATTATATAATCTTAGATTATTAGAAATTTATTTTCAGTTTGATTGTAATAAACATGATGTGTATAATATTATGAAAATTATTGTGTATGCTTCAACGAATACTTTACTAAAAGATTACTGTAAGAAAGTTAATGATGATCTGATAAAAAAGAAATGTAATAATGAAAAAAAGAGCAGAAAATTAGAAATATTTAAAAAATGATTTTGTGTGCTATGTATTTGAAAAATATTGTATAATTTATTGTTTTCAATAAATATTTTTCCCCATATATTTGATTGTTTATTTACTGTGTAAAATATTAGATAAAATTTAATGTTGTTTACTTTATCAAAATATTTTTAAGACATGTTAAGGTGATACATAAATTTAAGAAATATTTACCAAAATATGAATTAAAATTCACATTTTTTTAAACATGCTCATTAAATGTTGAACAGCATATCAAATAATAGAAATTTCCATGTACACATTATTTTAAATTGCTAAAAATAATTATTTTAAAATATTTTTTATGAAATTGAAATTTAGAGAATAAAAATCTTTGGACAAATTAGTATTTTCTTCATTATTAGTAAATTAATGAGTATTTAAAATTCTAAACAAATGTAGAAATCATTTTCAGAATGTTAAATTTTAAACTATGTAAAAATAGAAGTATTAACTATAGAAAAAATGTCAGAAAATTATATAAATTCATGTGAAATTCTAAAATTGACAGTGATGACAAATGTAAATTATAATTATAAAAAAAATATCTTTAAATTAATTATTTTATGTAAAAAGGATTACATTATAGTACAGTAAGCTCATTTTGAAAATTTCATAATGTCTTTTGTATAGTAAATTCATTTTCCATTCATAAAAAAATTCTCCCTCCTTCACTGTGTTTTTAATTAAAACGAAGTGAAAATCTTTTTAAGACCAAATGTTTTTCCCATCTAAGTGAATAAAAACTCGAAGAAGAGGAGTAAGGGAATTTCGGGTCGGCCTCCAGAGCATGACTCATTCTTTCACTGCAACGGCTTTCTACTCTAGGAGGTGTTGCCAGGACCCACTTCCCGGGAGCTAGAGATATTTATAGCAACGAAGGGGAACATTGCATTGGCTCTTTGCAAAGAGTCAATAGCAATCAATGGACCATCGCTAAAAATATCATAAACTACAACATTGTTAAATGGGCAATTTTTGCCTTTAAACCTCTAAAATGCCCAGGGCCTGATGGAGTTATGCCCATCATGATCCAGAAGGCACAGAAGGTTGTCATACCAATGCTAACTAGAATTTATAGAACTAGTTTGGCGCTGGGATATATACCAAAGACATGGCAAAAGACTAGGATTGTTTTCATTCCGAAACCTGGCAAGGACACTTATGACCAGGCCAAGTCATACAGACCAATCAGTCTTTCTTCATTCTTTCTTAAAATTATGGAGAAAATCATTGATCGGCATATTAGAGATTACTTGGGTAGAAATAGTCCCTTGCATGCTCTTCAATTTGCCTATCAACCCGGCAAATCTACAGAGACTGCTCTACATCAGCTGGTTTCCAAGATTGAAACCACTCTGGATCAAAAGGATATTGCCTTGGCAACTTTCCTCGACATCCAGGGTGCTTTTGATAATACTTCCCATCCATCCATCCTCAACGCACTTAGAGGGACAAGGATTAATCAGACCCTGTGTGCTTGGATTGAGGCCTTAATTTCGGATAGATATATACAAATGAACATCTTCGGTGAATCATTTGAGAAAAAGACTACTAGAGGTTGTCCTCAAGGAGGTGTTCTGTCACCATTACTTTGGAACCTAGTTGTAAATAGCCTTATAAAACATCTAAATGATAAGGGCTATTATACGCAAGGATATGCTGATGACATTGTCATCCTTATCCTTGGCAAAGATTTCGACATAACTTGTCATCTCATGCAGGATGCTCTAAGTTATGTAGGTCAATGGTGCATGGATAGGGACCTGATGGTTAATCCTCAGAAAACCTACCTTGTACCTTTTACACGCAAAAAGAAACGGAAAGGTTTTTTCATACCAAGACTTTTTGATGTTGAAATCAATGTGGCTTCAGAGGTGAAGTATCTGGGCATCTATTTAGACCAGAAACTCACCTGGAATAAGCACATTGATGATAGGATCAACCGAGCAAAGAAAAGCATTATGATTTGCAGGCGAATGCTTGGTAAAAACTGGGGTTTACATCCAAAACTGATGTTATGGATGTACATAGCTTTTGTCAGGCCCATTTTCACATACGCCTGTGTGATCTGGTGGCGTAAGGTGGAACAGAAGACTGTGATTGACAGACTGGGGGGTCTACAAAGACTAGCCTGTCTCTGCATCACAGGAGCAATTTCAACCACGCCAACCAGAGCATTGGAGGTTGTGTTGGATCTGACTCCCTTGGACATCTTCATCTGCAGCGTTGCAAGAGTGAATGCATAGAGAATGAAGCTGCAAAACCACTGGTATGACCAGCCTGTTGCCAAAGGGCACAAGGGCATCACCAGGAAAATTCAAGACCCTACTTTCATGATGCCATCTGACATCATGGAAAAAACATACATGTTTGATAGGACATTTGATATAGTTTTTCCAACTAGAGACGAATGGGATAACAACATGTTTGAAACTAAAACAGGAGATCTAATCTGGTACACAGATGGATCACTGAAGAACAGCCTCTCAGGACTGGGAGTTTGTGGCGTGTCACCAAGAATCAGCTTGTCTGTAAGCCTTGGGCGATACGCTTCGGTCTTCCAGGCAGAAGATTTGGCCATTATCCACTGTCTGCGACTGAATATGAAGAAGGGCTACTACGATAAGCGGATTCTCATTTTCAGTTTGGTGAGCCAAACCGTGAATTGCTCCCGACAAGAAAAATTAAGCGCGCTGCACCACACATTGTTGCACACTGGGTTTCTGCTGCCTGGAAAAGCATCGAAGCACCTATGATTGTGAAATCTTTCAAGAAATACTGCATTTCAAATTCATTGAATTACTGTGAAGATGACGTGCTCTGGAACGCCGAGGATGACGATGAGGATGAAGCAGGAAGAAATGAATCTGCTTCTGACGAAGAGAGGTGCGAGGATTCCAGTGGTGAAAACATTGGTTAATAAAGACGTTTACTATTCATCACTAATTGTAGAAACTCTTAGCTAGATAGAAATGTTACGATTTATTTCATGTTCATATTTTACGATAGGTACCGTATATACGGTAGTGATAATTAACAATGATTGTTTCATATAACAATAGCCTACTAATAGATTAATTCTATGTTCTGCTACTTTATGAATAAATCCATTGTTATGTAAAATATGGGTACTTACGTATATGCATTACCGCGACTTTTTAAGCAGGACGAAAATAAAAGAAATTATTTCCTATAATTAGAAAATTACTTTTTAGAGTTATAAGTCAATTTTTCAAAAGTAGAAAAAATTTTCAAATTATAGGTTTATTATTTTTGGTACAAAATTAGATGCGGTGACGCTAATACGTAAGTACCAAAATATGGTATCTAAATTTAAATAAAATTATTATAGCATTGATTGATAGTTAGTATACAAATCCATTGTTGTATAAAATACGATTCAATAAATTCCTCATACCATTGATCCGCATTACATTCGCCGACAAACATTTTTTTTATTATTTAAAGTTTTAAAATGGGGATGCGCGTTAGATTCCCATAAATACGATATGTTCTTTTTAGTCTTTCTAAGACAAGATTTTTTTTTTTCTAGAAGCTTTAAAATTTTTCGATATTTTACAAGTTACAATCTGAATTATTTCAGAAATTTCTGAGAAAATATTTTATTTAATAATTGACATATAAATAGGCCTTGTAAATATCAAAAGAGGAGGTTTGAGCCAATGTGCATTTCATGTTAGTGGAGTAAGTAACTTTCCGGTCAAATATAAATTACAACCGTTAGATTTACCAGACTAGCCAAGGTGATGTTGATAACTGCTAATTAATAGGTTATACAATCTGGCAGTAATAATAAGTTTTTTCTCTTAAATTGTATTTGTGTCTAAGTATCTGTATTTATTTAAGTCTGTAAACTGATTAAGTTATTTGTTTAAAATTTAATGAACATGACAATTTCTCTTAAAAATTTTTCTCTATAGCCGTAGAAGTTAAATAAGACTGTCGATCCTTGTTGCGTACGGATACTGAAACTACTTATTAATATTATTTTACTTTTTAAACTGTAAATAGAGATTTCATTCAATATAAAATCATGGAAAGTAAGTCATTGCTTAACTTAAATTGAAAATTTTATTTTATTTATTATATTACTTTGCATCAGTACTTTTATTATAGAATGATGTGTTTTTCAGATTTTAACTGACATTCTGTTTTTTAATGTAAAAATTTACTGTACACATATTTATCCTGAAGAAAATGTTTATTGGGAATTCAATTTGTGTGCAAGATTATTAGATTAAAATTGTTATAATTTATTTTTCTTCAAAAGCACTCATTTTACTGGAAAACAAATTAAAGTTTTAGTTCCGGTTTTAGATTAATTCATGTTTACATTGTACCGGAATTTATATTTGAATTAAATCATTATACTTATCATAGGAAATTAAATGGATGCTGAAAAATTGATATAACATTAATTTTTGCTTCTATTAAAATTTCATCCATCTATTTAATTCTTTATCTCTTGATCTTTAAAATTTTTTAGCTATAATCTGTCTAATTCTCAAAAGTATATATTGCAACTTATTTTGGAATCTAACATTTATAAAATTTTGCAAATATTCTACATACATTGAGTTTTGTGTTTCAATATATAGTTTAATTTGCAATGTTCTTTCAAGAATAACTTAAAGAATTTACCTCGCAAAGATTTTTTTAAAATTAATACCATTATGGAATGCATAATTAATGTTTCAAAAGACTTTAAATGGTGGAAAAATTGTGTGAATTAAGTTGAAAAACATTTTAGCATTTTTTATTTCAGCTGACATTTGTCTACTGATAAGATTTTTTCTTGTGAGATAAATTTATTTATCTTTTTTGTCCTTGTTCTTTTTATCTGAACTGTAAACTTAAGAATTTTTTTATTGAATGATTGTTAATTAGAAAATTTTTTTTGCTTGATATTTTGTGATGTTAAATCAACTGTAAGGAAATTCTAATTTTTATTTAGATTTCACAAAACCTTCTCACAATTCAAATAATATTTTAAAAGTTTGATATATGTTGATGTCTATAGATTTGGGAAAATAATATTCTAACTATATTTTTCCAAACCTATAAAAACTTTTAATAACTATAGTTTTTGTTTATTATATTAAAAATGATTTTGTTTTAATTTTTATTTTCAAAAAAGTGTTTATACAATGTAGCAAAGAAAGTGTTTTATGATAAATTATCAAATTTTCATTTATTTATAATTAAATTTGATGAAATGAGCAACAAATTTTAGTAATTTATACTAAAATTTATGATTGTATTTGTTTGATAAATGGTATTTAAAAGTGTATATTTAAAGGAATTTTTAAAGATTATGAACACATGTTTTATATAGTTATAATTTTAAAATCATTTATGTAATGATAAACTGAAAAAAGTAAAGAATTATTTAATCTTGTGTGCATTTTCTTAAAAGGAAAAATGACTCTTTTATTTATTTGGAGTGTAAATATTTAATAATTTATAAATTTATGTGTTAAGCAAAAAAATAATAATAATTCTCTTTTATTTATATATATTACAGTATATATGATTTTAACGGCTTTACTGTCCAAAAATTTTAAGTAAAGAAATTAAATTTTTATGTAAAGGAATGCATTTAAAACTTTGGAAAAATAATCAGTTTTGTCAGGAGTAAAAAAATCTTTATTTCAATAATAATAAAATTAGTAATTTTGTCAAAATATTTTACTTTAAAATCATTTTTAAAACCTATGAACCAATTGAAAAATTATCTATACTAGTAAACAAAATAATTAAAGAATTGTTAATATAATTACATCAAGCAAGTTCTTTAAAGTTTATAAAGATGTTTTATGATATATAATATGTATAGAAATTTTTTAATAACAGCTTAGTGATTGAAAGTTAGTAATTTCCTTTCCAAACTTTAAATTAATTTGACCATTGCATTAAAGGATGTCTTAATAGCTAAAGACCACTGTAAAATATTTGATAAAATCCTATAATTTGATGCAAGATAAGCTTGATTTTTAATTTTTTAGCCAGCCAAAATTATATGCTTTTGTGTAATTTCAGACTTGGAGCATTTCCTTTTATTTACTCAATAAAAAAGGTTAATGAAAAAATCCTAGGAATATATTTTGCAGGTTTTATATTTGCAAAATATATTCTAGCTAGGCTGCTAGGTTTTATATTTTGCAAGAACATATATTGCAAAACAAAATATGAAATAATTCTTAAGTAGTAGTTGGTAGAACTATATCTGAGTGTATTATATCTGATTCATATAATAATTTTTCTTCTTCCTATATTTTTAAAGTTAGGGTGAAAATAAAGTTTTTTTTTTCAGTTTTAGATAATCTGTTTTGGCTGATTTATTAGTTTCTCAGAAGTAAATGACATATCATAAAATATTTCATTTTATGAAGCAAAATTCTTTAAAACTTTGTTACTCATAGCCAGTAAATTTATAAAGCAAGCAAATTTAATATGATTTATAAATTTACATAATTTCTTATACAATATTGTGATGCTTCTATTTTTGCTATAATTACTACTAATAAAAAATAACCAAGTAAATAACTTTCTGTTAAAAATTCTAATGCCTTTTTGATGTATTAATGCCCTACAGGTTAGCAGAACCTCCTAATATAACAATATTTAAATGCATTCTTTATATATATATATATACATATATATATATGTGTGTGTGTGTTACAAAAAAGAAAAGAACTTTATTTTTAGACGTTTTTGTGCTATTAGATTTCTAAGCCTGGAGCTAGATTTATTTAAAGAAAATATATAGCAATTATAAATATTTTATATACTGATGAACAATATAAATTCTTATCCTTTTCTGTTAACTGGATAAAAGTATTTGTATAAAGTACAACAAAATAATTTTTTATGCTTAGTAATTTATATTTTTAGTTATACTTTTATGATTAAAATATTAACGCTTGTTACATTACTAATAACTCCTATATAGAATTTCTGAAACTGCTAAAAAAATAAGCAATTACCTAAATATAACTAAATTAAGTAAATATAGATAATTTACTTATCAAATAAGTATATTATTTTAACTGGATAGACATACCAAGCTTTCTCAGGAAAAGCCTGGTTCTCTACTTGCTTCCTGTCCTGATTCTTTTTATTTATTAAAAAGTTACTAATAACATTTTCTTTCTTTGATCTATTTGTATGATATCACCTCTTTTTCTTTGCTGTCTATGAATTCTATTACAAATAATGCCTGAAAAATTGCATTTTCATTATAAAACTACTTCATACATATCCAGAGCCAAGCTGGCAACCCAATGGTTAGCGCTCTTGCCTTCAGTTCAACAGCTCGTGGGTTAGAATCCCACCTTGGGCATGGATTTTTGTAGTGGTTCGGAATCCACTTTAAGCCGTAGATCCCGGTCTAATTAGCTCTCGTGTACAAAAAATGACTGTTGAGCAACAAACAAACAAACATGCATAACCAGAATCTCAAATGGAAATTATTTATTATGAATAACATTTGGCTAATTATATAGGAGCAATTTTTTTAAACCTCAACAATTTTTTCAAACTTATGAAACTTAATTTTTTTTTGGTAATGTAATTAGGAAATGTATTTACTTTTATTCTAATAAAAACTTCTTTTTTTGTCAACTTATGATTTACTTTAATTTAAGGAATTTCATGCATTGTGTGAAGTCTTGTGAATGAAGGATTATATAACCAAGTGACATGGATGAAAAGACAATATTTATATTGCACTTAAATAAATCTTTATATTATTATAAATACAAAAATTGTCATGAAAAAGATGTGTATAAATGTCTATGTACATATATAAATATTTTACATTACTTGTGGAAATAAAGTACACAGAGGAAAATATACTTAAAATTTAAGTAACATTAAGAATTTATAATTTATTTTTTACTTGCAATTATTCATAAGTAATTACACATACACATTTAATTTAATTTATTTTCAAACATTAAAAAATATTCACAATTCACAAAAAAATTAACATTGCAAAATAGGGAAAATAGTGAACTCATTTTATATAAAGGATTTGCTAAAAGCTACCCTTTTTTAAATTACACAGTGGAAAAAAAAGTTGTATGGTAGTAAAAAAGAAAGCTTTAATATATCTAATGAATTTGATTTCCGGAGCTTATTTAAATTTGACATATTTTTAAATTTTACTGAAAAACTGAATATTTTTAATTTGTCTCGTAAAATTATTAACATATATAATATTACCATCTTTCAAAAACACATGTTTTAATTGTGTGTGTGTGTGTGTGTTTTTTTTTTCTAGCTATGCAGTATTTTAATGTAGAACTGGTAAGGAAAGATTTTGAAACAAGGCCATACATTCTACAGCATTTCTCTGATACAAAACAAACTTGAACTTCAGCTGATTTGCAAGATAATTGTTGCAAGGGGTTTTCAAATAACTTTTTATTAAATGCACATGATTTTTCAAAAGAAAAAGCACTGAATAAATCTAATGCCCCAAATTTTTAAACATATGACAAATGAACAAGCTTAAATGAAATGAATTTTTCATTATAAAAATTGAAATATTTGTAAAACATATTAAAAGCTCCTCAGCTTTATCAACAAAACCTCTGGTGAGTCATATTTGAATAAAATTTTCATTGTACATTTTATGACTCTATTATGCAAATAAATGTTGAACTGTATCCTTTAACCCTTTCAGGCGCACTACCCCTTAAAGATGAAATATTAACAAAAAAAATCGTAGGTTGTCTATTTAGGCCTATATGAGTACATAGTGAAAATTTTGTAAATATTGCATGTACCATTTCGATTTTGTGGGTGAACCATCACATGGAACACTGCGCCGCAAAGGTCGTAAAAAGTAACCATTGTAGTGAAGCCCATATACACGTAAATGTTTTTGCATATGAATGAAAAAACAATGCATTACACCTGCGTAACAGATATAACATGGTCCAGGGTGCATCACAAGAAGGCCTGCTATTCTACACCAAAAAAAAAAAATAAATAATAATAATAAATAAAATAAAGATTTCTGTACAAATTTCTTAATTATCCAAGTCAGGTTTTGGGTCTGTATAGTGGAGCCTGGTTAAGATAAATCATTGCCATCATTTTCACTGACATCTCACACAACATATCAGACTAAGACTGATCAAGTGGTTTAGGAACATATTTCTCTGTATCATTATTACTATCCGTATGTTCTGATTCACTGAGAGAGGGCAATTTTTGAAGCATTTTTATTGCTTTAGAAGGACTAAGACCTCTACATGCCATTTATTTGCTATTAACAAATTTAAAAAATTAACTAAAAATTAAAATTATACTTGCAAATAGTAAACTAAAAATACATAAATTCAAAAAATTATACATGCACAATATTATAAAATGAATAGCAGCGAAAAGAAAAATCAAGAGCATGAAAATAATGCCTCTCTAACTTGAGAGGATTCGAACTAACTTATATAATCCTATACCACACTGAAGCTTCCAAATTCAAGAAGCCAATAAGGGTGTAGAAATATAATCTATATAAGTAATCCTTCCTTGTACATTCCTCAACATTAGTTTATTCCACCCCAAAAGAAAGAAAAAACAGTAAAAAATAAACATGCTGTTCCCCTCAGCATTGAGTTCAAGGCTAATCGCGCTGTAAATCACATAATAAAGAAAAAGTGCCACTGCAGCGCAGTGTTCCAGGTGATGGAACACCTAGTTTTTATCTGATAATTCTGCGTATACTTTATGCGCAAACATTTTTAATATAGAATCAATAGTTCAAGGTACAGGCAACAAAATAACACATAAATTTCTTTTCAAATAATTAATTTTGTATAAGAAATAAAATTTGGAAATATTCCTTCAAAATAAAGGGATTTAAATAATCTGCTATAATTGAAAATTATTAATCTTCTTGTGTTGTGCTGCCATCTATTATCAAAAAGAGAGTTTAAAGAACATTTTAAGCCGAATTTCATCTATTTATCATAAAATGTAACAATTTGGTAACAATTTAAAGTTTGGTGTTCCATCACCTGGAACACTTAACCACAAAGGGTTTATACAATAGGTCTAATGTACAATAAAAGTTGCTGAAATTAAGTAGCTTTTAAATCATCAAATTATTTTAATGATTAATGTTTCCATGAAAATTCATAGCTTAAATTAGATCGTAAGTTTTCCAAATGTTTTGATGGTATAATTTGTTGATCAGCTAATATTAGTTAAAGGCCAATTAACCATAAACCTATTAAATTTTTACTACACTTAAACATATCAAATGCATATACTTGAATGGTCTAGAAATTATTTCAAAATTTACAGTTGTTTCCAAAATTGAGTTCTTTGATGATGAGTTTTGAGATAGGAGTTTCATCCATATGAGCTTTAAGAGTCATCAATACTTAAAACAACATAACATTCTGGAAAGTAATCTGTCATGTTCTCCCTCTTGAACTCATTTACCTCACCTTAAATATCATTTATGACCTCTTATGTTCAAAATAAATGATCTAGTGGAGCATTACAAATTAATCAGTTAGCCTCATAAAATATTTTTTGCCATTAATTTTATTCACATAGTTTTCAATTCTGTAACAAATCAAGCAAAATATCATTGACACTTTTTTTTTTATTATTATTATTATGGTGAACACCAACTGTGAATATTGGATGATTTTCTAAGTTGCAAAGTATAAAATGGGCCAAAATTGACTCTTAGAACTATTTGCTATCTGTAGTTCATTTGTTTTTTATTGCAAACTAAAAAATAGGTATGCTAGTTTTGGACAAACCTGCACAAATAATTGTTAGCTAATTTGCTAAATCATAATATAGTATATTCTAGGAGAAACAACACGAGTTTTGGTGATACAAAGAGTTTCTATTGTGGTTCAGCTATCTATATGCAAGTATATTCGTGCATAATATTCTTTTAAGGAATATTTTGTGCAAACATATCTTTCTAATAATTCCTGAATGAATTTTTGGATAATGTAATTGCACAGTGCTAATATCAAGTTCTTTACTCAATTCGTATTCTAACTCCAGAGTTGGATCAGAAGTATATTTAATATTAAAATATCATATTACAATTTTGATTGTATTTTTGTACTAACATAAAATATACATTATAAAATGTTATAAACTGTGTTTATTCACTAATTTTAGATTGTTTTTTTTTAAATTATGTACATATAATTGAATTCATATATTCTTAAAGGAAAATTGCAAATAATTAAGTATTAGGATAGATATCTCCCTGATACAAAATTATGATATTTTGTAATTTAACTCATAATTTATTTTCATTGAAACAAAGAATTCAAATATTTTTTAATTAGGTTAATATTAGAAATGGGGTCTTTCATTTAAAAGTTAGAAAATTATTTCTCTAATTATTAGAAAATTTATTCTCTTGTACTCTTATTAGATTATTATTTAATAAGGAATATAATGTATACCTATGAGTTACTGCCTTGTATTACTTTTATATTAATTAAAAGAAGAAAAGAAGTGCAATGCTAACCCAGAGATTCTCAGAATCCATTCCCTAGAGACTATCGCTACAAAATACCCAAGTGATGAATGGCTCTACATTTACACAGATGGCTCGGCAACAGGAGACTCAACTGAAGCTGGTGTGTACTGCAGGGGATTTTTTGAGGAATCTTTACCTGTGGGATCTGGGGCCACAAACTTTGATGTTGAAATTGAGGCCATAAAGTGTGCCACTGGGAATCTTCTTGGACTGAGCACTCTACTAAAGAAAGTTTTTTTTTTATTGACTCCTAGTCTGCCATTGTGGCAATCACTTCATACTCAATAAGCGATTCATTTCACGTGGAAGAAGTAAAATTACTCTTCAATCATGCCATTTCCGTCGGGTGGGAAATTGTTCTTCAGTGGATACCTAGCCATTGTAATATCTATGGGAACGAAAAAGCAGATGACCTTGCAAAGAAGGGATGTAAACTGCAACAGCCTGATTTTATTCCATCATACCACCAAATCTGCAACTTAATCAAAAACAAACTCCTCAAAGACCTTCATAATTCATAAATCGAAATTACTAAAGACAAGGCTTGGGGTTCCCTGTTGAACTCTCCACTCCCCATGTGCCTTCCATGCTCCATTTTCACAGCCAATTTCTGAATTTTGACTGGACATGACTTTCTCCAGTGACATTTAAGCCGTATCGGTGTGGTCAACACGCCCTACCCCTGTGTCCTTCAGGAGCTTTTATGGACTTTATTCATTTGACAAGCTGTCCTGCCCTTTTGAACTGTTTACCCGACAACTTTCACAATAAGGCTAATTTTTATTGGGCTGTCAGAGGACTCATGGCCAATAAGGCCGCTCTCTCGACGTAGGATAAAAAAAATATTAATTAAAAGTTGTATAATTTTTGGATTTAGTAAGTACAAGTGTATTTAAAGAAATCTGAAAGCATTGTCAAAGGAGAAAATGTCAAATATGATAACAATCTTTTGAAAATATGTCAATCTTTACTTAAGGAAGTTCTTATTTAGTTTAAAATTACTGTTTATCTTTATCTGTTTTTAAAATCTTTCTTAAATTTAATTCGTATTTTTAAGCTGTTTTCAAATTTATTGATTACTTTTATACATCTTTATAAAATTTTTAAAAAATCTATTTCTGTTTTTTTATCTTGTAAAAATATAACAAAAAGAGATGACCAAATTGAGATATAAAGCATATTCTCTGAGAAAATTTATTCTCGAAATTAATGTACCGTTAAAAATGCGTCATGAGCAATTATTGCATTTTATTAATTATTTATTAACTTACGATTATTATGTTTTTTTTTACTCCAGAACTACAAGGTTACAGAGTAAGCTGTTGACTACAGCTGAAATGTGATGGCCGACATGGGATCTGCAAGTTTTCTGCATATTGGGGATATTGTATCCCTTTATGCTGAAGGGAATGTTTCTGGTTTTCTGAGCACTTTAGGGTTAGTAAATTTTATTTTAAGCAATTTTTTGTTACTTTGATATTCTATAAAATTAATGTTATTTTTTTTTCTTTTTCTTTTACAGTTTAGTTGATGATAGATGTGTTGTTCAGCCAGATGCCGGAGATCTGGCATCTCCACCCAAGAAATTCAGGGGTAAAATTAATTCTTAGATGTATTTGTATATTTTTAATGAGAGTATAATTATTTATCTGTTTCTTTTACTTATAATTTGAAAAAGAAAAGTTTTTTCTTGATCTATAACCATAAAAATATGCAATATATTTTGATGTTTTATGTAGTTACATTATAAATTAGTACTTGAAAATGTTTTTTTATTTTTGTTTTTGAAGACAAATATTAACATAACTTTTTTATAGAAGTTACTATTTAATTTTTTAGCTTAGAAATGATTATATATAATTTTCTCATCTATTTCCTATACAAAATTTTGCCAATTTTTTATTACTGTAATTTCCTGCATATAATCTGCAGCAGCGTATTATAGGGAAGACCTTTTGTACCTAGTAAAAGAAAAAAGCATCGCATAATCATGGCAATTTTTTGACGAATAGTTGAAAAATATACTTCTGATAATGTGGGTGTCACATAATGTAAAAAAATACACAGTATGGTTAAAAATATAATAAATTGTACAAAAAAAAAAAACATTTATTATAAAAAAGATATATTTGAATCTCCCTCATGGCAAAGAGTGATAAACTGAGATAAAAGTGCGAGATAGATCAAGAGCAATAATTCTGAAAAGATTCTAGTAAAACTTGTCAATTTTTAGTTTTTAATAACTTAAAATGAGGTTAGACATATTTTAAAAATAAACTATATTTGTTTTGTTAATAGTTAAATGAAAGAAATGTGCATGGAATACTTTTTTTCTTTTGTACCGGGCCTGCTTTTTTTTCACCTTACATTACTAGTTTGTCAATATTTTTTTCATTTGCCTTCCTTATAGCTTTTAGCTTAAAATATGCTGTGTAACTTAAATTTTTTTACTTTTTCATAACTTATTGTTATGTGGACAAAATTCAATATTTTCAGAACGCAACTGCTTAAGATAAAATGCAAAATGATGATAGATAATTTTGCAACTGTAATATTTTTTCAAAGAACTGAATTTGTTCATGGACACAATTGGTCAAAACTGATTATAGTTGAAATTAGTCAACCATGTTGTAGCACCGTCTATTATTTGCTTTATAAAACATTTAGCAGAATTTTTTTCAAAACTTTATTATAATCTTTTTTCTTGGATAATGTTTTTTATCCAATTATCTGCAGCAGTGTATAATATTCTCAATGAAATTTGAAACTTTTTTCAACACATAATCTGTAGATTATATACAGCAAAATACCATTTTTAGTGAAAATTTTTAATTAATGGGTCATTCATTAGTTCTTTCAAATATTTACATATATTGTTATTTTTTTGTAGACTGCCTTTTCCGCATGTGTCCTATGAGCCGTTATTCAGCTCAAAAACAGTTTTTGAAAGCTGCAAAACAAAGTACCACAAGTGCTACAGATGCAGTTCTACTAAAAAAGTTACATGTAAGTAATTCCATAGTTTCATTAAATGTGTAAATAACTATAAACATATCAATAAATAAAGAAAAAAGAATATATATATGTATATATAAATTCTATAGTGTAAATAAAAATTGGGTGGTAATAACATTAAATTTAAAATATTAAGTTCAATCTAATTCATTTTTTTACTTAGTGAATTTTCAGTTATTTTAAAGTAGGCCTATAATTCAGAGCTTACCCTTGGAAATCCATGAATATTTGGGATTAAATTCTTTTTTTCTTCAAAGCAGTGAAGTATGGAATTTTCAGTGAACTTCTGAAAAATCATAAGATATTCTAATGATTTTTAATAGATATTTTAGTTTTTATCTATTGATCAAACACATTTTTTCTTTCTGTCAATAATTTTACTCTTCAAAGACAGTCAGATTTTGAGTAGGGGGAGGAATGATAATAATATAAATGTTTCCATTCTCTCTTACTTTCTCTTTTCTATTTTACATTTTTATAGACTGGTTAAAATCTAATTATTTTAAAAATTGTAATTTTTCTAATTTTTTTTCACTGATAAAATTTTTTAGGAATTTTTACATGCCTAGATTTTATTTATCTTTTGAATTTCATTTATGAGACATTGCTGATAATGTTTTGTTTTGTCATTAAATATACATAAAAATAAATGATAATTTAATTTGACATTCACAAATTAATGAAATATTAGTAAAAAAATAATACAAGAATGTTTTATTTGCAGGACACCATTGAAAAAGTTTCTTAAACTAATCAAATACCACTAGCTTTTTTTTAATTTTAGTAAAACTTTTAATAGGGAAAAAATATATTAAAATGTTTTTACTTTAAGTATGAAAATTCATGTTTCTCAAAATATAGCCATTAATACTAAAAATTGCAAAAATATAAATTGATTTAGTTTTTTAATATTTAATTTTTTTTAATCATTTTTCATATCTGTATTATTTAAAGGAAGATTAGTAATTCAGATTAGATCTCCAAAAAATTTTAACCAGTGCTTTTAATGCTATTTTTATGTTGTGATTATCATAAGAACCATAAGAAAAGACTAAATTTAACTCTTGAAACAGTGCATTGTATTGAAAGAATAAAAAATGTGTTAAAAATAATCATCTTAATGCTATCTATTAAATCTAGTTTACTTTATAAAAAGTTTTATAGATACCAAAGAGTTAACTCTTTGGTATTAAAGTCAGTATTATTATTATGCAAATCTCAATTTGTCTTAAATATCAAATTAAAAAAAAAAAAAAAAAAATAGGAATTCATATACACAGGTGAGGAGGTTTTATTAAGTAATATAACTATTTGCATATTCTTTATGAATTAATTCTAGTCAATTAAGTAGTAAAATGTACAGGGATACTTATAACATTTATATCAATTTATAAGTATTTATCCATCTTTTTATTTTAGTTCTGTATCTTTTAATAACTGTAAGTAATTAATTTGTTTCAGACCTATTATAGATTTTGTTAGAATAGTAACACTTTATTTATCGTGATTACATAATAAAATCAAAGTGAGATGATATACATTAGAAATATTAAATGAATAGGAAATGTTTTATACACAATATATAAGGAATGTTTAAGTATTTATCTTTTCAGCATGCTGCAGAATTAGAAAAGAAACAGAATGAATCTGAAAATAAGAAATTAGTTGGAACTGTTATACAATATGGTGGAGTAATGCAGGTAATTATTCAAAAATCTAAGAAATTCATTAAATTCTTTTGTTGTTTTTAGCATTCTTAAAATTTTAGATTTGTTCTAAATATCTGGCAGGCTAAATAAAGTTCTTTGCTCTGAAGTTGCACATAAAATTTTTTCTATTATAATAAAATTGATATGAAAATTTAAAAATTTCCTATTAAGTTACATATTTGGAAAAAATAAAACTTATTTTTGCTTATTGTTGTAATCTTTTTCAGTTACTACATTTGAAAAGTAATAAATATTTGACTGTTAATAAGAGATTACCTGCACTTCTGGAAAAAAATGCTATGAGAGTATGCCTTGATTCTGCTGGCAATGAAGGATCTTGGTTTTACATTGTGCCTTTCTATAAACTTAGATCAACAGGTGATAATGTAAGTTCAACGGACTTAAATTTTGTTATTTTTTTATTTTAAGTTGTAAGCTAGAATTATAAAGTAATTTAAGTAATAAAAAGATGTGTTATTGATCAAGTTATTGAAATGTCTATATAGTTTTCAGATAATTAAAATAACTCTTATTTAGCACCAGGATAAATGAAACATTTTTTTTAATGATTTTTTTTCTTTAAAAAAGTTAATCATTTCCTCAAGTATTGAAATGTTGGAATTACTGACTAAATGAATCTGAAATATCTGTTTTAGTTTATCCGTAATTCTTCAGAAATTGTATTTTAACTATGTAGAATTCACTTCTGTCTATAATAAAGACATTATATGCATGTCTTCATATCTGTTTTGATTATATAAAGATGTTTTTTTCCTAATGAGAGATTCAATTTCAATAAGTCTTATCTTCAAAATATGTTAAAAACATGTCTGCACCTTTTATTTAAAAGGTGTTAAAATATTTTCTATATTAATAAGTTAAAAAAAAATTTAAACATTAGAAGATTTTGATTTTTATCCCTCAATTTTTTTGTTTTAAGATGCTGTAACTAAAATATTTTTATCCATAGAACAGTGAATTGTACATTCCATATTTTTCTGAATTATATAATTCTAATATATTTTAAGTTTATTGCTACATACACACTTTTCTTATTAGTTTCTTCATTATTTTTTTCTATTAGACTGTTTTTTTAAATAATAGGATATTTGGATATTTTTTGCTATAATATTTGTAAAGCAAAATAAATGTTAGCACTATGAAATTGTTCATAACTTTTGAATTTCAACCTGATTGTCACCTTGAATAAATTTGATTTAAAAAAATACCCAATTTTTTTTTATTTTATAAATAAGATTTTTATTTAGTACTATTATAAAATAAAAAAGAAATTGTTTTCACTCACCTTTACCACTTTGTTTTTACTATTTTCTTACTGCAGAATGCAAACAAAAACAAACTTTTTTATTTTTAAATTAATGTAGTTTTACTAAAATGTCATGGATTATATAATGTTAAACTTTGTATCTTATTTATTTGAATATTTATGGTGAAACTCTTAGATTATTCTATTTAAAATTTGTATTCTTTTAATATTTTGATATAAATTTTTTTTAGGTTGTTGTTGGAGATAAAGTTGTTTTAACACCTGTGAATGCTGCACAACCATTGCATGCCAGCAACTATGAACTTCAGGATAATCCTGGATGTAAAGAAGTAAGAGTTTATTGAAGTATATTGGAAAAAATTTGTTTGTAAGATTTTAAAATTTTTTTATTTATATTAATGATGTTAGTGATTATTTTTGCATTATTTTAATTACAAATGTTTTTTTGCTGAATATGTAAATTTCATATTAACAAATTTTTTATTTATATTTTGCTGTGATAAGATTGTGGTTATAGTTATTTGTGTTTATAATATCCAAACTGTTAAAGATTTTGAAAAAATATTTCTTTGATCTAAAATTAATTTTTAATTATTTTTCCTATGTTGCTTAGAAAAAAAAATTGTTAATTTAAGAAAAAAATTTTGTTAACGTAATTTTATGAAAAGTAAATCAGTTTTCTTTCTTTTAAATGTTATTAAAGAACACATTAAATGAGAATTTAAGACTTTCAGATGTAGAGAACAGCTGTTAGACTGGGAAATGTATCTATCAAATAAAGGTTGAACAATCACCTTAATTTTTTGGAAATAAAAATATAAAAAATTAATTCTTTAAATTTTTTGGTTTGTTTAACAAATGTTTCTGTAAAAGCTTTCATAAAACCACAAGCATCAATTATTTTGAGAGCAGATTTCTTGTCTTTTAAAAGTATTATGAATTTATTGTATAAAAATATTACTGCAGTAAAATATTTTTTCATGTCTCTTGTTTGTTAATTTAATTATAAAAATATTTAATATATATGTACATATATAATTATATAGTATAATTAACAAGATAATTAATAACTTATTCAAGATAATAATTTATCATAAAATAACTTATTTATTTTCACTAAGAAAAGTACTACTATTATATTATATAATACTAATTATTTTCTTATTACAATAGTTTTTTTATACGTTAATGTTTTAAAAAGTACACTTGATTTGTCAAATATTAATTTTTAGTTGAATAAAAGATCAACATATTTGTCTTTTTTAATAAATTAAAGGAAAATGTTAATATATTTTCATTTTGCTTTTTGTAGGTTAATGCTGTCAATTCTAATACATCTTGGAAAATATCTCTATTTATGGAATACAAGGAAAATATTGATGATGTTTTAAAAGGAGTATGTTTATCAAAAATATTTTTTAATTATAAAATTTTAATATTTCTTAAAAAAATTATTGATACGACTTGCAAAAAGTGAGTTTTGTTATAAAGAAGATGAATAATTCTAGTTTGCAAACTGGCTATTTCATTTCAGTTTTTGCCCTGAATGTTAAGTTCATTATCAATTATGATTTCTTGAGAAAATCTTTTTAAATGCTACTATTATGTAAGGTTAAAATATGGTAATTATTTTCTTTTAACTTCAAATTATTTCTACTCTTAAATTATTGTCCAAAATTGTGGCTCTATTAAAATTAAGATTTGATTGAAATTCCTGAAAATGTTGTGTTTGAAAAAATGAAAAAGTTTGAAATTATTGTACATTTTACTGCACTGTGTGTTTTTCACTTTGAAATTAACATTTATGTTTTTCATTTATAGTAATTCAAGTGTATATTTTCTAGTTTAAAATTTATTCTAATATATATATAATCTGTATGATAGGTGGTCATTGATTTTATTTATTCTTCTCTTTTCAAATTTAACAAGGCAGTTTCTTCTTATATTAATTTGCATTCTTATTGCATTTTAGTTTGAAGTCAGAAATTGTAAAATTAAATTGTTTGCTTTGCATCTCAATTAAAACCAGTCATATTTGATTTTCAATAAAAAAAATATTGATTTGTTTCAATTTGAAACTTTTTAACATCTTCAACTATTTATTTTCAGCCCTTATTTTGTAATTAATAAATAAATCTGGTTGTTCAATTAAAATTAATTCTATTATTGATTTATTCTCATAATAATTTTAAAACAAATTTATTGAATAGTTATTAACTTTATCTTTTATAATTTTAGGGAGATGTGGTTAGATTGTTTCATGCTGAACAAGAGAAATTTTTAACAATGGATGATTATAAGAAAACACAATATGTGTTTTTGAGATCAACTGGTCGAACTACTGCTACTGCGGCTACTAGCTCTAAAGCCTTGTGGGAAGTTGAAGTAATTGTTTACATTCTGCATTCTTTTATGAAATATTTTTATGTTATTTGTGCTTATCAATTAAAATTAAACTTATATATATTTGTGCTAAGTCATTTTACATAATTTTTAAATTGGGGAATTCAGTTAAATATATATATTTTTTGGAGTTACATTAAATGTCCACCTTTCTTAGAAGAAAGTTATCAGTAAAGAACAAAATAAAAGAATATAAATATTTGTAAAAGAGAATGTCATACTAATTTGCCTAAATTAATTTGTATAAAGTACCATATTTACCTGTGTATTATCTGCAGTGGTGTATTATCCACTAGATCTTTTTTCAGATTAAAGAAAAAAGTGTTGCTTAATCCGCTGTAGTGTATAATCCACAGTAATTTTTCAGTAAATAGTTGAAAATATATACTACTGATAATGTGGTTGTCACATAAAAGGAAAAAAATGCACTTTATGATAAAAACACTATACATTATTTAGAAAAAAAATTATGAAAAAGATTTGTTTGAATCCACCTCATGGCAAACTGCGATTAACTGAGATGAGAGCACGCAATTGATTAAGAATGATAATTCTGAAAAGCTAGTAAAACTTGTCAGTTTTTATTTTTTAATAACTTTTAAAATGAGATTAGACATCTTTTAAAATTAAAATTTGTTTCGTTAATAATTAAATTAAAGCAATGGATTATTTTTTAATTATGCTTTAGATACATTTTTTCTAATATATTGTGCAGTTTTTTTTTTTTTTAAATTTTTTAACATGTTTGTTGCTGATTTTTGGTCTTTTCTATAGCTCTTATTTTAAAGTCTGCTGTGTAACTTGTAAGAGTTTCTGCTTCCATATGATACAAATTTGAATATTTTCTAAACGAAGCAACTGAAGTCAAGATAAAATCTGAAATGATGATAGCAACTGTCATATCTTAGAATAACTGAATTTGTTCTTCAGTGCAATTGGACAAAGCTAATTATAGATGAAATAAGTTAGCAGATTCATGCTGCCATTTGTTATTTATTTTAGGAAACTTAAAATGGCATTTTTTTCAGAATTTTATTGCAAACTTTTTTGATTGAGAATGTTTTTTATAAGATTATCTAAAATTAGAAAAACTTTTAACACTTAATCTGTGGATTATAGGCCGGAAAATACAGAATTTGAAAATTTCCTCTCAAAAGTAAAACTAATAGATCCTATTAAGCTTTAAAATATTCATAATCATTTTTTAATTCCTTTTCTGATACATAGTTTTATTCTAAATTTTTATTAATAGTTGATGCTATATGTTTTCTATATTGAATTTTGAAAGCTCAAATTCTTGAGTAATCAAAATATGTAAAAGTTGTTTTACTTTAATTATATTAAAAATATTACTTTGATAAGTTTATTTATATATACATAAAAGGATTATTCTCTTGAATGTTTGCACAAACATTCATTGTTAGTTTTTAGTTAGGTCTTAATAATTTTAGTGACGTCACTATTATAATTAATATGTTAATCCTTAATTGAATAAATCGTTTCTCTAAAAAAATCATTATTCATTAGTATTTTTATATACAATAGATGCTTGTTTTGACAAACCTCAAATTTAGGAATATTCATGTTTTTATGAACTTGTGTCCTCCCTACCCTGACACCATAGGTGAAATGATAATTTTAACTCCCATTCTCAAATTAAAATTTTGAAAAATCTCATTTGTGAACTTTTGTTTCTGATAAATAGTTTTCTTTTTCGTTTTTTTATGATCCAGTGTTTTTTACCTTATTCCTTTTTTATATAATGCTTTAGAACTTAATTCATTCTTGAACAAAGGAGTGACATGTGCAAACATTCCAGACATTGTGGGAATAATTGTTGAAAGCACATGGTTATCACACATTTTATGCACAATTTTGAAAACTCAGAAAAGAACCTGAGAAAGGAAGCAGTATCAGTAAAAGTGTTCTCTCAAAATTATTGTAGAGAAATTAAACTTCCTAAATTGGAAAAATCTTTGCTTCCTTATCTGAGAAAAATGAGAGGAATGAACATTCCTGTTCATGGTAATGTCGTAAAAGAGAAATCCAACTGCTTTGCTATGAAGCTGAACATAAAATATTTCAAATCATCAGATGGTTGGTTCTAAAACTTTAAAGCCAGGTTTGAGCTTTAGAAGTGCAATCAATAAAATGAAACTATTTTTTAAGTATGAATCTTATTTTCATATGTTTCTTATAGTGTATTTTAAATAATTTTTTCTAATAGTATTCAATTTATAAAGAAAAAGTAGAGTTTTACAGAAAAATTCAGATCTTAATCTATCTAAATACCTTGTTTTTCTATTTTATGAACTGTTTTACCAGTCCTTACAACTTCATAAAAAGGATTTTGTGTGTATTGTGTATACATGGATTTATATATATATTACTTTTTTAATTTGTATTTTGTGAAAAAGAAATCCAGTATTTTATGGGAATGTTTTTAAGTTAACATTTAATTATATATTTTCATAGGTAGTGCAACATGATCCTTGTAGAGGTGGTGCAGGTCACTGGAACAGTTTATTTCGATTTAAACATTTAGCTACTGGTCATTATTTAGCAGCAGAAGTTGATGATGATGATACTGTTGATGCAATGCGAACTAAATTGAGAGGAGCAGCCAGCAATAATGTTTATTGCTTAGTAGCTGTTCCACATTCTACTGATATTGCTTCCATTTTTGAATTAGATGCTACTACATTATCAAGAGGAGATGATCTTGTTCCACAGTAATTACTTATTTTATTCTGAGTATATTTAAAATTATTGTAGTATGAGAAATTGATTTGATTGATAAATGAATTTTTTATAATTTATGTGATAAACGGTATAATTTTTATGTTTTCTTTATTATTCTTTTAACGTTTTATTAGTTTATTGCTTATACATGTGTATTATATTAATGCTATCTTTTCTGCATCAAAACATTCCACTGTAATATTTTTAATAATTTTTTTGCCCATATTAGTGAAACTGAAAGAAAAAGAACTTTCCTTGCTTGAATTTTTTAAACTTTAAAAAAATTATTTTATTTGTTTTATCATTTGATTTGGTATAAGATGTTCATTAAGTAAAAGATACAATTACTAAACATTAATATACAAATATTTTAATATTTGCATAAAAAAATAATTTTTACTTTTTTAAATACCTGTCAATGCTACTGATTTTTCTGGGAGTTTCTAAAGTTCAGACTTATCTAAATTTTTTTATTTGGCATTTTTTCAATATCTTTGAAAAACAATAACGATATTTTTTGCATAAGAAAATTTACCATCATGAAAATAAATTTTCATTTTTTAAATATAAGACAATAATATTTGTAAATTAAAATATTAAATTTAATATATTTTCATTTGGAAAGGAATGTTTTATAAAATAAAAAAAATGTATTTTTTATTATTGTGAGGTTTTTTTTTTACATTTTTCTAATTTGTGTTTCTAAATGTTCAATTTCATTGTCTAAACGTTCAGTAAAATATTTTTCGTTGTAGTTTCTGAAATAATATAATTTTCTATTTATACTTTGAAGATAAGTTCTCTGCTTTATTTACAGCATAATTATTTAGAATAGACAGTTATATTTTAAGTTGTATCTAGTTAATATTAGCAATACTATTCGAGTTTAAATATTACCAACATGATAATTTAAATTTTAAAATACACAAAACTAAAAATCTATTGAAATAAAGAAAAATTCAAGAGGGCAATTGAATATCAAATTCCTTTACAGTATAAGTATTAAACAGTGTTAAAGGTTAAAATTCAAAGTAATGGTAGATTTCAGGGGATCATTTACAGTTTGAATTACATCTATTCACACAATTTAGAATGATGTCTGAAATATTTATTTCAAAGGAAAAAATCAAATATTTTTATTAGTTGCATTGTAAATTAAAGACTACTATAATGTGTGCATAGGCTTTGCCCATAATGTTGTTTCCCCAATTTTCAAAATTTCATCTTGAAAGGAAGAACATATTTGAGATTGCAAAAATAAAAATACATTTTATTTAAATATTTAAACAAAGTTTACTTGAATTTAACTTGATTTAAAAGCAAAATTGATTATTAATAAATTATATTTTCTTGAAAGTTTTCTACTTTTGGAAGGTATTTCTTTAAATTGAAGTTTCTATTTCTTTACATTGGCAACTATAAATTTGTAAGCAAAAGAAATTTCATTGTTGGGTTAAAATATTTATTTGAAATCTGCATAAATAATTTTAGATCATCCTATGTTCGTTTGCGTCATTTATGTACAAACACTTGGGTTCATAGTACTACAATTCCCATTGACAAAGAAGAAGAGAGACCTGTGATGTCAAAGGTAAGTTTTATTGTTTTTCTTATTAGACAAATAAAGCAATTCAAAATTATTTAAAATATATTAAAATTTGCTTAATGCATTTTTCATTTAAGTAAAATGTGATTGTTTTATTCCATATAGGTACATTTGCTTCTTAATCTAAGCCAAATTCATTTTAATTTTGTGAATTATAAATTTATTTTTCTTTATGACTGTTTTGTTTTGAGTAAATTTATCAGCTTATTTTTAAGCAGTGAATGTAGAAATTACATTAAGTCTTTTAAAAGTAAACTTAAACATTAAAACATTGTTAGTATAATAAATATATAATATGAAGTGCTAATGACAATGATTTTAGAACAACTTTATGGTTATAAGTAGTCTGTAAAACTATATCTTTCAATTGATCTATTTGTATACTTCTAAAATATCTTTTTAATTTACAGAATAATATTTTAGTTGAATTATTAAAAATATTTAATATGATAATAAATCATATATTCAAAACTCTTCAGAAGTCTCTTAGCTTCGTTCTATTTTAATAGTATTATTTATACATTTGTTTACTTTTTTCTATAGAAGTCATTAGCTTCCTTTATTGATAGCTGATACCAGTTTTGTGTAATTATTAGGTTGGATGTGCCCCCATAAAAGAAGATAAAGAAGCTTTTGCTATTGTACCTGTTTCTGCAACTGAAGTTAGAGACTTAGATTTTGCAAATGATGCCTGTAAAGTTCTTGATTCCATTTCTGGAAATTTGGAAAAGGGTCAAATTATACAAAATGAAAGGAGGTATGTAAATTTGCTGTGCAGAAATGTTTGTAACACATTAATTTACAAATTAAAAAAAAAAAACTTTATCTTTGTTATAATATGCAGATTTTGTTGACATTACGCAGAAAACATTTATGACATTTTTATTTAAGCAGATTAAAACATTTTTATTTAAGCAGAGAAAACATTTATGACATTTTTATTTAAGCAGAGAAAACATTTATGACATTTTTATTTAAGCAGATTTTAGAAAAATGTATATGAAATACTTCTGCATATGTTGATATATATTAATTTTTGACAGTCTTATTTTTTTCATGTTCAAGACTTTTAATTTAACAAAAATTTTTATGTGAACTTAAATTTGGTTAGTGTTATAGTATTGAAAAGTAAATGCATTTTAACTTTAATCTGAGGGTTGTTTTCAACACATTTTTAAAAAATATTTAAATTTATTTTTAAATTTTTTCGCTGTACTGTATGACTGTAGTTTAAAGAAATCCTCTTTGTTATTAGCAGATAATATATAATTTATTTGTTGCAAAAATTATTTTTTGAGTTATTTCTTTTAATTTTATTAAATGTATAAAGCTAAGATTAAATTTTTTTTATAATCTTAAAATATAGTAACTGATTTCCTCATCTTTTAAAAATACAGTTGCTTACTTTATATTTAATGTTTTACATGTGTTTATCATTGAATAATAAATTAATTCATTCATCTTATTGTTTTAGTGTATTTGTTTTAGTTTTGTGATATATCTTGTATTTAAGTTATATTATTGATTTTAATTATTATTCCTTTAGGTTTGTTACACAGCTATTGCAAGAAGTTATTTATTTTGTTGCTATGAAAGAAAATGATCCAAAAAAGCCTGATCCATTAGATTTAGTAGTCTCTCATCCTAATAGAGAGCGACAAAAACTGCTACGAGAACAAAACATTCTTAAGCAGGTAAATATATGAATTTCAGAAATTGAATTTGCTAATACTTTTTCATCTAAAAATATAGAAATCTTTAAAAATAGAATTTCAGATTTATTATTCAAATTTCTTTTTTACTAACTTTAATCTGATGGGAATTCTTTTGATTAGCTCTTGTAATCTAATTTTTTACCTAGCTTGAAATTTAGAATTATTACTTATAATTCACACACACATATATTGTGGCAATATTCTGTCAGTTATTATAGGAATATTTAATATGTGCACTGTTATATAGTATTTATTGATCTTTTCTAATAGACAACTTTTCTGTATATTTTATCAAAAGGATTAGAATTGTTGGTGAGATTTATAAGCATATCTCTGTTAGCTTTATTTTTAGAGGCTATTAAAGATTGTTGTGTAAATTTCACTTATTCAAAACCAGTATTATGATTTTATGAACTCTATTTAATAAATGGACTAAAAAATTATACTTGGTAGTCAATCATTAATCTTTTCCTTTTGTTAGTAGATTATTTATTACTCTGAAACCCAATTTGTAAGTAAAAATTTTTAAGGGTCTTTTTAATTCATTTACAATGTTTCCAGAAAAAATTTTTTTTTCTGATTAATAGTCAATTCTTATCAAAACTAACCAATGTTGACCTTAACTTCCATACTGAAGCAGATGTATTTTTGAGAAATAATTCAAACAGCATTTTGGATTAAAGACGCCATGACTTTTTTAATCAATCCAATTATATTTTAAAAGTCTACTTTTAGATTAATTTTCATATTTCTATAGTTTCAAATTTTACCATAACATTTAGGTTCTGTGGCAGTTCTTTGAAAATTCCTTGTACTTAGTAAAGTAAAAAAATATGTACATGGAAATTTTTGTATTTATTAAGCCATACCTTTTGCATTGTATCCCATTGAATAATATGCATTTAATATAACTGGAATGCATTTATTATAACTGGATAATTATTTAATTCTTATTTGGATAATTTTTTATGAATTGTGCACTCTAACCATTATAAAGCTATATAATAATAGGAATCATCATATAAAATTTTTTTAATAAATATATCAAAAATATAATTTCAAAAATTGTTACGTATTTCTTATCACTGCACTGCATTGTATTGTAGATTTTTACAATCTGTAAATATATCTGATTTTTGATTTTGAAACAATAAAAGAAAAAATCTGATTCTTAAATTTTTGTGGGCATGTGGATCTTGTATATAACAATAATTTTTGATTAATATTTTTAATTGATATTAATGAAATGATAAGCCTGTTAAAAAACTTAAGTATTTTTGTGCTTTAAAGTAAAAAAATATTTTTCATCCAGTTTTTAATGTGCTTCCTGTAGAAAAATAATGTAATCTTTAATTATTTTGCTTTTTTAGCTTTTCAAAATTTTACAAGCACCTTTTGCCGATTGTGGAGATGGTCCAATATTAAGAATGGAAGAACTTAGTGATCCTCGGCATGCTCCTTTTAAACATATTTGTCGTTTATGTTATAGAATTTTAAGGTTGTCGCAGCAGGATTATAGAAAAAATCAGGTACTTATAATAAAACACAAAAATATAATTTTCATTTAATTTATGGTTGCTAAAAAGTCATTTCTGAAATATGTATTCATTACTGAAAAGTATGCATATTTTAATTAAAATTATAGATTCTATATGAAATTTATCCTCTATGAATTTTTTCAATCATTAATTAAAGTGGTTAATAAATTTAATTACTTAATATAATTAATGCATGACTTTTTTAATATAATAATTGTTTCTTAGGAATACATTGCAAAATGGTTTGGCTTCATGCAGAAACAGATTGGTTATGATGTTTTAGCGGAAGATACTATTACTGCTTTGCTACATAGCAATCGCAAATTGTTAGAAAAACATATAACTGCAGCAGAAATTGAAACTTTTGTTAGTTTGGTGCGCAAAAATCGTGAGAGCAGGTTCAGTTTTTCTTAATTTCTTTTAATTGTCATTTTTTGAATTTTTTGTTTACTTGAATATTAAACTATAATTAATTTTAAAATTTTATTAATATTTATGGAATTTTTTTGTATTAAAACATGATATATTACCTTTATATTTGTTAATGCTTATAAAACAATTTAAATGTATAATTACTGTAATCTTATGTAAGAAAACTGTTTGAAACCCCTAAAATTTTTTTGTTTTTGTTTCTGCCAATTTAAACTTATTGTGTAATAGATTTTTTGTCTTTTTCATTTTGCTTTTTCTTGTTCTGTTTTCAACATGTTCAATTTTGAAAGCAATATTGCTAAAGATTTAAAAATTGGAAAACTAATTATTTCAAATAAATGGTAATTTTCCTGATTTTGAAAAAATTTACAATTGGAAAAAGAAATTATAATTATAAAATACTTATTTATTACTGGTTAAAATCTTGAAAAGAATTTTTCTCCTCATTGATGACGCTCATACATTCCTTGGTAAACTTCACCTTATTTGCTGCCACTCGTAAAATGCGATTCAAAGTTAGGCAGCAAATTTGTTGACAAGTTGGATTTACAATGCCGTCGCAATAAACTGTGATATAAATGAAATGTTATCTGACATCATGGATATTTTAAGCCAATGAGAATTGCAATAAAAGAGCATAATAATGATCTCAATTGGAATGAAAAAATGAAGGAAGTTTAGTTGTATTTTGATCTAATTGTATTTTCCAATTATAATTTCAACACTAAAAAATATATTTCTTAGTATTTTATTCTTTATTATGTATGAAAGTGATAAATAAGTCATACAATTTATTCTAACTTGACTGAAGAAACCTCAAATGAAAATAAGTTCTCTGACTTGGTTTGTAATGAAGTCATCTTTGGATCAAAATCCAATTATACTAGCAAAGTCAATTACTGTCTCACTTTTATATATTGTTTATAATTCAAATAAGCATGAAAGTTACACACACAATATTTAATGATATATTGAGAATAATGAAATCATTTTACTTGGATGAAAATAAATACATTTATAGTTTTGTAAGTTTTCTGAAATTCCAATTTTGTTTTAAATATTGATTATTATTGAGGATTTACTTTGTTGCTACTTATAGTAGCTTCTTCATCACAAAATTTCATTGCCTCAAAGTATTAGATGATACTTTATAGCAATTTATCAGCAATTATGACACCCAATGATGAATTCTGATGCTTATACATATATATAATATTTGAAGAAAAAATTCCTTTTTTGATTTATCATAATAAATAAATCATTATTTATGATATTCCTTATTATACTATTTCTGCTTAGAAATCAGCAATCTTTAATTTATCAGTTCTCTCACTGTTATTTCAAACAGTTTACTTATCTTATAATAATATCTCAATGAACTTGTGAATATTTAAATAAACATTTTAAGAAATACTAATATTCTTGTATTATTTTAAATGGCTTACCCTCTGTTTAGTTTACCAAAGGAATTAAAAATCATATAAAATATTACAGTAACAAACTTTATGTATTTTTCCTTTTCTATTTCTTTATTTATTAAATTTTGATTTTCAATCTAACCTGTTGTATGAAATGATTGCAATTTATATGTTTTTTGTGTACTATTTTTTAAACTTAATTTGAGCTCATATGGCATAAAATTTATCTGGGAAAATGGTCTGAGCAATGCATTAATGAAGAAAATGACATTCTTCATTAATGCATTGCTAAAATTTGAATTGCACTTTCTTTGTTGAATAAATTTATTGTTGAAACTGTTGTATAAATGTATTATTAATTTGAATGAATAATTTCAGATAAATTTTTTTAAACCTTAAGGCTTTTAATGTTTTTTAACATTTTTCCATGCAAAGCTTGTTTTATAATAATTATTTTATTGATATATGTATGTGAAATCAATTTGAAAACAAATTTTTATTTAATGAAGTATATCACACTCTTATTTATTTCAAGTTTTGCAGCTTTTACTTGAAAGTTATTTTTATTATTCTTATATGTATTAATAATGATTTTGCATATTGCTCTTATTATAACTGTCTTCAAAAATTCTTAAGAATAATTTTTTTTTAAAAAAAGGAAAATTAATATATACAATCTTTATGTAAAATTATTTATTTTCAAACAGTTTTCTAATTACAAGAATATTTTATCTCTTGGTTATAGGTTTTTAGATTACTTATCAGATCTGTGCATATCAAATAGAGTTGCTATCCCAATTACCCAAGAATTGATTTGTAAAGCTGTGCTGAGTCCTAAAAATTCTGATATACTTATTGAGACCAGGTTGGTTAATAAATCATAAATTTTTTTATGAAATGTATATAAAATCTATTATTATGAAATAATTTAATGTGCAAAAACTTGCTTAATTTTAAAGCCCAGAACAAATTTGTTTTATATCCAAATTATAATTATCAACACAATTTGTTGAAAAGAATGAAAGTTGTCGTTTTTAATAATTCACTTTCTATGTCAGTAGAATGCACATTAGGGCACATTTCACTACTTGGTTAATAGTTTTTAGACAAAGTATGCATGAATATAGTTGCATATTAATGTCATTTAATATTTACTTTTATTCTGTTATTATATATCGTCAGTTTGTCTGGCGATTCACCAATACTTGGCAATCTGACGATTTATATATTCAATAAGCAATGTTTTTACAATGCTCTATAACTAGTATTACACATTTTAATTCCTTTAATATTGTCATTGATTTCTATTTATTTGTAAAACCGTTATTGTGCTTTAAATTTAACCCCTTTTTAAATATGAAATCCTCAATTTTCATCTTTTGTGATTTCTAGAATAATATTGAACAGAACAATCTTACAGTAAATGACAAGTTTTTATCTGTGATTATAAAAATTGAACTATTTCCTTTTTGCTTGTGAAAATATTTGCATGTTATTTTTTTAATCCAGTACAAAACTTAATTTTCAAAAACTTTAAAATTTTAGTAATTTATTACATTTTACATTTCTATATGTGTGGACTAATTTTTGTTATTTTTTACGTACATCTATAGAATGGTAAGGACTCAGTTAGAAGTTGAAGTTGAGGTTGAAAGTACTACTGGAGAAGTTGAACCCATGGTTACTATCGAAGAAGAAGAGGATGTTGTACTGTTTTGGGACAATGGACGTAAAAGTAAAAGTGTGCGAGAACTTGCTTCTGGTGCTGCTGAGGGAAATAAAGAAGATCAGTCTATTCTATCCTATTATCGGTATGAATTAAATAAGTCTTAAATATGAAATGTTTTTTAGTAATTTTTTATTTTATCTAAGTCCAAAATTTATAAATGTCACAACTAAAGGAAATGTTCATTTGAACAGTGTTATTGTTTTAATTGTTTAGTTTTTAATAGATTTTTAATTTGTTAATTTAAATGTGAAATATAACTGAAAAATTTTAATATTTATTTTTAAAATACTCATATGTAAAAAATAATCATGTTTATTATCATGTTTTCTTTGTTTAGACATCAGTTAGACTTGTTTTCAGGAATGTGCCTTGATCGCCAATACTTGGCAATAAATAATTTATCGCCACATTTAGACATTGATCTTATTCAAAAGTAAGTTTTGTAATAATATTATAGATATTGTTAATATCACTTATAATACCTATTAAAAAACTGTTTTGTTTCAGATGCATGGCAGATGAAAATTTACCTTTTGATTTGAGAGCTGCTTTTTGTCGTCTAATGCTACACATGCATGTTGACAGAGATCCACAAGAACAAATAACTCCTGTAAAATATGCACGACTTTGGTCTGACATTACTCGTAAACTTTCAATTCAAGAGTGAGTATTTCAGTTTCTGTTTGGCTATCTAAATCTATTGAATAAATGTAGAATAATACATGCAAACTAATATAAATAACTGATTTATAATTTGTGGTTATTATAATTTTATTTTTTAACTTTTCTTTGTATTTTTAAATACATACTTTTTTTAGTTATGATGCCAACAAGCATCCTGATCCCAATAAGGAAGCTGTTAGAGCAAAATTTGCTCCTACCATTGCATTTGTAGAAGATTATTTGTGTAATGTTGTTGGTCATATGTGGTCATTTGCTGACAGAGAACAGAATAAACTTACTTTTGAGGTAGGATTTGTAATACTGAGTATATTTTTTAAGAGAAAAAAGTTTTCTCCATAGATTGTAACTTAATTTGTTGTAATATGCAATGTTTCTGTTATAAACTATTTGTTCCAGTAAAATATCATTTGCATAAATGATAAAGCTAAAGAATTAATTGCAAGTATTAATTTCAAGAATTAGTTAATAGAACTACCCTTATAAACTAGTTAATAAAAATTTGAAATAAGTGTTAAATAAAATTTGATATTATTTTGACTACATTCCCTTAAAATATAAATTTCCTAGTGTACTATTTGCAAATCATATGGAATTAATTGGATGGGAAATATTTAGTATTTAAAATTCTATGGCTTTATCTTGAAATTGTTCAATACCGTTTTTTATTAATTTTTATGTTTTTCTTTCTCTTTTGTTAGGTTGTAAAGTTAGCAAGGGAATTAATCTATTTCGGATTTTACAGTTTTTCTGATCTTTTACGTTTAACAAAGACTTTACTGAGTATTTTAGATTGTGTACCTGAATCAAGTTTTTTGAATGGCAAACTCACTGCTGCTGATTTAGATGGTAAGAAATAAATTAATAATGTTCATATATGTATATATATTGTTTTTCAGACAAATGTTGTAGCTACTTAGCTTTTCTTCAAGTAAATATCCAAAAACATTTTACCTGAAGACTTATTAGCAATATTATTTTAACATTTTATCCGATTAAAGAATAATAAGAGCAGAAACATTTTTAATGCTAATAATTCAATGTTTCAAATAAAAGTTAATGTAATGTACATGAATATTACTTTTATACTTCTCAATAAGTGATAGAAAATGAATGACATGTGTTTCTGAAACTTTCTTGTTAGATTTTTCTCTTTTATACCATACTCATGTGAAAATATTTTGATGACAAATATTACCTTTAAAACATTTGCTTTACAATGTTTCATGTTAAAAAAGTTTTAAATGTTTATTTTTCTCATTTGATTTTTTTTTTCATTTCTCTTTTAGAAGAATTCAAAACATATGTTACTTAAAAATTACACATTTCAGTTTGTTTATTATATATTTTTTCATGACTCTAGTATTGCATTGTTTAATAAATAAAATTTTTGAACTTTACTCCAATTTTTGACATACGAATAGATCATTCATCTTTAAGTATCAAATCTTGATCAATGATCATGAAGTATACAAATAGATAAATTTTTTCAAGTTCATTGAAGTAACAAATTTTTATATGAATTGAGGAATAATGAAACTTATTGGTCCCAACTTCCCTATAATAATGAAACAACCTAAACTAACAAATGGCAAATATTCTTTTATAATGAAAAAATTTTGTTTTAATTTATATTTATGCAGAAATTTATATTTATTTATGATGTGTAACAAGCTCATAACTGAACGAAAATGTTTGAATTAAAGAAATTATTAAAAATAAATCCATTGAATAGAAAAATTGGAACATTAAAATTTCATTGTATGTTGTAGGGGTTTTTCATGTTGCTTAATTCTTGTTTGGCACATGGCTATAAATTGCTGGGAGAAAAAATTTGTAATACCATTGAAGACCAAGTTGGGTTGTTTCATTTTCTATGAAGCTTGCTTTCAATTAGCTTTTTAAAATTAAATATATTGCAGAAAAATTTATTTCAATAAGAATATGAAGAGTTGTTGTATTGTGTACTAAATATTAATAATACATTGTTTATAACTTTGCAATGCTTTTAAGCTGTATTTTTTAATCTTGAGTGTATAAATATTTTAATATTTGGGGTAAAATTTTTAAGTTAGATGTCTTTAATAAACATTTTAATTGAATCATATAAAATTATGTTCAGAATTTTAAATTTATTATGACATTTTATGGCTGTAGTGTAATTCTATAGAAAATAGTTTGAAATTTTAACTGTTCATAATATTTTTATGTAGTATCAGTTATTTCTGTTGATATTTTTATTTTTAATATTTATTTAATGTGTTATTCTTCATGCAAAAATACAATAAAAGCTAATTTTTTAAATATAAGCTTTTAAGTGAAGTTAACATAATTTATACACATAGTTAAAATTATTTTCCAAGCTGACGAGGAGGATGAGCCATCAGAAAAGGAAGTAACAGAAGTAAAACCAGGTGATACCAGGGTCCTGAATTGTTTCTTAATATTTATTTAGATTTGACTTTTGGTTTTGTAATTTTTTTTTTACTTTTGCTTTTGTAATTTATTTATATAAATAAAATATGTTTAAGTAAATGATGGTTTTCTGATTATTATATTCTGGGATAAAAAATATATACAAGATATATTTATGGAAATTATTTTGATAACTTCAAAGATTATAATTTTTTAATAAATGTATTATATTTCTTATTTGTGAAATAATTTCCAGGCAGCTATTTTAAATGAAATTAACATTTTACAGTTGTAGTTTCTTACTTTCTTATTTTGTTAATCATCTGGCTTTTTCTAATCTCCTCTAATAAGATTAAAAAATGCTCAAGTTTTACATAAATTTTTTAAGTAACTTTTTTGAAACATTTTTTGCATAGTTCAAAATTTTAAATTTCAGTTAAAATTTCAATTTAATAACATAAATAAAAAGTATTACATTCCAAACTAAAAGTTTTGTTTAAAAATAAAGGTTAAAAATTTTTTTTATTAGAAATTGCTTTCTTAACACTATTAGTGATTTTTATTAACTTTTTAGCCCGAGGTGGAGTTTTAAAATCCATTGGAGACATGGGAGCAGTGATGACAAATATGGTTTTAGGTACTTCTGGCATGACAAAACAAGTCAATGCAACTATGCAGAAAAAGGCTTCTATAACTGGTGCAGAAGATACCTTAGTGATGGACACAAAGTTAAAAATTATTGAGATATTGCAGGTTATTTTTAGACTTTTTCTATATGCAGACTGGTTTATTACTTGTTTCTCCATGATAATTAATATGTTTCTTTTGTGCATTTATATAAATATTTTTCATTTATTTTTAGTTTATATTAAATGTACGTCTTGACTATCGAATCACTGGCTTACTCTCTATATTTAAACGGGAATTTGATGAAAGTCAAGATAAAAATACCACTGAAGAAACCTTAACTATTGGAGAGAAAGGTAGATTACTGCTTGAATAATAGTGTAATTTTAAAAAAAAATATGTATATTTTATGTAAACAAATATGTTTATTTTAGGCCAAATGAAAAAAGCTATTATTTATTTAAGGCTCATATTTACAAAATAAATAAATTTTAATTTTATTGCTCCTTACAAAACAATAGTTGTAACATAAAATTCTGTAATATTTGTATAGGATTAATAGAAGAATGCTAAAGTGTAAAGTAATATCTGTTAATGTTTGGCTTTTGTATTGCATTAATGGCTGCTGTAAACTAATAGTTTAATCTGTTAAAACAAAATGTTGAAGCTTATAGTCATGTTCCTTATTATTACAGTGATTTGTCTCATAAATATTTTGATTTATGAACTCAATAATAAAATAACATGTATATAGAAATTCTCAGTTAATTTTTCTCATTTTTCCTACTTTCTAGTTTCATGTTTCTTCTGTAAAACATTGCCTGTATTTTATTTATACAACACACACACATAAGTATATGTACAAAAAAATTATATTTAATGTATAGTATTAGTTTACTTTATCCTTAGTTTTAATTAAGTGATTAGAGGACAAGTAATCTTTTTTGAAGACATGTTGAAATAGAAATTAGTCATAAATTCATTATAATCAAATTACCGTATTTTCCTTTATATAATCCGCGGATTATGTGTTAAAAAAGTTCTGAATTTTGTTGTACGTATTATACGCCACCGCAAATAATCTGAAAAACATTTTTTCACCAGAAAAGTTTGCAATAAAGTTTTGAAAGAAATGTCGCTTATGTTTCATAGAATAAATAATAGATGGCAAAAATACTCTGTTGACTTATTTTAACTATAATCAGCTTTGTCCAATTACGTTCAAGAGCGAATTCTATTCTAAACGGTTATTAAAGTTATTTCGTTAACGTAATTTCACATTCTATCTTGACCTGAACTGTTTCACTCTGAAAACATTCAAATTCATATATTGTCATAGGGAAGTGAAAATTATGAAGTTAGAGAGGAAATTTTAAATTGAAAGCTATAGGGAAGGCAAATGAAATAAATGTTGACAAACATGTAATGTAAGGTGAAAAACAAAGCAGGCAGGGTACTAAAGAAAAAAAGTATTCCATGCACAGTTAAAAAGTAATCCATTTCTTTCATTTAACTATTAACGAAACAAATATAGTTTATTTTTAAAATTTGTCTAACCTCATTTTAAAAGCTATTAAAATCTAAAAATCAATAACTTTAACTAGAATCTTCTCTGACATTAATTGATATCATTCTTTCATTTCAGTTAATTGTACTTTGCGTTGAGGTGGATTCAAGCAGATCTTTATCATTATAAATGTTTTTCTTTCTGTAGAATTTATTATATTTTTAATTATAAGGAATATTTTTTTATTTGGCACTAAATTTATCAGCAGTATAAAGGTTCGATAATTTGTCAGAAAAAATTACCGTGGATAATGCGACCCATCTTTTTCTTTTGCTCGAATAAAGGGGCTTGCAGATAATATGCCACTGCGGATTATATACAGGAACATATGGTATATCAAATTTATTTATTTATTTCATAACAGAGTGCAGCTTTTTAAAAATTTGTATTCATCCTTTATATGTAAATTATTGAGCATAATTTGAATATGCTGCAGAATGTAAAATTAGGTAAGCAAATTTATTCAGAAGTTAAAATTTGAAAAATTTGCATTTCACATTGTTACACTTGTCAATGACTATTATTGAAAATAATTACCTATAAAGGAATATTTAAGATGTTTAGCTTTCATCTTAGTGTCATGATAATCTTTTATTGAATTATGTATCTTGTGATACTGGATTATCAAAGTTGCCTTTATCTGATTTATAGTTCTGAAATGAATCAATCAAACTGTAAATATTCAAGAATGAAAATTTTTCCTCTTTATTTTTCTTTCATAATGCTGTTAAAGTACCAATATTCCACAAATAAAAATCATTTAATTAATTGAAAAGCTAATTTTAATTATCTAAATGTGCGTTTACTCTTTTTCTTTTCCTAGCTGTTGAATTAATTTTTGACAAGATTCATTATGTTGCATATTTGATTATTTTTTAATGCATTTATATGTGTTATGTTGCAATAGGTTGTACCTTTTTATTGCTGCCAGCGACTTTTGTCTGTTACTTTTTAACTCTTTGTAATAATTCCTAAGATTTGTACTGTTATTACAAAGATTAAAATTTGTTTTCTTCTCTGTACTGTTCGATTTTATACCTATATTTATAATTGATTAGAAAAAAGGAATATACATAGCATTTTTTAATAACTTGAAAAATTACTTTATTCTGAAATACTGTGTTCAGAATTGTTTCTGTATATTTTTTCATTTTCAAATTGTGTAAAAGATCAATTAGTAATGATAGTGAATATATTAGATTTTGTTGAAAATTGATATAGGAATATCAGAATATTTCACATTTTACTGCACTTTATTTTTTCATTTTTGTTTATTTTGATTTTATGCCATTTTTATATATTTGTAAAGCCTCAGTTTTATTTTAAGTAATGTAATAATTTTCTGTGTTTTTCAAATCTCAATTGTCTTGAATATTTCATTGATATCAATGATTTTGAGATATCAGAAGTCATTTTAAGGGGAAAGGACTGAAATAAAAACAATGCATTTTAATATAATTTAAAAAAATTACTTTTTATTTTATATAAAATGAAAAGTAGCTGAAATAAATTTGTTCAGTCTTTAATTAAGTTACATTCTTAACCTTTTAAGTCTGGTGTCACCGTTTAAAAAAACTGCTCCTAGGACGGCGTGAAAAGATGACATTTCCTACCCCGTTCACCGAAAGGAGAGGGTCATTTTCACCCCATTTAAGTAGTGCAGTTTTCACCGTGACGAATCTTTATCTTTTGATGGAGGTACACTGCGCTAGGTCTGCCGTAATTCTCATGAAAATGTAAATGTTTATACCATAAATACTATACTTATCGACAAACTATCTATTTTTTTCTATTCGTTGTTTTACATACCACATTAAGAGATGTTATAAGAATTTTAATATAATATGTATGCATTTGTGAAACAAATTTAGTCTGTTTCAAAAACTATAGGGAGTATATTAATTTATTACAGAGAATTTTCTGAAATAATTATTTAAAATAATTACAGACTTCTTTAAAGTAATGAATTTGCAATTAGTTATAATAAAAATTGATAAGCAATAAACTAACTGAATATTTCAAAAACATTCCTAAAAGCAGCCTGCCTGATATTAAAATATGTAAATAAAGATATTTTGAACAAATATTTCCTTTTATGAGTAAGTACAAGCAAATTTCCAAAGTTGCGTTTGAAAAAGATTAAAAGTAATCTGTATGTTAAACACAGAAATGATTTCAGTTTTCTTTTGATTTAAGTATTTTTTATAACAAATTTCTATATTGAATGGATTAAAATATATGTATTTTTATCTTTCACCTTTAAGGAAAAAACTTAAAAATGGAATTTTCCTTTCTGTGTGTTTCTTTAACTAAGTATGAAACGTTTTGCACAATGAATGTAGCCAGACGACTCTTGAGTTTCTCCTTTATGTGTGGCATTCAGGTTGATTGTTTAATAAAATTACATTTGTCATACAATAAATAGTAATATTCAGTTCATTTCTCAATGACTGAGAACTTGAAAATGTTGATTCAAATAGTACATTCCAAAATATACTCATATTAATCTCAGAAAATATTTTTATAAAATTCTTATCAGAACATTAGCAACTAATCATTAGCTTTATATTTGGAATAAATTCTTATCTTCAGTGTTTTAAGCTTTTATAAAACTATGCTTATTAAATTATTTTTAAAAACCAAAACCGTGATTAGTTTAATTTTACACAGAAATTAAAACTTCAGTAAAAGAAAGACTGACACAACTAAAAGGCAACTTTTTTAAATATCTACCGCCATCTCAATTTATGGTTGGAAGTATTTTTATTTTTCTGTTTATTTTATTTCTACCTGCATGTTTTTGTTGTGAGATTAAAAAATACAATGTGGTCCTGGAATTTTTAAAGTTTAATTCCCCACTGTTTTCTTTTTTAGTAATATATTTTTTGAATATCACTCTTCCTTTGAATTCCAAGTTCTTCAGACATGATACTGCTCCTTTAAAGATTTATTTAAAAAATCGTTCGTAATTTCCATCAAGTTTTGGTTTATTCTTATTGTCTGTAAAATGTAAAGCTCTCAATACATTAAAAAAATCTATCACTGGACATAATTTTTCTAAAAACAGGAGTTTCAATCAATTCATCTGTCGACCAATAATCTTTGATATTATCTTTATCTATATGACCTATTAAAAGAATAATTCCTAAGAATTTTTTAACTCGGGTGCATCAATGTTAGTCCACTTTGTTCCATGTTTTCTTTATTACTTCCCGGATGTAATTCTAATATTTGGGAAGCATATCTATTTGTTTCATCTGCAATAAAGTTTAAAATTTCTTCTGAAAAAAATAAATAAAAAATTCGTGCTCGTCAACTAAATCCTTTATTGTCTCAGAAATACCATAATTCCCTGTAAATTTAAAAATGATAGGCTTATCATCTGCTTTAGCCTTACGCCAATTAAAATCAAATGGTACAGAGGAATTTGCTTCATTATTGCCATCAAAAAAACTAATATCCTTGCAGTCAGATTCATCACAGAAATCAGAATCACTGTCTGCAAAATTTTCTTCTAATTCTTCCAGTAAAATAATTTTTTCATCAGTCAACCCTTTACGATGTGAAGCCATCAAAAATATTTTTTCTAGCGACGAAAAAAGTAACTGATTACAATGAAAAAATTTGCTAAAGTGAGGATGAATATGCTTCCCTTTTAAAAAGAGGAGCCAATAAAAACCGTTTTTCACCAAAATTCCCCACTCAGACAAGTCCCCAATTTTACTACTTTCACACACAAACGAGCAGCAATTAAATCGCTCTCAACTGCCCGAAGAAATTTGAAAAAATTCCATGGTACAACTATTGTACCACAGCTGTCTTCTGAGACACTTTCGTGGTAAAACAGTTGTATTGCCGGGACAAAAAGGTTAAAATAGAACTGGAAATTCCTTCAAATTAGTGGATGTGTTAAAAACTAATTCCCTCTTTCTTTTATTATTAAGCTTTTTGCATTAATGTGATGCTGCATTGCTTTATGTTTGAAATTCGATTACTAAATTAAGGTTGAAGTATTACCTTAACTATTGCATAATCACCTTAATAACCCGGAATTATAAATAATTAAATTAGTAAAATAATTTGACTCTGAAATCAACATTTGGGAGGTTTTTATTTTTTCTTTAAAATATCTGTGGTATCTGAAATTTGATGTTTATGCATAGGATGCTTTATTTTTCTTCCCAGTGATTTTAAAATTTAGCAGTTTATTAATATTTACACTAGTATTGGTTATCTTCAATTATTTTGAGGTCCACCATTATGCTTGGGAGTCATGGGGTATGTTAGCATTACAGAATTTATGTAATGAATATTCAGCTTAAATGTCATAGTATCTGTCATTAATTAGTATAACAACAATCAGAAATGTGTAATATTTATAATTTTAAGCATATCAAACATATTTTATCTTTTCTAACTTTTTTATTATAATGGTTTAATCTTTTACATTACTGAGTGTATCCCTGTTTATTTCATTTCAAATATTATTGATTTATCCTGATATCATTGGGCCGAGCTGGCAGCTGAATGGTTAGCGCTTTTGCCTTCGGTTCAACAGTTCGTGGGTTCGAATCCCACCTTGGGCATGCCGAGCTGGCAGCCGAATGGTTAGCGCTCTTGCCTTCGGTTCAACAGTTCGTGGGTTCGAATCCCACCTTGGGCATGGATGTTTGTAGTGGTTCGGAATCCACTTTAAACCGTAAGTCCCGGTCTAATTAGCCCTCGTGTGCAAAAAATGACCGTTGAGCGACAAACAAACCAAACCCACCTTGGGCATGGATGTTTGTAGTGGTTCGGAATCCACTTTAAACCGTAGGTCCCAATCTAATTAGCCCTCGTGTGCAAAAAATGACCATTGAGCGACAAACAAATCAAACCTGAAAGCATTGGATATCAAGTTATGTATTGTTTCAATTTGAAATATACCTGCATAAATATGTTTTATTTAATTTATGGAAAGATTTAGTTTAAGTAGTTTTCTAACATGTAGAGTGTAACTTTCAGCCTCACTTGTTACCAGAATTTCTGGAAAGGAAGTTTATTGTAATTATTGTTAATAATTGATATTTTGTGCTATAAAATACAAATATTAATTTCCAAGTTATTGATTTCAAAATTTTTTAATGAGATTTTACATGTATTATTTCATGGATATTAATTCTTACTATAACAATTTAGTTAAGTATATCTATTTTTTAAGGATTTCATAATTTTTTTTAAAAAAAATTATAACTTTTTAAACTATGTTGTTTATGTTTAATTCCTATAGTAAGTATATGATAATAATCATTCTCAAAGTTGGTTATACTTTTGAAGTTTATCATTTTGAAGCTCATAAATTTGTTGTTTTTAACCATTAAAACTAATTTTCTTCCTAATAAATTTTTATATTATGTTTCTTTTTTCCCCCAATTATTAGGTATTGATTTGGAAAGAATCAGCTATCACGCTGAGTCAATATTCGGTGGAAAGTGAGTAAATTCATCTAATACTTGTATAATGTATTTGTTGATTATTTGACTTTTTACTTGAAATCTTAGAGCTATTTTTATTTTCTATATAAATATTGAGACTATCATTTTATCTTAAAATATTTATAAAAAAAATTGTGTACTATTTTTGTGTAACCATAAAATAACTGAAATATGTTTGCTTCAATTAAAATTTTATAATTTCAGCAGAATACAAATTAAGACTTTTGTTTATATTGCTTCATATTAAGCATTTGTTATAAAATTACATTTCTCATTAATGACAAAAATATAAAATTTTTATTGATCATTGCATTTTATAAATCATGGGAAGCAATTAGTTTGTTGATTGAAAAATGGGCCAATTGAATGTTATAAATTAGTACATATATTTCTGTGCATATTTAAAGTTTTAAGTACATTATATTTTTTTAATTATAAATAATCAAAATTAGTTGCATAGAATTACTAATGTTATCCAGCTTTAGAGAAAAATTTGTTTCTTCACATATTTAATATTTTCTAAAGTTTGTATTAGTGAACTAACTTAAAAATTTTAAATTATTTATCATTATAATAATTTTTACTAACTGTTAGACTAAACTAAATTTTTGTTGCTATTTATTTTATTTTTAAAAATTACTTATATGTGATAGCATATATTTTTCTTTAATATTCGCAGCTTGTCTTTACTTGGACCTTGTGCCATTAAAACCAACCAACCAACTTTTTTTTAATATTGTTTATCTGTTATATATTTACTTAAAACATAAGATTTCAAAAAAAAAATTCTGGAAAAAATCAACTTATCCTATAGACTAATATAATAAAAATGTATATAACTTCTATATAAAATCTATAAAATGAAAAATGTATGTAAGAAATACAAAAGTATAAGAAGTTTTGTGTTTAAATTTGCATTGATTAATTTGCGTATTGATTTTATTTGTTATTTATTCTTTACATAATTTCAATTTTTGCAGTACTCTTTAACAACTTAAGATCTCTGCCAATAATTTTTATTTTGATTTAATTATATTTTTATCTAAGAAAAATGTTTGAAATTAATAAATTAAGTTCATGTGTCTTATGATAAATAAATTAGTGCAAATTCCAATGAAAAAATAATACAGAAAAATTAGTGCTACTGTTCATTCAACTCTAAACTCCTTGTAACTCCTGGAATTTTTCATTGACTTCTGGAAAAAAATAACTTGTGGAAGTTTTGAATTTCTTTTTTAGGGATTTTTTTAATTTCAATTTCTTAATTTATTTTACATTATTTATTTATACTTTATTAAATAAATGTATAACTTTTTTTAAAAAAACACATTGAAATGGATTATTAAATATTTTTAATGTAATGGATATTAAATTTTAGATTCACCCCAAGATATAAGAAAAACTAAAAAAACCAATTCGAGCAGAATTTTAAGTGATTACTGAGGGTGCATATTTGCCAATTAGTACATTTTGTCAATACAATGTATAATTTTTACTTGAATTTAAAGGGTGTATGGCTGTGTGTAAAATGCATGACTATGCAACCTTTTTGTAAGGTTCTTTTAAAATATAAATTTCTCCAATTCCTTCTTGTTTCTTGAATGTCATTGACTAGTGATCATAAAAAATGTAGATTATAAACATACATAGAGTTTTAAGCATATACATGAGTTTTTCAATTTCTAGATAAAGAAGAAAGTGATATATATTGTTTAAGGTCATAACTTAAATGTAATCATTTTTTTTATTCTATGATCAATTTTCATCCATTTTTAATTTAGTTTCATAAATTAAAAATGTACATTGATAAATAAATAATCATTAAATATTTATCACATAATTTAGTTTCATTAAATTATGTGATAAATATTTAATGATTATAAGTCCTTTTAGAAAATGTTCAAACTAACATGAAAGCTGGTAATGCTATCCATTTTCATCCAAATCCATGCATTTTCAATAGCTATGCCATTAATAAAGACATTATATACAAAAAATAACAAAATATTTTAATACATTTTTTATAAGAGAAATGTATCTTTTATTTGTTCTGTTTGTTCATCAATACAGCAAGTTCGGATTATTTTATCAGTATATGTGCACGGGACTGTCTTTGACTTCAATCATTGCATTCCTCTCCCATATCATGTACAAGGACATTTAAAATATGAAGAAAATGAAAATGTGACAAATCATATTTACTTGTAGCTTGCTTTTGCTTGAACCATATTGGAATTGAAAAGCCGTTATGCATGGTACATAAAAAAGTTTTGGCTAAAAAAGCATGAAACTGCCAAATTTAAACATCTCAATTCAAAACTTACTTTGCAATGAAAAATAAATAAATAAAACTGTGTATGACTTTTGATATCAAATTAAAAAAAAATTGACTTTGAGAACTTTGTTATACTGAATGAAAAGTATTTACTGTCTTTTGAAGCATCTTGTTTAATAACAAAAAAAAAAAGAAAATATTCAGTTTTAAAAGTCTAATATTGCAGGGCTGCTATTAGGATATTCCAAATTGCTCATTGCAAAAAATACTAAAGAATTATTAAAATTTTATTATCCAATGATACTGTTTCTAAATTAGTTTAGGATTTTAATAAAGTTCAACATTAGCAGCTAATAACAGGGTTAAAATTGGTCCTTAGTTTGGCATCTATCAGGATTAATCAACTTGGCTCAATTATTAACAGATGTTAGATATGTTTTGAAGGATGTAATAACAAACAATTTTTGTTTTTCCACCCTTTGGATGAATACATCAAAAGAGGTGACATTTGCAAAAATTAATCAATTTGCCTCTAAAGTTAGCTGTGAAAATATCATTATTTGTCTAGAGGGTGGTTAACTAATGGTCTGTGGAAAAATTGTGTTTCTAGGAAAGTGGAAGGGAACATAAAAGATTTAAAGTTGTTGTTCATCAAGTGGACTTGGCCAAAAAATCAGTAAAAATGAAATTATTTTTTTCCGCTGCTGAGAAGAAAAATCTAATCTTAAAAATTTATTTCATAACAAGTTAGGGCTACAAAAAATATTATTTGAGTGACATATTTGTAAAATCAAATTAACTAAATTTGCCACTTCTTAGAAAAATCCAAAAAAAAATTTACACTTTTATTAAGAAAATACTATAATAATAGACATGATGGAAAAGATTTCATTAAATATTTGTTGCAAGAACTAAATTCTAGGGTTGAAAATTGATTTTTATTTAGAATCCTTAGAAAATTTTTTAATAGATGTTGGAAAAGAATTTCCAAAGAATTTTGAAACACGGCCATAAACTTTTATTTACTTTTTTTAAAACATTTATTTATCTGAAGTAAAATTTATTCAAGTAATTTATTTTTATTAATTATAATCTTGATTTTTTTATTTATTTAAAATTTTCACATTATTCTGTTTTTAAAGTTAAAATCTTTAAAATTAAAATTGCTAATCATCTAAAACTACAGTTGTATATTATGGTACAAATAAAGATCTGATAGTTTCTGTCACTCATTTATTTGATTTGTACTGGACTCCCGCAAAATTTTTATAAATATTGTGGGACTCCCACATTTAAAAGCTTGGGAAACTGATCTAATCTGTGTAAAATATAATTTTCTAAAAAAATTTGTAACTTCAGAAAAAAGTTTAAATTATTAGAACTTTTTTTATGGTTTTGAATTTATATAAAAGACTATTTTAATCATTTTTATTTAAATTTACCATAAAATTAATAAATTTTTTGGAATTTATGGGTAGTTGATATTTTTGCTATTCGCTCATCCAACTTCCATTGAAAATGGATTTTCTTTAAATAGCGATTTCATAATAAAAAATTTTAAATATAGCTAATAGTGTCATCAAAATATCTGGTACTAAATGCAAGTAAAATATTTAGCAAAGATCTACCTAATTTTTTGGTTGATCTTGAGCAAAAATATCAATTATTTTTGTATGATTAAAAGAAAATGAGACATAATAGTGTAAAAAGTTAATGTTTTGTTGCAATTTTAAAGACAAGAATATTCAGAAAGTTATAAAAATGAACTTGAAAATTCTATGGTAGATTATATTGGGGAAGTTGAAAGATCAAGCAAATTGTTATTAAAATAAATTGTTAATAACATCTGATACTAAATGTGAGTCAATGTGTAATTTGAAAGAGAATATTTAAGTTAATATATTAAATTAACAGTACTGAATTATTAAATAAGTAAAAATTTTGAATAATCATATGCATTGACTAAGTACTTTAAGAAAGATACTGAAAATTATAATGGAGGAGTGATACTTTTTATTAAGTAGTTATGATTAGGAAAAGAAAGAAAAAAGTTGTTAATGAAACTCTTAATGCAACTAATAATATTTTCTCAGTTTTATTTAAATGTAATGAATTTAATAGAAAAAGTTTTCAGGAATCCTTTATACTTAGAATGAATTAGTAAAAAAGAGAAAGAGAATAACAAATAGCAAAACTTAAAAAATAGTTATTATAATACATAATAGTTAAGTAATTAATTAAAAAAAATTTAAATAATTAAAGGAAATTATCTTTATTGCTAGAGACACATTTAACTTCTTTGAAGTAATCAGTAATTTTAAATCTAACTGAAATAAAAAATATTCATATTAGTTTGCAAATCATTCATATTTGTTTAAAAATGATAGGTAGATTAATATTTCTTAAGTGTGTGTACATTGGCATCCCCTGGAAAAATTTGGTGATAGATAGCTTCTTAAAACATCTGGAATTTGTTTCTTGAAAATCTTACAAACCTTGTAATATTATAAAAAATTATAAAATATTTTTAAACAAAAAAATTTAAATTGAGTTATAAATTGGATGTTAAGAGTTTACTCATCTGTTTATATTTCATTCCTCATATCCCGTATAATATATATAAATTTTGCCTTTTATAATTTTTCTCTGAAATGTTTGCTTATTTATTTTTGATTTCATTTTGCAAATTTCATAATTTTTATTTTTTTAAAATATAGTTCTAATAATTCTAAAAAAATCTTTTGGAAAAGTGATTAAATTACTTACTAAAATTAAATAAATCGTTCCACCTTTTTATTTGATTTATTTTTTATCAGTTTATTGACTTAAAAACCAAATAAATTGGTAATTTGGTTTTTATCATTAGAAAAGATATTGAGTAATTGTTTTTATTTATTTTTATTTTTAGAGATGATTGTACGGAAATTGATTTAGATGGACAAGGAGGACGTACATTTCTGCGAGTTCTGCTTCATTTGACTATGCATGATTATCCACCTCTTGTGTCTGGAGCTTTATTGCTATTGTTTAGGCATTTTAGTCAACGGCAAGAAGTTTTGCAAGCATTTAAACAAGTATTTATTATTTTACATAATTTTTTTTCTTTTGCTCCAATAGTTAAATTTGTTGCTGTGATTTTAAGTTTTGCTCAATTTTCAAAGTTTTTATGGGTTGCAATATTTTTTAATTATAAAATTATAATTTTGTACTATTGACCTTTAAAAAAATAGAATTAACTACAAAACTCTTGTATTAGATATACAATTCATAGTTTCAAATTAGGCTTTGATTATATTTAGTGCACACGTGCTGTATAATCCAGAGTCTCAAATTTTATGATGAAATATTCCGAAGATGACATAATTGTGACGTAATGCCGTGCAAATATGTTGTAATTCTGATGTAATAAATTCGTTTTTGAAAAACTTTATGTATCTAAATATTAAATTTAAACCTGATAAATAAATAAAGAGTGTGAATATATATTTTTGAAATAATAAGATTTTTAAAAAAAATTAAACTTTAGAATAGAAAATGAAACATTAGAAAAGTTATAATGTAACATTAGAAAATACGAATATTTTCCTTTTTCATTTCAGAAATTATTTCGGAAACAAATGCAAATAAGGAAAATATGGGAACTTCTTGAAAAAGTAAATAGGAATTCTAAGAAAATCGATTATTTAAAGTAATGAAAAAGAGCAATACAACCTGGAATTTAAGTATCCAAAATGTGAAGGAAATTGTGAAACACACTAAAAAAATTCTTTTGAATTTTCCTTGAATTAAATTTCTAATAAAATGCAAAAATGGAACAAAATGTTCTGAATCTCGTTGTGATGACATAAACACTTGGATTGTCAAATTTGAATTTTCAACATAAATTCTTATTGGCCTTCATCTGTATGACATAATAAAAACCAGGTTGCCAGATAAAAAAGAAAATCCGCCAAAAACTCACCAAACTCAGAATTTGGCATCCTGGATTATATGGCACTCGTACCATATTTAATTTGTTGCATTAAAAAATAGTTCTCTGGGGAATATGGTGTATGGGACAGAATTTCTCAACCTAGTTCTGTAATTTTTTGACAAACTTTTTCTTGGCCTCTTTCTTGGATTGCTCTATTTAAATTGTCTAGTTGCTGACAATACTTTTCTGAATTAAGCTTTTTGTTCAATTTTAATGCTAATGATTTTTGTAGGTAATCCTATTTTCATTTCCAGTTATTATATATTCAAGAAGGGCTTGATTTTGTTCCGAACAAGTAGAGATAAGCATGTGATGGCTTGATCATCAATATTCTGCTGTCATAATTCATGTGGAACCCATCTTGAATATTTCCACTCTAAACCTACCTTCTGAATATGGTCTGAAATGGTTTGCTGAGATGAATTAAGCTTTCTGCAATTTCGGATTTTGTCAGAAAATTATCTTACTCTAACATGGTTTTAATAATGTCATTAATGAATGGATTGAACTTTCTGGTATACCTAATATTTAATATTGCAACATGAATCTGGAATAAAAAGTAATCATTAAATTTTTATTCAAACCAATATAAATGTAATTATATGGTTACAATTACATTTTTTATAAAGATTATGAATACCTTATGAATTGCTATAAAAGGTAATTAATTCTAAATGTTTATTAATTGCATCAAATCGCTTCTCAAATATATATGTGTATAGCAATTCATATATTATATGATGAATTTATTATTCAGTAATTAGTTTATTATATGGTGAATGAAAAGAATATATATGATTTCTAACTTATTGTGCTTGTCAATTATTCTTTAATAGTGCACACTGCATATTACCTCAAGACAAAAAGTTATTGATATTTGTTATGTATTTAATTTACTATCAAACAATTAAAATGAGTGATCTTGCTGACATTTTAATTTTGTTTCTGAATTTATGTTTTCCTAAATATCCCTAAATAAATATACATATAAGGAAAAATATTGATAGTTAATTATTTCTTTTTATATAAGCATATATTATAAAAAGATCAAAATTATTTCTTAATAGGTACAACTCCTTGTCTCTGCTAGTGATGTGGAAAACTATAAGCAAATAAAAAGTGATTTAGATGAGTTAAGATTACTTGTGGAAAAATCTGAGCTTTGGGTCTTCAAGTCCAAAATGGAAGAGGTTGCCAAGAAGAAAAAAGCAAATGAAGATGATGGAGAAGGAGATTCAGACCGGAAGAAAGTATCCAAATCCAAGAAAAAGAGTAATTTAGTATGTAATTTTGGGGCAATTCATATCTATTATGGCTTCTTTATATGTATTAGACAAATGTGATTTTGAATTGTATCAGTTACATTAGTGTAGTAATATAATAGTTACATTATGATTAAAATTGTAATGTTGTAGCGATGTAGGTAAGGTATGTGTGTGATAAATCCTTATGATAATTTTTATAAGCTATGCTTGCACTATCTTAATAATTTCTTTCTCACTTGTTTTCTCTTGTGAAAAAGAAGTTCTACTTCTCATTTTTCTTTCTTGTAAAAACTAATGAAATATCTTTTTATGTGGAACTTTAATCTTATTAGTTTGTTTAATCTTGGAGTATAAGTTAAAGAGAAGTTTCATCATGAAAAAATTTTATAAGTCTTTTAAAAAAAAATTTTCTTTACAAAAATGAAATTTTGCTAAAGAACTTACTTGAGTTTAGTATGAAAAAATATAATAAATGTGTACTATTTTATGATTAATTTTTAAATTAATATTTTACAAAATATGTATTAATTGTAAGGACTTGTTTAAAATGTCTTAATATATAAAGAGATTTTAACAAAAAATTTGAAAATTTGCTATCAAAATAGAACTTTGTTGGTAGACATTAAAGGTTATAAATATATATTTCAACTGAACATTATGTTAGGGGCTTGAATTCATATCCATTTTGTAACATATACACATTGGAAAAATAGTATTTCCAAGAATAATTTTGATTAGAATTTTAAAATTTGAAATGTGAGAATTCAGGTTAGAGTAACTTTAATTACTTGATTTCTACACAATTCTTTTTATCATAGGACTTAGGCCCTGCTGCAAATGAAGGATCTGCTATTGATTTGGATATTGGACCTCCAGTTGATCCAGTTCAGAATAAAAATTACAAAACAATTCAGCAGGTATACAATTTAGGCTCATGTGTGTGTGTTTTTTTTATTTGGTTATCATATATTAGAAATATTTGAAGCAGCAAATAATCTCAAGTCTATATTAAGATGGTTTTTTGCCTTACAATTTTTTTAGTTGACTTTCAAGTTGAGAAATTTAATTTTGACAGTTTTAAATGGGAAATTGACTCTTTTTTTCTATTTTTATCAGTTCTGAATTTTTTCTTTATATCCTGTTTTTTAATTTGTGAGCTTTATGACTTTTCTTATTTTAAAATTCTAATAGCACAATGCTACTTTGGGCAGTTTTTGTGATTTATTGTATTAAAGCCTTTTTTTTATTAGTATACATTAAGATAAGCTAAGATAAATTGAGAAAAAGATGTCAAATGGAAGTATTACCTCAAACTGTGGACATATTTATTAAGTTTGATTCTGTGTCTCTTGCATTCTACTCAAATTTTTAAATTCTTGTTATAATTCTAGTAATTACTTATTTAAATACTTTCATTTGCTTTTCTTTACCAATATAGCTGCATGCTTGCATCAAATACTTTACTGTGTGAAAACATTTCAAAATCTTTAAAAATAATGTCTTTATTATTTAGTTTCTAAAGTTATTTATTAGTGCTGCATTTATATATTAATGCCCATTATTTTATTGCTTATTAGCTCAGAAGGAATTGTTTAATTTGTTCAGAATATCAAAAAATTAATGATTTTATATGGTCAGTGAAAGTTAATGAATTAGTCTGTGTTTTATTCAGTGTAACTTGAAAACATAACATGCAACTTAAAATTTTATTTAGTAATATTTAATATATTTACTGCATTATTATTTAAAATAATCTAAACTAAATTAACTTTAAATTTGTACTGCCAAAATCAAAATATTCATCTAATGGAAACTTTATTAATTTTGTTAGAAGTTGTTTCATTGTGGGACTATCTTTATGCAATTGTAAATTAATTGTTAATGGATATTTTTGTATAAATGCCTTTACAGCTAAAGGTTTTTTTTAAGAATTCACAGTATTCTTAGTGAAATCGAGATATTATTCAGTTTCACTTAATGCAAGCAGTAGATGAGATATTTTATTTCTTGAATAGTCAATTATATGCTTGAATCTGATATAAAATCTTTCATTTCAACTGTTCCAATTATATAGAATGCATTTTTAATTTACCAAAATCATATATTCATTTGTATATACCTTAAAATTGATCAATAATTTATTCAATAAATTTAAATAAAATAAGTCTTTTTTCTTGTATTTTATTACTGAATCATTTCTGTACTGATAATTATTGTTATTATAAATTTATAGAATTAACACATCATAAATATTCTTTGAAAACATCCAAAAATTTATGTTCCCCCTATTTATATAGGCCAAATTTAACAAAATATTTATGCCACCATTTGGTTTTTATTAAATTGAAAAATTTCTTTAAATATTCTAAGTTATAAGTTTGAATTCGCCAAAATTGGCTTATTATTTTTAGTTCTAATTATATATAGATAAAGAGGATAAATAAAAATGTTAGAAATTCAGCTGTTGATAATTATACTTCCACTGTCTATTTGTCATTTCAAAAAAATGACAATACCCCACTTTCCATTTTTCTTTCCTTCTTTCTTTTTGATAATTTTGTTATGCACTACCATGTGATGAGAGTATATTTTAAAATTTGCTTTTTACAAATTATTTGTGTTTCTAATTTTAACTATTTCAAAACAATAAGGTATCATAATATCAGTAAGATCTTTTATTTGTATTTTAGGAACATACTCGTGTTTTAAATTTCCATCATGTATTATAAATATTTACTTTAAATTATTTTTTAAAATTCAGTCTAAAATAATTTACTTCAGGGTTGAAGTAAAGATCTGCTAAAATTGAATCCATAAAAACGCTCTCTTTATCATCTTTTATAAAAGTGCTCCACTGGTGATGAAGTTTGCCTGTTTTTCATTTTCTCACATTTTAAGTGATTAATGCAATAAGCAGGATTGTTTTCAACCTAAACATGGTAGATTAGTAAAAATCACTCTTTTACAAACCTTTTAAGTAAGGACTACAAGAAACCATGAACATTTTATTAGAACTATAGCATTTTAAAAGAAAACTCACAAAAAATGTTTTTGTAAATGCAAAAAGTCTACTTTCTGAATTCTGTCATTTATACTATCTGTACATTAAATATGTATAATAGGCTAGGTGTTTATATAAATACATGACTAAAATATTTTTTTTGTGCCAAATTATATTTTTAAATACTTTCTTAAAGCAGTTATTTGATGTATTTTTTAGATTTTGCTTCGTCTGACAAAGCTGTGTGTTCAAGAAACTCCTAATGGAAGAAAGCCTCGAAAACATGAACAGAGATTGCTAAGAAATATGGGTGCTCATGCTGTAATATTGGAACTTTTGCAAATACCTTATGATAAAGTAAATAGATTTTTAAAAAATTTCGTAAACTATTTTTTATAAAAAATCGTTATTTTAAAATGTTCTTTATTTTTAAATATATATCAGCTAAAAAGAAACATAAGAGGAAACAAAACTTAGTTATGGTTTTTGGTGCTTTTTAAAAATTAATTGCAGAGTATTAAAATTTAATACTTAAGTTCCTGATATCCAACAGAAATCATATTTTGGAGATTTCTAGGAAAAGTTTGAAGTCTTTAGTGTATGTTGCAAAATAATTACTGACATGTTTTCTTTTACCAGACATATAATTATGGTCAAAATAATGGATTTTTTAAAAATATTTAACTATGTTAATTAAACAAATGATGTGAATTTTGCTTAAAAATTTTTGCCTTATATAGCATTTGTTATAAATTGAGAGTTATTCCACTCACTTTAAAACTCACAAATGACAATTTACTCTTTTTTAAATTATGGCTGCTTTTTATATAAAGTATTCAATTTTGTTTCATGATAAATGAAAGTATAATAGTTAACATATTGTTTTTTTCTGTGTAAAACATGTACATTTATCTAACTCATGACAAAATAAGATTGAAATTCTAATTGAATTTTTACACAGTTTATAGATTCTTCTCTGAGTAGATGAAAAAGGGGAAAGGTTTTTATTAGTTGATTAGTTATAAAGATAAAAAAAATTTATTTTCTAGGAAAGGAATACTCTATTGATCATTATGATGAATTCATTTATACTTTTCCATTTTTAGTTGATTTGTTTCTGGTGAGAAGAAATTTGAATCTATAAATTGACAGTATTTTCCTTTGATTTTTATATAATTCAACAATCAAATGCTTCTCATTAAAAGTAGTATGGTGTGACACAAAAATTTCTTCTGTCTGTCTAATTTTAAAAAAAAATGCCTTTGCATAAAGAACTATGCATAAAAAAACTCTAAAATAGGTGGAAAAAGATTGAATTTAGCTGTTTTTCCAATTGTGATGTACGTATGCTCAATCAGATGATTACATTACACATGATTTACCAAGTTTACTGGTAAGAGAAGATGGCCCATTTATATTATTATTATTGCACTTGTAATCTTCTGAATTTTATTCAGAATATGCTATTTTTTACAAATTTCTTAGCATTTTTTAATATCTTCAGCTGAGATCTATTTCATATATCATTGATCTGTATGTTTTCCTAACTTTTGTTGTTTAAATAAATGTTATTAATATTCTTCCTATCTGCTTACAAAAAATTTATGTCTCTAATTACTTACTAAGAATAAATAATCATATTCATGTATTTTAAATCTTTACTGTAATTAAGATGTGAAATATTCAAAGAACATTTTAACATTTTTCACTAAATTTTTTTTGGTCCCATAAAATATATTAAAATCTGTCAAAATCTTTCAAAAATTTGAAATTTAATATGTTTATTGAAATATCTGCTTAAAAATATATTTGTGTTTCTGATTACAGCATTGAAATGATGTGATAATCATTAGTGATAAGTTATTGGTAAGCATATTGATTGCTTAAGTATTAAATTTCAAAAATTTTATTTCTGAGAAAATTGTTTCAAGGTAAATAAAATAATGGAAATTATTTCTGAGAGTTACTCAATTTTTTTTATATACAAGTGATTGTGAATGATTTTGAAACTAATTAATGTAAATATAGTGTTTGACAAATCATCCAACATAGAATGTATTTATCAATATAATATCAACTAATAAGTATAATAATATTTTTTTAAAAAAAAAAAGAATTGTTTTAGCAAGTAAATTGAGTATTTAGTTGCTACTTTCATTATTTCACTTTATAGAAATGATCAGGTTCTGTAAACAATGAACAAGAACAATGAAATTGAGAAAAAAATATCAATGATTTTTATAATGCTCTTACTAATTATATGAAAAATAAGAAAACAAATTATATGGTATTCAAAAGATTCTGAAGCAAATAAATCTAAAAATGCTTTATATCAGTTGTTGGAGATGTTATGCATATAATAATTTTTTTTAACTGTGAAATAAACATTATTTTTCAGACAATGATGTAATAATAATGTAAAAAAGAAAATATTTGTCTAAACTTCGATTCTATAATTCACTCATTTCTGTCAAGAGTATTGTCCATATTTTATGTAAAAATAATAAATTAATTATAATTTTTTTTAATTTAAAGACAGAAAATACATTTAAGTTACTTATTTTTCATTTAGAAAGAAGATATTCGAATGAATGAATTGATGAGACTTGCTCATGAATTCTTGCAACACTTTTGCCTGGATAACCATGCTAATCAAGCCTTGCTTCATAAGCATCTAGATCTGTTTTTAAATCCTGGGGTAAGTTACAGTGTTTTAAATTATTTACTATATTTGATAATGTTGTTTCCTCTACAAATATATAATTTTTATGAATATAAAAAATATATCCAGATAAACATTTTCTGAAATATATGATTTGGGATTTTTTTAATATACTGGAAAATATGTGTATTAAGTATATTATTATCATGTCTACCCTAAAAAATTTTTTGTTGTATTCTTCATTTGTAGTTGCAAAAATTTAAATTGCGTCTAAAGTGTTTTACTCTCTTTTATATATTAGCTTGAAAGAATCTCAAAATATGCATACTTTAGTGTATTTTATTTTAATATATAACTAGCTTGATGGCTTTCTTCAGAAATATTCTAACTCAAGTATTATAGTTGTATTTTCTTCAAAAATTAAGTATTAATATATTCAGTTATATTCACTTTTATGTTGTAATAAATCATTTTTAAAATAACAAGCTTCACTGAAATATTATTTTTAAATATTGCTATTTTTATTTTTGTTTTTAAAATGAACTTTTTAAAATTTATTATGAATATTTGCCTGTGTATTTTACAATAGTATTCTCTGAAAAGAATATCAATGATTTACAACAGTGGTATATATAAAATTTAACACCATTTTTAAAGTCAAAATTATTAAATTCTTTATTAAATTTCCATATATATTTTTCTCCTAAACTATTTTTACACAAATTCTTTTAAAAGCCTTTAAAATTATTTTTTTAATGTCTCTTATAATAAAAAGAATATTTTCTTTGCTTAAATAAATACTTTTGAAAATTGTGTTATTTTAATTGTAAATAAAATATAACAAAAGATATTCTGAGTAAATTCAAAGAACTGAATTTGGTTTACAAATAAGATATTATTTTAGCAAATTTATTTATGTATATAATTTTGAATAAAATGAAGGTCAATTGATTTGAATGAAATTTAGACACTTATCAGGTCATTATATGTAATCCCTTAAACAAGTAATTGATTTCAATCATTTATGAGAAAAATTATGCAATATTTTTGTGATAAGTGTTTTTAAATTTTAGTCTACTCAAACTGCAATTGAAGGAAGCAATTCTAGTTACCGGAAACAAAGAGGAGTACAGTTTTATTATGGCATTGATTTTGTAATTTGAGTTATTTTACATATTGTGAATTTTCAAAATAAACTTGCTTGCAGTTTTTTACTTTAAAATGTGTTCTGTATATGAATGAATGAAGCTTAAAGAATGATAAAATTTTATGTAATTTTTATCATATTTAATAATCAGCTTAGTATTTAGATATTTGTTTGTTTTAAATGAAAGATTAATGTAATTCACAAAAATAATGTTCCTATAATATTTTATCTTGTCTAACTTATTATTTTTTTATTAAAATTCCACATGCCTTTTCTTCTATCTTGATTGTTGTAGGTTATTTTTTTCTATGTTAATTTCTGTATATATTCTTTCATTTTTCTACTGCTCTACTATAATTTTTGGTATGTTTGTGTATTGCTTCTATGTCCGTCTATTCTTCTATATGTGTTTTTAATTTTTTCTTCTATCTTCTAGTCTCACTTACGGGTAAGAAATTTTTTTAAAGAATGCACATAAGTTACAATTAGTTTCCACACTTAGTTACTGAGTAATTTATATTTTATTAGGATTTTATTCTTATATTTTTACATTCATAATGGAATTTTTATGTTAGTAAATACCTTCTATAGAGGGAGTGTTTTGTTTGTACAGTCAGAACTCGTAAAAATATAGTTGCCTGTTACTTTAATTAGTGAATGACGTTGTATTTGAAAAATTATAATTTTGTAGAGTTAAGCAGTTGTAAAATCTAGGTCTTTTTCTACTAGTTTAGCTTACTGATTAGTAATATTTTATAGTGTTGTTTTGCCCCTGTATTGAAAGCATATCATTTCTTTTTCTTTATTTTTGGTAATTTTATTTGACAACAATTTTAAACTAGCATTAAGATAGTTGTTATACTTCCACAATTTTAATTTTCTATAGATAAGTGAAAAATTATTAAATTATTTATTAAATTATAATTTTATTATTAAACAATCTGGAATTTATAAAAATAGTAAAAATATTCATGAAATTAATATTTGCTATTACATATATACACAAAAGTTAAACTTTCCTACTATTAAAAAAATTTCAGAAATTTTTTAAGTATAAGTTAACTGAGATATAACTTAAAATATGATATTTAAGAATTATTTTATAGTAACTTCAAATATGTTGTAAAGTGTCCATTTTTTAATTTGTACTAAAATAAAGTTAGTTTTAGCTTGTTAAAAGAAAAAATATCCTATCCATTGATAGTAAATATTTCCTCATGTTTTCTGAACTTTTGTTATCTTTTAATTTTTCAAGTAAATTTTTTTTATCTTGCTGAAGAGTATTATATATAACTTAAAAACTAGATTTGTACTGTTTTTCTAAATATATTATGAACAACTTTGTGTGTATGTTTCTTAATTTTATCTGTAATATTATTCTATTTTTTATTCATATTAAATATTTATATTTGGATTTGAATGTTTTTGCATTTATTTCAATGTTAATAAACTCAGAAATTTTTTATAATAAATTCTAATATATAATTATTAATTGTAGAATTACTTCACTTACTGAATGTGGGTTAAGAGAAGTTATGTAATTACATAATACTTTTCTTACGAATTTTTATAAGTATAACTGATGTAAAGTTTTAAGAATATTATATGAACAGAAAAGGCTTTTATAAAAGGACTTTGGAAGAGCCTGGTTGTTGCAGGAATTGATCTCATTTTATCTTCCTTGATTCAACCAGTCATGATCAATTTGATATGTTTTATGTGCAGTAAATATAACATTTTGAGGCCTTATGTTGATGTAAGTTTGCAGAAAAAAAATCCAGCTAAAGTTTCGATTTCATTTGACGTGATATCAATGATTTTAATCTATTAAGCATTAAAATGTATTTGGACTTAATTCATCAAACAATTAGCATGGTCTTAGGTCCTGCATATGCAGTATTTTTTTTTTCATTTAGCTTATTGATTTCGCATTTATGAGCAGTAAAAAAGCTGATACATTGGCTCAGAAAGGAACTTTGTTAGCAACACATTAATCAACTATTTCATACAATTAATTATATGTTAACTTGATTCTTAAATGAAATCTTGAACAGCATGATTCAACAGGTTATAAGTAGTAGATGAAAAGTTATGGAGGAAGAAAGAATCATTCTTAGTTTTTTTCCAAGCAAAGCAGTGGCTCCCATTAGATATGACTGTGGACATGAACGTTTACTAAACTTTTTCTACAAAATTGGTGATGGATTCCCCAAAATGTAATTTGTGAAACTAATCAGTCTATAATTTTGAAAATTTAAATACCTATATTGCATTTTCTCAGTATGAGGATTCTGTCACAAAGTATTGGAAAACTTCTGAACTAATGTTTTAAGTGCTAATGTTGTAAAATAAAAAATAAAAAAGTAATTTCATTTCAATTTGTTATTTCCATATTTTTTTTAATATATTTTTGCAACTATGTTTTAACGAGAACTGGTTGTACTGTCACCAGTAGCTTAGATGCTCACTTGAGTTACACAATACACTCATTATATTGCACAAAAGCTTAAATTACACAATTCAGCAACTCACTTTTAAATGTAGCATGCTCTCTTTTTCTCCTAAACTATTTATATTCATGCTTGCTTTGTTTTTTAGTATATGAAGAATTATGCAAATAAAGTTATGCATGATCGTAGTTGTTACACAATTTTTTTAATAAATTTAATCAATGAAATTAATATTGCATTTATTTAAGTTATTTATATATATGATTTTCTTTAAAATTTAACTATATTTTTCTCAGAAATTTTATTGTTGCAATTTTTAAAATTGAAATAATTCAAAAAGTATAATTTATCTAAATAAGATAATTATATAACAAAAGGACTAAAACTAAAATAAGATTAAAAGTTTTTGTTTTAGCTCTGTTGAAATCTAAATAACTTTTAAAGAATAATTTTTTATCTTTAAATTTAACTTTCAAATAATTTTTGTATTAAAAAATCTAAAGCAATGATTTTTTAATATGATACAAAAATTCTTTCAGTTATTATTAATTATTTCAGTTATTTATTTTATTTAATTATTTTTAATTAATTTGTATTGGTAAAAAATTATATTTGGTTGGCAAGAAAGTAATTTTGAATTATTCAAAAAAATATTGTCAAAACGGATAGTTCTTGCCTGCCCACACAGTATTTGTTCTGCGCTAATAACAGAATGGTTAGAACGCTTGGCTTCAGTTCAACAGTTCGTGAGTTCAATTCCCACCTTGAGCAGCTTTGATGTTTGTAGTGGTTCGGAGTCCACTTTAAACCATAGGTTTTGGTCTAACTAGCCTATTGATCAAGAAACAAATCGCACAATATTTGTAAAATAATGCTGTTTTAGTTAAGGTATAAATCAATCATTTATATATTCCAAATAAACTATTTCTAATTTTTAAACCATTTAAGTTTTCCATTAAACATTTGAATTCTTTTTATTATTGATCTTGTTTATCCTGAGTACATTATTTTTATTAAATTTTAAAAAATTGCTTTTTTATAGTCTTAAGTAGATTAGCTTTAAAACTTTTAGCAATTCATATCTAGAATAGCTTTCTTATAAAATCTTAACTCAGCAGTTTTAAGAAATAGAAATTTAATATGTATATTAAATAAATTATTAAGTTCTGTACTATTGTTTCATTTTTAAATGCTCTTTTCTTTTCAATATGCATTACTCAACAGTCAGTATTTCATATTTGATTTATAAAATATAACTTTATAGTATATTCAAAAGGCATATTAAATAATGAATCTGAAAACTTTTTTTGTTCTTCTGATAACATATTTTGTTTACCTTCAGGTATATTGAATTCTTCCATATTTTGCTGTGGTTTTTATTTCTCATATTGTTAATTCCGTCAGAATATACGTTCTGACATCTCTTGATTATAGCAATAAAAATATAAATTTATTTGTTTTTGAAATCTTTAATTCTGCTCTAAAACTCAAAACTTTCTTTAAAGAGAAATTACTGTTTTTCTGTAACAACAATCCTTTCTTTCACACACATGTATATTTGATTAATTTGATTTTTTATGGAACTTATTTCTTTTAGTTGTTTTCTTACATATAAAATTGCTTCATATTTATTAAATTAATACAAGATTTTGGATATGATAAGTTTGCGATGTATAGGTTTGTATTTCACATCTGTTTTTGTTTTGCAGTTATTAGAAGCTCAAACAATGAGAAGTATATTTATGGATAATGTTGCATTGTGTAATGAACTAAATGAGCGAGTGGTACAACACTTTGTTCATTGCATTGAAACTCATGGTCGTCATGTACAATATTTGAAATTTCTTCAAACTATTGTGAAAGCAGAAAACCAGTATATTAGAAAAGGACAAGATATTGTAATGCAAGAGGTTTGTCTTGTATAGTTATATTGTTATGTATTTATATGGAAATCATTTTGTATATTTTTTAACATTTTATTATTCAATTTCTTGATTTTCTATTGGACAGTTATAACGATTTGAAAATATTAACCAAGGATCAATTCCTAGAATTCGAAAAATAATTTAAGCACCTTTGATAATCCTTAAAATTTTACCCATTTGATGCATTTATTTTTTGTTAGGAAATTTTTTTTTTAATTTTTTGTTTTAATATAAGTGTTCAAAAACGTAGAAGATCATTAACTCTTAATATTACCACTAGATGGTAGCACAGTCGAAATTACATTTCAATCATAACTGATAAATATAATTCTAATTTAAGTAAAAAATAGTCTCATTAATTTTTTGCGATAATTAATTTCTGTTATTTACAAATATAATTAAAAAGTTTTGAATATATATAATTATTATCTCTATATTTGGTTAAGAACAACTTTTTTAAAATAAAATATTTAACATGAATGTCGATTCCTTCTGGAAACTTTTGATTTGATTCCTGCAAAACTCCTGGAATTTGATTCTTGGAAATTTGTATAAATACTGATTTAATGTATATTATATTGCTAATCAGAAATTTCAGTATAAATGATGGTGTTTAATCGACAATGTTTTCCTTCTACCTTAAATATTTAAATTTTCAGAAGAAGATTAATCATTTATTTAAAAACTTTTTTGTTTTCCTCTTAACTCTTCAATAAATTTTCCATTTTATTCCTTAAAATTGATGAATTAGGATAAGTGATCACAGTGAATACTTATTTGTATTTTAAATTTTGTTTGCCACTATTGCTAAGCCCATATTACAGTTGTTTTTTTTTAAATGAACTTTTACACACATGTTTTAGATCAAGCATTATATATCCTTATAAAATAGTTTTAAATTTTTGTGTACTACTGTAACTAAAAAATTATAAAATCGCTTAAAATATAAGTTTGTTTATTAGGAATTATGAATGATATTTGGAATTATTTATGAGTCATGTGTCCATCACTGAATATACTACAATATATGTTATTGTGAATTTGAATATATTGTTATGATTTTTAATGCAGCAATGTGAAAACTAAGAAATGCAAATTGAAATTATTTAATTGCACTAAATGTTTATTCCACATTTGTTAGTGAAAAGCTGTATAAATAATTGTAGTGATATTATCATTATATTAAAAACATGTCTAAATCTATCATAAAATATAAGACAATATTAAGGGAATTATTTGTTCTAATTATTAAAAATTTTACTAAACTGTTTTAAATTTTCATGTAAATTGTCTGGAATTTATTATAAAATTAACTTATGAAAAAACTAAAAACTCTATGGCACGACAGCCCATGTGGGCCAAGGCCTACAATGCCCATAACTGTTTTCATGACCGAGGGTGCGAAGCATATGTCCCAGTTAGGTGGTCAGCCTAATGTAAGACCCCCAGTGTTTAGTTCCCAAGCATGCTTGGTACTCAGTTAATCGACCCACTAAAGGGATGAAATGCTGAGTCAACCTTGCCCAGCCCAAGGATCGAACCTCGGGCACGTGTCATGGGAGCATGAAACGCTGCTACTGAGGCACCGGGCTTCACTTATGAAAATGAGTTTCTATCTTTTCAATTACTTATAAAGGAAAGCAGACTTCACTTTTTATTGAAATTTTTTAATATTTATAGACACATTGTTCTATGAACAAATTCCAAGATCAAGAATTTTATCCACACTGTCTTTTTTCAAAATTTTATAAATATTAATATTTTTAAATTAACTTACATCTCAAAATAATTCTGTAAATTTTCTTGTAAAACTAGGTAGATATTTTGTCATTTCCATTATAATGTTTCTCATTGTCTATACATTTCAGATGGTCAATGCTGGTGAAGATGTACTTGTATTTTATAATGACAAAACTTCTTTCAATCATCTTGTTACTATGATGCGATCAGAACGACAAAGAATGGATGAGGCTGGGCCTCTTCAATACCATATCAATCTTGTGAAACTTTTAGCATGTTGTACTGAAGGAAAGAATGTATTTACCGAAATAAAATGTCATTCTTTATTATCATTAGATGATATTGTGCAGGTTGTTACTCATCCAGATTGTTTACCGGAGGTATAATGAAATAAATTTTCATCATATTTTTGAATTAATGAGCATAAACTTTAAAAATTATCTATAATTATTGATTTTTATTTTTCTTGCTAAGTTAACAACTGAATAGTTAGTGTTATAACTTTCAGTTATAATTTTTGGCATAAATATTGCGGATGGTTTAGAATCCATTTTTAACAGTAAGCTCTACCAAGTTAGTTCTTATGTGAAAATATATTGCTAAGCAACAAATAAATCAATAATAGTTTTAAATTTAAAATACATTTTCAACTTATTTTATTAACTGATAACTAATGTTAAACATTTTTCTTTTCTTAAATTTTGTTATTTCGACAATAAAGTTGAATGTAATTTCACCTTTCATTTAGAGAAAAATTTTACCTGTATTTAAAAATTTTCATTGACATAAAAAAATTATTAAATTTATTTCAGTTCTATTTTAAATTTCTTTGTAAAAGCTGTTTTATTTTTATGATAAGTATTACAAGTATATGTAGTTAATTTAAATTTTATTATTAATATTGGTAAATTATTAAATTATGTGAAAATGATATGAAAGAATGTATTATATAAATAATTATATTAGATATATTCTTTCATATCATTTATTTACATTATCATTATCTAATATTATCTATATCTTTAAAATAATATACTAATATATTTAATAAATATAATGATACATAAAATAAAAATATTCAACATAAAACTACTTTAAATGTGGCATATTTAAATAAGAAAGTATTTATTGCTGCTGTATATAAATATTTATAATGTGTTTTTTATTTTATATGATGAGTTAACACTAAAAACTGTTCACAAGTCTTTTTTTAGAAGATCATTTTGCGTGTAATAAATTACATATTTTATAAATTTTTTTTTCAGGTTATTGTAACTCTATTCAATTTATTTTTAAAATTTTATGCATTTTACAATTATAATAATTTTGCATTAATTTGTTCTAAATTTGTTTGATGTAAACTAGTCATCATAATATATAGGTTTCTGATCCTTCTATGCAGTTGATTAAAGAAATTTGGATTTATTTTGAAATTAATGCATAATTATTTTCTCCTAATTTTTCTTTTTTTAATATTATAAATGAAAATTATAAAAAATTCATATCAATTCAAAACTTATATCTTGCAGACAAGATGTAATCAACAGCAATGACATTTGTAACTTAGCTAAATAATACATGCAAAAAAGATAAAATGTTTGTAGTTATTTATAAAATTTTTCAATTAAATGTTGGTATTAATGAAAAAAAGCCTTGTTAACTAATCTTGAGTTAATATTAAAACATGATGTATAACATGCACTTCAGCAAACTTTCATGACACTCTAAAAAGAATTAAATTTATTAGATCCAATATTTATCTTATTTTTGTATAAGCATATGGGAAGCATTACTGCCAATGAAACTACTACAGCACACATCTTTTTTTCCTTCATACCAACTACTTACTAATATTTTTTATAAAAAACGGACTATTGGTAATAACTTGGAATAATATCTTAAGCTCTCACAATCAGTTGCCTATATAATAAAAGTATTGATTTGACTTTAGAGGAACAATTAATATTTCTGATATTAACTTATGTTCAACTTCAGATTGAATGGAATTAAGATGTAATTAATAACCATTATTGGATTTATTGCATTTATTATTGAAAATAGTTATTGCTTATATTAATTAGAGTAGAAAATGATAATATTAATGAGAATAAATTTACTTTTGCTAAAGTGTAGTATTAGAAAACATTAGTAAAAGCAAAATTTATTATAAAAATTTTATACTTATGTTTTATATAAACTTAATTATTCTGTACTTTGTATAATGTCACCATTTGAGATTGACATGTTTGCTGTAAAGATTTAATGATTATTATATGCTGAGCGGAGGCTGGACTATTAATTAATTAACACTACATGCAAATTCTTTTACATTATGAAAAGTCAGTATTTTGAAAAATTATGTAGAATTTCTTAAACTCTTATATATATATATATATATATATATATATATATATATATATATATATATATATATATATATATATATATATTCAAAGTTAGATATATAACCCAAAAGCATAAGAATATATAAAATTTTAAGTTTTAAGTTTAGCAATACATTTAGCGCAAAAGCAGCTGGAATAGTATTACTAAAATATAGTTAATAGTATAATTACGATTTAATAGTGTTTAATTGCCTAGAATTCGATAAAATTTACAATAATATATATCCTAAGGAATTAAAATTAATTAAAACCAATATTGATAACTTAAAAACTGAATTTCTAGATATTTCAATTGCTATAAAAGAAAACTACACATTTACTGACATATGATAAAACTGATAATTTTAATTTCAAAGTTAATAAGATAATTTTCTGAAATTCAAACATTTCAATTAAAATTTATAAAAATATTATTTTTAATCAACTTAATAGAATATATAATATATGTAATAATTTAAATAATATTAATAAACAAAAAAACAGACTAGAAAATATTTTAACTCATAATGACATTCCAACTAAATTTATTAAACACTATTTGGCTGGTAGAGCATTGCTTATAAGAGTGAAGTAAGGCGTAGTTTTATACTACAGAAGGGTCACCCAAGCCTTGAAGGTCTTATAAGAAGCTTGAAATGCTGATAGTGTTTACACTTAGTCACTAATTTATGTATTTGGTGAGGTTCTTGCAGATTTGGATATGTAATTAGATATGATTTAAATCTAATGATTATTATATATTGAGTGTATTTTGGCAACATTGGATTTCAACTTATATATTTTAGATTAAATTCTACTTACATATTTTGGATTAAATTCTGCTTCTTTTATTCTTGTTTGATGCTTTGGTTTGAATTTTTGGTATGGCTTTGGGGTGTAATGGCTTTTTTAAGACTATGTCTTGGGCCATTGCAGAAAAGCCATAATTGTGCCAATATGGTCAACACCCCTTGATGAAGCTGGCCATGTTGGTACTTTATTTCATTTATATCTATCTTTCTTTCAAGTATTTTCAATGTAATTCTTTTCAATATATTATTTTCCATTTAATTTTCCAATATATTGTCTTCCATTTAATATTTCAATGCTTTAATATTTCAATATATTGTCTTCCATTTAATATTCTACTTTTGGCATTTAATTTTTCAATGTACTATTTTTCCATTTGGCATTTTTTCATTGTATTTTTTTCATTATATTCATTGCATTTTATAAATTATACTATTAACTATATATATATATATATATATATATATATATATATATATATATATATATATATATATATATATGTATTTGCATGATGTAGTCATAAATTTTCTAATATGCATAAACATTGCTTTAAAAGTAATGCAAAATATTTTCTTCAAAATTTTAATTGTAACATATTTTGTGACTATAATTGCATTATATAGTATAAAGATTTTATTTTATTTAATTGAAGTCTGACTATATTTTAATTTAATGTTTCTTAATTTACTTTTTATGCCAGAAAGTATATTGTATTGATTTTAAATAAATTGTAAAATTAAATTAAAAAATTATTTTGAAGTTTTATCTTTCATTAATTACATTATAATGCAATACTATATACAACCAAAAATTAAAATGGCCCATTTCGACACTACTCATGGTAAATGAATTGCCCTGATTGTTATATTAAAATTGAGTAAAATAGGTGTTATATTGTTATAGGTAAATGTATCTTTTTCAATAATTTTTTTTAAAACAGAACCAAACACTGTTTAAAGTGTTTTTGGTAATTGTGTGTTGTAACTAACTGAATTTTTGAATGATAGAATTATAATCAATTCCTTCAAAATTAAATAAGCTATGTAAAAATAAAGAGAAAAAAAATCATGTACATTTTTATGCATAAAATTATGAAAGTATATTAAACTCTAAAATAATTCTTAAATTATAGCTTAAAAAAATAATTTTGAAATCTATTTTCTATATTAAAATAAAGATGTACAGTGTATACAAGTGGAATTTTTTTCCTGTAATGGGGGGGGGGGAATCATTTAATGAAAAAAAAAGCAGATTAGCAATATGACATTGATTCAATAGAAATATTGTTGCCTTAAGCTATTTTGTTTCGATTAAAATAAATAAGAATTATTGCATTTTTAATCTTTTTTTTAAGTTAGAATATGTTAAATAAAAGAAAAGTTAAGAAATAATGTTTTACTAAACTATGGTTTCACTAAATTTCTCCAATGATATGAAGAAATTTTAACTAATGTTTATTGCAGGTATAATATATGTGTTTATGAACTCAATTAACATAATTATTTTTAAAGGTATGTTTATTTTGAATTTAAAAAAAAACTGTTTTTAAAATATTTATTTATTTATTAGGTTAAAGAAGCTTATATAAATTTTCTTAGCCATTGTTTCATTGATACAGAAGTGGAAATGAAAGAAATATATACAAGCAATCACATTTGGACACTATTTGAAAATTTCCTTGTTGATATGGCAATGGTAATTATTTTAATAGCAATTTTATTGTATGGGTGACATGTCTTTTATTAGGTTTCTTATTGTGCTAATCCCCATTATCTGCATATCTTTAATGTGTGTCTAGGTTCTACATATGATTAATAAACAAACTTATAGAATTCATTACATATTGTGAATATAATGAATTCATTGTATGATTTCTGTGTGTTAATTTTGCAATTATTTTATTCTATTTTTTAAATTTCTGCTTAAATGTTGATTGCAGATGTAATATTTGTTTTAAGTGATGTATATTATTTGCAAAAAATCTTACCTAAATATTTGGAATTTTGTCATTAAATTATACTGCATATTTATTGCAAAATTAAAAGACCATATGCCATTAGCAATAGCTTGTTTTGATCTTTACAGATTACACCACTCATGGTTTATAGAATTATAAGCAATATTCTAAATGTGTCAAATAATAAAACTTTTTACCGTTTAATTTTTATATTTTTCCAACTATTATAGAAATGTAGACAATATTCTATGTGTCATTGGTAAAATTTTCTTCTCTTAATTTTTATATTTTTCAAATATTCTGTTGTCAAGCTAGCAATTGTTTGATTAACGGTCTGACCTTTGGTTCAACAGTTCATGGAATAAATTTTCACTTTGTTCTTTAGCAGCGGCTTAAAATCCATTATAAACTGTTGACCTCGCTTTAATCGACACTTATGTATAAAAACTCATTGCTGAATTTCAATCAAAGCCAAATATTTTAATGATTTTTTCTACTTGGAAATTATGTATCATAAAAGACATAATGACTTGATGCAAATTAATCTTTAAACATAAAATTTTAACATTACTGGTTGTGGGTAATATTTCAGAAGGTAAAATATTTTTTCTTGACCCAACTATTTTCATCTTGTGAACATATATAAATTTATGGGTTGTAAATTGCACTTTATGTCTATAAAAAGTCTTTGAATTTATTTGCAATCATTTAAAATATTTTTGATGGATTACTGTCCAAAATTTTGAAATGTTTGATGTGATATTACTCATTAATCAACTGTTACAGTTCAGTTGCAAATTGTATTTACTAATTAAAAAAGAATTACAAAACATTTCATAAATTGTTTTTAAATTAGAAGAGCCATATCATTTCAAAATTATATTATAACATAAGGTGAGAAGGAAAATGTGCTTTATCACTTACTTGTTCCTTCTTGTTGAATGAAAAAATTCTCATGAAATTTTTATTCAATATTTTCTGTTTATAAGGTTTTTTTCTATATTACGAAATTAAAAATATTTTTCTTGTGTTTCTCTAATTGTATGGTTTTTATCTATATTTTTCGTAAATTTCTAAAAAAAATTATAAGATTGTAAATTTAAGTATATTTTCATTTCTTTTATCTTAATGTGAGATGATCAATTTTTATTTTTCTGGTCAATTACATATTTTGAAAAGCATTCTTGCGAGTTTTCTGCCTTGAAATAAATTTTTGTTGATTTTAGTTGCATGTTTGTAGTAGTTCAGAATGCACATTAAACTGTAGGTCCCTATCTAATTAACCTTTGTGTGTAAAAAAATGACTGTTGAGTAAGTAAATAAACCAATCTCCTTTCTGATATTTTGATTAGTTATAAAATTTTCATTAATTATTTTAACATAATTTGTGCAGAAATGCTTTTAAATGAAATTTTTTAGTCTGGTTGTTTATTATTTTGCTAACTAATATCAATCAAAGCCTTTTAAGACTGCAATTGGAGTATTTTTTTTTGTATTATATGTTTTATTTTAATTATGAATCATTGTATAGATATTATTTTTCCTGTCCATTTTGATATAATTAGTTAGAAATTAAAATAATTCCCTGTAAATAACAGTGTCATACAAAGCTCTAATTTTTTTAATATTTGTTTATCTATAAATTCAAGAGATATTTGTTGCAAATGTCGTTTAAATTTATTTACAGAAACAAAACAATACTTGATGCATTAATACAAAAATTTTATGCTCTCATTATGAAAGTTTTGATTGGGAATTATTGGGTTGTGTTTTATTTAAATTTACTCTGTGTGTTTAGCAAATTGTATTAATATTGGTGTGAAGAAAAAAAATTGCAATGAAAATGGGAAAAATAAATTATTTTAATAAAATATTAAATTTTGTGTAATAAAACTAAAATGTTAACTAGCTTGTTGAAAATTTACATTATTAAATTAACTTAATTTCTAATATGGAATATGTATTTAATAAACTATTTCATATATCTTTACTTTTAACTGTCCTAAATGTGTGGAAAATCACTTGAGTTTTAAAATATATTTCCTGATTTTAATCTTTAGAAAATTGCTATTCTGTAAATTTATTTATTGTATTTTTAATTGATATTCTTTCCTAATTTATTGCTGATTTTTTTTCATTGGTGTAAAAAATTTGATTTTCAGTGCAACTTTAGAAATAAACTCTTGTGAAAGTCAGGTAATTAATTTATAAATTAAAAGTAGAGATTGTATGTAAGATAAACTAAATATTTTGTAGTTCATATTTAATTGCATCTACATATCATGTTTAGCTATAATTATAAACATTTATTATGACATAAATTGAAGGGGTTTTTTTCCCCAAAAAAAGTTTTGAAAGATGGAAAATTGTGAGATAGGTTTCTTAATCCAAAAAAATTCTGAATAAATTTGTCTTAACATATTGGAATATTAGATTAAAATAATGAAACTACATTTTTTAATTAATATTTTTTAGGTCTGTAACTCTACTCATGATCGAAGACATGCTGACATTCAGTTGGAAAATTATATAACAAATTCTGTTATGAATATCATCACAACGTTTTTCAATTCACCTTTTTCAGATCAGAGCACTACTGTTCAGGTAAGCACATACTTCTTCATTATATGTTGATAAAACTGCATAATATTTTAATGTGAAATATAAAGAGTGTATTTGAAATGTATTAATATATTTTCCTCATCCACCAACAAAATTCTTATGTAGTTTTTAATATTTAACTAATAATGATTTTCAAACAAAAGCTACGGTTATCTGTTAATATAGATTCCAGTTTTCATATGACATCTCAAGATTGAGCATATCATATATTATTTGAGAATAAGCTAGGTTTCTTGGAAAATAAATATGGGCATTTTAAGCAGAAATGATCACTAGATAGCACTCTATGTGTATTGCATTTAAACTTAATGTAATTTTAAGACCCTAATCTTTTATTTTTATTCTGCATGATTTTGGTATTTCACTCTTTAGCTTATAATTCGAAAAGTATAAATAAGTAGTTCTCTCTTGTATTAACTTTCACAGGATTTAGATTTCTGCTTGCTCACCAAATGCACTTTATTTATTTTTTCACTTCTATCCGAGGTTTTTAACTGTAGGTCCAGATTTAAACTGCCCTTGTACACAAAAAATGACTATTGAATGACAAACTGATTTTACCATTAAAATGTGTTACATTTTAAAATTTATGAAATGTAAGAATGATAAATGAAATTATAGAATAAGAGAAAGTGATGCTTTATTTTCTGTAAACATAGAAAGTAATATTTCTGATAAATCTGATGCAAAAATGCAACACATTTTATGCTTTCAGAACAAACTTTTTTGGACTTTGTTTATCTGTTCTTTGAGATTTTCCATTTCCATCTTTAAATTCTATCATTTCTTGTAGTGCTTTTCTCATTCCAAATTATTCTTAAGCTTATTAATGTATTTTGTCATTGATAAATTTAGGATATTTTAATAGCATTTTTTTTTAAATTTCCACGAGAGAAATTTTTTATATATATTTTTATACAAATTGAAAAATATTAAATGACAATTCTAATGTGTAGGACAGCTTACATTATCATCTAAAATAATGCTAAAATGTAAATTTAATTTTTCCCACATTTATTTCTAAAGTAATATAAAACCCTCATCTTATAGAACTATTTCTTTCATTTTCCTTTTATCCTGTGGGAATCCCTTAGAAACAAAAGCTATATAAATTGCAATTTCCATTTTTCTATGTATTTCCCATAAATTTGAATATTATATTTATTTATGGGGAATTTATTAAATTGACAAATACTGATTTCTGACTTGCAAATCTTCTAAAATTTATCAACTTAAGAAATAAAATTTTTGTTAAATGTAAGAATGGTGCTTGTAACTTGTATTTTTTTCTTAGAATGATTTATAAATGTTTTTTGAAATAAGTTTTATTTAAATGCATATATTTTATTGTTCTTCAACAAAAATATCATGTCAGTATATGTATTTTGATTATGTCGCTTATGTACTGTTGTTTTATAAAAGTCTAGTTACAATTTTTATTTATAAAGGCATTATTAAAAGTTAAGAAAAAAAGTTTGTCATTTATTTTTATGTTAAAATTCATGTAGAATTTTATTTAAAAATTAAATGATGTCTATAAAAAAGTTTAAATAATATATTCAACATTTTTATTGATCATCTTACTCTTAATTTTTACGAAGTTTGTTGTATTATTATTAACTTTTGTTATTTCTCAAACTTGTACAATTAATGAAGAATAATTTACTTGTGTCTGGGAAAAATTAAATTAGCATTTATTTTAGAAAGAATAATTTATATATTATAAAGTGATAATTGTAATGCTTAAATCTATGTCTGAGTATAATTTAAATACTTGCAGTTCATGTAATTTCATATAATATTTCTATTTACAGTATTTTTTAATTAAAATCTGCTTTCAATCTCTGATATTTTAATAGATATATTATTATAAAATTTTAAAATATTTTATAAAACGTTTATATATTAAATTTATGTTTTTCATTTATAAAGGATGTTTCAAAATTATGATGGTTTAAGCATATGAGGTATATTTATATGTTTATGCATGGATTTAATAAAATTAATAAATATGTGAGTGATAGTTTAATACATAAATAAACTTCTTAGTGTCTATTAAATGTTTGAAGGTTATAATATTTTTTAAATGATTTTTCTAACCAAATACTTAACTCAACTTTTTGCATTATTGAAGTCTTTTTGTATAACAATAATTATTTACTGAGATGATTTTTTACTCAAAAAAATTTTTTATAAAGGATATATACATGAAGAGTATGTACAGAAATGTCCACTGTCTTAGTACTCTACAATACTCTGAAAATATATTGGCATTTGTTGTTGTTCCATGTTTACATATATGTTTTTAATTTTGGTATAAAAATTTTTGTTAGCACTGTTCAAATTTTAAGCAAATCACTTTATAGTCATTAAAGAATAGTTTTCCAGTCTTGAACAATTTCATCAAAATTTTGAAATTGAACTGCTTTCCACATAAATAGTTTTTAAGAGCTTTGCAGATTATAATTACCGTATGTTACCCACAATCAACTGTTCAGTTTTGGAGAGGTCTCTTTTGAGGTCAATAGAAATTTATTGTCACTGCATTATATCTCAGATTTAAGCTAAAATGTTGTATCTTTATCACTTTGTTCTTAGTGTTGATTCTGTTATCAACATTTAATTTTGAATTATTTTAATCTTAACTATACTTGATCTTATGAAATATGGAACCGTATATGCTGTAGAAATGAGGAAATATTTATTATATTATACTGCACTGGTAAGGTATTAAAATTGATGAATTAAAAAAATATTCAAGAACTGTTAAAGCAACATGGTTTAACTTATTTCAGACTTCCCAATTCTTATGATTTCAGATTTTTTATATAGTTTATTTTAGCTTAATAAAATATTCTATCATCCAAACTCATAATTATAAGCCTTTTTTGGCTTTGTGGTATTTTCCCTCTGAAAACTTATGGCATTATATATGCGTGGTGTGATTATTTCATAAGACACCACAAATTTATTTGTTATATTCTTTGATATTTAATATTTCATTTATTGCTTTAATAAAATAATATTTATTGTTTATGGTAAAGTCTTTATATTATTAATCCATTTATTCACTTTTTGATTGAATTTATTTTAATATGCCTAAAAGAAAAAATTAATAAAAACCTTTTAAAATGATTAAAAGCAATAAAAAGATTCCCAGTTAGTTTACTGTTATGTATTTAAAAATGTATTACCTTTTCATTATGAAAAGGAAAATGTTTTGATATCTGTTGTTTTTCTTATTTTTGAAAATTATGTATGAAATTGCATCTACTAATAATGTTTTTTTTTCCTTTTAAACTTTTCTAACCACCTTTTAAAACTACATAACATCATTGGTGAGTTTATTATGTAATTTAAAACTAATTCTTTTTTGCACGATGGTGTTGGTTTAAGATTTTGCATGTGGGATATATATGCTTTGCATGAAAAATTTCACTGCACAAATTTAGTTTTTTAAATGTGAATGATTATTATGAAATACATTTTGTAATTTATATTATTTTTAAATGTTTATTATGAAATAAAATTTAGACAAAAATGATTCTGTCACTATACTGGTATAAAAATGTTTCTGTATATTGGAAAATAATGAAAAAATGTGAATTGAATTGCCACACTTTTAAAAACTTCAATGATTGATGGTCTCCAAATATATTTTGGTTATGCATTTTAAGAAAGCTTAAGAGAGATTAGAAAATATGTATTTCAAATATTTTTTAGTTTTTAAATTTTAATAATTAGTATTTCTTGTTCTGTTAATAAAAGGTGAATTAATATTTTATAAATTTTATTAAATAAGAATTTTACTTGATATGATTTGACTTTTCTGTGATTATTATTTTTATTTAACAATTATTTACTTAATAGAGAAATGTTTCCATACTGTTATAATCTTTTCGAGAATACTTTTTATCTTGGCAGTTTTCTTTTTTGCATGATTTTTGCCAGTGCTTCTTTTCTATTACCTTTACTTTCTGCTTGTTTATCAGAAGCAACTTTTGCATGCTAGGGTGTTCTGGGCTCAAGGGCAAATTACTACAATTGATCTTATTAATGTGAGTATAATGTTTGTAAAAATTGTGTGAATGTGCATTTCTACAAATTATAATGTCCTTAGAAATGTATTTTTCAATAAAAAGTTTTTGTATTCCATTAATAATTACTGTTTACAATTAAATTGAATTCATGAAATTATTTTTAATTTTATTGAAACTTCTGTTGATTTCTAATTGCTTTAAATTGTTAATTAATTTATTGGAAAGTTTTTTTTATATTAAAATCACTTTTTCTATTAAACTTAAATTTCTCTTTTTAAATTATTTTACTTTTATATATTTTTTCATTAATTTAGTTGATTCAAGGACATACAATGAGAAAAAATAGCAAATAACCAAATTTATTAGAATAATTTGGCAAATATTTTATAATATGTATAATCCACATTGTTTTTATATCATATTTTTTAGTTCAAAAATAACTTATAATATAGAAAATAAGAACTTTTTCTCAATAAGCTAATGTATCAGATTGTATTGTAAAATTCATTTTAAGAAATATTTCTTATAAAGTTAATTTGTTTCTCAATTCTATTTTATATTGCTGTTAACATTAAAAACCAAAATAATTTTCATTTTTGGAAATAGATATAATGTGGAATCTAGTTTTTATTTAAGAGTTCAACCAATTAAATCAAAATCCTTAAATCATATAAATTTCTTTTAGAATTCAGTGTATTTATTAGTTTTTATAATTGTTCTAAATATATATCTATAGATTCTTTAAATTTGTAATTAATCTATATTAATTAGCATTATTATAAGATAATAACAATTATTTAAAAAAACATTTTATAACTAATTTTTTCTCTATTAATAATTTGAAAATTTGTATTGAATAATTTCCAGATCAGTGGTTTTTCAATCAGACATATGTATACAATTTACTAAATAAGTAGCAAATATCCCTGAAGTTATTCCTTAGTGACAGAATGTTAAAAGTATTATATATTAGTTTCAGAACCTTATCAATATTTTGCTAAGTTGGTTATGTTGATTATGATTCAATGAAGAAGTTAGGTTTTGTTATTTGGCTTTCAATGTCTTTGCTATCTCATTGCAATTGAAAGTATTGATATTATTAAGTTGTGAGAACACTTATTACTGGTAAAATATATAATTATCTGCTTAGTTAACAAAAAATAATTTAAAAATTAAGGACAAGCAAACTACATCAGAAAATCATGAGAAAATCATCAGCAACGGAAGAAAATTTTTAAAAAATGAATTTAATTGGAAATGTAGTGTTGAAATCTTGCAAAATTCTTAGCAACAATATGTATTTATGATTTTTAAATATATGAAAATTTTTGGAGTTTAAAGAAGAATATTTTAAAAATCTAAAACTTTTTAAATTTGTAATTGTAATTAGAGTAATTTTTAGTTTGATAATTCTCAAAAAAATCTTGGGAATATAGTTTGTAAGATTTGTTTAGAAAGATTCACTGATAGAAAAACAGGAAAGATATCTCTAAATGTTTTGAGATGAGATAGGTAACCTAAAAGTATGTATCATTTAATCTGATTATTTTATTATTTATTGATTAGGATAAAATTAGTATGTGTTAAAAGTGGTATACATAACAAACTGATACCTCTATAGTTAAAATAATCCATTTGTTTTGTCTATGTTGGGCATATAACACTTGTGTTCCAATCAAAAGGCAGTTTGGCATTTCAAATATTAGTAATAAGATTATGATTAATTGTAAAAGACCTGATATTTTAAACGCTCAGCTCTGATATGGCTGCGCCTAGTTGCTTTGTTGTTTTTTTAACTTTTTTACTATAATTTGAATTTTCTCAAGTACAGGTGGAAGTATTTCATTATTTTGGTTTTCAAAAACATTTCATTAGCTGCAGGGTCGATCATGTTTACTAAATATTTCATGGAAATGTTTATTCCATCTATTAAAAATAGCTTGATTGTCTGTCAGAATTAGAGCATCTTTACTTTAGCAGAGGCAAGTTCATGCAATTTGTATTAATTAGCCTATAGAAAACTGTTTTCATTAATTATTTTCAGGGACTCAATTTCTTTATAAATGTTTTTCTTCAGAGCTTTTTCTTCTAGTCTTTTCTCTTCTACATTGTCTCTATTCATCAGTATTGAATCTAGTGTTCATATAAATCATTCACTTTTAAATAATATGTTTAATATTCATAGCTGAAGCATACTCATAACCAAACGTATCCTTGTTAGAATTCCTTTTCTTTTTATCAATAATGCTATCAGCAATGCTGTGAATACTTTCTCACAACCGCATCCTTTCATCTCAACTGAGTCATTCTCAGGATGTATGTTAGCAAGTTTCAACATAATCAGTATATTTTGTTTTAATATCTTGGTTTATCACAGTTAAACTCCTATAAGATTATCCCTTTTTTGTTCTAGATATTCTCTCGGTCTGGCAATCACCATGAAAAGATCAGAGTCAGTGTTAGCACCTGTAAGTTGGTTAACCTTGCATCAATAAGCACAGGACCTATTTGATTGTTGTATGATCTATTGGGTTGCTTTAAAAATTACTTTGTGATTATTTTAATGCAGAAAGCAAGTACTCCTATTGATCATTTTATGTGACACAACAAAATAAATTAATCTCAATCCATTATCATTTGTGAGATTGTGTAGGCTGTCGACCTATATCTGCATGAAATTCACTTTCCTTTCTAGCCTTAGTGTTAAGTCCTTTTCTTGTTAATTTTCTAACATGTTTAGAACAGCCATTAAGGAGCCTATCTTGTTCTCCATAGAAGATTTCTCATATTGTCTGGCTTGTTTTCATTGAATGCATCAAAGTTCTTAAAAAGCATCAAAGTTCATGACTAGATATTTTATAAGCTTGCCAACAATGAACCATGTTGTCTCTATGTAATAATCAAGGTGACAGCTATAAAAAAACCGTGTGATTTCTTTTATTAATCACTTTATTGCCACCTTGGGTATGGATGTTGTAGTTTACAGGTTGGGTTCGCCCCATGTTGTACCCCCAACCTGGTGGACCAGTCTCCTGATATAATCCTCAATGCAGGTAATCTGACTATACCCCTGGCACTAAATACCCAATTTAATCATCTCATACAATCTAGGACTATTCTTCCACATTTGGACATCACACAGGTGTAAATCTTTATATTATCACTATTAAATTCAAAATACATTTTACAATATAAATTATATGCAGTAAAAAATGTTATGTCCACTGATACTAATAAACTTTTTTTTATTTTTATTTGGGAAAACAAAAATATCTCCCTGTGCACTAAATAATACCACACAGAGCCCGAAGGTACAACAAATGTACTACATAACAAATCCAAGTAAATCATGAGCTGAAAAAATAAAAATAATAAAAAAAGGCAGAGAGAAAAAAAGAGATATAAAGATGAAAAAGGAGTTAGATAACAGCATGGATAAATTTTATAGAAAATTCAAAATTCTCTTTCTTAACTAGGTCCGCCATAATCGGGAGCCACCTGTTATTTAAGTCTTTACAAAGCTCGTTCATTTCTTCTGAAACAGATGGGCATTCAAGAAGAATGTGAGAAGGGTTGTCACTCCCAGAGTTGCACATGCACACCTCACTGTTTTTAATGTGGAAACGGTGTAGATAACTATTGAATTTCCCATGTCCAGTGAGGAATTGCATAATTTTAAAGTCAGTGTAAAACCAATAGTTCTTAATTCTGCAGGAAACTGAAGGGAAAAAAGATTTTATCCACTTACAATTAAGAGAAGAAACGAAACCTGAGTTCCATTATGTATTAATTAACTTTATGTAAGTCAAAGATTTTTAGACTAATCTATGATAGGATAGGCTGAAAAGTTCAAGAAATCAAATAACAGAATCCAGTATATGCAAATTTTTAAAATTTTATATTTGTATGTATCAAAATTCCTAATTACCACAATAGGTATCTAAAAAGTCTACCAGTTTTATCATTTTTAATTCATTAAGAACATAACCAGCATTTTAACATACTAGCTACTTGTGCTATATAAAAAACAAATTTTATATTTTTGCATGTGTGGAGAACTAATTTAAAAATCTTATTTTGCTTAAAAGATGTTGATTTTTTATACAAATAATGTAAAAAAAATTTTTGACTGGTAACCACTGTTCTAGATAAGACACTGATTTTTGAATTTCATTTTGATTTACATGGCAATTTAATTGTATGAATCATAGTATTTGTTAGTGAAACATTGAGATCTTACTATTTTCACTATTATTTGAATGCTTATTTGAAGTGTCTGTTTTGATAGACCCATCAGCCTGTCTTTGTTCGACTTTTACAAGGAGCATTCAGATTGTCAAATTGCCAGTGGTTAAGTATTCAGCAAAGAATGAATGTTGAAAGCTGTATCAAAACGTTGTCTGATATTGGTATGTAATAAAGTTTATTTTCTGTCTACTTTCTGTCACATTTTTTAAATTTTATGAAATAATTTTATATTTTTATTTGATACTTCATGGTGTTTACCTTTATTTTATGTCTTTTACTCTTAATAAAATAGTGAAAGAAAAACAGGATTGTTTCTCCAATCACTTAAACACATGTATACTATATATTTAACGAAAACATTTTTAATACATGATTGATATTTATTAACTGTTTGTATACTTTTTATTGAAAGATTTTGCACAATGTTAATTTTATTTTTAATAAAATTAAGTTTGCCCCAAGGATGAATTTAATTCCCAATAAAATATTAATGTCTATCAAATGTTTTACATTTAAAAATATATTTTCCTATTTAAAAATTGCATGTAATGCTACATTTGCAAAATCAATAAGTATAAATAAATTCATAAAATTACAAGTTTTTTCATAATGGTGCGAATGGATAAATGCTGGAATAAAGAAAGAAATTTTTTTTTCCTAAACATTATATTCACCGTCTTCTTAATCACAAATTCATTAGAAATACATCATCTTAAACCTTCTGTAGAGGCTAAGAAAAACCTATCAGTTTCTATAATAAAGAAACTAAACAGCAACATTCTGAGCTAATAACTCAGGCATATAATTTGATTCCTTATTTTATTTTCTACTAATTTTCATCTGATCAGCACTTGACTGAGGTCAATAATTATACCTCTTCGTTAGCTCCTAGAATATATTTTTTACAGGTTTCTGGAACTTTCCTGTAATGAGCTAGGGGTAACTTGACTTCAATTAGTCTCATCAACTTAAAACTTCAAGAATTTTGTCTTATGTTTTGTGCCAAAAATATCACCAAGCTGCCTTAGATTTTATAGAGTTATTCTATAGTTTTGATAGCCCCCTATTTTCACAGATTTAATATTCCATGGAATAAGTACAAAAATTTTGCAAGCTAAATTATTATAACACATTAAAACAAGCAGTTAAATATAAAATATTCACACAAATATTTACACTGTTTATTTTTTTGTAACTATGATTTATAAATAAATATCTAATTTATCTGTACATCAAAATCTGTATTAGGTTGTATAATTGAATCCAACTCCTGATTACAAGAATATTTAAATAAAATTTTAACCTAATGTAATGGTTAAATAATATATGAAAGAATTAAAATAAATTTGTGATAGTGAGTTTTTTTTTTTTTTAATCTTATGATATCTTATGTAGGTTTTTATGGAGTTGTACAGTTTTATACATAAAATAAATAAAAAGATGTGTAGAAAAATTCCTCCTTTATACATTTTCTTTCCTCTCGTGTTCATGTGGATTATTTTCTCTTGAGTTATCAATTTGCAGCCACTGCATCTTTCTCCCCATAACATCTGAAAGTATTTCAGAGCAGAAAGTGTTTATAATACCAAAAACATTTTTCAGGAAAGTTGTATTTGTGTATTATCAAACTTTTGTTGAGTTAAGAGTATAGCTCTTATATAAGAATTTAGAACATTTTGAAAGTAGCATATCTTGAATAATTTCTGTATATTGAAATACCATCTAATTGATTTAAAGTGATTTATAATCATTTTATCTTCTATTTCCAAGCTTACCTTCTGTCTTTTATCTTTGTTGCAATACAAAGTGTATGCATTTTTATTTCCATGTGAAGTATCAATCTTCAAATTCAAGTAGAATACATATTGAACTCTTTAAGGCTTATCAGATATAATTTTATATTGTATTACTATAAATTTTATACTCTAAAATGCCATTATATAAGAAATTCATCATGTTTTTCACTTTATATTGTATAAGTTTGTTATAAAAAGTCATTTCATGACAGTATGTAATGACTTAAATTTCACTGATGTAATGACTTAATTCATAGATGTAATGACTTAAATTTCACTCAGTTCAGTTGCTCATTGCTTTTTTGAAATATTGTTAAAAATTAAATAAATTGTCAATCATAGTAAATAACCAGTAAACTGTTAACTGTCTCCTTTTAAATATTTTGTAAGGAAATTCAAATAACCTCTCAGAGTAATATATCAACTTGTTGTCCTTTGATATGAGGAATATTTATGTTTGATTTATTATGAGTGTTTTTATATTTACTTTGTTCTTTTTTGTTCATGATATTAATTCATTTTTATTTTTGTATATTGATATTTTTAATAATAAAATAACAATTATTGGTTCTGTATATGGAGTTGAATATTTATTTTAAGATAATGTAATTTAAATCAGAATTTTCTAATTACAGGAAAAAACAGAGGAATTGCAATACCTGTTGATTTAGATACTCAAGTTTCAGCTATGTTCAATAAAAATGCAATGATAAGTAAGCACACAAGAGCATGGTTATCAGCTGCTCGAACCCCACGTAGAATTCCTTCAGCTGCAAATGTTTTTCGAAATGATCGTAGCATAATTGAAGGTTTGCAGGTAAGTTTATTATAAAAAAAATAATTTTATATTTGAAATAAAACTACTCTTTCCCTCTCTAGCAATATGAGCATTTAAATCTGTTTTAATGTTCAATATTTAAAAATATACCTAAAATTTTAACTCAGTTTTCTGTATAAATTTTTCACAATTATTTATAGTTATTATCCTTCTCTTCATTAATATTTTCCTTGCTAAATCGAAAAGAAAGAAACATCGGAGTGTTTGATCACCACTACTTTTTATTGTAATGTTATATTTTACAGGCATTCTTAAACATGCCCTAATCATGAATGCTTGCTAAAATCAAAAACAATATTATGCATTTTTAATGCATAGTGCATTTACTATAATTCATTTTTAGTTACTTTTATAACTGAAAATTTACCAGTCAAAGATAATCCTCATTGCAAAATCACTATTGATAAATATTTTAAAAAAGAATTATCAATAGCAAAAAAATGTCCTTGATGATTAAATTAAGAGCTTTCATGTTGCACAAATTTTGTCTCAAGCTCTTGTTAATTACCCAAATAATTCATAAGAGTAGAAAATGTTTTATTTAATAAAACAATTTATATATAAATTATTTTCATTTACAATATGCGAAAATTTTCAAATTAACTGATATGATAGGAAAATGTTACAGGAAAAATAATAATTTGGAATAATAAGAGAATATATTTCATTTCTATTTTGTGTACAACTAAAAAACGAATTTATATCAGATTTTTCAGCTATAGGAATCCACAAGATTTAATAAAGCCATAATGTTATATTCAGAAATCATGTTGATCACTTATGTTATATTTAATTGTATCTATACTTTCACTCACAAACCTTTTCAAATTAGAAAAGTATTTAGTAGATTTTGTTGGAAATTATTTTGTTCAATTTTTCTTGTAATAAACTAAAACTCCATGGCACGACAGCCCATGTGGGCCAAGGCCTACAGTGCTCCTAACTGTTTTCATGACCGAGGGTTCTGGGGTGCGAAGCATATGTCCCAGTTAGGTGGTCAGCCTAACGTAAGACTCCCAGTGTTTAGTTCCCAAGCATGCTTGGTACTCAGTTAATCGACCCACCAACTTTTCTTATAATATTTCAGTAAATTTTCTCCTTGTTGTTCAAATTTTTATATATTTATATTAGTGACTTTTCAAAGAAGCAATTTAATATAACATTCAGAAATATTCTTATAAGTCTAAATCAAATTCAGCAATTCAAATAAATTGCTTTGTTTAATTAAAATATGTCACATTTTCTGATGTTCATGAAGTTTCTTTATATAAGTGTAAATAAGACATTTCATACCATCATGTTTTCTCAATTTCCTTCTGAATTTTAATTTCATTAAAAAAATAATCTGATTAAAATTTTTAATGTTTAGTTTCAAATGAATAAAATAAAAGGCAATTTAAAAGTTTTGCACATTTTTTATCTAAAATGCTAAAGGACTTTCATCATCTACTTTTAATTCAAATATAAACACAAACAGAACTTTGCATTTATATTACCGTATTTTCTTGTATATAATCTAGAGCAGCGTATTATAAGCAAGATCTTTTTTTCAAGTAAAAGAAAATAAGTCTCACGTAATCTGCACCTCCATATGCTGCGCTGCAACTTTTTCGACAAATAATCGAAAATGTGTACTACTGATAATTTGGTGCCAAATAAAATAATAAATTGTATAATTAAAAATATAATAAGTTGTATTGAAAAAAACATTTATAATGAAAAAGATATGTTGGGATCCCCTCAACACAAAATGCAATAAACTGAGAGGAAAGCATGATATTGATCAATATCCGACAAGATTCTAGTTAAACTTATCCATTTTTTGTTTTTAATAGCTTTTAAAATGAGGTTAGACATATTTTAAGAATAATTAAATGAAATATTATGTTAATAATTAAAGGAAAGGGATTATTTTTTGAATAGCATGTTAGATACATTTTTGCTTTTGTACCACGCATGTTTTGTTTTTCACTGTACATTAACATATTTCGCCAAAAAAAAAATTTTTAAATTTGCCTTCCCCATAGTTTTTAGTTTAAAATTTTCTATATAATTTAATAGTTTTGTCTTCCACATGACAATACACAAAATTCAATGTTTTCAGAATGAAACAGGTCAGGTCCTAACAGATTGCAAAATTATGTTAGCTAATTGCAACTGCAATATCTTTCTGAGCAGCTGAATTCATTTTTGAATGCAATTGGACAATGTCGATTATAGTTAAAATGAATCAGCTGATTCATGGCTCCCTCTGTTATTTATTTTATGAAGCGCTAATGGCATTTCTTTAAAAAGTAAGCTTTTCTGATGAAAAATGTTTATCAGATTATCTGTGGTGGCACATAAAATGAAATTTGAAAATTTTTTAACACATAATCCACACATTATATATAGAAAATACAGCATATATATATATAATTATAATTTACATAAATATTATTTTAATATTATGAATCATGACTAATTATTAGAAAACAAAACATAGATAAGAAAATTGATTGTGAATTTTCTTAAATCATAATTATGTATTAATAGTTTTTTTATTGCCTTTGTGTATAGTTTTTTTTATCTTTTTTATCAAATATATTTACTATTACACTTTTTAATGTTAACAAATGTTTGCATTATACAGAACCATATTGTTTTTAGGACATTGTATCTCTTTTGGAAGATCAACTGCATCCACTTGTTCAATCAGAATTGTCAGTTTTAGTAGATGTTCTGCATAGGCCAGAACTCTTATTTCCTCCCGGAACAGAAGCTCGCAAAAAATGTGAAAATGGGGGTTTCATTTCAAAGTTAGTTGTATTTTTGATTGAAGTTCAAAGTATAGCTAAAGCTTTTAATAATAAAAAAAACATTTTGTTGAATCGAAATTGTATCATTAATATATTAGTTTTTGCATTAAATTTTTTTTATTTATTTATAAAGGATAATTTTTTTGCCTGATTGTTTGAAAAATAATCGATTTTTTCTGTGATACTATGATAAATAAAAAATAATTTTTCTTTACAAAAATAGACTCATTAGTCACACTGAAAGGTTATTGGAAGAAAAAGAAGAAAAGCTTTGTATTAAGGTTTTACAAACTCTTAAAGAAATGATGTCTCTAGATCCAGATTATGGAGAAAAGGTGAGTTATATTAAACATAAATTGTTTTCTTAATTAAAAAAATACTGTAGATAATACTAAATAATTCATTTTTATCATTATTTTTAGCTGTGATTTTGTATTTATAAATTTGAAATGTAGAGAGTTAGGAATAATTTATTTTATATTTCTTCAATTTTTATGAATTTTTCTTGATATTTATAAATATGTAACTGCTTTAATGAAAACTAACTGAATAATATATTGGTTTAAATACATGCAACATTTTCATTTTTTATTTTATAAAGTATAGTAAAGTTACTCTTGGCCTAATACAATTCGTGTTTAATATATGCTATTCTAACCCTTTCTTTCTTATACTTCAGCTGCATTTCCTCTATTCATATGCTTTTGTAACATTACTGCACTGTCAATTCTTTTTCCTTTTCATTGCTGATATGTCTACACTTTATAGTTTCTCTGTGCTTAGTTTTTCCTTTATCTTCATGCTTCAATGACTAGGGTGAGGTGAAGGCTTATACAAAGAAAGAGATTGAAGATCAAATGAGGGTAAGATAAAATTTCAGCAGGTTTTCAATCTTTAATTTTGCATGTGCTTTTTAAATTCTTACTCTTAAATTATCAATGTTTTTGGAGTAGAAATAGCTCTTGAACTAAATATTTATATTTACTTTTTTAATAAAAGTTTGAAGTATATTTGTTAAATGTAAGATTACAATATATATTGCTTGATTAAAAATCTCAACTTTTTGAAATTTTTTATTTTAAAAAATATTGATATGATAGATAAGGCTTACTTTTTATGTTGGAAAAATATGATTGACGTGATTTTTTTTTTATGGATTTTAGTTTTTAAATTTTTAGAATAAATAAATTAGTTGAGGATGCATGAATTAGTTTGAGGATTTATTTCTAGTGGCTGTACAAAATGTCATTAGTAGTTTTTAGAATTAATTAGATTAAAAAATCATAACAGTTATAGATTTTTTCTTTTATATTTATACATTTTGTTTACTTAGGGAGAAGCTTTACGTCAAACTCTAATTCTGAGGTATTTTGGAAAATCTCAAGCCAAAAGAGATAGTGTTGCAAATGGAAAACAACCACTCCACCCTCCTAAAGCAGCAACTCCAATAACACATGGTCCTGGAGGAGTGATCTTGACTAGAGCTGAAATGACCCTTGCTGAAGTTCAGTGCCATTTAGATGAAGAAGGTGCATCAAATTTAGTGGTTGAACTAATAATGAAAAATCCCAGCAATGCAATATTTTTAGAAAGTGTTGAATTAGGAATAGCATTATTAGAAGGAGGAAATCCTGTCATTCAGGTATATTGCTATTAGATGCTTATGGGATAAAGATTCTAAAATTTCTTTTTTTGCTTTTGATTTTTTAAAATTCATTTATCTTTACTATTGTGTAATCTTTTTAAATCTGAAACTTTTTTAAAATGTAAATTTGATAAATTGCTTTTAATTATTTCTTTCGATATACAATGTATTGATCAAAAATTAAATTTCGTTTTTTTTTTTCCCAGTATAGAATTTGTATAACTAACTTTTTACTTTTTTATTTTTAGAAATCAGTTTTACTAAAGCTTACATCTGGTAATTTTTCTGAAAAATTTTTCAAAGTATTTTATGAGAAAATGAAGAATGCACAGCAAGAAATTAAATCTTCTGTTACTGTAAATACAGTTGAATTAACTAATAGACCTGGTGAGGAGAAAGATAGTATTACTAAAGATCTTAATAAAGATAATCGAAGAGTTAAAAGTAAGTAAATATAAAAAATTTCATGTTCTTCAATTTTCTATTTTTAGTCCTTTCAAGCTGTCTTCTTTATGGTTATAGTTGCCTCACACCATTATTTTTATCAGTAAAGTCAAATGTTTTTTCAAAATTCTTTTTTTACTTTTCATGATTTACAAACTTAATTATTAATTGTAAAACTTTTTTTTCAAATGCTCAACTGCCTTTAAGATATACCTTTTCAGCACTACTAGGGGCAAAGGTGATGGCCTCTTATACAGTGGGGCACCCAGTGGGTGTACCATCTTTGCCCCAAAAGTAAAAGGATAAATAAAAACTCATACTCACACAGAAAAAAGGACATCCGTACCCAAACCAGGATTCACCCCTTCAGCGTGTCATATATATTTGAGTTTTATCATCAGTTCTGTTATAGTTTATCTGCTTTTGGATATAAATTGCGTATTTCCTTCATTTCGGGAAAGATGAGATTCCAGATTGTTTTTACTTAAGATTGTTATCCTTATATGATAACTGAATCACATTTAAGGACATAGATAAATTTTCATTTTCTAAAGAGTGATATTTCAACTAATTTTAATGAACAAGTTTTAATTTCTACTTTTGAAATTTCTTCTGTAAGTCTCCATTTAAAATTTTGTGCTTTTAAATAGGACATGTTTATATGTATGTAATGTTTTTTTCATGTAAATTGAAAATAAGATATTTTCCCTAAAATTAAATCAAACAAAGTAAAACATGTCTTTCAGAGAACAATTCCTTTGCTCTTGTTGTGTCCATTGGGAGTGCCTAATAGATTCACTATCCTTTGAGGAGTACAGTTTTATCTCAGTTATTGAATGTGCCACATAACTATTATTTCAACATATGAAAGTGTTTAATGCTTACATTTTTGTAGTGGAGTTAGATTTCTCCTTTTTAGCATTATATTTTAATCTTCTTCAAGTAAATTTAATCCATTAATTTTGAATACAGAATGCTTACTTTTTGTTTTTGTTCTTTGTGAAGACATATGTTACGAAGTATTTTTGAATTCTGAAACAAGTTTCTGCTTCATAATTAAGAAATTTGTTACTGGTTTTATTTAAAAAAATATTAAATAAGCTTATTTTCTAGTATGTAATTAAAATGAGAATAAAACATAAAATTGTCCTTAAAATCTAATAAATGTCTATTCCTTGTTTAAGTAGTTCAGTAAAATTGTTGAATATTTATAGGTAAATTTGAAACATTAATAAAATGCATAAAATTAATAGCTTTAATTTTTTCTTTCTCAGCTATTACATGAAAAAATATTATACTAAAAATTTTATTTCAGATATCAAACAAAATGGTCTTGTTATGACTGAAGAATTGAAAGAACAATTAGAAGATGCTGCAGCTGCTACAAGTAAAGCATATGCTCATGTTCGTACTCTTGGCACATCAGGAGCAGCAGCAAATGCTGAGTCTGATCTTCTAAATCTTGGACAAGGTATGTTCTATGTCTGAAAATTCTGTGACAAATTAAATTTTGAAATAAATTTATTATTTAACATGCAGGTTACAAAAACATAAAGTTAAATGTTTTTCATTCTGATTTCTCAAATAGGTCATTAAAATGTAAATTTTTTCTGGAATTTTAACTTTCATGTTAGATATTCAATTTTCTTATTAGTTTTAGCATCTTTCTTTTGAATCTATCATACTGCTTTGCATTTTTGGTAGTACTGTTTAATTTTTTTCTGGCCAAACTGTAAGGTAATACACAGAATTAATGTTTCAATCGGTGACAATTTTTTTGCACATAAGTTGTTTGATATAAGATAACTTACCTTCATAAATATGATTAAAAAGTTATAGTGTAAAATATGATGAAAGAAGTGATATTTTTACCAATGACAAAAATATATTATATTTGAGGGGATCTTATTCAGTATCTTCCAGTTAACAGTTTGAAGTGAAATTGTAGATCTTAGAAAAAATCTTTTCTTTAAAAAAGCATTTGAAAAACTTTACTTTTTCAAAACAAAAATAAAACCAAAGTTGAAGAAGATGGAAATTTATGTAGTTATTAAAAATAGAAATTTCTGTTTAATAATAAGATTATAATATAAAAAATTAAATTTGGAAATGATTGTGTAAAAAGTATATTAAATAAATAAGAAATTTTGATCATTAAAAGCCACTTTTAATTTTATTTTATTTTTTATTTATTTATTTTATTTTATTTATTTATTTTTTTGGGGGGGATTGTGAGATAACTTACTTTTTTGCAGAAATGTTGAATTATATCTTATTGATATAAATTTAGTGCTCTAACTATAAAAGAGTTTTTTTTTTTTAAAAAAAAACAATGTGTTACAGGATCACACACTCATGTTGCTTTAGAAGAAATATTAGCTGAGAAAGCAGAGAAAGCTAAAGATGCAGAAGAAAATAAATTGCCCCAAGAAGTCGTTGTAATGCAACCTATCTTACGATTTTTACAACTTTTATGTGAAAATCATAACTATGATCTACAGGTGAGTACACTTTACAGCTATAAAATTAAAATTGATATTGCTAGATTTTACACATAACCATACTTTTTCATTATAAAAGCAAGAAAAATTCTACAACATAAAATACTTGTGTAAAATAACAACTAAGTATTTGATGAATTAGAGGAATTTAAAGTAATCGTGGTATGAAATTCACAATAGTTGACCAGAAGATTTAATATTTAAAATACTTCATTGTTGTACTTAAATACTCTTATTGTAGCTATCTAGGATTCTGAAGATGTCTTTATTTTATGGATTTACTTTAAATATTATTGTGATAAGCAGGAAAAATACTGGTAATGGCTCTTCTGACAATTTCTTTTAAAACTTTGATTTTAGTATTATGTATATCTATGCATTTTTACATACTATTGATGAGTTTGTTGTAAGTTACAGGTATGTTTAGTGGGAACAATAAATAGGTCTAACAAAACAATATTTTCGAAAGTCATTTAGAGGTATATTTCTAAATGAAGCAATAAATACGATATTGGTGGGAATAGAAGCTTCACTAAACAATATATCTTTAATTTATGAACATGGAGAGAAATGAAGCTTTGACACTGGCTTATTTTATAAATGATTGGCTGTTAATCACTCTTTCATCTGGATCCTAGTCTAAAAATGACAAACTCATTAAAGTTTATATGCAACACCAAGCTATATGTTTTGAAAGAAAAAATGCTCTGATAAATACTTTTCAAATGACATCCATATCATCATGTACAAAATATCCATTAATCATTCTAAAATGAGCAAGAAGCTTATTCTAACTTCAAAAAAGATGCAATGCCATCATATGTGGAAAAATGTGACAAAATGCATCAATCATGGTGATTGGCAAATTATATTACAGGTCAAGAAAAATAGGTTACCCAATCAACTACTGTCATCTCTATAAAGTTAGGGATTTTCCAAAATAATAAAAAAACCCATCTGAAAATAATATAGTATTGAACTAAATTAAGCAACTACAACTATTTTATATTATATCCTTACTGTAGTTTCAATAATGGATGAGTGTACTGTATATCATTTTTTCTTCATTTTGCTTAAAGTAAAACTAAGATGAAAATCCTATCAGATTTCTGAAAAAAGTAAATAGTGGCAGTTCATCTAATTGGTGCATTGATAACCACAGTGATATAATTAATGGGAGTGTCAATAGGCACTGTGTCAAAAGTCATGACAGCATGCAACAATCATAGCAAAACTGAATTGTAGATGGAAAATCAGAACTCGTTGTGAGAGACAAGTAAATTTTAAGGAAGATTCACCACCAAAAGTATGATCATGGCAGCAAAAGTGACTTTTAAGCTGAATGGACATCAGCTTTCCCAATATCAATCCATACAGTTCGAAGAAAATTGCACAAATAAAGTAGTTGTAGCAGGACAACAATTACAAAATCCCTTGTGCAAGATGTAAATCAGAAACAATGAGTATAGTGGTGCAAGAACTGTAAAACCTACTCTGTAAAAATATTTTAATGAAAAAGTTTTTTTTTCATAGTTAAATATGAATCGTAATATAATCACTTATTTAATTGAATATTTGCTAGGCCATCTTTATAGAATTGGAGTGATAGATTCAGTAAACTGTATTTTGTGTGACTCTAATCGGCCCATGATTTTTGAACATGTAAATATCTGTACTTTCTCGATATAATGACAGTATTAAAAAGTATTAAAGAACCTGGGGATTAACAGCTCAAGCACTAATGTTTAGTATTTGTATAGTAAATAAATTCACCACACATAATTGAAAAGAAAAATATTTTGTAATTTGCCAAATATTTTATTGTTTCATGAAAATATATTTGTGAAGAACATAATTTTAAACAAATGCAAGTATTTTGCTATGTATATTTTTATTAATTTTAAATTATTTACACAGAGTGTGTATGACTCAATTCTTGACTGTGACTTGACAATAACCTGTGACTAGTGACACCATAAGAAATAAAGCAAAAGAAGAGGCTGAAGTTCTTGGAATGCCGAAACAAGAGTTAAAGGCTAGCCGTGGATGTGTGGATTGGCTTATGAAGCAGATGGGCTTATCTCTAAGACACCATACAATATGCCAAAAGCTTCCTGCAGATTTTGCGGGAAAACTACTAACATTTCAGCAGTATGTCATCACACTTTGAAAAGAAATGAATTTTTCATTGGGGCAAATTGGCAACACTGACAAGATGCTAATTTGGTTTGATATGCCTCATAACTACACCATTACCCAGAAGGGGACTAAGGAAGTTATCATCAAAACTTCGGGATGTGAAAAACAACGCATAACAGTGATGCTAGCAATAACAACAGAAGGGTGCAAACTTCCTCCTTTCTTAATCTTCAAATGAAAAACATGCCCTAAAACCCCTAAGAATGAAAAGCTGTTTCCAGATGTCTTGATTTGAAACTAAGAGAAGGGGTGGATGACAGAATCATTAATGCTTGATTGGCTCCGAAATGTATGGGAACGCCGTCCCGCTGGGCTCTCCAATCCACTGGATGCATTTCGTGGTCATCTCACCGACGACGTAAAAAAGAAGGTACACAGCCTAGGCAGTGATCTTGTTATCATTCCTGGAAGGATGACGTCTATGTTACAACCCCTGTGTGGATGCTAGTATAAATAAACCTTTTAAGGGGTACGTTCAGGCAGAGTACGAAAAATAGTTTTGTGAGCCAAAGGGGGAATTGACCCCGACAGGAAAAATTAAGCGTGCTGCACTGCACATTGTTGCACACTGGGTTTCTGCTGCCTGGTAAAGCATCAAAGCACCAATGATTGTGAAATCTTTCAAGAAATGCTGCATTTCAAATTCATTGAATGGCAGTGAAGATGATGTGCTCTGGAATGCCAAGGATGACGATGATGAGGAAAAAAGAAATGAATCTGCTTCTGACGAAGAGAGCTGTGAGGATTCCAGTGATGAAAACATTAGTGAATAAAGACATTTACTATTAATCACTGATTGTAGAAACTGTTAGCTAGATAGTAATGTTACGATTTATTTCATGATCGTATTTTACGATAGGTACCGTATATAAGGTAATGGTAATTAACAATGATTGTTTCATATAACAATAGCCCATTAAAAGATTAATTCCATGTTCCAATACTTTATGTATAAATCCATTGTTGGGTAAAATATGGTATCTAAATTTAAATAACATTATGATACCATTGATTGATAGTTTATATACAAATCCATTGTTGTATAAAATAAGATTCGATATAAATTCCTCATAACATTGATGCATATTACATTCACCGACAAACAATTTTTTTATTACTTAAAGCTTTAAAATGGGGATCTGCATTAGATTTGCATAAATACGGTATTTGTTTTAAGTGTGGGAATTTATATATTTACCATCTCTGATTTTTTATTTATTTTTTATTAATTATCACTGTTAGGATAAAATAATATATTTTTAAAGTGCTTTAAATTTAATGATTCTCTTTTAAATTTGTATTGTTGCTTAATATTTGATGTAAAAAAATCGTTTTATTTAATTTTCTTACAAATATATGTACTTAAATAAACTTATTTTGTTTATTTATTTTATAGAATTTTCTGCGAAACCAAAATAATAAAAATAATTACAATCTTGTTTCTGAAACTCTCATGTTTCTTGATTGTATTTGTGGAAGTACAACTGGTGGCTTGGGTCTATTAGGATTATATATAAATGAACATAATGTGGCATTAGTTAATCAAACCTTGGAAACACTAACTGAATACTGTCAAGGTCCTTGTCATGAAAATCAGGTAAATTTTTATTCACTTTGGTGATTTTGTTATTTACACCTTAACTGTGACATATATTTCAGAAAAATGAACCAAAAATTTTTTTGACTGTTTAATTTTATTCTTTATAATATAAGATTTAGAAAATGCTTTTTTATTACAAAAATAAAGTTTTAAATACAGTAACTAACTATATTTATAATTTTTACATACACATAAAACATTGTTTACATATACATGTTATTCATATTGAGCAAATTAAATGAAATTTTCAAGCTAAATATAACTAGTATAATATAAAAACACAACAATATGATTTTCAATACATAAATTTTACAAATCTTTTACAGTATGATATATCCCAAAACAAGGTACTGTTCAAAAGCCTATATATTGCACTGTTTACAATAAACTATTTTTGACAGCATATAAAACACTGCCTGGTTGGAGTAGATTTTTTTCCCCATTGATGGAATGTGTTCTGGAAAGTGTCGACCTGTGAGGCGCAGTAAGCTTATACTAGGAAGCCCTGGTCCTGGTAGTTGAACATTTGGTTTATTTAGTTCAACAATTGATTTTCTGAAGTTCATATTTTTCACACTTCCTGCTGAAGTATGCAAAATAAAGGAGTTATTTATATAACGCCTAGTGTAGGAGATGGAAAAATATTTTCTAGTAATATATATACCTCCTTTTCAAGCAACCGGGAAGACTGTAAGATGTTGATCGACTTTAACATCACCTCCCATAGTGTTGTAGTCATGGACTACCTTCAGAACCAAAGTTGGAATTGGTAAAAAACTAGGACCACTTATGTCATTTATTAGGAAAATAGGGAATTGAGTATCCTCAAGTAGAAGCAAACTCAGCTCGGACTTCACAAAATAGAAACGTTAATTTTTCTTCTGCCCAAACTCAGTTATGGCATCACAAATACTGCACGCAGTAATTGCCCGAACTGAATTTGGCCGACACTGGCAAGGGGTTAAAGAGTCTTAGTTCAATGATTAAATTTTAATTCTAAGAAATAAAAATTAACTTAACTTTGAATTTTAGCAGTGTCGTTTCATAATCATTCTTACTTAAATATTGGGAAATAATGCAATTTTAAATTCCTAAATTTCTCGTCTAAAAGAATTAGCTAACAATTAAAAATTTCTTGTTATTATAGAAATAAAAAATGTTATTTAAAGTTAGAATGTAGGTTAGAAAATTAAACTTTCTTTGCATGGATTAAAATAATAAACCTTTAATAATAAATTATATACCTTCTTTTTGCATAAAAAAATTTAATTTGTTATGTAATTTCAAATTTATGTTAAAATTATGTTAAATTAAATTCAGTATTTTATTTTTTATGAAAATTAATTAATGCTAATAAAAATTATATACTTTCTTTGTTAATAAGATTACTACCTAAATTAAGTATTTAATTTGGGTAACTAAATGTTTTAATTTTTTCAGAATTGTATTGCTGTCCATGAAAGTAATGGAATCGATATTATCATTGCTCTTATATTGAATGATATTAATCCTTTGGGTAAAAAAAGAATGGATTTGGTTTTAGAGTTAAAGGTATGCTTTTATGTTGAAACTGATATATATACTTTTTAGATAATTTTCTTTCAAGGATTGCAAATTATTAACTACAAGTAAAATTCATAGCATTGGCTATTACTAAATCTTTTCTTGTTTCTTGTAAATTTTTACGTATTTATCTTATTTATGCTTTGTTTTTATTTCTTTTGCATATGTAAATACTCGTGTAAGTATTGAGAACACATAAGTACATAAAAAAATTTTTTATTGGTATAGCCATTGATATATCGTATAATTGTATCTTTATATAATCAATTATCATAATTTGGAATTGATCAAAAAATATTAAAGGTAAACAGCTGTAGAGTGCATTAAAATTTCTAATTCCAAAAAAACATATTTTGGGATATTAAGCAATTTTTGAATAGTTTTTAAGGGATGTAAAAAAAATTTTTTTTTTCAGGATGATATTAGAACATTGATATTAATTGATTTAAAAATCTTGATCACTAATAAAAGGATTTTCAAATTCAAGCAGACTTTTACATAGCTACAATTATTAGAAAGAACCTGGATAAGTAATAAATTGTTGCATTTTTACTATTTTAAAAAATTTTCTGGTAATTTAAATTTTACATTTAATAGTCTTTAAAAGATGGTTGTAAAGTTTACAAGATTAAAATCTTGTATAAGTTCACACCATATTTAAATATCTGTTTATAGATTATTTCATCAAATTATTTTTATGCAGAAATTCCATTTAGAGAAATATGATTCTATATTTTTTTGTACATTTAACAAAAGTGAAGAGCTATATTTCTGTATTAAGGTTTCCCATCAATTTTAAAACATGGCTGTACAAAAATCTGGCCTTGCTTATGCTTTTTAATTATGTGTTGATATTGAATTTATTAATATCTGTTGTTAAAAATAATGATTCTTTGTTATTGTTTTTAGAACTGATTTAATCTTTTATCATTTAGAACAATGCATCTAAATTGCTTTTAGCAATCATGGAGAGTCGTGGTGATAGTGAAAATGCGGAAAGAATTTTATATAATATGAGTCCTAAGCAATTGGTAAGATTAAATGATAATTTTTTTGATTTTAATAAATTGCATTAATATTAATTATATTTTTAAAAAATTCATTAACTTGATACATATGTGTGTGTGCATGCATCATGGACAGGCACATGCATGCACACATACATAGATATCATAAATGAATGAATGAAAGATTAATTGTATTTTTATAACTGTTACAATCTTTTCCCTGAGAAAAGAAAGCAGAATTGAAATACATTAAATAGAAAATTGATTAATTTTGAATTTTATTTTAAATTTATGAAATATGTTTAGTTATACAGTTCAACTTTCTTCTGTATTTACTGCAATGCCTTCATTTTCGAATATGTATTTAGAAAGTAACATTTCTAAGAACTTTATTTGAAGTAATTTATATATAATAAACTAGTAGTATTGCTGTACTATTAATATTTCATAACATTTTATATTTAGCGCTTACCTATACAAATAAAAAATTTTTATTCCGTTTATTTGTGCCAAATATTTTTCCAGGGTTGAGTTGAGAATGGCTTGAAAGAATAGAATGAAATTTCCATTATTATGTTGTATTATGGTTGACTTTAAACATGATCTATTGTTATCAAAATTTTTGATTAACTTCAAATATTATGATTAATAATAATTGATACTGCTTTTTTTTTCCTCAAAAAAATTTATATGCAAAATTTCTTGATTTTTCTAGTGTGGTTTCAATAAATCTATAACAAATAATTGAATAGATTGATTTGATAGTTTGCTTTATATGATATTAATGGCAACAATCACTAGTTATAAGCTTAGCATACAATTTAAATAATGATAGAATTTTATGCTTTTTCAGAATATCAATTTCTATCATTATTATTGGTTGCTTACATTTGTTTTTTCATTTACAGGTGCAAGCAACCAAAATTATTTTTTAATCATTCAAACATTGATTGAAGGGTTCAAACCTGTTAGTCAAATATATTGAAATATTTAGTAGCTATACCCTGTAAATTAGCTGAATAAATGGTTACTAAAATAGTATTATGTTATTTTCTACAATACTCTTTATTTCTCAATTTCTATGCTCTGTGAACTGTAAAAATGAGAAGTCTTAATCTTTAACTTAATATAATAGGTGTAGCATGTCAATGCCTTGATATTAAAAGCATGGTATTGCAAATAATAACTATTTAACCATGTATACAGCAAATATTGTGTCCATTTCTATGTTTTCTAACGAAATAAAGAAAATGCATTGCATGTTAACCGATATGGAGTATATTTCATTTATTCTCAGTTGTTGTAAGCTTTAAGATATTCGTTCATTAGTATGTTTTATGAAAGCTAATATCTTAAATTTTTTTATTATTTGTTCCCGATTGAGAACTATTTGCTATCGAACTACTACAAGAAGAAATTCTCATAAAACTCAAGTAATTTTTTTCTCAGACTATTGGATTTCTTATGTTTTTAATGAGTGTGTTATTTGGTTTCCTAAAATGCAGTGTTGTGTGTAAAAAAATTTATTCAATTACAAATTGTGTTTCAAAGTTATAGTTTAATATGAGCAAATAATGTCTAATGAGAGGTTAGAAAGATTTTTCTACTTACTGCAATTATGTGGGGGAATGAGTACTTGAGAAATTCTGTACTTTCCTCATTTGTCATGTGTGAATACAGCTATTTATATATGAAAATCTATTTAATCCTTTCAGGCGCACTACTCTTTAAAGTTGAAATATTAACAAAAATTTTGTAGGTTGTCTATTTAAGTCTATGTAAGTGTACAGTGAAAATTTTGTAAAGATTGCATGTACCAATTCCATTTTGTGGGTGTTCCATCACATGGAACACTGCTCTGCAAAGGTCATAAAAAGCAAGCATTGCAGTGAAGCCCATATACACGTAAATGTTTTTGCATATGAATGAAAAAACAATGCATTACACCTGCGTAACAGATTTAGCGTGGTCCAGGGTGCATCACAAGAAAACCTACTACTCTACACCAAAAAAAAAATAATAATAGTAATAATAAATAAAATAAAGATTTCTGTACAAATTTCTTAATTATCCAAGTCAGGTTTTGGGTCTGCATAGAGGAGCCTGGTTGAGATAAATCATTGCCATCATTTTCACTGACATCTGACACAACATTATCAGACTAAGACTGATCAAGTGGTTTAGGAACATATTTCTCTGTATCATTATTACTATCCATATGTTCTGATTCACTGAGAGAGGGCAATTTTTGAAGCATTTTTATTGCTTCAGAAGGACTAAGACCTCTACATGCCATTTATTTGCTATTAACAAATTTAAAAAATTAACTAGAAATTTAAACTCTAATTGCAAAGAGTAAACTAAAAATATATAAATTCAAAAAATTATATATGCACAATATTATAAAACGAATAGCAGCGAAAAGAAAAATTAAGAGCAAGAAAATAATGCCTCTCTAACTTGAGAGGATTCGAACTAACTGATATAATCCTATACCACACTGAATCTTCCCAATTCAAGAGGCCAATAAGGGTGTAAAAATACTATCCATATAAGTAATCCTTCCTTGTACATTCCTTAACTTTAGTTTATTCCACCCCAAAAGAGAGAAAAACAATAAAAAATAAACACAACTGTTCCCCTCAGCATTGAGTTCAAGTCTAATCGCGTAAAGGAAAAGTGCAGTTGCGGCACAGTGTTCCAGGTGATGGAACACCTTGTTTTATCAGATAATTCTGTGTATACTTTATGCGTAAACATTTTTAATATAGAATCAATAGTTCAAGGTACAGGCAACAAAATAACATAGAAATTTCTTTTCAAACAATTATTTTTGTATAAGAAAAAATTCAGAAATATTCCTTCAAAATAAAGGGATTTAAATAATCTGCTATAATTGAAAATTATTGATCGTCTTATGTAGAGCTGCCATCTATTATAAAAAAAGAGTTTAAAGAACATTTTAAGCCAAATTTCATCTTTTTATCATAAAATGAAACGATTTGGTAACAAGTTAAAGTTTGGTGTTCCATCACCTGGAACACTAAACCGCAAAATTTTAGAAGGCAAAATGATCTGGATGTTCATATTCAAAGCAAAACTTGTCAAATTTTTGTCCATAAGACTTCAGTGTTGGTTAGGGTTTCCTTCATATTATCAGAAGCTTTGTTCAATAAAGTCTAGGGTTCATTAAGTAGGTCATGGTCAATGCTCTCCAAGTCCAATTATACCTTTGGAGATGGTAGGTCAAATATTGTAGGGCTTCTATTTGGTCTCTGCTCAATTACAAAGACTCCCACTTGCTCCGTTCCCCTGACTGGATGAGCCTAACTCTGGATTAACTGCAGGAAAGTGTGCTGGTGCACACACACTATTGGGCTATTTTGCCTCATGTACTATCAAACAACCTAAAACCATAATTACTGTTGATGATCTTTAAAATATTTTACAACAGGGAATTTTTTATACATTGTTAATTTCCAGGAACTTCAAAAACATATCTTATATTGCTAACAGTTATAATTAGTTTAATATTCTATATAAAATAATTCATTTTTTTAATTATAAAATTTTAATAATTTAGAATTTCATGAGTAACAAATTCTATGCTTTTTTGAATTGCAAATAATAGTTAATGGTATCATATAGTGTATTGTTGATGAAATAGAGACAAATTAACATGTGTTTAATGATAATGTATGAATAATTATAATTTTAAACATTTTACTTTTTATATATACATAATCTTATTTCATTCAAAATGTAAATTCAAGGTGGATGTGGCATGTAATGCCTATCATCAAGAAGGAGAAGATGAAGATGATGAGGATAGTGATGATGTCAATGAAGTTGATGATGGGGTTTCTCCTAAGGAAGTTGGACACAATATATATATTCTTTGTCATCAACTAGCCCAACATAACAAAGATTTGGCAAATTTGTTAAAACCCAATCTCTTAGACCCTGAATCTAAGATGAATCAAGCTTTGCAATATTATGCAAGTCATACTGCTCAAATTGAAGTGAGATTTCTTTTTGATACCTCTTTTTGTTTGCTTTATTCAGTTAAACAAATATTTGAGAAAAATGCATGATAAATGTTTCGAGTGAGTAAAAAAGATAATTGGGAATCAATTACAACTATATTTTTCATATATGGTGTTATTTATGAGACATTCTTCCTATTACTAGATATAAATATTTTTACATTATTCAAACATTAATGAAGGATGGGTAATATTTATTTAAAATAATATTTCTAATTCTACTCTTGTAATCATTTAGATAGTTCGTCACGATCGCACAATGGAGCAAATCGTTTTTCCAGTGCCTCAAATATGTGAATTTTTAACTAGGGAATCAAAAAATGAAGTGTATTATAAAGCTGAAAGAGATGAACAAGGTAGCAAGGTAATACACATTTCAGTACCATTATGTAATTAATAACTTATTAATCTTTAAACATTATTACATGCATATGAATGTACACATATTCTTTTCTTTTAATTATTTCCTCAAAATACTTAATAAAAATTCAGAGACATGCCAGCCCACAACTTTTTGCAAGGAAAAGAGAACAGTTTATAAACAGTTGTTCTATCTAATAATTTATATTTTGACATGAAGTGAATATAAAAAATAGTATAAATTATACCAGAATAGTAAAATATAAATTGTCATTTACTTATTATCTAAAAATATAACCTTTTTTATTTATAAAGAATTATAGAGTGAACTATTTGTTAGACTATTAGAAAGTTTTAGTTAGATAGAGAGCTTAATTGTCAAGCATAAATTTAAATATATTGTAGGAAAAAAGTGAGTCATATTAAATAATGTTTAATAAATGATATATAGAAAAGAAATTAAGTTACAGCTTCGAAAATTCAGTAATGATTCATAACAGTTATAAACTTTTGTTCCTCTTTTATGGCATCCTATGAATGGTAGGAATTTGGTTACCAAATATTAGATTATAATTCTTTTCCTTATTAAAATATTCCTTTTACATTTTGGACTTTTTTACTTCAATAAATTATTTTATATTTTATGAAAATTTTGGATAAGAGAGGCTATTAAAAATGTATACATATATATATAATTTTATGTTTAAGTTCAAGTTTCATTAATGTCATGTGAATAAAAATCTTGCTGAACAAGATAGAGTTGTCAATTAAATAAAATAAATGTATTGTGTTTTCACTTCTGACTTTTCAAATATTTTTAACAAAGAGAATTTACTATGAGAATATTAAAAATCTTTAACAAAAATGTTACAATTATGTATTTTGCATTTTTATTTAGTTATAAACATAAAACCTTTTGTTTTCTAATACTTATTCAAATTTATTTTAAATATGTAATAATATTGATAATTGTTCTTCATATAACATTATGGTATATTATTTAATGTGTTTATATATATTTTAATAACACTAGGCAATTATTTCTTACATTAATTTTTTCGGTTATTGTGTCCTATTTCAAAAGGGAGTGTAGTGTAAGCCATCAGTGAAAAATTAATTTTCCATATGTTATAAAGAATCAAAACATGATATTAAAACAATAATTAATATGTTATCTTCTACAAATACTCTGTTTATGTGTCTGTATATAATTGTGAAATACTTAAGTGAAAAGATATATTTTTATTAACTAATAAATTGATAAAGAAATTTAGTAACATATAAATTAAATTTTCAGCTTAACTTTTAAAACTTTTCCTACGATTAATTTATAATTTTAAATATAAAAGGATATTTGGGTATTCATATTTATATTAACTTCATAATAAAGTATGAAACTCAAATCATTGTATAAAAATTAAAAACAAAATTATTTTCATTTTTTATTGATTCAATTTGAGAATCATGCAAATTCTTAAGACAAATTTGGTAAAACATGCTTTTTCTCCAAAAATATTTTATTCTTTATAAAATAAGTACTTGGAATATTCTTCTTTATGTCTCTTTATTTTATGATTTTCTAATTATTTCTCTTTATTTCTAATTCTGTTCTCTTTATTTTGATTTTGGCAACCTTTCATTAATTTAACTACAGGAGTAATTTGTGCATCAAATTGTAATATTTAACTTTCTATTGTCTCTAATTACTCTTAAAGATGTTTTTTCTTGTCAATAATGTAAAGGTAAATGATTATGACATACTTTATTTTCTTTTAACTTTTTTCTGATAATTGTTTTTCATTAGTGTTATCTTACCTTCTCTGCTTCTGTGGTATATGTATGAGAATTGTTCATTTCTATATAAAAAAATTATAAATTTTTTAAATTTATAATTTAAGCATTTCTGTCATTAAATTTTCTTAAACTGGTAATTTTATCAATTTTAGTCTCTTCAAATATTTTTATTGAATGTTTATTTCTAATTAGGTAAAATTTTATATTATTAGGTTTCTGATTTTTTTGAAAGAACTGATGATTTATTCAATGAAATGAAATGGCAGAAAAAGTTAAGAGGTAAAAATTGTACTATTTTTTAAGAATAAAAAAATTTATTTGTATTTCAAAGAAATGATGTTTTTGGACTTATACTTGTTTTCTCTTGTTCAGGTAAAGGTGCAAAAAGTTTTATTGAATATGATATACAATGTAAAATTAGTTGAAAATCGAAATTTTTATAGCTTTGAATAACTGAATTGCTTTTTGTCTGAATAAAGTTTAAAAATATTTCTTCATTTTGTTAGGAAATACCTTTATTTCCTGTTATATTTTTACATATTCAAGAACATGTGATATATATTTATAATTTATTTTGTGAGTTAAAATAAATATTTTTATTCTAAGTTTATTTGTATGAAACATCATTTAATGTCTTGTACAGAAAAAGTTATTTTCCTTTCATTTGTTCATAATTATTTCAATATTTCTAAATTAAGATTGAAAGCTTTTTGGCAAAAAGTTTTCTTAATTTAAAATTATGTATTTATTATAAATCAAAGATCTTTTATATAAAAAAAAGATTTTTAAAATTAAATAATTTTTACTGTATTAGTTAGCTAAATATATTTCAAGTAAATCAAGAAGTAATACTAAAATAAAGATAAAGGAATAATAATTAAAAAATTCAAATGAAATAATAATCTAGGAAAGTTCTTAAATTATTATTACCATTTACAGTTACAAAACTAATTAAAATAGCTATTTTTTGTATTTTTTAAAATAAGTACTAAAGCAAATTCAAGATAGCTGTTAACTTAAGGATATAACTTACACATTTTGAATCAAATTTCAAAAAATTGTTCCTTGAACAAACTCAAGGATGTCATTAAGTTTATTTTATAAAAATATTTGACTGTCACAAATATGTTAAAAGGGTTTTCCATAATTTTGTGTTTTTGTTAAAACCATGTATTAGTACATGAAATATGATAAAATGGTAGGTAAATATAAAACTAATGTGAATTTATGATTTTTGGATTTATATTTCTGGCTTGACATTTATGCCTGCTTCAATGTAATTTGTATTTTGTAATGAAAACCTTACAAAATATATAACAATTGACATACTCTGAATGATAAATTTTGTAAAATGTAATCATTTTTACAAAATGATACAATATAATTTGGTGCACTACCAACTGGTACATAAGCTAGAAAAGGAGTGCAGCCTCCATCTTATACTTCAAAACCTATTTAAGAGATAATTTATTTAATATGTATGTTACTATAATTATATTAGAGATAATTATGTAATATAATAAGAAAGATAATTTATTTAATATTCGCCAGAGTATAAAAATATATGAAAAAAATTTGGCTCATATTTTGTTAGTTATTGTGATAGAATGTACATTTTTAAAGTTAAAAATGAGTTGCGTAATACCATTTAATTATGTTTTTTATTTATCAGGATTTACTTCATGCTTGAAAATAAATCAGTACTTTTCAGTTCACAGATGAAGCTTATACATTCTCTTATGAGCTCATTTAGTTAAAAAAAAAATGAATTCTAAATTTAAAACTTAATAAACAAAATATTTGGTAATTTTTCACTAAAAAAATTCGAAACCAGATATTTTTTGCAGTTAGATATTTAATGTAGAATTTATTCACACTAATAAAATTGCATTGAATTGCTTAACAAAAAAGGATAGTACTCTATTAAGTTATTAAATTTAAATCTTTGTTTAAACATATTGTGCTGGACTATTTGTCAAACATTTTTCCCTAAATATAAAGTTTATTTCTATTGTAAATTTTAATTACACATCCTTGTAATGTCTAAACATTCATAATCTATGTTTTAGCATATTACTCATAGTATTTTAGAATGCTACATTTAAATGTGCCAACCACTTTCATTTTGCATTACAAATAATTATGATAAAAATAGTTTCTGTCTGATTTAATGCAACATTTTTGAAATTACTAGTAGTTATATGAAATTTATCTTAATTGTATTAAAGTAATATATATATATATATATATATATATATATATATATACATATATATATATATATATATATATATATATATATTATTTACAAATTTTCCTTTGATAAAATATCGAACCCTTTATTTTGATTAAGTACTTTGTTTTAACACATTTTGGGGTCATGCTAATATTATTGATTTGCATATAAAAAGGAATATTACTTAGGTTTTTATTTAAAGGTAATAATAGGTAAAATATTTTAATATAATTTATCAATAAACCATCTTTATTTATATAAAGAAACTATTCATGATTTTTTTGAAGTTGCAATTAATTTTACTGATTCTTCTAGGTCAACCTTTGCTGTACTGGGTTAGTCGACATATGTCAATGTGGAGTACTATTGCTTTCAATTTAGCTGTTTTAGTTAATGTCATTGTTGCAATTTTTTATCCATTTCCTGATTTTACAGGTGGGTATTTAAAGATATTTAGTTTTTAAATTTGACATTCTAACAAAATGTATATAATATAACGTGCTTCATGTATAATGAAATTTAAATAATCTTATAATAAAATAATTAGTTTTGCATGATTTTTATTGCTATTTTAGCATTGTGGTTAGCTTTAATTGAAATATAAATGTAACTTTTATGTTAATATGAATAAGACTTTTATATACACCTTATCTTAAAAATATATTTATCCATTATTGCTTGTATTCAAACTATCTACTACATGTGATAGCAATATTCTAATTCTATTTCCATCATTTATAGAATAGATATTTCTTTCTTTCTTTACTTGTTTGTAAATGATATTCAAATATAATTATAGTAATCCAATTTTTTAATTGTTCCTGAGAATAGTAAAAAATTTATTATGTGTTGTATACAACTAAATTTACAGGAAATGCATATAAGAAAATTTTATAGCTTCTTTCCTTAAAATAAACAAATAAAAAACTGTTTTTTAATTTTGTTCATCAATATATTTTTTATGTTGCTTGTTAATGTTTGAAATTTGATGTCTCTGTAGTTTTGAAATTTTTGTTTTTTATATGAATTTGTAATCTTTTCTCGTGATAGGAAAAATTGATCCTCGTATTTCTGGTTTAATATGGACTGTGATGTTTGCATCTTTAGCAGCAGTTATAACAGTACCTGGCACTACAGTAATCCGTGCATATGTATTTTCATCAATATTAAGAATGATTTATTCTGTTGGTCTTCAGCCAACATTGTGGATGTTGGGCACTGTTAATGTAAGAAATATTTATATCTCATGATTATAAAATGAAATTCTATCACTGTATTATTCATCATTGTAATATTATAAATCATTATTAGTTTGCTTACATTTGAATTGTACTTTCATGTTATCAGTGTGCAAAAATAATCTAGATTTTTTACCTTTGTAGAACAACTGTGTTTTTGAAGAAAAAATCCTTTTATTGCACTTCATTGTTAAATTATCTATCGTTTTTAGTATTTTCAAGTGTATTTTATGTGACTTAATATCAATAAGCTGATTTTAGAAAATAATTTTTTACCTACAATTTAAGATTTGAAAGGGGAAAACTTTACAAAATTAAACTATTGGGAAAAGTTCTGAGAAGCTGAAAAGAATTTTAAAAAATTCAAAAGCTGGAAAGAATTCTACTAAATAAATAAATTATTACTACTCCAGGTAGAATGGGTAAAAGGGACAGTTTATGATTATGATTATTGTTAGAAATGAACACAAAGTTCTTAAAAAGCAAAAGATATTATAATATTAATAAAATTAAACTTAAATTTTTTTTCATTTAAATTTCCATCTAAAAATTTTATTTACTTATGATGAAAGAATTTTAAAATAAATTAGGGGAAATGGTAACTTAAATCTTAGTAACTTTTAATGAGTTATTTTTTGCAAATAATTATATAAATTTAATTTATTCTGTTTTTTGGTTGTTCCAAGTAGTTACTCAGTGTATTTATCTGTATTGATAAGTATTTTTATTCAAAAAATTTTTGAATGATGAACAGTTTCTATTGCTTTACAAAAATGCTGTATTTCATTTTTTCTGTATTCATGTGTTCAATTAGTCTAAAATAAATCTACTAGACATCCATCACAAATTAATAAACACTATTTAATTATGTATAAGTTTGCTGTTGATTATGCTGTATATTTATGCATTCAATTAAATATCTCCATTATTTTTAAGGGTTATTTATGTTTGAATATATTCTCAAACATTGTGGGTATTAAATAAATATATTCATTTTTTAATGCATACATTTATCCACTGAAATACATTGCATTTTGAAGTAAATGTGTTAATTTTGAGTGTGTTACACTGAGTATGTGCATAAAAAATAAATATTCTAATTATCACGTAAATGTATTTTGAAACTAAAGGATCTTATAAAATTCTTTAAAAAAACTTTATTTAACTAAATAATTTTTTCAAAGCTTTCTTTTAATTTTCTTATTTTATTTAAAAAAATTTAATTATCAATACGTCAATCACCCAATTTTATTCTAGGTTGTTATTACTGCTGTTCATTTGGTCAGTATTATGGGAAATCATGGAACTTTTACCAAGAGTTTCAGACAAATACTTACAGATTTCGAATTGTTATATCATATGGTCTACCTAATATTTTGCATATTAGGACTGTGTGCTCATCCATTTTTTTACAGTGTTTTAGTAAGTTATTTCACTTTCAAGTGTGTAAATTAGTTTGTCATTAAACTTTTATAATCAGAGCATTTTATGTGTCCTTTAATTTCAAATTTGAACTTTTTAAATGTTTTAATATTTTTCTTTAACTATTGAAAATAATAAATATTTTTAATATGTGTAATGTGGATTTTTTTACCCAGAATGAATGCAATGTGTGTTTAAGTTCCAGTTTTAAGCCCATAGTGACATTTTAGCATTTTATTTAATTTTTCAGACTACTAACATCTTATTTAATTTTTTAGACTGACAGTATTCTCTTGCATATTATCCACAAAAAGAATTTTTTTTAGTAAAAGCGAAAAAAGTGTTCCATAATCTGCGCCAATTTTTTCGAGAAATATTCAAATATATATACGGCTGATAATGTGGTGCCAAATAAAATAAAAATATAATAAATTGTACAGAAAAATATTTATTATGAAAAAATCTGCTTGGATCTACCTCATCTCAAAGTGCAAAAAACTGAGATGAAAGTCTGACATCAATCAAGATCCTTCTAGTAAAACTTACTGGCTTTTAGTTTTTAATAACTTTTAAAGCGAAGTTAGCCATATTTTAAATATAAAATATATTTGTTTCATTAGTAATTAAATGAAAGAAATGAATTATTTTCCAACAGGGCATTGGATACATTTTTTTCTTTTGTACCGTGCATCCTTTATTTTTAACCATCCTATAACATGTTTGTGCAGTTATATCAAATTTGAGCTATCATAAATCATTGCTTTAAAATAGTATTATGTAAAATTATACTACTTAATACTTTACAAAATTATGTAAAATTTATTTATAGATTTTTCAGTCTTGATTTTGTAATTTGTTTATAAATCTATAAACATTAAAGATTTTTCAGATTATCAAATTCCTGAAATATACTAATATCTTTTTCTTAATCTAATTCATTACTAAATTATGTATAAAAATTAAAGTTTATTTTTTGTATTTTCTGATATAATTGCTTGTTTTTTTAATCTTAACTTTTAGTGACTACTTTTAAAATATCAAATCTTTATATGATATAGTTTGTATTTAAATTGAATTGATAAATACCTTCTAAAATTAGTCAGTTAATTAGACTTAATTAAGAGCTTTAAAAAATTCAGTTGTAATTGTAAAACAGAAAATTTTTAAGTGAATTAAAAATATCAGGATAAAATTATGAAAATTTTCCAGTGCTCTTATGTATATATGGCTGAATGTTGTTGCAGTATATTTTATGTTTGAATAAAATATGTTCATTATTGTTATTACGAGGGCTATTCAGAAAGTTTCCGTCTGATGCCGCTAGCCGCACGGCGATCATGTATGTTTTGGTGTGCGGATGCTCAGAGCTTCAGTCAGCATCCATTCGTCAGAACGAGAACTTCTCCGCACTGCAATTGCAAATCGCGCCAGTTGTGAAGTGCGGTCTGTAATATGGTTTTTGTTAGCAAAAAACGTAAAACCGATATAAATTCATCAGCAACTGTGCGAAGTGTATGGCAAGGACGTAATGAATGAAAGTTCAGTGGGAAAATGGTGTATCCGGTTTAAAAATTGCCAAACCAACGTGTATGATGAAGAGAGGAGTGGACACCCGAGCATTGTGACAGCCGATCTGGTCGCCAAAGTGGATGAGAAGATTCTTGAAAACCCTCGCTTCACAATAACAGAGCTTTCTCTTTGCTTTCCATAAGTTTCACGGACTTTGTTGTTTGAAATTGTGGCTTACAAGCTTCGCTACCATAAATTTTGTGCAAGGTGGGTGCCAAAAATGCTTACAGACCTCCATAAAGGTCAGCGTATTGGTGCAGCCTTAACATTTCTTGACGCCTAACACCCACATCGTGATTTTTTACTGGATAAAACCGTAGCGAGTGACGAGATGTGGGTGAAGCACGTCAATTGCGAGACAAAATTGCAGTCCATGGAATGGGAGCACTCAAGTTTCCCCAAAAAAACCAAAAAAATTTTTGCCAACCTTGTCAGCGAAGAAGATTATGGCTACTGCTTTTTGGGATAGGCAAGGTGTGCTGCTTATTGACTTTCTCGAGTGTGGTGCAACAATCAACTTTGATCGGTAATGCCAAACATTGCGCAAACTTAGAAGAGCAGTGCAAAAGAAGTGCCGGCAAATCGAACTGCAGAACTTCTTGACTCATTCAAATGGGAGATTTTCTCCACATCCACCCTACAGTCCCCTCCTAGCACCGAGTGATTTTCACTTGTTCCCGAAGAAGAACTGGCTAGCGACACAGCGTTTTGATGACGACGACGAGCTCCGGGCGTGCGTTACTGAGTGGCTGAGATCGCAGTTGGTGGATTTCTATGATGAAGGAATTTCGAAGCTTGTCCACCACTACGATAAATTTCTTAATTTGTTTGGTGACTATGTAGTAAAGTAGCATTTTAGTCACTCTTTCAGATGTATATAATAAAAATTTATTCCTGTACTTAGTTTTTGTTTTATTACAAAACGTTCCTCACTTTCTGAATAACCCTCGTATACTGTTTTATTGTAAGAAAATTTTGCTCATTTTTAATTTCATGGATTTTAAATTAGTTCTAATTAATGAATATTTTGCAGCTTTTAGATGTAGTTTATCAAGAGGAAACTTTGAAGAATGTTATTAAATCTGTCACAAGAAATGGCCGCTCAATTATATTGACAGCAGTTTTGGCCCTTATATTGGTTTATCTTTTTTCTATTATTGGTTACCTATTTTTCCGAGATGATTTCTTAATGGAGGTTGATATTAGATCTGACTCCAAATTGCCAGGTAAATCTTCAAATTTAAAATAATATTTGAACTTTTAGTAAATATTGTTTTGTTAATAATTTTATTTTTACAAAAGATTTGTTTTTCTCCATAAATTTAATTATATTGGAACAATTGATTTCTCATAAGACTGTATTCTGTATTCCATCTTCGTAAATGTCTGTCTCATTCTCTATTCACAACACCTATAATTCCAGTAATAAATTATAATTATTAGATGATGTTTTAGAGCTATATAACAAAAAAGTAAAATTTAGTTTATAGACAGCATAATTGACTGAAAAGAAAGAATACTATGGTATATAGTAAAAGGAAAGAAAATTTTACTAAATTGTTCATGCATTTTATTTTTAAGTTTCATGATAAGCTTTCCAAGCTGGCAGCTAATGCCTAATTTTCTAGCCTTCAGCGCATCAATCAATGTAATTGATTTCATTTTGTTCGTAGTAATTCATAATCATTTCAAGTTTATTATAAACTGTATGTTTTGGTCTAATTAACCCTTGTATGCAAAAGGTGACAGTAGAGTATCAATCAAATTTACTATATTAAATTTTATAATATGGCAGTTTTTCAACAATTTTATATTTCCGGTTAAAAATTCACAAGCAGTTTTCTATAACCTTTTTCTCTAAATCTACTGTGATATTCATGAGGATGTTTCGTAAAGGCTGAGTGCAAATTTTAATTAAAAGCTTCAATGTAAGAAAATGGTTGAAATGCAATCTTTCTTGATAAAATAAAAATTTAAAAAAATACTACCTTTCTTTCTTAAAATCATGGTTATAGTTACAATATTTACCATCATCTATATCAGTGTTTTAAATTCTTCATAATTATTCTTCAAAAATTTTGGTGTTCCACTTATGCATTAAATGCACAAATTTAATTTTCAATTTCTATAAGATGACATGAAACAGATCTTGATTCAGTGTTAAATTTGTTTTAAGCTAAAAGTTTGATAACATTTTAACTGAAAAATATTACACATTTCAGCTGTTTATTTTATTTATTTTTACTTTAACAAATATATGTCTTAATTATTTGTGTATATCTTTTTATATGTTCCTTATCCTAAAATATTTAGCTTTATATAATGTTAAAATTATATCCATAAAGTTATGCAAAAACAAATATATATACACACAGTCCAGTCACATTAATGTGACCACTGCATACTTTCGACGTCAACATTAAATAAACAATCACAGGTGGTAGATTGTTACTGTTACACCAGTATACTTCCCAATATTGAATCCTGAGTTGGGATCCATCAGTTAAATCGAAACAGCGAGTGTAGTCTTCCTGATTTTGAAGCAAAGTCCAAGTAGAAAATTCCCAATACTTGGCCTGCCACTCCCAAGGGTATCGTTTCATTTGGAGGCTATTGTGACAGCAACATATTTAACATACCACAGCTACCTTTAATAAAAAAAACAGATCTAATGTTAGGCCGAGATTCAAACTGACTACCCTCCGATTATGAGAACAACTCCCTTTCCAACCAGGCCTCCACAGATGGCAAGTGGCAACACATTGCAGTTAAGCATGTATAAAGGGTGTGCGAGGGCTTTGGAAAACATTGCAATTTTTGCCATAATGCAAGAATGGAGTGATTTATCAAAAAGGACGTGATCATTAGCTCTAAGGTCAAGTTAGTGAGCAGTTCACGTGTTTCCATGGTAAAAGTATGCTCTACCTGGTAAAATGAGACTGTCCAAAATTAGTGTTATGGAAAATATGGTGCATTATGGGTCGTAAATGACAAATTTTAACGGTAGTTGTGGAGATCTGTTACTATTGAGTAACTGACCACCAAGATGAACTAAGGAGCTACCAACTTTCCCAAACTACAGTGCAGTGGACATTGCTGCAACTGAGACTCCAAAGCAAACGCTTGTTTCATGCACATATGCTGATTACTGTCCATCAGTTACCAAGACTGGAATTTGCATGTGAGAACCACAATCAGATGTTCACTAAAAGACAAGAACTAGCATTTTCCGATGAATCCTGTTTTATGCTTCATTAGACAGATAGACATTGGTATATACTGCATAAAACCTCTGAAAGCTAACTCCTTACAACCATTATCAGAATGATCAAGGCTCAAGAAGAGAACATTATATTCTTGGGAATATCTGGGTTCACTCATAATTGTAGAAAGCACAATGGATCATTACAAATATGCATCTGTCATTGTGGACTATGTCCACTGCGTTATATGTACATTGTTTTTCTTCAGGATGATGCCATCTCCCAACCGGACAATGAGAGTGTCATACAGTTGGCAGCATACATGTGTGGTTCAAAGAACACCAGGATGAGTTTACTGTTCTCCCCTGGCCAGCAAATTCATTTGACTTAAATCCAATTGAGAATTTGTGGGACCATCTTGATCAGGTTGTTCTGCGCATGGATTCTCACCTGCATAATCTAGCACAGCTGCCCATTGCTCTTGAGTCAGCATGGCTACTCATTTCAGTGAACACCTTCAAAAACCTAATATACTGTCTTCCTGTAAGTCTCACAGCAGTTTGCTCTGCGAAAGGTGTTTATTCTAGTTTTTGACATGTGGTCACATTAATGTAATTGGGTTGTGTTTATGTATGTTTGTATATATTTATATATAAGAACATTAAAAAGAGATAATTTTTATACACTCTCATGAGTTGGTATGTAATAGTTATTTTTAGTAATTTTTTCCAAGCCTATTTTAAGTTTTTTGTATTTTAAAAATCTATCAAACAAAATTTTTAATGTTTAAAAACATGTTGATTTAAAATTAATCTCAAAATATTAAGAATTTAAGTTTGTTTTTGATTATAAATAATGAATAAAATATTAATAAATTTGTAAATTAAAAATTTAATAAATATTTAATAATTTTCTTTTACTTATAAATGAGTGAGAGAATTAAGAGTAATTATGATTACCCATATATATTTTATTGAAAAATCAGTAATATTTACATAATCATGTGAATAAAATTCAAATACATAGCCACATTTACTAATAGTTTTTCCATTAAAGTTAATATTAAACATAAAGCCAGGTATCTAAAACAGGTCAAAAGTAAAGTATCTTAATGTAAATATTTGAACACTTATTTGATTTGGTTTTATAATAAAAAGAATTACATATATTTTCAGTTTGAGTGGTGAAAAAGATAAGCCAATATACTAAAAATATCACCATAAGAATATCACCATATGCCTTGCAGTATATTCAGTTTATAGGAATCACTTTAAGTTTTATAGTTATGATTCATTAACTAAAGCTATAATATAAACTAATGTAATTAAACTGCATTACTCTTTCTATACAAATAAATTAGGTAAGCATCAATATCTTGTTATGCTGCAGATAATTTGAAAATGTTCTTTTAAAATGCACCCTGGCTTTGCTAATCTAAGATCTTCATTAGTTTATAGTAGACTGCCTATTAATCAACTAGCAATATATATATACAAATACAATATTCTCCTTCTTTGCTGTCTGGTTTATTTTGAAATTTCTTTGCCAAACATAATTGTACACTTAAAAGAGTTAAATCATTTTTTAAGGATCAGATTTATATTTTATACATAAAATTTTATCTTGGGGTTGTACATGATGTGTACATTTTATTGCAGGGTATATAAAATATATCTTTAAATTGCACTTATTTTATTCATAGACTTCTTTTTAAGTGACAGCTCATTAAAACATAATATAGTAACTAGCAAATATTCATAAATTATAGGCAAATACCAAAAGTTAAAAATATATAAATAAAAACAAATTAAAAATATGTATGTAATAATATAATTGCATAAGAGAGATATCATAAGTAATTCTTATTTATCTCTATAACTTGAATACCTTTCTGCTGTATTACCCAAATAGTTATGAGTTTATGAAATGAATAATGATATAGGTGTTAAATCCTCTATTTTATACTTTTTAATTGGCTTATTTTTATGGTTTGTTATTGTTTATTCTCCTTGTACTTTATTTTTTATTTTTGCGTAGGTGTAATTGGTGTTGAAGATAATTCTCAAGCTATGCCATCCCAGCCTTTTCAAGTGCCAATGACCTCAAATGAATATTGCCCTGCAAAAGACCCTGAGTGTTCTAGAAGGGCTGAAAACATTTATAAACCACCTGCTCAAAATGTGTCCTTTAATGAAAGTGGTTCGTACATGCAACATTGCTGTATTTTATTCTGTATGATGTATTTTGCATGTATTATTATTATACATTATATATTATGGTGAGATATCTTATTGAAAATGTATAGTTACATGGAAATATAGATGCTGATATTTTTTATGTAATATTTTAATACCAACTTGCTATTTACAAAGATTATAATAAATCTTATTATTTTATCAATAATGCATATCGCTGTAATTATATACTTTGATAGTTCTTTTGCTTTTAAAATATTGTCACAATGCATGTGTTTTCATTCATATAAAATTTTGTATACATTGATCTATTGTACATCATACATTTTCTTAGTGAAAATATGAACCGTAATTAATGACTATTCAGTACTTTTAGGAAAATTTATTAATAATCAGTTTTGTACATTTTTATTCTAATAATATGTAAAAAGTTTTTTTATAATTTTCATGAGCATTGTTTTTATTACTGTAATTTGAAAGTATAGTATTAATTCACATAATTAATATTTCATTTTTTTATTTTAATAGAAAGAAATATATCATTGGAAATTAAAGTTTCACCTGAATCTGAAGAGGATGATGATGATACAAGCAAAGAAAGAGCCTGTGATTCTCTATTAATGTGTATTGTTACAACATTAAATCAAGGACTAAGAAATGGTGGTGGTATCGGGGATGTTCTTAGAGCTCCAAGCTCAAAAGTCAGTTTTAACTTTAAAAAAAATAGTTTTTTTACTTAAGCATTTTTTGAATCTATATAATACTGGGGCAAAAACTGTTTTTCTTATATAGAAAAAGTATCCATGTGAAAATTTAACATAAGATTCTATCTTATAAATCTACCTTATGTGTGTTGTGCCAAATATATATTTATAAAAACTTGAACCCAATGCTAATTTTTTCAACATTAATCAAACATAATGAAAAGATTAAAATTATGTAATAAATTATTATATTGTAAAGTAATTGTGTAAATATTCATAAACATACATTTAGAAGAATATTTCCTGTCTAATTACTTAAATGAAATTACTTTAGTTATAATTAACCAAAATAAACATAGATAAAATGACCTAAAGATGTTTTAGAAACTAGGGAAAAATCGTCAACCTACAGTATAGTAACCTATTGAATAAAAAATCAATATCAAATAAAAAATCATTTATCAATTCTAGAAGAGAAAAATTACTTACTCACAAAAAAGGAAGACATTGATAATATTTTCTTTTTCTTTAGTTTTCTTTAAAAACTTAGACATAAAGCAATTGAACATTCACAGGCTTGATTAAAACAATTTACATCAGGTTGCATAAGACATTTTCGTTCAAAATATTTCACTCTGAGATTCCAGCTAAACACAAATTAAAATAATAGAAATAACTAAGAAATTACCAAAATGTAAACATTGATCAAAGCTTTTTTAAATGTCTACATGAGTAATATTCATTATCACAATATTGAATCCTTTGCCACATTACTGAAAAATCGAAAATTAATGCTTAAAATTCTTCTAGTTGTGATAAAACTTTTGAAAAACAAAATTAAATTTAAAAATAAAAATAGGCCAGTTGTGCTTGCAAAAAAAAAATAGAGATAAAATTCAAAATTGTCAATATTTATAATTTATGTACATTCTATTGTTGTTAATCTCAGTATTATGTAGCAGAGCTCGACGATCTATGTGAATCTGAAAATACCTAAAAAGTCTAAAATAAAGATGAGGTTCCTGCAGAACCTTGCTCTTGGTAAAATTTACTAATAAAAATATACTCAGAGGAAGTGGTGTCAGCTTGCACCAATGAGCTCCGGGTATATTTTTTGATTCCGCTTAAGAATGTAACATTCTACCATTATATTAGAATAAGTTAAAAATTATATGCTTTTTAATGATGTAAAACATATTGTATAATACAATTTTATTCTAATGATGTCTTATGAATTTCAGGAACCTTTATTTGTTGCTAGAGTTATATATGACTTGCTCTTCTTTTTTGTTGTCATCATTATTGTGTTAAATCTTATTTTTGGTGTAATCATTGATACCTTTGCTGATCTAAGAAGTGAAAAACAACAAAAAGAAGAAATTTTAAAAAATACTTGTTTTATTTGTGGTAAGTGCTAAAAAATTATGTAATTTTTATTATAAGTGTGTGTGATTTTATTCACTTAAATATTTTTAACATTTATTTCATAATGTTTTCTTATCTTATTTTCATCATTCCATACATGTTATTGCTTTATTAAGGTCTGGATAGAGCTTCATTTGATAACAAAACGGTATCTTTTGAAGAGCATATACGTTGTGAGCATAATATGTGGCATTATTTGTATTTCATTGTCCTTGTCATTGTAAAAGATCCAACTGAATTTACTGGTCCTGAGAGTTACGTCGCTTCAATGATAAAAGTATGTTGAATTTATCAACTTGATTATTTTATTTATTAATGATCCATAGATATTATTTTCTGGTATTGTATTTAGAGATAAGCTATAAATTAGCTGAATTAATGTATTTAAAGTGCAAAGATTTTAAGAAAAAATTAATTTTATTAATAATTTTATTTTACATAATAAAAATAAACCATAATTGTTGTTAAAAAATATATAAAAAAAACAATAAAAATAGGCATTTGGGATAATTTAAATAAAATTATTGCCAATTTGAAAACTTATGATTTCTATATTGAAAAGTTATGCATGTTAAAATACCGATTGGATTTAACCATTTTAAAAGTGCTAGTGTGCTCAATTATTTTGTTTGCCGATATTATTCTCTTTTATAGTGTTAAGTATTTTAATTGCATAATAAATATAATGATAAAAGTTTTAAAATAGTTATTTATTATTGGATAGAATAAAATAATTCATAAAAAAGTAAACTTCTCTTATATGTAAGAAATTATTAGATTCATAAAAAATTTCTGAATTGTACATCAACTATAAGATCTGTAATTTTTTGATTAAGTTAATATAATCATAAGGACTTATTAAACATAAATCAAAACTTTTATTTGATTTAAATATGCAACAGAATGTTTACTTGACTAATAAATCTATGATTCACAAATTGTTGATGACAACAATATTATTAACTAGCTTTTGAAAAATGATGATTTTTGAGTATAAATATGATTAACACTAATATTTTAAATTTAATGAATTTATGAATAATTAATTTGAAAATCTTAAATTATTATCACAATATACAATTAAATTTGCATTTTTTTCTTTTTTACTTTTATGGTTATAGATATGAAATCAAGATTATTGATATATATGTGTGTGTATATATATACACACACACACTGTAGAGTACAGGTTTCCTAAGTTCTTTACTTTTGAAGTAATCATTAAATATAACTCTAACTTAAATAAAAAAATATTTTCACTAATTTTTTACAATTATATATTTCTATTATTTACAAATATAATTGAAAAATGTTATATATTTGCATTTTTATATGCAAAATTATATGCATATTTGACTAAGAACAATTTTAAAATAAAAAACATATTTAACATAAATGTCTATTTCTCCTGGAAAACTCTTGAAATTTGATTCGTGGAAGTCTATATGAACCCTGAAGTAAATAAGAACATTTTGTTAATAAATTAAAATCAGATTTTCATTTCATTTAAATTATATTATTATCGAAAAAATACACTTTTAAATATACTAATAGGATCGTAACCTTGATTGGTTTCCACGAATGCGTGCAATGTCACTTGCTGCAGATGAGGCTGAAGGGGAGCAAAATGAACTTCGCACTTTGCAAGTGCAATTGGAAAATACTCAGAAACTTGTTTCTACTTTATCTCATCAGTTGGCTGAATTAAGGGATCAAGTAAGTGCTGTCTAATAACTTTTACATGAATGTTTGATTGCAAGCAATATATTTATATGATAAATTAAAACATTTAGATGACTGAGCAACGCAAGCAAAAGCAAAGATTAGGACTTCTTGGGACACCACCAGTTCCTGGATCTTATCACCAAGCTTCAACCTCTAGTTCTGTTGCAGTTTAGACAACTTATTCAGTGGGTACCTCAATTTATTAAATTAAATACGATTGCTGTAATCTGTTTTTGTAATATATATATATGTATAGATATATATGTGTATATATATATAACCAAGCAGTTTTTTTATAGAACTTGAATCATTTTATAGTTAATCAGACAAAAAACCCAATTTGCTAAAACCATGATCATTAATGTTGTTCAACTTTGTCACTTGTTAAACTAAGTCAAGGATTGGCAAACTTATTAATCAATAGAGCCAATTATTATAATTCAACAATTAAATTCTATTTCGAAAAACATATTTTAATTTTTAATCATTTTGGCCACACATTAAACTTAAATTATTAGAATAGATATCTATATAGTATAGGTATAGTTTCTTAAAATATAAAAGTTTACTGAATTAAACTTGATACTCTATTTAATAATGTTAATATTGATAAAATAATGTAAAGTATATAAACAATTAAATCATGAAAATGATAAACATATTTACATTAACAATGGCCTTGCATTGTTTCAAAAAAATTTCATAAGGTTTGTATGTTGCTATTATCTCAACTCATGAAGGATTTCTCAATTTATTATTGATAAGGTCCATCTTTGAAAGTAATTGTTTTATGAATATTCAAATCTGAATAAGGAACATCAAAAGGATATCTTTTACAACTGATATGGTAGTGAGGAAAAATTCCATATATTAAAAAACCAATCTATTTTTTTTTTCTCCAATTCTTTCAAACAAAGTAGACCACTTACTTTCTGAATTCATTTCACATTTCTCTCCAATATTTCTATATTGAAGATAAGATGCTCAGATTTCAGGTTCTATATTTCTCTGTTTCTTTTTAAATCCAGCAATAGATCTCAAGGTTTCCATTGTCATTGTTAAGGGAAGAAAAATTCACTTTTGTTATAATAGTATTGAGAGGGTTTTCAACATTACTTTGTTGTAAAATTCGAGAAACAAACAGTAGATGAAGCAAATTTTACAAAAAGGCAGATTTGCTCTACATTTAAAGTAAACATAGGTATCAGTATCTTGTTAGTACATTTGTACTAAAATCTGTATAGTTGCTCAATTATCAGCATGTCAGTAAAAATAATATTATAATTAGTATGATTAGAAATTTAATTTGATATACCAAATAATGTAGAAATTTCATATAATTGGGTTTTTTAGTTTTTAAATATTTCAAATTTGAACATTTTTCATACTATATGTAGAGCAGATGTCATCTGTCTTTACCTAAATATACCTAAATATATTTTCTCGAAAAACTTTTCAAACACAGTAAAGATTTTTAAATTTTTAAGTCTTAGAAACTAAAGATACTGATGTTTAAAAACTATATTAATTTTTGTGCTATTTGGCTTCTCATTTATGTTAAATTTAGTATATAAGAACTTCAGTGACAAGAATAATTCAGACATTATTAATAAAATCAAAATGTTCTAAATTTAACTATTTTTTAAAAAATCAAAATTTTTTAAAAAATAGGTTTAAAAATATTTCTTATCAATAACACTCATGGATATATTTTCATGGTTGTGTAAAATTTGATGCCTTTGTATATTTTCAATGTTTTCTTTCTTTTGTGTATATACATTTCCTTGTTCTATTTTATGGGAAAGCCATATTCAAGAAGCTAATGAATGACCTTTATTAGGATTGCCATCCAATGAACTGAGTTTATAAACATGGTTGCTTGTCAGCAAATGTTGCTTTTGCTATTGTTAATACATTTTTTGTCATGTTTATGTTTCAACTGAAATTAAATGTATTTCATCCAATTATGGAACATTTAGTTTTTCTGAAATGGTAAAATATCTAGTGTATTAAGGAAAAAAATATTAATACATAGTTAAATGGAAATAATCATTTATGAAATATTCATGAAGTAAAATTTAAAAATTAATATTCTGTTTTTATAGTTACAAGTCCTCATCATTAAGTTGAATATATGTAGTTGCTGTGTAATATTTATTTATTCATTGATGATTTCAATACATTTTAGAGGTAGTTTTATTTATGGTTAATGTATAGAAGTTTTATCTCAATTATAAGAAATAGAACAATCATGTTCAGATAATTCTAGCTTAATTGAATAAAAAATGATTAGATTGTATTATTACATAGATTAAATATAAAAAGCCTCTACTCATATATTCCGTTTTTTTTAAAGCTATTTATTTTAACTAGTATATAAAATTGTTTATTTTTTCTCATTTTAGAATGCTCAAATTTGATGCAAGAGAAATTTTTAAGAAGCTAATGGCACAAGAAATGCCAGAACAATCTAAATCTGTCTTTCTTCGAAGTAGCACCTTTTTGATGAAAAGAGGATGTAATGAGGACCAGAAGTGATTTTAGATATTGTACAGCTGTTTTAAAAGAACTTGGAAATTTTTACATAGCCTTCAGATTTATTACTAAAAACAATGTTTATAAAAAGGAATTTTTAGAGTCTGCCGGCAGACATATCATACAATGAAATATGTTATGTTTACTTTATAGTTTTTCCTTCTCAAATTTATTTTTATGTTCTAATTTCTATTCATCTTTTGTACAGAACTCCTGTTACTAGTCAAATTGTTACATTTTGTATCTTCTTTATAAAATTATATATATATAATATGTATACATATACATCCACACATATTAATATACATTTAGGCATATTGTCATGCTATTGTATGTATTAGATTTAAATATACTGCAAATTTTAGTGCTTATAATTGATTTAGGATTTTTAAATTTTCTAATTTCTGTACATTTCTCTTGCAATATCATCTTTTCATAAATAAAAAGAATGATGTCAAATACATGTTTTTCATTCTCACCTCAGTAACCATCTCTATAAGTAATTTGCAGAATACTTGTCTGCATAAAAAGCTTTCTTCCCATAAATTTTAGTAGTGAAATCATAGAATATGAATTGCATGATTTTTCCTCATAGCTATCCATTATTTACTTTTAATATTTAGTAATTAGATTAGCATGATTTATCTAGACATTCCTTAGTGTGAATTAGTCTTTTTTTTATTTAAATAATTTGAATTACTAATTTTCCCTTTTAGATAATGATGAATATTTAAGTTTCTTGTTGAAATATATTTAAAAGATCTTGTTGAATATAATGAAACTATTCATACTTTTTATCAAATGTATATATCAATATTTTATAATAATTTAGTATATTATATGTATTTAAATTAGTTTTAAATGGCGTTTCACATAAAGTGCAAAAAAACCTGCTGTGTTCAGTGGATATCTCAAGCCTAGTCTAGATTTTGAAAAATGCTTAGTTTTCATTTTTTTAAATTTTATCTTGAAAAAAGTAGTTAAAGATAATAGAATAACAGTGAACCAAAGAAAATACTATAAATTTAAATTTTCTTTTTGCCCAAATCATTATATTTTTATGTTTGATAAATGTCTTCCAATAATATTTTATGATCTAATTAATGAGTGTCTTTGTCTTGTCTTAAATTATTGAATTTTGTCTTGTAACCATATGGAGGATTATTAGTCTAATGTAATTATTATATAAAGGTAATACACTACTTGTGATATTTTGAAAATAATTTGCTTATCTTCAAGTGTGAGATGATTTTACAAAATTCCTTATTTCTTAGTATATGTATTTTTTTCTATTTGTGAGAGAAATATTCTTATCATAAAATCAAGTTTATTAAAAATTCTTTTATTTGAATTTTTAAAATACAAATTGATATTTAAATATCTATTCAATTAGTAAAAATGATAAATATATGTAGTTAAATATTTATACTTGCTTTTATAAGCATTTTGTTATGTTTAATTATTACATTTTTACACTGTGTTTTTGTATCAATTGCTTTGCATTGTAAGTTAATTGCTTGTGTAGAATTTATTATGTTGCAAATAGTTATATGACTATTGATTCATTTTTTAAATTTGTATTTTTAGAATGATGTTTTCTGTGCTTTTGTGTTTAATATTTTATTTTGCATATTGATTTTACTTAAATTTTTACAAGTGTGCGTAGTAAAAATGCTTGTTTTAAATGGTGAGCGGAAAATTAAAAATTCTAAATACAAACTTTATATAAATATTTCAGAATTAAAATAAAAGTGTTGTATTTAAGGCAGATTTATTCCATGTTCAGTTTTGGAAATACAAGCAAAATATGAAATTTTATTTTAGAGAAAGAAAAAGAGTTCTTAATACTCTGCAGTTTTACAAAAACTGCCTTATTATTTGTTTTATGTCTAAAAAATCATCATAATTAATCCATTTATGCTGACATGAAAGATATTAATTTTCAAGTTATATAAAAAATTTTATGTTGAATTTATTTTTTAATTTACTTCTGTCAGGATAAAAGTTGGGCATAAATTTAAAAATTAAATGTGATTACAAAATTATAGTATTTATAGTAAATTCAGGGCATCATTTGTTTCTTCAACTGAAACCAGATTTTTACTGTTATTATTTTATAGATTTTCATTTGCAATCCAATATCACTACTTTTATTTTTGTAACATGTTCAAAAAATTTAATTAGTAAAATAGCATTTTTTATTTGTTTTCTATTAAAGTAATCAAATAGTTAAGTGATAAAAATATTAAGTTTCTTTTTTTTTATACCTGTTTGATAAATCATTGTATTACAAAGTCATTAAAATCATTAACATTCTACAAAACCTATTAAATTAAGTACTTGTGAACTGTTAAATGACTAACATTTTTATTTTTAAAAATTTGGCCATTTTGATTTTATTACAAACCTATTTATTATAGTTCAGTTTCTCAAAAAGTGTTACTCATTTTAATTATAATTATGATGTAGAATAATTATTTTTAAATTTTTTAAACACAAAATAAATAAGTTTTTATTCAATTAATTTATTAATAATTTTTCTTTCTTTCTGTCTCTTTCTGTCAAAAATTCTTATTTTATCAGTAAAGTGCTGTTAAAATTTCTCGTACAATTTTTAACATAAAATTTAATTCATATTTGAAACAATCTACACTTTAAGATCAGAATTGTATTTTTCTATTTTCCTATTACATTAATGTATTTAATATTATAAAATAAATTCTACAAAATTTGCTGATTAAGTCCATGAGATAATGTTGAAAATAAAAATGTGTTTTTTAATGAAGTAATAAATTTTTTAACGATTATTTAATGTTAAATTTGGCTTCAGTTTTTGTTCATTTGTCAACAGGTAAATTAACTTGCATTTTCATTATTTATTTACGTGTTTCAAATCTCAGTCAATATATTCAAAGAATGTATACCAGAATATTTTAAATTATTTCTGTAGTAATAATTCATGTAAATAATGTAATGTGCTCAGTTCTATTTGAAAAGTCTTCCTTCTATATACCAGAATTTCTTCTTGTATCTTAAAGATATTCTGAAGTGCCAAAAATCAAATCATACTAAATGTCTGAAAAATTTCTTATTTTTTATATTTAATTTCATGTATTTGTTTTACATGTATAGATTTGAAATGTTTTTATTGATTCCCCATTTCTCTTGAACAAACCTATGCAATAATTTTCTTCCTTCAGCTCATAATATAAATAGAAATGTTGTAAATTATTTAGTGTAATCCTTAAACATTGTTAAGCAGATTTTTTTCTTTGTTGAAATAATTGTTAAATTGGCATCTTTAATCCAAGTTTTCTATTTGCTCCAATAAAATGTTTGGTGCTTGGAAAAAGTCACTATTTTACAATCAGAGATATAGTGCAGAGTAAGATTTGCACTTAATTTTTATTTGATAAACATGTTTTAAAATGTGTGAAATCGTATTCTGACCATGAAGAATTTCTATGCAATAAACTGTTCATATATGAAACTATTTGAAATGGTTATTGTTGCCTATTAGTATGAAAGTTTTCTGTGGCATTTGATTACATTCTTTATATTGTTACACTGTGTTGACAAAATTTAACTGCATTTAAAAATTAATATTTTTTGCACAATATCTTTGTTTGATATTAATTAATGCAAGTTATGAAAATTTAACTTATTAAGAGTTATTAATTTGCTCAACTATGTTTCTAGTGATTAATAAATTCACATACTTATCAATAATAAAATAACAAAAGTAGGTAAAAAGTTGAACAAACTTGGAAAACTTAAAATAAATTCATTTTTATATAACTGATAAGAGGTTTTGATAAATAAAAATGTTGCTCCTTATCAGTCTAAATGAAAAATCCATTCAAAGAAATAAATTACTGCTTTGCTGTTGATAGCTATTTTATGAGTGTAAGTTTTAGCACACATTTAAATAAACTCTTCTAAGGTTTATAATTAACTATATATATATTGAAACTTTAATCGATGATTTTGTATATTGTGCAGGGGTGCTGTGTAATTTGCATTAATGATATAAATTAAAATATAATGTAAAATTTTAGTTTTTTTCCACTATAAATTATAAAAAGTAACTTGATTAGCCTAGCAATTGATTAAAGTTTTAAGCATATGTGATACTACATTATTAATTTATTTATGATCGTAATGTACCATTTCTCTATAGTTTCTCAATAAACATAAAAAGTTTTAGCTGTGAGCTAGTAATGGAAGTAATCAAAAAAGTCAGTATTTTTAAACTCCTTTTTATAATAAATTATTTCTATTTTGTAATATAATGTTCTGAACCATAATTGATGACAGATAAGTACTATAGCATCAATTTTATTGAAATCTGCACTGTCTAATAGATTTAATGAGTTTGTGAAGCATAATCCTCATTATTAAGTAAGGAGGTTTTTTGCCTCAAAAATTCTAGGTAAAATGAGTCTAACCATGACTTAAATTTTATTGATGTACTTGCTATCCTCCAAAATAATGGAATGTGTCAATAATTGTCAACAATTTTTAGTATGCATTGTTTCTTGATAGAGATCCAGAATGATTATTTTAGTTCTTTTAAAACTTGTAACATTTATTGGGTAAATTTTAAAATGATAATTATCAGGAAACAGGTGAGTATATTGATCTCTACATATTCTTTTTAAGTTATAAATTTAAGCTGGAAAGAGCAATATTCTTTTTACACGTTGGGTTATACAGTACTTGAGCAAAACCAACAAAAACCATGTTTTGCAAAAAATGAAAATTTTCGACCATGTGTATAATTTTAATTAGCTGTCATAAGGCAAATTTATTTTTCCTGCTATCTAAATCCAAATTGAACAATGGAACTAACTAAATCTTAGATCTTAAATTTATGGGCATTTTTAAAAATAATTAAACCAAATGATAAATATTCTTTCAAAATAAGTATCATGCTTTGACAGATCTTTGATTTTATCGAATATTAAAAATATTCACCACAAAGTGATACATTTACTTGTCTGAAGCAACTATCTCATTTATGATAAAAGTTTGAAGTCTCTTTCGAAAACTAAATTAGATACTAATTAAAAAGCTTACTACAAATTTTAGAATAGAAGCTGTTTGATACTTAATGCTTCTTTTTTGCCTTCAAATATGTAGGGTAAAAGACATGCCACGAGTAAAAGTTTTTATTTTTTTATCCTACGCCCGACCTTGGTTTTTTAACCATCAGTTTCTGTCGGGCAGTCCAATACAATCTTGAGGTGAATATAAAGTCATTTTCCGCAAAATTTCTAACTTCGACGTCCGAAAGTCCAGAGCAACTGTAAAGGTGGTCACCTGTCATGTCCTCTAGTCCACTAAAAGGGCAGATCGGAAGGTCCTTCAAACCCAAACGGTGAAGGTGTTTTTGCAGATAATTATGCCCAGTTTTAAGGCGAAAATTAGCCACTCCTACAACTCTAGAGGTTGCACGAGTGAAAGTTCGCCTTACGCATCAAGTCAGAAATTAAATACTTTCGTTTTTATCAAAACATTTGTACGGTTCATAGCCAAGTGCTCCTTGCTTTTAAGAACTTCAGTGATTGCAAACGAGTAGCAGGGAAATAATTAATTGTTGATATTTAGAGGGGCATAGATATATGTAAACAAAGAAATTTGTATATAAGTAACCAACTCAACTTTGCCTATGGTACATGATCAGAAAGCTTTTTTTTTTTTTTGTTATGTAAATAAGCATGGAACGGAATATCTCTGCAAAAAGTGTATGCAAATGCATACTACTTAAATTCGCTGACGTTGAGATACATTTTAAATGAGAGTATTGTTAGAAGATACTCTTCTATGCAGCTGTAACTTCTATTAAGACGCGCATCTTCATTGTGAAGATCTTCCGGCAAGACTTCTTTCATGAAAGGAAATTTTCACTGTGAAACCACTCTAAATCTGGCTGCATAACCAGAACTATTGGAAGTATAAAGAAATACAACCAAGGTTACATTATGACTTACAAAGGAAATTGGGTCCTACATTTTCTCAATGAACGTAATATCTTAGCTGCGTGCATGGAAAATTCTGAATTTAATACTCGTCCATATAAAGTAACGTTGCATGCATTTTTGCTAAGAGATTGTCAGTACGTTACGACTGATATAATTTAACCAAAAAATGAGATTCATACAATAAATTTTATCCGAAGAGACATCCTTTAGCGGTGTAAATATCTGTAAGAAATGGAATGTTCATTATTGACCTCTTATCTTGATTGTAATCTATTAATGTTTTGTATGACATTCTCAAAGACTTCTTAATCTGGCCTATAGTCCGTGAATAAGTATTAAAAGATTTGATAAAGAGCTTATTAATCGGTACCGTGTGTACTTGTATTGAGCACGTACAGAAAATGCTTAATTCTAATATGACGAGTCATCGTTACAACGTTCAGCAACATGCACCTCGTCAAGACATTCTTGCAACACATGACAATTACCTTAACTGATCATTACCCTCATCAGATCTTATTCTATAATGAAATTATCACACAATTACTTCATTAATTAAAATTCTTTAGGCTATATGAGACCCCTCTAAAACCATTGTATGATCTTTTACATTAGTTAACGGATGGTTATGCTAATCTGATACATAAAAAGTTCGTTTCCTGTGTGAAATTTGCCATAGAGTTTCGGTGTGAAAAAAAAAACATATTGATTACCAATGTAAATTTAAGTGCTAACGAATTCTCCTTTTTAATGTTATTTGATATAATTGGTGAATTAGCAAAGGAAAAATATACAATATTTGCTTATAATTTTTTCTCATTCCGATGCGCCAGATATCATCTGGACATAAATTGTTCTTGCTTTAAGTTTTAATTAAATTGCTTTTCAATTAAATTTTCCCCTTTTCAAAAAGAAAATTTAGAAATATGTCTTCTTCATTTCATAACTTGTAGTATTGTAATGTTCTCGTCTTGTTGCTGATAAGCATTTTCCTGCACTTTGACACATATTTTATCTCTATAGCTATTTTTAAATTAAAAAACAGAATAAGACTTCTTTAATTTTGCGTCAATATGTATATGTTTATAGAAGTCTCCTTGGTTTAGCAATATGATGGTTTAGCCTAAGGAGTAGAAGATTTCAGATTCTATCTTCGCCTGTGAATTTCTTTAAATTTATTAACGTTCATAGTTATTTACAAGTTTCTATTCAAGTTTATGTAAATTTCTGTTACATCATTTTGTTTTCTAACACTGCATCTAAATGACTCATCTGTTGTAAATATATCTAAGATGCATGTTCATAAACTTAATTAATCGGATTTATTATTTGAATCTATTCAACGCTACAAATTTGATGAACGTGCTGTCCTTTCATTCTTATTTATGTTCTTATCTGTGTTATTACTGAGTCAAAGAAAGAAATATTAATTTTGCCGAAGTCGTCAGATTAAAGGATAGCTACGTGAATTTGTATCTGAGAAGAATACTAGGAAAACAATCGCAGTGACATACTTTTAAATTTAAAATTGTGCCTAAAACCCACAATTGTGTCTAAAGCAAGGAAACAAAAGATCTTCCAGAATGCGCGCTTTGAACCAAACTTTGGTACTCTTTTCATATCTCGTTAGTCGGATATGACCCAATGAGAGGGTTCAGGGAATATTTTCGCGCAATCACTGGAATGATACAGTAAAACTTGCAAACGTATACTTTCTGGGCGGCTTGTAAGAGTGGTTAGGAAACCAAAAAGAATCTCTATCTTTGTGGGATTTATTCCTCTATCCTCGAATAAATCCCACGAAGACAGCGATCTTTTTGGTTTTCCAACCCGTACATTTGTAATAAAATTAAATGAGAAGTCACTGGACATTCTTCTTGGTATTTGGAGAATAGGCTGAAAATGTACTTAATACCACATTCAAATTCCTTATAGAAGATTTAGTAACAAACTATAATATTAAATTGTTATATATATAATGCCAAGGAATATCTCCAGTGTCTTGCATTCTCACTCTTTTAGTGCCCAAGAGAAAGACCAATGTCCCTATGATTCCAAACATAGAAAGCTAAAGGACATTGTGTTTTATTCTGAGAGTAAAACCCTATTACATTTGAAGCACAAAAAGATCAAGATACAAGGTTCGGACACTACTGCTTCCACGTAGATCGCACGTTTTACCTGACTAATAAGAAGATCGCATATGAAGAGCTCCTGCACTCAATGAAACGTTCTTCAGACGAAGAAGCAATGACGCAAAGCTAAAGAATTGTAAGTCTCCATGGCTTAGAAGTATTACTCCAAATTATAGAGCAGAATTACCAGTTTAATCTTCGCCGGAGAATTAAGAATTTGTTGGCATCTATCTTTTTTATTTATATGCAAGTTTTTGTAGCCCTATTTCTGTTATTCATAGCTTATGAAAATTTCTGTTCAATCATTTCTTTAATTACTCTAAGAAACTTTTAAGATTAATTATTTCAATATACCAGAAACTCCACTATAATAAATAGTTAGTTCTAATTTCTGTCTCAATATTAACCTTAGATTAAAGCTACAATATAATATACATAAATTACACATCTCCTGTGTTATTTCAAAGAGTGCTTGTTGTTTATTTGTAATGGAAGATACAAGGCGTCGAGGTTTTAAAAAATGTACTATTGATATGCTTGCTTTGGTACATCCAAACTAACCACAAGATTTGTGTTCATGGCATGTAAAGCCAAATTTCTTATAAATTTTTAATTACTCAATGAAATTTATACTGCAACTAATATTGATCTTAAGTACTTTTGAGTGCAGTTTTTTATAGTGGACTCTTCTACAATAAAGTTTACAGTACCTTCAGGTTTCAATATAGCCACAAAAATAAGTTGTAGAATTGCATTATTTACAGTTCCCCAGCTCTAAGTTATCCTGCCTTGTAATACAAATATAATTGTTTGCATGAAAAAATTATTCATGTGTTGATATAACTTTCTGCTAAAATAAACAGTGCGAATATTAACAAATGTCTTAGTTTCAGTGATTTCAATATAAATGATATTTTAATTCTCTCCTTTCTTCTGTGAGCATAAAAAAACTATCATAACGATAACGATTTTTGCTCTGATTTTCTAAATCAGAGGATAACAATTTTTATATTCCCTCTCAGAATTCTGATAACGTTTAATTAAAAACAATTCTTTTTTAATTATGAGGGGGAAATATTTCAAAATCTTCACTTGATTACAATTATTTTTCGTTAAATGTTATCGACATAGTCTGAAAAAGAATTAAATACAGAACCGATATAATATAAAATTTATCAAAATAATGTAGGTAAAAAAACCGTAAAAAAATAATGCAATATTTTGTTGGGCAGTTTTTATGACGTAGTATCAGGATTACTGAAACACTTTAGGAAATGATTGGTGTAAGGGCTAATTTCGATTTTCTTTTATTAAATTGAAAAGTGTAGTAAACATTTAAATTAAGTAAATAATGTACTAAATTCTTTTAAGATTACATTATGATTATTCCCTTTGGATATTACATTAATTAAATTTTTTGTTTTTTAAACAATCCTATAATGATACAGCTTATAATACATTATTTAATGAAATACAAGCATGAATACAGCTTATAACACATTATTTAAACAAAAATTATTTATGCAGCTTACAATACCATTTAATGTTTCCTTTAAATCAAATGAAATTTTGAATGACTAAGTTATTTTTCTTTTCTCCAAATTCAATTTATTTTCTTAAAATGGAAAGTTTAATTACTTTTCAAATTATGTAAATACATAGAGTTAAATAATTAATAAGTGACTTTGTAAATAATTAAATTTTTCACGGCCACGTTTTTAATAAAATATAATGTACTATATAGCTGATTAATTTTTAATAATATGGAAAGTAACAAATAATTATTTTTTTAAAACTCTTTCAAATATTTTTTTTAATAAAGATATATTTTCCTTGAGACTTATTTGCAAGTGCTATAACCTTCTAATATTAGATTTTAATAATAAAATTATAATAAAATTAAAAAACAATGATAAAAAGATGATAAAAGAATTGAAACACGATACTTAGATTGTAGATATTGAACGATTTTTACACCTGCTTTCGTTCCAGCATAACATAAGCGAGTCAGTAATGGTCAACGATTTGAGCAATAAAAAAATATGCTAAATTCTACCACGAAAACTATTAGTGTTTTTCTCTCCCTAAAAGTATATTAATGGTTAAAAATTCAATGTCAAAATTTTTAGTGTTAGAAAAATGTTTTTTTAATGAAGTGCTTCTTAATGCGATTTTACTTTGATATAGAGATATAAAAGGATATTTAAAGCAAGTGTGTAACATCTTTTGACAACAGTAACTTCCTCTGCAAGTGTCGAAAAATTAAGCTTTTGGATTGATACAATATTAAAAATATAAAACAAATAAGGATTGAAAAGATTTAAAAGATATAAAAATACGTTCCTCTGCAAGTATAATTCAACTCTTATTACTGGAAAAAAATTTCTTGAATTGGTGTTATAAATAATTTTTTTAATCAAGAAAAGAAAACTTATTTTCAAGAATTATTTTAATAATAACTGCTATTTTATTCTTAGCATTTACATTTTATTTGTGTGAATAACTGATCACGCATTGATGAATTAGATAACTGAGAATAAATATGTCATTTATTAGTAAGAATGAATGAATATATATATATATATATATATATATATATATATATATATATATATATATATATATATATATATATATATATATATATATATATATATATATATATATATATATATATATATATATTATTTTATACTAATAAATAAATTAACTATATATGAATCCTAAAATTTTAAAAGACAACGGATGGTAAGCTATTAATTATTTTTAATATGAAATTAGTTATTGTGTGTGTGTGGTATTACTCATAATAATTAGCCAATGAACATATACAGAAATTATGTTTAAAAAGCTTATTTTTATTTTTAATTTTTCATTGATTTTTAAAATACGAGTTTATAGATTATAACTTATCACTTGTAATAATTTTTTCACTAATCATTTATCAATAATCACGTAATATAATATTTATAGATTCACAAATTTCTTTAAGAATTCCTAAAAAAATTGTTTATTTTTTTTCAGTTGCTCTTAAAAATTTTGGAAAAATTTTAATGCTCTTGGACATTTATCTAAAAGTTCTTCAATTTTATTGTAAATCAGTTTTATTTTTTTATAGAAAAGTTCCAAAGTCATCGCAAGATGTCGCCACCTTTGATATATCTCTATAATTAATTTTAATTTTCTGATGATAATATTTACAAATTGAATGATAGATGTGCATCCTATCAAATAGTAAAAAAATGTTTACTTCAAACATTGTTTTGAAGCTAAGAACTGCAAATTTTTAAATTTAATTTGAAGATAACATTTACGTAAAACTGTAACGAAATTATTATTAAATTAAATAAATGAATTATTTTTTGATTAAATTATTTAATGTCTGAAAAAAAATAAGGATATACATTTATTTTTTTACACTATTATTTTGCTATTAAAAATTTTAAATTAACATTTTTTTCTGAATATTAGAATATTCTTCAAACGCTCCCAGTTCTTTATTTCGGTAATGATGTTGATGAAAAAAAATCATAATAATGAAAAATTAAGTTAAATATTTTAAAATATATTCTTTGATGTATACATAATATTAATGTTGTTCCGTTGATATGTGAAATAATAAAATGCTGAAAGAATGAAATGTATTTCTAAAATATTATAACTTATTGTGAATAAATGAATTGTGAAGTAAGATTTATATTTAATATTATTTTACATATATATATATATATATATATATATATATATATATATATATATATATATATATATATATATATATATATATATATATATATATATATATATATATATATATATATATATATATATATATATATATATATATTTCAGTTAACTTAAATAAGTTAAATAAATTATTTTTATGAAGATATTTCTATTTATCAAATGAAAAATTATGAATAACATCTTCTAGTTATTTTAGTAATAAAATTCACAACTTTTTTTTTAGTTAACAAAATATTATTCATATAATTAAGTTACCTTCTTTATAAAAGTGCTTATCAGAAATAAAGAATGCAAAATTAATAGCTTATTTTATAAACTGTTTTTATAGTTATGGTAGAGACGATATGTGATTGTGTGGCATAACTACAACTAAGTTTTGTAAGTAGTTCGTTCCACTGATACAGGAGCCCCGCCCCCAATTTTTGCAAATGCTATTATACCTTTTCTATGCATGTTGCAGCAATACTTTTTGTCTTTCCTTGTTAATATTTTGCATATTAGTGAATTTATATTTATTATATATTTAAGTTATATATTATATAGTTCCTATTTTATAAGTAACTCATCGTTTACTATTTAAAATTGTAATACTACAGAAATTACTTAAAAAACATCACGCATGCTAATAATAACTTAGTTTACGCTATTGAATTAACACTAAAGACTGCGTTAATGACATTAAATATTATATATATATATATATATATATATATATATATATATATATATATATATATATATATATATATATATATATATATATATATATATATATATATAATGAATTTTAAAATAAAAAATATATTGCCGATTTCAAATAAAAAAATTACCATCTTAGAATCTCAAAAGGTATTTAAAAAATAATACTAACTTTTTTACTGATGCTTAAATTAAGCTAACATATGAAGATAAATTTCTGCTTCAATTTATCTATCAATCCTTAAGGAAATGAATTTTAAAAAGAGGATAGAGAAAATGCTTCGATTAATTTTCATAAAATTAGAGCTTTATTTTTTTCATAAAAATGTAAGCAATATCAAAACAGTCAGGAAATATCGACTTGCACTCAGTATCACTTTTAATAATATTTCTAATTTTATTTTATTATAATTACAGCAATTTTTATTTACAAATGTTATTTCATCTACAATACATAAAAAATACGCATAAAATAAATTAAATTTAAGAAAACATTTGCATAAGGATATGCTCAAACTATGAGAATCATTTTGTGTAAAATTTCTATATTTAAAACTAAAATTTGGCCTGGAAGAATAATTTCTATATTATTTAATTAATTTTTAATACTCTCACCGAAATACAACCTTTCGATCACAAATTTGTAAATTAATTTTCTCATAGACATTGTGATAATTGATTAAAATTAGCTGTTATCTTGAAAAATATACTTTATCATTTTTAATGCATGAGACCAATGAAGCAAATTATTAACACATTTTTATTTTAATAAATATAGCGACGCATACAATAGGAATGATAAATTTTATTTTAAAATATAATTATTATTTAAAAAATTTTTTTGTTTATAGAATGTTTAAATAAATATTTCTGAAAGGATTATACAGACATATTTCATTTGTACACTATGTAATATGAAAAAGTTTTTCTTGAATGACATTTGATAGTTCTTTTTTTCACAAGCAAAATTTCTTAAACATTGTTATAAGATCAATTGTAATATTTTCTTAAAGAAAATATTGAAAATTTTGCTCTTTAAACTAATTTTGTGTGAACTTTTTCTATAGAAGAATATTAATTTCAAGTAATAACAAGCATCTTTGATGCCTAATTAGTAAAAGTAGTAAAAAAGTAAAAAATAAATAAATAAAAAAAACAGATAAAATAGAGATAAAAAACAGTTTATTAAGAAATATTTTCAAAGAAAATATAAATATTTGGAAAAATACTAAATATATTTTTGATGTTTTCATATGTATTTTTTTATAATTTTAAAATTATCAAATGTCATCAGTTAAAGATATGATCAACGTTATCTTATCTTATTCGTTATCTTTAGGATGATAATCCTTAATACCAGTGTTAATACTTCATATTTCCAAAATATTCATTTTTATTTCCATAAAACTGAAATAAATTGCACTAAAAACTTTAAAAAATTTAATAAATTGTTTTACACTAATAATGATACAAAAAGTCTATTAAGTCTATATTTTTATGTAATTTTTTTTCAAAATATATTGTATATACTTTGTCATAAATATTTCTTAAAATGGTGATAAAATATACTGTATGTCTTTATTAGTGTTATTTACAACAATACTTGTGCTGGAATATGTATAAAATATGACAATCCAATTCAATGTGAAATCCAAATGAAATTTGATTTAAAAATTAACAAATAAAAAAAATCTATCCCCTACTTTAAATAACTCATTAAGTTTCCCTCTACTCTCTCAAAAAATATAAAATTTTAACAGCTCCTATTAATATTAAATGACAATTTCCTAAATAGAATTCTATTTCGTACTTCAACTACTTATTTGTAACAGCAAATTTTGCACGTTTTTATTTATATCTACGAACCCCGATTATGTGAACTTTTTTCATATTTTTAAAAGGATAAATTCTCGTGTATATTAAATATAAATAATAATAAATTAAGGTAACAGCTTAAATATTCTAGAAATTCACTGATAAAAATTTATGCATTTTTGGAGGAAAGTATTCATTAAATGATTACTTTTAATTATTGCTTTCCTTAATGTTCGATCTCATGAGTTCCTATACAAAATTCTTTTATATATCAACTATTCGTTCTTAAAAAAATTTCCGATTTAAAATCACACAAAAAATTATTTCTTAATTTAGTAATGTTAAGACATTTTATACCATCTCTAAATGTTACTGTTCCATTTCTTGACTTTTCTAATTCTAATTCTTTGTGCATTTAAATTACTATCTTTCCTCTAGTCTTCCTTGTTGCAGCAAGCAAGTGGCTTTGTAAAAGTGTAATGATTTGGCGGCCACTCATAAATTTATAAAATATTGCAGAGTTTCTGCTGTGGATAGAAATTGGAAGACCATTCTTTTTCTCTATGCTTTCAGGATTAAAAATGGCTATTCTCCTGGAAGTCAGCCATTGCTTTCTATTTAGTTCATTTTGAGACTTCATGTCCTTTGAAAAATTGTTCAAAATGTTTTTAAATCATGTTTTGACGAATCCAATCTAGATATTGTGAGACTCTCGTGTAAACACCTGGATATCCTGGTGAAGCACATTTTGTTCCAAAAGATACTATGCCTACAATTGTCCACTCTCGAGAATTGTTTGGTACCATTAGAGGACTGCCAGAATCGCCCTGTAAAGAATATATCATTGTTAGATTATTTAACAAAAGTTTTATTGAGGAAAAATTGATACGCTGTACCATATTATTTTGGTTATTTACTAAGCTATTTACTTATATTATTTTGGCTATTAATATAAATTATAATTTATATTATTATATCAAAAGCCATGGTTATTGTGACTCAAGTTCTTAGTAACGGGCAGATTGTATTTTTATTTATCTAATATATAAAATTCTCGTGTCACAGTTTTCGTTGCCATACTCCTCCGAAACGGCTTGACCGATTTTGATGAAATTTTTGTGCTTATCCGGTATCTATGAGAATCGGCCAACATCTATTTTTCATCCCCCTAAATGTTAGGGGTAGTATAACCCTAAATTTTTTTTATTTTTTTTTTTGGTTAGTTCAGTAAGTTCCTAATAGATGGCGGTTTAGCATCTAAGTTGCACAGGTATTCGGCAGATGGCGACGTGTTTATTTTTCTAGATTATACAATCTTCGAGAAAATTATCGTGCGCGCGCAAGCGCGTGGTTAAATATAGAATTTACATATATTTTCATGATGTATAATGATACTATAACAATTTTTCGTGAATCATTTTCATAATTATACTTTGTATTGTGTTATTATTGTGCAGTATTCAGTTTGAATATTTTTAATATTATAAATAGTAAAATAAAATTTTATTTATTACTGTTTTTCTCTACTAATTTTCATACCACCTCGAAAATATATAAGTATTTCTTGATAGCCTTTTATTATTTTTTATTTTTATTTTATAATTTGATAATTATTAATTTATTCAGTAGAACATTTTGATCTAATTTATTTATTCAAATGATAAATTCTTTTAATTTTTTTTATTTCAGTATAATGCCGCGGAAAAAATTTTTAGTTTTAATATAATTTAAAATTAAAATAATAATAGTTCGATGTCAATGTTATCTACCTCATTTATAACAATTTATTTTTAGATGTCTTTAATTTATATAGTATATTTTATAAGTAAGTCACTGATTACAAACTATAATTTAATATAAGATGAATAAAATGTAAATTCAGAAAGTATATGTTGATTTGTGCTTAATTTCAAAATTTCGATACTTTACCTATTACTATTAAATTTTGGTGAAACGTTTTATTTTTAATCTCCTATGAATGAACCTATTCTAAATTTTTTTAGAAAATATTAATTTGATTGAACCCAAGAATTAGTAAAAAATTTATTCAATGTATTTTAAAAACTCAGCCACTGCAACGCGTGGCTGGGTCAGCTTTGTACTTTTACATATAATTATTATTAACATTTATAAATTGAGCAAATAAATACTAAAAAATCGATGCGTTTACCATTAGTGACGAAATTTTTTATTTATTTTCCTATGAAATTGCTTCTATTTTTCATACGTTTACTAACGAATATAACAAATAGTATTATTCACAACAAATGAAGCCATTTTTCAGTGTATTAACAATAGAATTATAAACATAAAGAAATTTTCTTAGTGAATGTTGTTTATATAGATGTCAGGGGATTTTTCTCCTATAAATAAAACACTGATTAAAGCATTTAAGAATAAGGCAATCTGAAGATCAATACGGGCCACGCTTTTTTAAATGGTTAGACACCTCATCGATACCAGGTATTGTTGCACAAGGGACAATGAATTCTATGTTTCTACTTTTTGCATGCACTTCTGTCAAGAAAAGTGTCCAAGAATTTCTCCTAATTCATTTATTCTATGAGACGTCAAACATGGCATCTAACTATTTAGGAAAATTCTTCCTGGAATGCTGTACGTAGCGATAGTTCTAAAGTCTTACATCAGGCTTTACACCAATTTGTTACAAAGCGCTATAAATACAAGAAATACACAAAAATAAGGCTGAGCTGGCAGCCGAATGGTTAGCGCTCTTGCCTTCGGTTCAACAGTTCGTGGGTTCGAACCCCACCTTGGGCATGGACTAAAAGCCCGTAAATCCCGGTCTAATTAGCCCTCGTGTGCAAGAAAAGACCGTTGAGCGACTAACAAACAAACAATACAAAAATATGACAGGTACCGTATAACCCGAGATGCCAAATTTTGAGTTTGGTGATTTTTAGGCGGATTTTCTAATGTATCTGGCAACTGGGTTTTTATTACGTCATAGAAATGGAGACCTATTAGAATTATGAAAAAAATTCTACTTTGGCAACCCTAATATTTACGTTAACGCGCACGTCACAATACGTCATCTTGGCAACATTTATTCGTCGCCAAAAAATTCAAAATTTGTGGCACCCTGGACCATACGGCATCTGAGCCAATACGAGATTCATTTGTACATACGATTAAAACTTGGTTAATTAATTAATTTTCATAAATTTCTTAATATAAAAATTTTACGATTACTTTTTAAATTTTAATTAAAATGTAATAAAATAATTTTCCTCATGTTATAAGCTTTTAGTAAAAATAAGTATTTTATATTTTTAATTGAGAAGTTTTATATCATGACTAACATTTGTTTTTACAACTATGAGTATAATAGAATAAAGAACAGTATTCATTTATAGAAAAATTTAAAAAACCGTATTTCAAATATCAGGAAATTTTACTTTATTCTATTGCATATTATTGTGTTGATCTATGTTGGTAACATTTAAAAAATGCATTGATATCAGACAAGATTGCCAGAATTGTTGTCAAAAACACTGAGATAAATGTAGTAAGCATTTTACCTGACAAGCATCTTTTCCACCTTCATTGTAACCAGCGCAAATAAAGTTACTGGTAATAGGTTGATAGTACCTCTTATCACAATCTTTATTATCCCAAATTGGCATAGAAACTTGTTGCATAGATCCTGTGCCTCTTGTTCCTGTCGGTTGTAAAAAATTATCAGTCACATACATTTATCCATTTTCATTAATTAATTTTACAGAAGTAAAATAAAAACTTGATCTACGAGATATAGTTAAATGTAATTATTATTTGATGTACAATGTCATCAAAATATAGACAATAACTAACAATGTTAATATAAGAAATGCAATTTAACTTCTAGTATATAACTGCCCAGTGATGCTTATAACTTGCTTCACATATACAGCAAAATTTTTTAAAAATTGACAAATAATGATAATGTAAAAATTGATGTTTAAAAAATTAAGGCCATTCTCATTTGATGTTATTTATATTAAAACGATTTAAATAATTGAAGATTTTTAATAGTGTTTAATTGCAATTTTATATCTTCATAAAATAAGTTCTGTATTAATTTCAGAAACATTTTCTTGAAAATAGCACATTTTAAGTTTCTTATGGTAAAAGTAATTATACTGTACTGTATATAGCTCACCAGTTTCCGAAACTATGCGATAATTCTCCTAGCATATTAACAATAAGGTTTAAATCAGAACTGAGATTAAAATATTGACATTGTTTTCTACACAAACAAATTTTTTTTCGTGTAAGAAGCTTAGATCGGAGAATTATCTTGATAGCATTTCTAAATGTTATCCTTTCGAATTAATGTTTTCAGTGGTTTTCCATTAGAGCTCATATGAGAATAGTTTGCACTCTTGACTTCTATTCAACAATTCGAGTGGTCGACTACCATTTATAAAGTCGGTGTTTGCAACTATTTGGAATCTACTTTAACCGTAGGTCTCTGCTGAATTAGACAGCAAACAAAATAACTAACAACTTATTTCCAGTTAAATATTTACATTTATTACTTCAGAGAGCAAAATCTTGTAAACATTGCCCAAATATCTACCAAGAATGGTATAAATTTGTTTAAGATTATATCCATTAATTTTTAAAACAATTTCAATATTTATAATCTTATTTTTAGAAATCTTCCTTTTTCGCTTTTTTACTGTACAAAGCCTTACCGCAGGTGCCGTATAATCCATGATTCCAAATTCTGAATTTTTTTCGCGATGAAGAAATGTTGCTAAGATGACATATCGTAACGTACGCGATCATGTAAATACTAGTGTGACCAAAATAGAATTTTTTAATAATTGTTATAGGTCTTCATATGTATGACGTAATAAAAACCAGGTTGCAAGATACATAAGAAAATCTGCCAAAAAATTGCCAATCTCAAGAATTTGGAATCATGGATTATACGGCACCAGTGCAAAAACGTTAATATTTAAGCAGAACGGATTATAATTATAAGCATCATATAGATACTAATAATAAAATAAAAATATGTTGTCAAAATAACATATGATTATTAATAAATTAAAATCACATTTAATAAGGATATTTAAAATATCATCTACAAACTTTTAGTTGTGTGTAGGTGTATACTTTTTAAAGTCGGTGTTTTAATCTGATAATTTAATATACAATAAGATATATTAATTTAAAAATATAATATTAAATTATTTGAAAATAATTATATTTAAAATAAATATAAAAAGATATTTTAATGTAATAATAATCTGTTTTTAGAAAGTGTGAATCGCAAGTTCCAGACAAATGTTTTTATTATAAATTTGAAGTCTTGTAAATTTAAATTGTTCAAACGTTTTTGTGTTTTAATTTGAGCATTTTGATTATGTAATTAGATTAATATGATTTACTATTTCCGAACAGTAGGATAATAGTTAATTTTACCTGCAATTTATAAGTGGATTTAAATTATAAATATTAAGAAAATATGCTTATGATAATTAATGAAGTATTAAAATAATTCTGTGTAGTTAAGAAAATATTTAAGACATATATGTGTATGATTGCTTGTTTCTGTATATATCTGCATGTTTATATATATATATAGCTGTCCATGTTGGTACTTCGCTCCATTTTCGTTCCATTTTCCTTTATTATTTTCTTTGAAATTTTATTAACTATATATTGAATATTTACCATCTATTTACTATAGTTTGTATTTTCAATGTATTATTCTAAATCTAGTATTTGAATAACTTTATAAAAATGTACTATTAATATATATATATATATATATATATATATATATATATATATATATATATATATATATATATATATATATATATATATATATATATAACATTATGACCAATATCTTAAGCACATAAATTTTTTAATAAATAACAGTTCAAATTAACAGTTTAACCAAAAATTTGTTTTATTTTATATTAATTTTAAATTACTAATATATTGATATGAGGAAATAAATTAATATCAAATATATAAAAATGTACAAAGTAAAAAGTTTATATAAATGATTTAAAACACATAAATAAATGCGAACCATAATGCATAGCACCCCATCCTACGACAGTTGCCATTTTCCCGACCATTGATTTACCGGTTCTCGAAGAAGATGGTAAACACACTGGCTGTATGTAATCAGTAAATTTTACCGGACGAGAAAGCTTCACTAAACCTATATCATTATAAAAACCATTTCTCTGGAATTGTGGATGAGGCCTTAGCTCAGCCACTCCATATTCTTGGATTCCTTTCCCGTCAGAGTTGAGTAAATGGTGCTCCCCCAACCGCACAACGACTTGTCTTGGATTATATCTAGAAAAAATAAAATGTCTCAGTTCTCAGAAAATTCAAATTAATGTGGATAGTTGTCAAAATTTATAGAATTTATTTTTTTACAACATGTATTAAAATTTCTGATAATTTATTCAGCTGAAAGTTACAATATGCTTGAGTTTATTGATATTAAATAAGGTTACAAAAAAGGGCTGTAATTCTGTTGTTGTTACTTATGACACTTGGTCAAGCCAAGATCGCTATGCCGTTGCCATTCAAATATAAATCAGTAGGGTGTGTCTTTCGTTTAACCAGGGCAACACAAGGTAAAAGTACGAATTTACTCTAAGCTCCTCAGATAGATGGTACCACCATAGAGTCCACTCCCTTACTCTTGACACTGATTTGAAAGGGGTGGACATTTTCTCCAGATCATTACACCCATGGTAACTGTTCAGTGACTGAGCACAGGACTTTCGATTCCAAAGCTTTAACAAGCAAGTATATCGTATGTGCTCCTACCGAGTCTACCGAGACACCGAGTCTTTGACAGCATTGGAAATCGAACCTATACCCTTTCCACTAAGTTAGCATGGCTGCGCTGTATTTCTAAAAATCATTAACACTTCATGAAATTCAAATAATATAGCATACACACAAATCTTAAAACTGAAACTAAATCACATGAAAATGGAATCATGTGAAACAAATGAGAAAATAAAATGCTTTGAAAGAGAGTATGAAAAATAAAATCACATGATTAAGTCTTATTTCTATAACAAAAAGAATTCATTTACTTACTTATATCCTCTCCTGTCAGACAAGCAGTGAGCCGCTGTTAAAATATACATGCTATTTATAAGTGAACCGCCGCACCAGAATTCTTTACCCCTCGATGTAATAATAAATAAAGCAGCCTAGAAAAAACGTCATTAAATGTACTTTCAGTAAGTTAATATTTTGAGGAAATAAAATGAATCAAACAGAAAATATCCTTGTGAGATTTTCTGATAACACTGAAAAGCTGATTTAAGCTGATAACACTGAAAAGTCAAAGCGGTTAATAAACTAGTTTTCTCTATTAAGAGACATTCTGGATGTCTTGTCATTATTATAATTTTGATGATTTTATCTCTGGAGATAATTAATTTCAAATTCTTGATTTAAAATCAGATATTATTAAGTCTTAGAAACTTAAAACTGTTTGAATGGGTTACTGAATAGGTATTTATTATATAAGTCCTATTGTATCGATGGTAAGCAAACAAACAGAAAAAAAAACTTTCTCACTTAAGCATATAACAATGATTTTTTAAATTTAGTTAATTTGAGTGTTAAGATTCAATTGCCGTCTCAATTATGGGGGTTTGTAGTAGTTTGCTATTCCTTTTAAGTTCTTGTCTAATAAATATGTATTGGGGGCTCCTACGGTCACTTTTTGCTTACTATCCAATTAGTGTGCAAAAGATGATCAGAAAAACATAAATCAATTTATCGTAAAGACATATTTGGATCTCGCTTTTGCAAATTTAAAAATTGAAAGAGTGATATCAGATTTGACTGTACTTCAACCCTAAGGTGCTCCAGGTACTTTGTACTAAACGAAGCTGCTCATTTCCCACTTGGGTATGAATAGTTCGCTTATATCTTCAGAATTAAAAGCAGACGACCTGATGGATCTGATCTGATTTCAGATCAGAGGGATTAGTAAGAAGAAGATTTGACTGTAATTTATAATCTAAGAAATATTTAAATTATACGGGCTTTGTGTTTATTCTTTTTTGTTATGGATTCTTTATTTAATGTTCTATTTATGATAATTTGTTTTATAAACACATTTCAGCAAGACAGGCAGGTGAACTATTTTTTTACAGAAAATTTTATATAACATGTATAGTTTTATATTCCATTCAAAAGTGTTAAATATGTAATGTTAATAGTTTTTATTCAAAAATTTAATTCAATGCAATTAATTATTATTTTTCAAAATATGTAATTTTTGTCAAAGTCTTATTCATTTAGGTGCTTTTTAGATCATATGCCAGATTCACATAATTTTCTTAGTTCAACAATTTTATACCGAATGAGATGAAATATTCAATTATTATTATATTTATTAAAAATACAAAATCCATTTTCCATGTTTTACAAGATACTCACCATCCAAGGCCATTGTCCTGGATAACTTTCATGTCCTCCTACAACTCTGGCATTCCTGCCCCCAATACCACAAGTTCCTGGAAGAATATTAACATTAGACGATTGAGTGTAAAAATATTCAATTATTAATTGTAATTTTATTGAATATTTTTAGGTACAAAACATTTCAAAAATGAGATCCGTAATAACTTTTTACCTTGCGTAATAATTTTTTAAAGTATTTTATTTTTATTCACATTAAATGTCTTTATTGTACAAAAATAAGTAAGATATTTAAAAGTCTAATGCATGAATTAAAAATTTAGTGTAAAAATATCCTCAGAAATTCTTATAAGTAAGCTGTTCTTTTTTAATACTTTATACCTTGTTTTTTGAGTTTAAATTCCGGAACAAATTGTGAGGAAAAAAACACAGAAATCTCCTAAATTCTTTGATTTACTTTCTAAATTCTTTGATTCAAAACGGCACATTTTTACTATTTTTATGGACGCAAGACCGAGCAGCTAATTTAAAAGTTAGCACAAGGTATTCAATTAATTAATACGGCAGTTCGATTGCTACTTCGAGTGTGTATATTTATAGTGATTCAGAATCCATTTTAAACTTAAGGTCCAAGTCAAATTTTCTCTCGTATGCAAAAGAGAACCGTAGACCAATAAGCAGACATAACAGAACTTACAGATTAAAACTATGATTTTCATTTTTTTATTTTCAAGCAGTGATAAAAGTTAATCTAACTTTTTCTTTCTTTTATGAGTTTTATATTAATTACTTTCTAAATAAAAAGTTATTCTTATAAAATTATGTCAAATTTTATTTTGAAAATTTGAAGAATTTTTCAATTTGTTGAGCTAGTTATTTAATTTGATTTGTACTACGTTCATGGTATGAAATTATTTCTTGATAATTATTAAATAAAAATTTTCTGTGAAGCAATGAGTTTCTTCTGTACAATTTTGATAAAAAATGATATTTTTTAATTATGAAATTATAAAATATTCCAATTAATATGAAATTAGAAAAAGTTGTAATGCATTGGAATTTTGTTTATTTAAACTCATTCTACAAAACTGACATCTTAAAATTAACAGATTCATCAATTGCAAACGATATTGATTTTTTATCCAGTAACATAAATCTATTGTTAACCCCCCATTCCGAGTATTTTATAGATAGGCAGACAAATATTTTCCAAGAATAAATAAAATGAGCTGTGTAGTTTTTTTCCTTTTTTTTACTTACCTGATAAGTCTGAATTAGACGGTGTTAAATCAAAAGGCTGGTTGTCAAACGGTGGTTTATAGCCTACAATATTGTCAGGTCTGCTGTAGGAAATGTAATGTAAAGGCGGTGATTCAATGATACCGGAAAGGTATGTGTCCATTACGTCCTCTTTTATGTCTTGTGGAGATGTGGTTGTTGATGATGAAGTAGTGTTCTGTGTTGTAGTAGATGCTGTAGTAGTTTCTGTAGTATTTATGGGGGCAGCAGTTGTTACTAGTGCGGTGGGAACTACCTGAAAAATTAAGCAAAATTAGTCCCGAAATGTCTTTTATATTGAAATATTTTTTGAATATTGAATAATATAGAAAAAAAGTAATATTAGTGTTAAACGTAATAATTTGCGGAATTTTTTAAAATATTTTTTAAGAAAATTAGTTTATAAAAGTCATATTGAAACACATTTTTTAAATATTAAATAACATAAAAAGAAAAAGTAAAATTAGAGTTGAATATAATACTATGCAGAATATTAAATATTTTTTAATCAAGATTATAATATTTGTGAATCATATTTATTTTCAGTGCTGTGTCTAAAAGATAATTTCTCTGAAATACTTCAAATTCCCCATTAAGTTTTTTAACAATGTCTGATAGTCAATTTTTCGTTTAAATTCGTTAAATTAATAAAAAATTTGATATAAAAATATATTCTAAACTAATAATCTACAAACTATCGGTCACGAGGTACTAGAGACTTGCGGGAAAATTTTGTATAGCTTGTTGAATTTTTTCTTTCTTTTATATATATATATATATATATATATATATATATATATATATATATATATATATATATATATATATATATATATATATATATATATATATATTGAAACTGAAAATATTACTACTTGTGTAATAGAGCATTTTGGTTTTCAAATAGGAATGTGCTGCAGCGTTGTTGGCATTGATGGATTTTCAAAATGAATTATATGTTAAGCTGTTTTCTGTTTTTTAAGTCTTGAAAATACGAGTATTTGGCTTATTTTTTGCTACAGAAAAATGCTCGGTTTTGGTCCAGTTTTGTCTCAAAGTGAAGACAATGTTTAACTTTGCATATCCATGAGACATTTCTTTTTCCAGTTAGAAATTTGTTAAAAATACTACAAAAACAGTCTCACTGATTAACACTTGGGCAACTGCATTTGAATGGAAGCAATTATAAAGTGTCTACACTTGAAAATATTCATTAATGATAAAAAGAGATTTCCATCCCGCCCTCTCGTTAAAGTTAACATGTCTTATTAAAAACATCTATCATATTTGCTACTCCTTCCTAATTACACTTTAATTACTTTCTTATACATAATTCAATTTCAATTTTTCTTTGTTATATACAGTTTAATTAAGTATTAGTTAGAAACGCGCGCGCAAGCTTAAAGGCAATAAGCAAATAAAGATTTCTTAAAAATGAATTGGTAGTTATTTGGTGGATAGCTCATAGTAAGATTTTTAGAAGGCGCTTCACAAGCTTACTAAACACTGTTCAAAACTATGCACAATATATTCAAATAAAAAGACATGACTCAATAATGAATATTTAAAATGCTATTTAGTAATAATTGTTGTGCTAATTCAAATATATAAATAAAGATTAACTAACAAATGTTTCTGTGTCTATGACTATCAAATTTTCATAGTATGTATATAATGATTAATATAGTATATCGATAGAGAATACATTATCATAATGTGTCTATAAAGTGTTCTCTTTTTAGCAAGCAGTTTTTAAAAAAATTTCCTTTAGTTAAAATAAATAGTTAAGAGAAATTTTTATGTGAATTTTTATATTAAAATATGCTCAAATTATTTTTTTCAATCAATAGAGTAAAGCATTGTATATATTACATGAGAGAAAATTAAATTAATCATTAAATATCTAAAAAAATATATTTTCTACAAATATTCGAGAGAGGAATAATAAATACTTATGAGAACAATGTACGAAAAAATTGAGCTATAAAAATAAGTCTGTAATTATTTTGTGTCCTACATAGGATGTGCGTACAATTCAAAATTGAATATGAAAATATTTATTCATGAAATTTTTTAATACTTTAGTTACTAATTAATTGAATATAAAGAAGATCTAGCTTATTGAGTGAATAGTATATTATAATTTCATCCAACTTCAAATTGAAAAGCAAAATCTTTAAATCATTAAAACTTGCTTATAAGAAATTGAATATTTCATTATCTCTGAAGCTAGTTTTCCAATAAAAACTTTGATAAATAGGTATTTAAAAAAACCTGAATGTACATTTTGGTCGTTATTTCCTTGAAAAACTAGTGTAATAAATGCACGGGTCACCTATAACGACTAAAGGATCCTGACCAAAGGATTATTGAGTTGAATTAACAAATTTATTTGTTTTGGAAAGGCGGAAGCTTTCAAGCAGTATGGTGTGATTAGGTGTTGGAATGGTACGGAGTAGATGCTCCCGTTTTGCTTCACTGGGTGGCAACATTTGAGAACGCGATGTGAGCTGCATTTCTCTCTCATAAAAGAAAGTGTACGAAAAAGTATCTCTGGATATTTATTTCTGGTGGTACCTGCGCGTTTCTGGGTCATTTCTGGGGTTTACTCGTTCCATTGTCTATTCGTGTGTCAATGAAATTGACCTACAGCGAAAGCAATTTTCAAGCATTTTCTTGCACCTCATTTCGTATTGAATACCTCTCAAAAATGAAATAACAGTTTTAACAAGAAAGATATTGACTACTGTTATGATGAATGCGAGAAATGAATCTTGTGTAGGTTATTTTATTGAATAAGCTAGTAGTAGATGACATGTTAGTTATATAAATATATTTGAAGGTAAAAATTTTAAAAGTAAAGAGATGTGAAAATAAAAAAGTTTCATTTCCACAATTAAGATATTAATGAATTATAGATGTGGAATATAGCATCTAAAATAAAAATATTTTAATTATTTGTTTCGCTTAAATTTGAAAAACAAAAACAAAAAGGCATTTTTAGTTTTGATTCACGGAGAATATAGTTTTTTCAATTAGTTTTTTTCACAGTTTTCGTGCAAAATACCTTTGAAATATAACATAAAAGTAAGAAATGGGTCATCAGTAAAGCTGTATTATAAATATTAATTTATTTAATATTATTTTAAGCGCTAGTCATGAAAATATGTTTAAGTAGTTGAAGAGAAAACTATGAAGGTAATAAATTGGCTTCGAAAAATAAGCATTTTATGAAATATAAATGTGGAATATAATTTTTGAGCCGAACGATTTTTAAGTATTCATTTCTTTTTTTAAATACCTTTTTTAATTAAACAACATAAGTTAAGATATTATTTAGGATTACCGATCACATTTTTCACATTTTTATAATCACTTAGAAATTCAAATTAAATTGTGAATAAAATGAAACTATAACATGTGTTAACATTAAGATAAATAATTTTGAAAAATCAAGTCGATATCACTTTCACTCAAAAAAAATTGGAAGTTTCTACAAAGTGTTGTTAATTTTCATTAAACAAAATAATTCCACATAAGACTAGATTTAACTTTATTCTTTGTAATAGTTTATAAATTCATTTTATTTGAAAAAACTTGCATCAGTATTATTTCATGCTGAATTTCTACTTCCTATAAAAAAACTATTGAACCCTTCATTTTAATACGCAGAAAACATTATATTATTTACCATTATATTAATGAATTATATTATTTACTGTATTTAAAACTGAAAATCTAATTTTAAAAATATTAAGAATGAGGAAATAAAACTGAAATCGCAAATGTGAAGTAACTGGAAAACATTGAGAAATATAAGTTATCATTAGGAATAAAGATTTTAAATTATGATTAATAATGCAAATGATTATTTCAAACTGATTGTGACTGTAAATTTAGCGTTTATTTTTTAACTTTATTTTATAAAAATGTGATTTATTATTGAAAAATAGATAAGCTTATAATTTTCATTAAGGACAGTTAAAAGACTAAATGCTGAGTTTAAAAGTCGCTGTTAAGCTATTTATATATAAATATCGAAATCAATTATTAAGTGTAAATTTTTCATTTAAAATAAGTTATAAGTAATTATGGCAGAAAATGGGTAAAATCTACTGAAGGCTAAAATATACATTTCATTCTTAAATAAAGTACGTTTATCATCTTTTATTATAAATAAATAAGGAAAATACGAAGTATTTCAAGTAATGCAAAAGCAAAGTAATTTTATGGCTATCTAGTGGTAGGAGGGCGTTCTTCAGAACGAATTATCCTTGGTTCGATTCCTGCTAGTTTGGAACCATGGGAGATACTAATTTTCTACATTTCACATGCTCGTCAGCTTGATCGGGTTATTGAGGGTTTTCTGGCTTTCCTCAAGTGTGATAAGTGAATATGGTCTATTATGAATGAAAATTTCTCCTGGAATGGAAATTACGCATCGGACATTAAAATGCTTATTACTGCAGTGTTATCTTGTTAGACTGTTCGTTGCGTGGTGTCAAAGTAATGCAACAGGTTTCTTCCTTGAGACACGTGAATATATACAAGTCTTCCCAATTTCTTAAGATTTTATATAATTATTTAATAAATTTAGTTATTATATATTTTAAATTATAATACGCACACATGCATGCATACATATACATACATACATATATATATATATATATATATATATATATATATATATATATATATATATATATATATATATATATAATTTTATAATAAATAATTCCCTCGAAGGGGGATTAAGCAATTTTTTTACCAAGAAATAATTTTTAACAGTTAATTTGTCCAACTTTTAACTTAATTTTTTAAAGTGAAAAATTGAAGTATGCTGTTATGTTATCTTTGAATTTATCACCATTATTAATATTATTGCAAAAACAACAGTTTTATAATTTGAAAAAAAATTCTTGTTCATAGGTAACATAGATCCACATGAAATATTTGAGAATTCTAGAGTAGAATTTATAAAGAATAAATTTCCTTTTGAAATATTTCAACAATTTTATGTGAAATAAAAATTTTTTTAAAAAAAATAATAAATACATGTTAAGACTACAGTCACGGTAAAATATTTCACAATGTATGATTTCATATAATTTCGCGCAAAGCTTATCATTTCAAAATTATAGATTCGTAACATATTAGGTTAGGGAATGAGTTCGTAGCATTTTTACCAAAAACTTTTATCCAAGCAATAACTATATCAATAAGTTAATCAATTATATATTTGCCGTTCCTGTTTACAACCTCTTCCCACCTCTCGACCAAATTGTTGATGCCCTTCCGCCAAAAAAAGCCTGGTTTGGTGACAAATGTTGAGCCAGTTTTTGAGGACCTCTTGGTGCACTGGGAAATGCTCGAAAAGAATGCCACAGTCAACAAGGAGTTCTAAATTGCCCAGCTACACCGCATGAACGAGGTTATTCGACTGAAAAGACTTGATCGATATGGTCAAACCATACTCCTTCACGACAACGCCAGGCCCCATGTTGCACAATGTCGTAAAAGCCGCCCTCCAAAAGCTCGAATGGGAGGTCTTTCGGCATCCACCGTATTAATCGGACCTTGCACCGACCGATTATCATATTTTTCGCTCCTTGTCAAACCATTTGAAGAGCGTTACCTTCGATAACAAAGAGGTCCTTAAAAACTGGCTCAACAACTTCTTTGACACCAGACCAGGTGATTTTTAGCCCAACGGCATCAAGAAATTGGTCGAGAGCTGTAAAGTGGTTGTAAACAGCAACAGTGAATATATAATTGATTAACTTACTGATATAATTAGTGTTTTTTGTTTAAATAAAAGTCTTTGGTAAAAACGCTGTGAACTTATTTCCCAATTTAATATTTTCCATTTCATTGTTCGATATATATGTTCTACAAATTTTAAAACTTGTCTAAAAGTAATGAATTATATAAGAACATATAAAGTTTTATTTTAAGGAGACAATTGTTATCACAAATATGAACACTTCTAAAGATTATTTAACATTATCAAATAAAACTTTTGAATTTGATAAATTTTGATATAAAATGTTTTTCTTAGAAATTTTTCTTAACTATTTTTAATATTTTTTACTCTTTTCAAATAGAAAAATTAAATTGGATCTTAAAATGCCGTATAACAGATTAATTTTGTTAGGCCGTTCACTATTAACGTGGTGTGAGAAGAATGCAATAAGGTAAAAATTAATATAATATTATGGATCAGATGAGATAAAAATATGCAAAATATCATTTTGTATTGTTAGATATACATTCAGATTTGGCAAAGAGCATAAAAATCAGGTTTGGGGTGAGATTATATAATGAAATGTGCTTAAACTTTTAAATTCAAAAAATTCATAGATATTATGAGCAAACGAAAGTAATGCGATTTCGATTATGGGTGGGAAACAATTTATATTGGTAAGTCGCATTATTTTATATATTTACCATTATGTGCAAAATCGCATTCTACAATTTCAGTCAAGTTTACGTTTAGGATTCGTTCAATAATTTATATATATTTTTGTAGCTTTAAATACTTAAAAAAATAAGGTTACCTTAATGTTATAGAATTTAATGTTTTTATCCAATTTTCAACCTAAAATAATACCAGAGTAATTTCCGATATTTTAGTTAGTTTAAAAGAAGAATATCAAATATCTCCTTAATAAGTAGAAAAATATTTTGCTTTCATAAACTTTAATTAATCAAGTTAGATGAAAATTTAAGAAAAAAGGGAAATTATAACAATTCCGTCTGAATCTTATATTCATAGTTATTTATAAAATGAAAATTTAGCATATGATGGGACCAAATAATACTATCAGCATTGGTTTGCAATAACAGAATGTAAAAATCTAGAAACAGGATACGTCGTATCTGATGAAAGAAAGTTTTATCTTTTAAAAAACTTGAATTAACAACTTCATTCATTAAACTGTATCTGATAGCAAACTTTACGACAAAACAAAAAAAGTGAAAATATTTCATAAATTATTATCAGAAATTATCATATTTAAAACTATTTGCACTTTTTCTTATTTGTGATTAATACATTTAAAAATAAATTATAAAATATAATAATACAATATAATTATAAGAACATTATGAAAACAAGATAATCCAATTGATTAAGTTTTTGGATGAATAATTTAAAAATGAATATTTATAAATACCCGAGAAGAAAAAAATAAGAATTAAAATTTGGAGAGTATGAAGATCAAGTTGTTTTATTACTATAGATGCTATCATTGGATATAATGGTATTTATTGTATTTTTATGGGATGATGAACATCTTACAAGCTAACATTCATTGTCCAAATATAATATCCTATTCAAATAGTTTTTCCTACAATTTAAACGATAAAGATAAAACTTGTGAGCATACAAATTAGAATTTACCTCCTTAAAATATATAATAAGAAAGTTAAAATTACAAGTTTAATTTATAACAAGGAAGAGATGGTATACTTCTTTTTATAATTAAATTTGAAATTCTTCGTAGTGATAAAATAAATTTTGCAATTTTTAGAATAATGCAATTTCGTTCGTGTTATTATTCTATAAATGCGTTAATGTATTCCAAAGCGATGTGTGTGTGAATTAGTATTAGAAAATTAGATTTAATTGCTTCTAATTCTATCAATATTTTTTTAAAAAAATGGTATATCTCAATTCTTGTTTTAATGGACAACAAACACGTTCTGTAATAAAATTATGATTGTATTTGAAAACTATAAGGAAAATCATAATTGCATAAAGTGTGATGTACTACAGACCTAAAAAGTTTAGCGTAGTAGCAAAAAAAAAGTCTTCTTGACTACGAAGTTTTACTAAATATTATTTAGAAATTGTTTTAATAATTGATTGAAATGAAAATTGGACATTAAGAGCATAAAATGTAAAAAAGTGTAATATGCTACATCTAAATGCCAAAATCACACATAGGTGTATAGAATATTAAAATTCAATTTTAATTCAATAGCTTAGGAAAAACATATGAAATTTGTGAATAATAATTAGTAATTTATTACATTTTATACTTTTTAAAATAATGCATGGTAGCTATTAATAAAATAGTTTTGGTTAAAAATTTTCAAAAGGCACTTGTAAAAGTATTCAATCGATCCATCGATTAAACATAAGAATCGCATCTTCACTTGAATACACTACTAACTTTGAATACTCAGGTAGTATATTTTATCAGATCTAAACTTAAGAGTAATTTTTAAAACACTGTAGAAATTAAATAATTTTTGAATAAAAAAGGAAAATTTTAATTAAAAAAAATTCGTATCATTTATTAACGTATTAAATCAGTACACTAGAAGGAAAAATTTAAATTATAAAAAGAAGAATATGAATATAATTTTATATTTTTGTGTATTCTTTTTTTATAGTCTATTTCAGCAGGAAAAAAGGAAGTAAATTATTAATAAAAACCTTATAAATTCTAAGTTATTAGTGTTATTTAAAAATATTCATGTAATACGTTACTTTTATATTATGTTAATACTACTTAAATCTAACAACTCACGAGCACTTTTATGTACAGATAATATAATTCCTTGTTTGGGTTTTTATAATATTTAAATCAAGTGCCAGTTTACAAAAAAGTTTGGAGAATATATTTGAAAATTTTTTATTGTTAAATTAACTTTAAACTCTTCTGTATTTTGTGTGTTAATGTACCAACTTTATTTTATTTTCAGAAATGTCACCGAAAATTTTAGTTTTAATTTAGGTTATACGTTTTCAAATATTTTTTCATATTTTGTTTCTTCAAAAATATTTTTATTACATTCAATGATTAATATCTAATTATGATAGCAATTTTAAAGTAAATTTTTTGAAGAATGAGAGAATTAGTGCAATAATATTACATAAAAGTGATGCAAAATTCATAAACATCATAGTTCATAATAGTAAATGTTCATAAACATCATAGTATTTTTTAATCAAAATAAGTATTTTAGACTTCACTCACAGAAGATTTAAAATGCTTATTTTTTATATGGAATAATTTCTCTGAACTTTGGTTAGAAAATTTTTCTCAGAAATAATATATCATTATTATCGGCTTCGATATCTCGTTTATAAAAGTGAGTATCATCAATCTATCTCTGTAATAATTTACTCATATTATATATTCATATATATATATATATATATATATATATATATATATATATATATATATATATATATATATATATATATATATATATATATATATATATATATATATATATATATATATATATATATATATATATATATGTATGTATGTATGTATGTATGTATGTATGTATATATATATATAAAACCATGATGAAATAAGTTATTTATTAGAGAAAAATAGCAGATATTTTATCTATTTTATTTTTTAGACAATATTGATATTAAGTTATATTTTTAAAATAAATATCATTAAATTAAATTAAATAACCTTTTCGCAAAAATAAAGTTAGTCAAATTCAAATATATAGTAACATGGATTCTTATGCTAAAACACTTTGAACGTATACCGATTATATACTAACAATAGTTCGAATTAAGAAAATAATATTGCCACTTGAAAATGTAAAAATCTCACAGAATACTTAAGTAAAATATATATTTATGTAATCGTTAAATACAAATATTCTTCAGTTAAACTAATATTTGTTCTATTTTTCAAATCATAGAAAATATTTTATTTTTTAAATAATGACATTAATATAACTAATTTTACTTTAATTACATAGAAATGCGCCTAACATAAAAACCTACTTTATAAGATATTTCGCCAATTTAGAAAAATAGTTTTTAGAAGTTTCAAATATTCATTTGTATTCAAAATAAAAATGGCTCTCAGAAGTTAATTTTTTTTAAATATTCTTACAATATGTAAATTAACAATTTGATTAAAGATTGTATTTTTGAAATATTTGAACTTATCAAGTGAAAGTGAGTACATTGGTGTATTAATACAATACACCAATGTACTCACTTTCACTTGATAAGTTACTTGATAAGCCCGATTAACTTTCACTTGATAAGCCCGATTAACAAAATTAATGATATATACACATACATATTCACATATTTATGTGAAGAGGAATAAGTAATGATTTTGACCAGATATTTAGGAGTTTAATGTTGGTTAGTAATCCCAAGCGCTTGAGTATTTACTAAAGTTTCAGGTTAAATATCAATCACCGCTAAGCAATTGAAAGCAGATATTGTTTATTTCCAAACTCAGATTGGGTGGTTTGAGCTGTGTTATCCATAATACATTGTCAAATAATTCGTACAAATCTTTTTTACCCATAATGACATTTCTCCATAGACGGATTAAAATTGGTTAAACACTTAAATATTAATATTTATGAATAGAAACGCTGAAAGTTTTTTTACGGTTTTACAATATAAGTGCGATATACAATTATTAATCTGGCTACTTTTATAGTCATTAATCATTTTACAAGAGTTCCTTTTTTAGAGGCAAATTATTTTAGAAAACATTGAGTAGGCGGCTTAGGTAGAATGTTTGGCTAGCATAAAAGCAAATATTTAAATTTCAATTCAATTTATATTAATATTTAAATGTTTGCTGAGAAATTAACATTTTACTTCCAACAATCATTAAAAAAATATTAACATAAACGACAAAAAAATGTTTTCATAATTTTAGGTAAAATGTTGCATTTCTCTTTAGCTTGATAGAATAAATTCTTTGTTTATAACCAATTTAGAACTAATGAATGTGATTTTTTATTTAATCTCTTTTATAAGTTCGAGTGAATCAGTTCATATTAAAATTATTTCCAGAAAGTATGTACCCAACACACGGGAAAAATTTTATAAATAATAAAATAAAATAACCTATCTAAAAATAAACTTCAAATTGTTGAATAAATAAATAATATACTCCTCAGTTGCATTTTCAGTAAAAAAGGTTTTTTAAATAAAATTAATTATTTGGTTAAAACTATTTATCTATATTATTCTTGCTTCAGAATGTCAGAGCTTTTATCCTAGTTAACAAGCCTTGTATAATTTTTTAAAAAAAATATCTTTCAAAAAAGACTCTTTTCATCATTTTAAGACTTCATTACTGGTATTCAAGACTCAAATCATAATGAAGAGAAATTTATATCTAAGATTAAAAGGTTTTAACTCTTAAATCCATTAATTTCAATGTTGAAAATATACTGAGCTGAGAAACGAAAGGTAATACAGTCTTGTATTTTGAAATTAAATCCTTTAGATTCAATATTAGTTTTTAAAATAGTTTTAGCTGTCAAATAAATTACAATTTCATTAAAGGAAACATCATATCATTTTCGAAAAACACATTATTTTTCAGTACAGTATTAGGATAAATGAAAAGATTTTTAGCTGTGCAAATTTTTTTTTGGAAAAACAGAATATTTTTTATATACTATTTCTCTTAATGTTTTAAAAATGTGTTAACATATATTTCCAGTTTTTTTTTATCCATAATGATTAATCGAATACACAAGAAAAAAGATAATTTGAAGTTATACAACTTAAAATGTTAAAGGAATTAAATGAATTTAACACCACTTTTTTTCTTCTTAAGAAAGTTATGTTTCGAAACGAATGATTTTGATAATTTAAAATATTTGATCAAGTATAGTTTTTTTACTATATTTGGTTAAAATGAAAAAGTTTGTATCTGATAATTTGATGACGACAGATATGATTGTATTTGATACGACTGCACAAAAATGATTGACTGTACAATTGAATATGTACAAGAAATGATATACTATTGATTATACTAGAAGATTATTGATGGTTATATATGATAAGAATTATTATTAAAAATAAAATGCATTTAAAAAATAATTAGTTACTATCACTTCTCAACAGCTATTGATATGATATTGAATAAATATTTGAATCCAATTCGTAAATTTAACAGTGTTTATAAATTCTATCAATTTTGTTAATAAGATTTTTTCTAATATATAGTGATTGAAACCATCAAAGAAGAAATGATTTAAAATCAAATCCTTTATTTAATTATTCATCATGAATATTGATCAAATATATGATATTTTCTTAATACAAATGAAGTATGATTCGAGAAATGTTTGATTTCTTTTTAGAAAGGTACTTCGTATTTTATAATGTTGAGTTGCATTGTTTAATATTTAATTAAATTCAGTCATGTAGAAATAAACAATAAACATTCATTTAATTAATGAGGAATGTTAAATTATTGGATCAAAGTTTTTGCAGCCATCCTTCTGCGCATATTTCATTATTCAATTAGAATATAAGAATTCCTTTTTAATTAAGTCAATTAATAAATTCTGAGATAACTATACTGTAAAGCTGATGATATGAAGTTAACTTTAAATTCATTTGCAGAAATTATTTTTAAGGTTGATTGGATTATAAAAAATTGGGTAAAAACATTTAATTTCACACATGAAGAAGTTTCCAATGAAAATTTTAAGAAAGAAATGAATTTAACCTAAAGAATGTACTTTCTGCTATCTTAATATATATAATCATACAAATCTACTGCTTCTTCCTTATTTATGTTAATGAAAAATAATTTAGTTGAAAAATTATTATTATGTTATTAAAGAATCATCTAATTATTTTCTGGATAATTTTGAGAAAATAAACATAAAATATACTTTTTTTCATTAACATTTAAAAATTTTCACAATTTTTGATTATTTTGTTATAAATTAATCATAATTTGCAATGAATCAAGAAAAGTAACGAAACAGAAAATGCATCATAATTATTTGGGTCTTAAATGTTTCTATTACCAATAAACAGATTTATAAAAAGTTAAATTTCTTAATAAACTTAAAATAAGAATTATATACCCAATAATGTTATGTGAAATGGTAGCACATCATGAATTGCCTAGCAACCAACCTTCAAAAGTAAATTTAATTGTTTTTCGGTTTCCAGAAGAAAAAGTATTGCGTTGTATTTAAAAACACGAGGGAGGGAACAATGACAAAACCCGAGTACTTATACCAAAAAATCTCTACGATGGAAGTAGAAATGCAAAATTTCCAGTTGCTTTGCAGTAGCTGGGAACGAACCCCGAATTTTATCTCCAAAGAATATAATGCCATAAAAGTAACTATAAAAATTACCATAACTATAGGTTACAGTAAGCCTTATATATCAGTTAAATAATTTTATTACACAATTTTTAGTAAAGAATACTTTTTATCATACAAAAACGGATATATTTTTTATTTACCTGAAAAACATTTTGCCGAAGATTTTTTGTAAATAATTTTATATTTTTTGTTTAAAAATTTAGCTTAAAATAACTAACTAATCATATCCAAATAAAGAAAATATGAAATAAGTAAATTACGGCATTTAAAATTTTAATTGTTTTAAATTATCTATAGTAAAAAAATTCATGAAGTTATTGTTTTAAAATATATTACAAGTATTCAAAAAAGCAGTTTTTTGGAAAGATACTCAGGGAGACAACTTGTTAAAAATGAATTTTGTGAATTATCATTTATTTATATACAGCGCCTGACATTGGAAATGCAACACTAAGAAGGAATGGTCAGAAAATTATGCAAATTTCAGGGTAGACGCAACTTATTAAGTTATGCAAATGATCTGCTCTCTAGCGCACGTAGGATAACGTATAATGTGAGAAACAGGCAGAGTGAGTAATATTCGCGCCTTTATCGCTCCTTGGAAAATAGTCGTTTAAATTTGTTCTTTTCGCAAAGGACACCTATAATTGCAAAGAATGCCAAGCCATCCTCAACGGAATCAATTCCAGCAGACAGACGATTTTATGAGGAGCATGGTGATCGGACTAAAAAGGACAGGTTGGTCCTTACGGCAAATCACAGCTGACTGACACCTGGATGCACCCACAACTCTGCTGCGAAAATGGTTGAACAAGAAATCGTGGAACGTTTGCGGGGTGCTGGTGTAGCCAGAGTGACTTCAGCACGCTTGGATCGAAGCATCTGACGGGAGGTAGTGGTGGCGTCAGTTAGGAAGACTATCATTGACCCCACAGCAAAGATGACAATGTCTGGAATATTGCCTGATTAGAGCAATGTAGATGACGGAGTGGCATAGGATCATCTTCTCAGATAAGTTACGCTTTTGTTTCTAGTTTGTATTCACGGCACTATGACAGCCTATCGTTGCGTGGATGATGTACTGAGACCAGTGACACTACCTTACCTTTAGAGAGTTCTTAATCCCTTTTATAAGCAGGATAACACCCTACCGCACATTGCTCGCACCAGCCAACATGCCCTGCAAGGTGCACAGCTGCTTTCCTATCCACCGTGCTCACCAGATCTTTCATCAGTCGAACACGTTTGGGATATGATTCAACGCCGTTTGCAGAGCCTACCACTGCCTCCTTCAGAAGACGCTCTTTGGCAAATGATTGATTGGGAATGGAGAGTCATTCCTCAAAACGACATCGATACTCTCATTGATTCTGTGCCTAGTCGTGTTGCTTTATGTATCGCATCCACGGTGGTCCTACAACCTACTTACCCGACCCTGATCTCACTCTGTTATATGCATATCATTTCGAAATACAGATCACTTATTGTTTGTTGCTGTCTCTCTCTGAGTATCATCACTTTCTGGCAACACCTTCTTAGTGTTGTATTTTCAATGTCGGGCAGTATATATAAAATATAACTCAATTCTCTAATTCTCTGTGATTTAAAAATATATAATTTTAATTTAATTCTACACAATTTAATTATAACTAAACTAATTTCTAGAAATCCAATATATTTTTAACTAATAATCATAGTTGTAATGATTGTATTTAATAATCATAGTTGAGTAGTAAATTTCATGATATTTAAAATGTTGTACTGGACATGTACGATTACAAATTTAAACGTTTTATATCCTTACACTTCCACTTAAAATAACGACTTTAAAAATTAAGAATGTATTGTTATTTTATTTGTTTATAATGAAATTTCTGTAAACTTATAAAGTCATAGCAATTTATTTATATAGGATGAATATAAGTAATTTGTGTCAACTAGTTATGTAAAATAATAACTACTTAATGATCGACAATATACATTTTAAATAAACAATGTTACGCTTTTATTTCAAATAAACAAGAATACTTCAATTATGAATATATCGACTGAATGTGAATGCCATTAATTTGGAATAATATTCGATGTCAAAAGTGCTGAATTTATCAGTTTTGAAATTAATTTTTTTATTCTTTTCCAGGCAGAAGAATATTTTTGTAGCAATGTGGCAAATGTTTCAGGCAAATACAAAAACTTGCTCATATTTAATACGGCAAATATAAATTTTTTCATTTTTTTAATTTTTAGAATGATACAACTTTTTGCGTACTTTAATGGCAAATTTAGTTTTGAGACAAAGGATTATCAAAACCAATAGTTCATTCATCATCAACATCTTCGCAATATTTAAATAAACCATGTAATTTTTCATTATTGTGACAAAAATTATTATTAAAATCATAGACTACAACTCATAATCAAATATATGTATTGATTTATCTTGAGTTTTAAAATTCTTGGTATCAGATATTTGAAAAAGATCATTATGTTTGCCCTTCTCAATATTTATCATTAACATTTTAAATTTAAATTTATACAATTCAAAAGTTCGTGGATTCGATGCTCATCTCAGGTGCGGATGTTTACAGTGGTTCATAATCCAACAAAAATCCTCATATAATTTTATTCCCGAGCACAAAAGATTAAAGAGATAAGCTATTCTAGAAATGTAATGTTTCAAATAAAGATTTTTGAAAAACTTAATACCTATGTATATCAAAACATACGCAAATCTATAGGAATTTAAAGGCAAATCGTTTAAATACGTTTGCTTTGAAACTATATTTTAAATTACAATACATGCATATTTTTAAAAAAATGCAAAAAATAAATAAATAATTAATTAATAAAATAAAAAAATTAAAATAAAAAAGGGAAATTTTGAACTTAAAATGATTTTGAGGAAATGCTTAAGTTAGAAGAAAGTATGAAATCAGCAAATACGTCTTTTTCCATTACACATTAACTACGAGAAGAAAATGTTTTAATAATGTACATCGTAAATTTGATATTTTGACTAAATATTATTTGTTTGAGCAATCATCAAAGTGTATATATATATATATATATATATATATATATATATATATATATATATATATATATATATATATATATATAGATATATATCTGTGTGTGTGTGTGTAAATATACTAGTAAGGCAAATGCTAGTGTTCAAAGAAAGTTGCAACTTGATAAGAAAAAATAAGGAATTAATTACTTATTTTTATCCAAAATAATGTTTGGTTGTTTAGAATGATGTCTGATGTATAAATCGGATAAAAACAACCAAATGATGTGTTTCATGAAAAGTTTCTTCAGATACGAAAATATTAAAGTTGAATTATTTTAGCCATGTTATGCTTCATTTTTAATAGACAAAGTATTGGGAAAAGAGAAAACACGTTCGCTGCACTGGATAAAAACGCATTTTACAAAAGAAAAAAATTAAGTAAAATGTAGTTAATATCGTTATTTTTTAAAATTACACAATCAGAAATACAATACAGTTTTTAAAGTTATCAGTGGAATTTTTCAATTTAGTAAATTTTTAAATTCCTTTGAGAATAAATTTAATGAATTCTTTAACAACATATGGATTTCATGAATAAATCATAATTAAAATAAATTAATGCTTATACAATATTTTCACAATATACACTTTATTGAATTATTGTAACAAAATTACTTGTTTATTTTGAAATAATTATTTTTTATCTGTTACACGTGTACTTCTTAATGTACTACTTATGTGACTAATTAATCTGAATTTTTAAACTAAAAAATAAATATTTGTGATTACAAAATTTTATCTCACACATTTGATATTAGTTTAACAAGCATCGCTAATAAAACATAAAACGCATAGTTTCATTAGCATAAATAAAAATATCGCATATAAATTGATTGAACCATGAAATGAATTTTTTCTACTATCGCATTTGATCATTTAGATATGGCAGTTAAACAACAGCTTTCCATTTAACACGCAAAAAAATAAAATGGTTGAGTAATTATGTCAGTAATGAATGTCATCAGTTAAAATGTCTTTTAATTATGAATGAGATAATAACGGTACAAAATTAGCCAATCAAAATTTCTCAAAATATAATCAGTAATAAAATATCTGAATTAAGGTTGCAGTTAAGGAATTATGTAAAACTCTAAAAATTGCTTCAGAAATTTAGGAATTAGATCAGAGTATATTAATCAATGAAGAAATAGTTCACGATGAAAGAAATGCACTCGTCGTTCTTAATTTATTGCCTTGTTAAAATGAATTTCATGCAGCCTAAAATTAAAATTCATTTCAACCTATGTGTTAACTTTATTCCTTGTTTTCAAAGTATTTCAATTTAAATAAATGTTAAACATTAGTCTTTGAAAATCAAATAACATATTTAAATAATTAAAATGTTATAATTTTTTTTTTCTGGAATGGACTAAATTTTAATCAATCAAAATCTTTGCGAAGATTGTTGTGAATTTCAAAAATTTTCGTATACTAAAGTGTTAAAAACAGTGACTTTTGCAAAAAAAATGTACATTTTAAATATTTGATGAAAAATTTATCATTGCAGGTTTTATAAAGAGAAAAAGCTTTTAGATCACATGATGAAAATTTTTTAATTTTAGAAATAAAACACAGAAAATATAACCTTTTCTTGAAAGTGTTAACATGTTCTTTTCATAATTTAAAAAAAATTCTAAGTATTTCTATATAAAAAATATATAATATCTATAAAAAAAAACTCTATAAAACTACGACGATTGCTATCAATATCACGTTGAACATATGTGATTTCTTTTTTTTTAAATATATAATTTTCCGATGTGTTTAATGCTTAATAACTAATTCAATGGTAAAATGTTCAAACGAATAACACTTCCAGAATCCATCAAAACAAATATTTGATGAATTAAAGAATCTTTATCAAAACATAGTCTTACAAAATACTTGGCCTCACAAAATAACTTTCATAATTCAAATATTTATGAATAATTTAAAAATGGATAGCCTAGCACAAATACAAAATTCATTACCCACGACAATTAATAAAAAATCCATCTAAAAACATTTCAAGCTTTCACTAATAACTTCAACATTCCAAATAAGCGCATTGGGCAATTTCTGAATCTTAAAAAATATTTCTAATTCTTGCGCCCACAAATTTTATGAAAAGAAACGCAGATATCACTAAATTCAGTCTGACGTAACTTACATCTGAATTCTTAATGATTCGTGAAAAAATGTAAATTTTTTTTCACAAATCCCTATAATCTTCATATTTATCAGATGTAAATCTAAGACTATAAAGGAAAACAAATATTTGATATCAAATTCAAGCTTAATAAAGAAACAATTAAAGTCCTAAATTTTTAGCAAATATATATTTACACAGCTAAATGATGTTTAAAACATCTTTTTCTTACAAATTTGAAGTTAAAATAGAAAATATGCAAAAACTAATGCAGCCAGAAATTAGCAATTTTCTTAAAGAAATTTGTAAAGCAAAATTAGTTTTTAATAAATTCATTTACTCACTAAACTGTTATTCAACATGGCTCCCTTTTTAATTAATTTTGCTATATATATTACATGGATGAATTTGTTACAAAATCGAAAATTTGTTTTTAACTTTTTTTAAATGCTTTTAGTTATTATAAATCTGTTGGAAATAACATTTTAAATATTTGACATTTAGTAATTGATAGAAATATTTTAGATACATCAAAATTGTTATAATCAAAATAGTTTTCTGAGTTTTCTACAATTTTTTCCTTAATTTGGTTTAAGATTCGAATTCGATGTGTTTCATTTAAAAAAGCATTAATTTATATAGCAGCATAAAATAGCTAAGCTTTAATGAAGTACGTCGCATTTTTCTGTAATAGAATGTTTGTCCAGATCTTACAAAGAAACTACAATGTAAAAAATGTGGAGAAAATTAAATGTATTAAATTATTTATTATAAATTATAAGCAGATTAATACTTACAAATACAAATTTACTTTTATAAAAATAATTTTAAAATAATTTACTTTCAAATATAAATAGATGTCATGATGTCTTGTCATGTATAAAATGTCATGATGTCTTGAAAAAGAAGAAAATTCCTTGATTTGATACATATAACATACATTTTATTGGATTTGGTTTAGAAAATCTTCAGTTTGCTCTTACTGAAGTCATTGAAAAAGTTTAAAAAACACAAATAAAACTACTTTTATCCCTTACTCATCTTAATTTTAAGAGTTGAGAAATAATTAAAATGCACTTTTAACTACATCAAAGAGAGTAACTAGATAATTTCAAAATTTGTTTTACTAGTAATGATCCGAACTTCAAGTCGCTGAGATTTTGCTGTACTATTTTGAGCAAAAGCACTTCCTGAACACTTTCTTTCTATTTAAAATATTGATTTTGCTATTAACAAACATCATCTTTCTACAGAATTATTAGAAACGTCTCTTTATCATTTGAATATATAAAAGAACAGACCCAGTTGTTTTTAATTATAGTCTTTGATTGTATTCAGTAAACTATTTTAAAGTGAACAAAAATAAACTGCTTAGCTTATTTATAATTTTTAAACATTCAAAAATTTAATAAATGTAATAAAAGTCTCTAGAATTTGCGTTTTAAGGAATATTTTAATAATAACAGTAACTAAATTTAAAGTGTTCAAGAGCTTAATTGTTTCCGTAAGTTAACAAAATATTTTTTAAAAAAATTTTAGATTTGTTAACTCAAATAGAATCTGATGTTTAATATTATATGGTTTCATTTTGTGGTAATATACATTTTTATAGAAACTACCAGATGAAATTATAGTTTGCACAATGAAATATAACAGAAGATATGTGTATAGATTTTTCTCTAATATACAATGTTGAAAATTATTGAATTATTTTTGTGAGATAAGAGATTGAAAATAATTACTATAGTATTTACAAAACTAATTTCATGAAAAAATAAATATTAGATACAAATTCATTGAAAATTTTTAAATAATTAATGTTTTTCTACATATTTAGCTGCTACTGATAAAAGTATACCTGAATTTCATTTTAAATCTAATAAATTTACAAATAAAATATTTCAGTTATTTCATTTCATTTAAATATAAAGCTTATAAATGTAACCTTATTATATAATATTTCCTTTAAATCCAAATAATATATTGATTTTCTTTCATATTATAAGGCAAATTATATATTTCAATTTTTCCAAAAAGAATTTATTTTGGGTAAAAATTCTTGCCAGCAAATATGAATCGATAAGTCTCAAATAATTATTTCATATATTAAATGGAACACTGTTTACGTTTACACCAGTGAACTTCCCTGTACCCAGCTCAAATGAGCTATACCAGTATGACGGAAGCCACTGGAGAGAAAAACGGAGCCGTTACAGAAGAACCCCAATTTTGCGAACCCGAACTCTCAAATACTACAACACTATGGACAATACAAGTTAAGCTAACAATTCATTACAAATAATTAGGAAAAATCAAAATGTATTTACAAAAAAAATTTTTTTGGAGTAATAAAACAATATTATACAAAAAAAAATTGAAAAATTGGTTGGTTGGTTGGTGAATTATATGAATATAAACAAATGGTGATTGTGCTACAAACTAAGTGAGAAATAGGGGATAAATTACAAAATTTGTGTAAGATATGAAGAAGAGCTATGGAACACTGTATAAAACAGAATCAGAAGAAATACATTATACAGCATTTAAAAAAAAGCTTGTTTTAAAAAATCATAATGTAGATACAAACACTGAGATTCATTTGCAATAAAACTTAAATTAAAAATGATAATAATTAACTTAAGGTGCATGGTGGATAAAAAATTACTGAAAATGCATGCAAATAAAATAATTTTTATAATTAAAAAAACGTAATTTATAATTTTTATATTTTTATAGAAATTAAATTTTTATTGTCATTGAAATATATTGTTTGGAAAAATTGCAGAATTTAAATAAATTTGGATAATTTATTTCAAAATGAATTGATTATGATTAATTTTTCTTTTTATAATCTCTTTCTGAGTACGAAGATGAATCCAATAGGAATCTACTGTAACACCCTAAGGTCAGAAACTAAAAGAACCATTACAAAAAAAAAAAAAAAAAAAAAAACTTCAATATTTAATGGTTCCATAACTTCCGGAGTCCTTAAAAAATAAATTATAAGAATATTCAAGATGCTAAAAAATATAAATCACGAGTCAATCGCAGAACAAAAATGCTTAGTTTTTAACTAAAATATCATATAAGTTATAACTTAAGAACAAAATTATCTATGAATTAAATATTTTATAACTTTACTCCCAACGGTGAAAATGGTACAACGTGTTTTACATATACTAATTTTATGTTTGAAATACAAATGGAATCTAAATTTCATTTGGATTTCAATCATTTATTAAAAACTATATAGTTAAATTTAATAACAGAAAAGTGTACTAAAAGAGAAATAATTGCATAGAGTTTTCTAAATTTGAAATAAAGAAATAATTTCCCATATTTCAATAAGCCTGAAGTTATGCATTTTTTACATTTTATATCATTGTAATATTAAGATTTGTGTGAAGCATTTCTTACAATTACATATTTTATAAGGAATTTTTAATTAGCAGAATGTTAAATATTTAGTTCATCAAAATTGATTCAAATTTAATTTTCGTCACATCTGTTATGTTTTGTATATTTATTTGAAATTATATTGATTTTTTTTTTTTACTTCTTAAGTAAGATTTGGTTTTATATGGTGGTTCATACAGGTCTTTAAATTCGCAGTTTTTAGAATATATATCATTATTTTAGAACAAGTATTAAGCAAATAAATTGTTTTATGTATGCAGGATGCATTATTTTATTGAATAAACTGATAAAATTTAAGAATATAATCAATACTATTTTGGCTTTAAAATAAAATGAGCATATTTAATAATTAAAAAAAAATAAAATACAAAAAAGCTTTAATTGTTGTTTTGTATATAAGTGTCATTAGTTGCAGTTTATAAATTTAAAGTTAATTTATTGTTAGTTTCTATCTACAAAACAGGTATCAAATTAGTTTGCAAATTAATATCAATTGTTTAAACAAGCCTAATTTAAATTCTATTGACATTTATAAAATTAATTAAGCAAATGAAAAAATAACTCGAGAAGAAAATTAATATAGCTGTATAATGAGAAAATAAGCGTTAACATAAATTTGGGATTTATTAATTAAATAAGTTAGAATTATGCTCATGAAATATATCTGAAACCTTCATTATTCGTTGTTTGATTTGAAAATTAACATAATAAAATTTTATTTTTCATTTTCTTTTCAGTAAGAGATTATAAGAATTTAATCATCAATTTTCCAAATGAACCGTAAACTAGAAATATAAAATTATTATATGAAGGTTTTTCATTTATAGATGTAAAATATTATGTAGATTTAAAAAATATGTTACATTTACTTATTAATATGAAAAATGTAGCAAATTTCGTTGGGAAAGATGGTATTTTCTCAAATAAATAAAAGTGCAACTTATAGAATGTAGTTTCATGAGATAGATTCGAGGTAAAAATTTAAAATAGAGATAATTGTATGAAAATTTTTAATTTCATAAAGTTGTGTATCATTATAAATATAAATGAAGATAACACTTGAAAGGATTTTTTTAGAATAGGCAGAATAAAGATAAAAATAACGTTAATTTTATTTAGGAATGTTACTTAAATGTCTCTTCCTATTTTATAAAAGATAACAAGTAATATCTTACATAAAATTTATAGTAATTTTGAAAATCTGTTCATGTTTTATAGAGAATACTTAAAATATATTTGTTTTAGAGTTATTTTAAAGGGAAATGTGTTTTTTAATCAAACATAGTGATTTGTTAACAAATTTTGTTCAAATGTAACTTTCTCCATCAATGTAATTTATACATCTAAATTTATTTTCAGGAAAAATGTAGACCTTTTAAGAAGTTATTTATTCTATTGAATATGGATTACATGAAAAAATTTTCTTTATTAGAAATGAATTTACAACATGACCAATTAAATAAAAGTATTTCTTTATAAGAAAAATAATTATATTCAAATTTTTATTTTCGCTTGACATTTAGTTTCGAGAATTTTTGGTATTTTAAGATGTCATATTTTAGTATATGAATATTTTATAATTTAACTGAATAACTAATTGCTGCTATCATGCATTGATAAAGAATTTATTGCATGCTAAATATTTCTACATAAATTTAAATAACATAAATATAAATGAAATAGAAACTTTTTATTTAAAGATTTGAAGGTTATTACGAATTTTGAATTCATATTTTAAATTATTTATATCAACTACACTCGTATTAACAATTCCTCTAATTATGAAAATATTTTATTTGAAGTATTCGAGCTAAGTTTTATCACCTTTTCTATGTGGCACATACATTAAAGATCGCAGAAATTATAAAATAACTTATTAAATGAACTTATTTTTAGTCTTAACAAATATCTAAAAATAAATTTATTAATAAACTTTTTAAAACGAAATAAAAAATAAAAAATTAAAAGGTTAGTATAATACTTATATTTAATTTTAAACAGTCGTCCATAATATACATTAATATATCAAAATTTTATGAACTAAAATTGTTTTAAAAAATTATTTGATCAAGTAACGAAATTTTAAAAAATATTAAGCAATTAACAATTCTGATTAAAAAATTGCATTGAAATATTTGAAAAACAATTAATAAATCCATTACTTTGCAAAAAAATTCTTATTTTTATCAACTCTTATACATTGTAAAATTCAAAAATAAAAAAAAATATTATTTAAGTTAAATGCATTAACAATTTAACTATGTTCGAAAATCTGCTATCAAAATACCGCTTTAACTATATTCGTAAAATTTAAAGTAAATATTAAAAAATTACAAATTAAAGTATATTTGAAGAAAAAAGCTTCATTTTTTAAGAATTAAGATTCATCAAATAAATGCTTAAAATTTATTCTTCAAATATTAAAATTTTAAAGAGAAGTCTCTTTTTATTAAATATATGTTAAAAAGCCATTACCTTTTTAAAAGCTCTAGATGTTCATTAGCTCTTGGGATAATAAGCGAAAGTAGTCCGTTCGATGGGTGGTAAGCAAAGTGTTTTCGCTGCAGAAAAACTACTCAACCCCGTAAACGATTGTCCAAAATTAGATTCAGCGCCATCTAGTGGAGACAGAAACGAGAGCTCGAGCTACTATTACAACGATGAGGAAGAAGGGCAACAGTATAAACGAAAATCCGATTTCACTTTTCTAGCGGAAAGAAGAAAAAAAAAATTACTTCAAATTTCGAAAAAAATAGCGGAAGCGGAGCGTGATCGTTTTTCTTTTCGACAAATCGTTCTTGACACGCTTGGATCAATTCAGATTGAAATCCTGAAAGGTATCCTTTTGTTTTCATTTCTCTCTCTCTCTCGTAATTCTGCTTTCTTGAATTTAAAGCAGAATATGAGTCCAAGTGCACTGCTAAGGTCGCTACTAAAAGTTTACAGCCAACCAAAGAATGTTTTTAGATATTTTCGTGGTCAATTAGGGTATACTTTCAATCTGATTTGTGTAACTGCAGTAGACCAGTAGTTGGAAAAACTTCGTATTTGTAACCTATATGCATGGATGACTAGTTTCTAATTTCTTAATATGAATGCATGTATTTAAGAAAAATTTTATCTCAAAATAAAGGCGAGAATTTTTAAAAACAATTTTGCAGGTTAAGCAAATATTTTACATTTTTAATAGATTATGTTTGTTGATTCATATTTCCATTATATATGTCTGTTTGTGTGATATAATTTATTTTGCTGATGATTGTGTTGCATTAGATATTCTGAGTGTGTACATATATTATACATTTACATCATCAAAATTTGCGATGATTAGATTCATATGTTTTGAAATTCAAAGGAATTTTGTGATTAAATGAAGTCAAATTAATGTAAAAAGTTAAAACAATAAAAGAATATAGTTATGAGATATTGGCCCTTTTTAATGTAGCTTTATTGTTTTTTTACTTTTATTTATTGTAAATGCTAAAGTTTTTTAATCAGGTCACATACATTTCTTTATTTTATCTTAATCAACATGAAAGGAAAACTAGTATGATTTGTATATTATGTTGCTTATTAATAAGTAGAGTCTTTTTTTTATATAAAATTGGAGTACTTTTTAAATCTATACAACATAATTTGCAAGCGGAATAACATTTTATCGTACTATTTGGGAATTCATACATGAAATAATCAAACTACAATTAATTAAAACTTAAATGATTTTTATTTATCGTTACATTTTTTAATGTATACAACTCAGCATAAAATAAAACTTATATAGAGAAAAGTAATAACAAAATAAATACAGTCAGTTCTATTGAATTCTTTTCTAATATGTCTACATAGTTAACGAGAAAAAATGCTTTTATAAAAATATTAACTAGCTAAGCAAGCCATCTTTTGCGAATTGTAATTTTCAGTGAAACATGAGCACTGAGCTTCAGGTGGAAAATAAAGATGCTTATTATTTTTAATGATATTGATTATATTTTTTTAGTATTGTTCAGAACATTATTTGCATCACGAAATAAAATATTATGTGTAATTCAGCAACGTTAAAGCAGTAATTGAAAAATAAGGCGGATGAAAATTTCATGAATGAGGCCCATGAAAATTCATGAATACTGAGAGAGCACTCAGCATACATGCCTGTACCTAGCACAGAAGCTGATGAATCTAAGTTTTCCTAATTTAGAAGCAGGAACTAAGAGAAGACCTTCCTGTGTTTGACCTTAGATGCATAATTTCACATGGAGGTTATTACGACTTAGATGTATAATTTCACATGGAAGATATCACATGGAGGAGTGACTACGACTTATTTATGAAGTTCATTCGGGACTACTTTCATCAACATTCTGATGCATTTTCGATCAGCTGCATATTGAGAAAGGCGCAAGCATATAATATTTTTTCAAAAATAAAAAAGAGCTAGTAAATACTATTTTAAAAAAGTAATGTGAGCATATTGAAAGTGGTTAGAATCCAATATCATTCATATTTTTTCGCAACCCTTAATCGTTAAGAATTGACGACAGATTATAAATAATCACATACCTCTGTATTTGAAGAGATGCAAAGATGCGGAACGGTGTTACATCATTTAAATTAATTACATCTTTTTATAAGCAAATTTTCAGTGCATTCAAATCAGCTTTAATTATGGTTTAAATTAATTACAATTGCTGTAATTTAAATTTCGAAATTATACATAACCAATGTTTTAAGTTATCCAAAAGTGAATTCATGGCGCAGTTTTCATTAGATTTTGTTTTCTGCTCTCAATTCAACCCCGCATAAAAATTTCGGTGAATAAACAAAATGAAGATTTTATTTATTTAGGTCACACACACTCATACATATCTATAAAAATAGTAATGCGTTACAAAAATAATTACTTTTGAAGAATAACGATTGTATTATCAATTTTTATCAAATAAATTAGCTCTATGCTTAATTATACAAAATTATTGTGAAACATGTGAAGTATTAATCAATGACAAGCAATAAAAATCAATTCTGTTTCATCAAAAGTTTAGAAACAATAATTGATGTTATTCATATTCTTTAAAAGTTAAATATGTTTCTTAATTGCATGAATAACGAGATAAAAATGCTTAAAGGTTTCATTTGAAATTTGCTTTATTAGAGTACCAATTATATTTCTGCAATTTACTTATTTCATATATCTGTTTCAATAATGTACGACTGGTCTGATTCATTTTTAGACACGAGTTTTGTTTGTTATTATTCTATGAAGATGATCTGATTTATTTTTCTATGTATTCAGTTCACATATATCATTTTAATTTCTGTCGTTTCAGGGTGCTTTGACTTTTCGGCACGAAATCTATTTTTTTCAACAAGTTCTGTAGCTTTTTAGAAAAATCAATCCGTATAAGGAAGCATTTAAATCAGTTTTAATGGAATCTATTAATTAAAATCAGTTTTAATGAAATCCATATTATCTATTTAAAAAACCTAAGTAATAAATTGATGAAGACTTAATAGACAGTGTCATTGTCAGAGAAAAAATTGTAGTAAGTATTTATGAACCGAAACTAATTCAACATAATTTATTTGAAAATTGCATTAATTTGTTTAAATGTATGAACTATTAGATGCTGTTTAATACTTCTATTTTACATTCATAATTTCATAACAAATTTAGCATGCATTATAAAAATTATATGAGAAAAGTTCAATTTAAAATTCAAGTTAAGTGGTCCATGTAAATTTTTATGCTGTCTTCTTACAAATTCATGCTTTTCCTCATTTATTCTTTAATATTTAAAAATTTATAATAATAATTAAAAATATTATGTTTCATTTATATTACTCTAGTAATTTATCATGACATCTTATTATGAGATATGAGTAAAATAAATATATGTTGATTTTCTTACATAATTTAGAATCACAGTATTTTAAAATTATTCCTCAGTTTAAAACTTGTAATAAATAAATTAACAAAAATGTTGGAGTTAAATTATTTATGAAATGGATTAAAAAACTTCAATAGTTTATTTCGTGGATAAATTAAAATCTGCTACTTCAATTATTAAAATGAAAAACAGTTTAAGCGCATTCTTTGAAAAAAAAGTAATCGTGAGTGGTAGTTTCAAAACTATATGGTGAACATTGATGACATCTCCCATTCATTGCAACGTACTTATTCTAATACAAGAACCGGGAAGTGAACAGACAATACTGTTGAAAAGTAGTGTATATTAATTGATATCAATGCATGAATTTGAAATGCGGTCAAGTTATTATTTTAATTGATATTTTTTTTGAACGATAAGACTAAGAGAACATACATCAGGAAATATAAGGAATAAAATCTATCACACATCATTATTATTGGTAAATATATTTGAAGTGAAAATTATTACTTTTATTTTTTATTTCCATTCATTATTTTCCGCTGAATATTATTCACATAGTTTAAGAGAATGTTTAGATGAGAGATAGTATGGAAGCAGAATATGTATATTTTCTTATAACGAAAGTATAGCTTAATTTTAAAGCTGTTTTGAAAATAGTTATAAAAATTTGTTTCATATTTCAATGTTATTGCAGTCATATTTGACAGATGTAAATATTAAAAAACTGTTCTTCAGAGAATTATTTCAATGAACGTATGTGCTTCTTCTTGCCAAATATGAAGTATTTGACAAGAAGAAGCGTAAACTATATATTTATAAAATCACTTTTACGTGTCTAAGAGATCAAATTGCACCTTATTTTAGCTAATAATTTATTTTTCAAAATTCATTATTGCTATTAGTAACAGTACAATTTTCATTAGACAAAATATTTCGAAAATATTGTCTACAAAATGCATTATTTAAATTCACTGAATAGTATTTAAACGCAGTAAAAATAGAGCAAAAAATTTTAGTACTCCTATCAAGAAAGTGATTTTATGAATCATTAACTGTACTTAAATTACATCGTAAATAAGATTCTGTAGTTTTCTAATAAGAAGTTTTGAATATTAAAATTAAATGCAGAGCAAATTGGGAAATGTGGTTGCTTAGTCAAAGGGCTCAAAATTTTTATATCAATCCAATTTCTTGAATATAAGTATTCAAGAAAGACTAACATTTAAATGTAGTAGTTATTTGAGACACTTACCTTTTTATGAAAATTGATCTTTGGATGTATTTTGAATGAAAAATATTAACAGGAGAATCTCTAATATTTGGTATTTACCAAGAGAAATATTCCTAAAGCTGTAGGCGATTATAATAAAAATTACGGACAAAGTAATCGATTAGATTAATTTATGTTTTCCATATATTTTAAAATTTATTAAAATACTAGTGAAGTTAAAATATATTGTGACTTGCATAAGAAGCTGATACATCTAAGTTATATTGGGGAGAGATTTTCAAAATTATTTTTTTGAGATTAAAAAACTTAGGACTTAATCTTTTTGTAATAAACATATTCCTTATTTATAATATTCAATTTAATCTAATTTCATATTTCAAGCAATTATTAAAAATGCAGTTTTTTATCAATGCTTATATACCAAGAATTTACTTATATACCAAGAACATATTATTGGGGTAAAAAAATTTACTGCATTTTAATAGTCTTGTGAATGCATATTTTTTGATTTACTCTAATTAAAAGCACTTTCCAAAATGTATTAAAAAACTGTCATTTTAAAAATATCTTTTTAAAATAGAAGGAAATATTTATGTATCCTCTATGTATAATATTTAATAAATAGCATTAAACAACAATAATAAACCATTTAAATTACTTTGTTTTACTAAATTTAACTATTGAAAACTTAATAATTTAATTCAATGACATGAGCTTTGTAAAAATACTGAAATTAAAGCATACATTTTCCCTTTTATATTTGGTTACAATCACTGATGTTAGAAAAGGCTGTAATAAAAATATAACATGAAATGATAAACAAGTGTTAAAACGTTTTCCTTTTCTTTTTACATACAATCTGAAACCTTGACCACAGGAATACACCCATTCAGAATAAAGGACAAAATATATGCAATGAAGTATTATTATTTTTGTCATTTGAATTGTATCTTTGTTGACAGTTTTTGTTTCCAAATATTCAATATTCACGAATTTTCTACAACTTCAAGATCAACGACTTTATTATTCTCAATGCTTATTCATTGTTTTAAAAATGGAAATTTCTCTTCAGTGACCTACATATTTAAAAGCTTTCTTACAAATCATTGTTCAATTTTAAAGCACTACTGAAAATATTAACTCTCCTTTTCGATTTCTATCATTATAAATAGATTGTGAGATACTTAAGTCAGTGAAAGTGATTATTGGTTGTTTTGATTCGTTAAATAGCTTTAGGTTTTGGCGTCTTTAGAACTATAAAATGTATTTTCATTTTAGGAAGATTTTACAGAAAGAAAAGTGAAAGGAAAGAAACAAAATCCATCATGAATATAACGTTCAAAAAGAATGGGTTTACAATCAACTAAATTATTTCTTAATTATATACGAAATATTTAAAACTAAATTCTTTTTTACAAAACAAATTAATCTTAAAGAATATTTGTCTTATTAATATAAAATTAAAATTCCTCCCCCTGAGCTTACAATTATTTTATTTTAAAAATGAAAAGTGAATCAAATAAAATTTAAAAAATAAAGTTGAATTTTAATAATTATAAAATCATCTTACGCACTTAAAATGAAAGTGAAAATTTCACGGGTGTTATGTATTTTTAAATACATATTGGAATGAAATTTGTATGAAATAGCTTTTGTCTAAATATTTTAATGCTCTGAAAATGTGTTGGGAATTGCTATCTTATTGTATCTCAAGTGTTGTCTACAAATAATTTTATATTCACAATTTTTTCACATCAAGTGTTTTTCAAGCAAAGCTATTGAGGATTTGAAAAAAATATTTTAAAAGTGGAAAAAAATTTTTTTTACTTAAAACTAAAATAAGCGGAAGACTGATTTTTTCAATAAATTATAACATATTTTGATTGTCTATACTTATACATTAAAAAAACATATTCAGTAAATATTTAAGCAACATATTTACTATTAAAAAACTAAAAACTCCTTTTTGGTAGACATTATATGCTTCTTATTAAACATTATCTATAATAATGTAATAACTAAATTAGAATTGTGTGTGTGTAGAAACTTAATTTAAAGTAATAAGTAGTAGTATATTTTGATGAAACTAATCTATGAGATAAAAGTCTAAACATAGTTTTAGAATATAATGTTAAATGCATTTATATAGCTCAAGATTTTTTTTAACTGGAACACTTTTATTTCAAAATTACAAAATTGACATAATTACTGGATTTCATTGCTTAAAAGGATCTACTAATTTTTAAAAAAATTGAAGATCTATAAGTAATCTAAATAATTAAAGAATCTGTTTCCATAAATACCATATTTTTATCTATTTTTCATGATTTTTGTGTAATTAAAACTGATTTTACAATGCATACATACATAGATACATATAACATAGATTTTGCAAGCATGAAAAAAACAAATACCATAATTTAAATTTGAGGGGTTCAAATATTTTTTTGTAAAGGACGGGACACACACACACACAATTTTAAATGTAAATTTATATTTTTTAATTTTTACTTCAAGTTTGTTACTACAAGAAAATTAAAAAGTTGTAAAAATAATTTAAAATATTTGTATGTAAATAAAGAGAATATCAAATTACACAAAATTCGGAATCTTTCATGCATCCAATTATAAAGTATAACAAACTATTATGGCTTATGAAAATAAACTATGACTCATAAAAAGAGCAAACTTTACACTTTATTAAAAAAAAACTACGAACTCTATAATCACTTAATGTATATATTTATTTAAGCGGCAATGCTTGATTAAGCAACATTTCTAAAATATAGACACACCATACGTCAGAATTCATGCGCCAGATTATATTTATGTCAAATATGTCATTGTAGCTTATATTCTTACTGACATATAATGTTCAAATATTTCAGATGTTTCTTCTAGAAATGTTGAAAATGGAAATGTGTTTGTATATAACTGCACAACAATTACTTATACCTTTTTCTTAACTCCAATACATATTATTTTTATTTAAAAATGAGTAAATCGTTAAAAAAAGTCCACTAACTAGTTTATTTTAATTCAGTATTTTAAAATGGTACATAATACAACTAAAGAAATAGGTTAATGAGCAAAAAGTACGAATAAATAAAAAAGATTAAATAGCTTATATTAATTTCAGCATAAACCAATAAAACTAACAAAATATTCCTTTACATTATTAATTTACTAATTAATTACTTTGGTTACTTTTTAAATCATTATTAGTTCAAGAAAAGACAAAGCAAGACGTCGAAATCATAGATATTACTAAGTGTCTCTTTAAGGTCTTTGCTGTATCAATTGATTTGAACTCTTTTAAACTCCTTCAAATTTTGTGACTTCACTTTTAAAAATTCGCAACAAATGACTTTCAGATTTCAGCGTTAATGTCTTACTACAGGTGATCAATTTACATGTGGTGATTATCGCATCTAAGCAGATTCGATTACCTGTTTTGAATATTTCAAATTGTAAATTTAACAAAATTTTAAGTATTCTATAATGCTGCCATTTAAATTATTCCCTCATTTTTAATAATAATTTGTGTGATTTTGGACTTGCAGTGAATAATTGTTCTGAAAATGTTTCTTGGTAAAATCTCATACAGTGAATAACAATATTTTTTTAAATAACTGACAAATAATAATTACCACAGTATAAATTTTAATTGGTAAATTAATTTAAATGATAGTCAAATTAGCATATACCTTACTTTAAAATTTTTAAATTGAACGTTTGTGGTTTAAAAACAAACTAAAAAATGAACAGCTATCAGATAGAGTTGTTATTTATAGTTAATTATTTTCATTTAATAGTTAATATTAAACGTGCAGCAAGTTCAAATATTACTGATCTGCTTAAAAACACAAAAATAATATATTTCTTTTCCACAAGATTAATGTTATAAATAATTAAAACTACCATTAAAAGCTGCGTTATAAATGCTCAATAATGATTTTCATTATTAAGTTGTGAAATTATATGTAAAAGATTGATTTGAAATGAATCACAGAGAGATTTTGATTAAGCGAAAAATAACTACATTCATCTGCCCTGATGTTACTGTCCCAACCAATATCTTATAAATCAATATTTCGGACAAAAATAGTGTTAGAGTGAAAAAAATGAGTATAATTATGATATCCTCCCAAAGAGATTTCTCGCTACATCTAGCATCCTTTGTTTTGATTATAGTGTTACCAGTTTGAGTTTTTATTGATTTTAAGGTAGTTTTTGTTGGCAGATTTGGTTTTCCTCGTATTTTACATTATTTTTAGATCATATATATGGTTCTTTTCAGTGGCAACAACATTTGAAGTTCTTTCTTTTTTTTCAATTTGAAATTTTTGTCCTACGTTTCAATTCGAAGTTTTTGTTCCAAGTTTAAATTTGAAACCATTTAACCACTATTTGGTGTTGTGTTTCGTTGTCGCCAGCCTCCAAAAATCATAAACTGTTCTTTTTTTCCAATTTCTTTTTGTTTATTTATTATTATCTTTTTCTTATATATATTTTTTAATTTATCGTTATATTTTTCTTATATATTTTTTCATAATGCCTGATATACACAGTGTTGCTCTTAAATTCCAAGAGATAATTTTGAATAAAATTAAAGCAACTAATGATGGATACTTTAGTTTTTCAAGCTTTAGATCAACTGTTGGAAACTCGGGAATTGTGAATAGATTTTTTTTCTTTCATTTAACATAGGACACCCTATTATTATTTAATTTTTTGATGGACCTTGGATTATTAAAATGCGTGGATTGCAGAAAATGTGGATCGGAGATGAAGATGAGGCTGAAGAAAGGTTATTCCGATGGTTTTACTTTAATTTGTAAAAACATTATTGGGGGTGGAACAATGCAACACAGAGAAATCAATAAGGCATGATTCGGGATTATCTCTATCTAAATTAAAATTGTTTGAAGTTTTATTCCTCTCATATGAAATTTTGAGGGCATCTAAAACAAAACAAATAATTGAGGAGTATTACTTTACAAGCACTACTTTGACCGATTGGAGGCAATTTATCAATGAGACAATTTTAGATCATATCGAACTTTCATCCAAAAAATACGGGCTGGGGGTAAAGTAGTAGAAATTGATAAAACAAAATTTGGCAAACGCAAATATCATAAGGGGCATAAGGTTGAGGGTCAGTGAGTGTTTGGAGGAGTTAGAGGGGTTCCGGGAGAGTTTCTCTAGTTGTACAAGATAGGACACAAAAAATTTTATTGGGGATTGTTAAGGATTGGAATTTGTCAGACATTTCCGTATATTCCGACAGTTGGAAGAACTATTATTGTTTAACTCAGGAAGGATTTAATCCTTTAAAAGTCAATCATAAGTCGGCATTTGTTGATCCCGAAGCTGGGTCTCTTGAATGCAATTGAAAGTATGTGGAGGCATGTAAAAGCGTCGTTACCTACGTACAATCGTAAAACAGATTTTAAAGTCTACCTTGCGATGTACACGCTTGATAAGGCTTGCATAGCGGAAAATGTTGATATTTTAATAAATTTATCGAAATCGTTTAGGGAATTCATTGGGAGAAGTACCAAATTTCAGAAAAGGTGTAATTACTTTATTTAATTATTGCTGACAAGAATGTTTTGTATTGTATTCATGTTTTAATTTATGTTTAAATAAAAAGTATATATATTCAGAAAATCGGAATCGGTCGGGAATTGGAAAAACTTTTTTGCATACTTTTTTGCAAAATTTGATAAGTGCCAATATTTTTTTCTCAAAATAGCCCTGTAGTTTAATTTTAATCACCATTTTACTTTACCATAGTAACGTTTTAGAAAATTAATTTCAATGAAAAGTGAAACCAGAATGGACGGATTGGAGACAAACGAACAAAATGGCGAAATAAATATCATCCCAAAACTCATTAAAATCTATTATATTCAAATTTAACACAGTTTATACAACGGGTGCATCAAACAGAAAATATCATCAAGTATATTTAACATGTGAGCTTAACTTTATATCAAGTAAGTCCGTTATGGTTAGGAGTCCATTATTGTTGCTCGTATTTACTTATCTCTTTTACCGGATGTTTTGGCAAGAAGTCAAACACAATGAAAACATATTTTTATTTATTTTCCAGTAATACTTTTTTAGATTTTTTATGCTATTTTGTGATTTAAAAGTTTCTAAAGATGTGTTTTTTAGGAAATTCGGGAAAATTCCCGCTCTAAAAACATGCGCTTAACTTGACGATGAAAAAAAGTCGCAATGGTCATCAATGGGGTTGGGAAATCCTACTAATTCCAAAAAAAAGTAAGTGTCCGTTTTCGGTAAATTTGTTTACTGTTTCATATGAGCTCAAAAATTACTATGATATTTATTTACAAATTGCATTTACTAAAATTTGAATTGTTCCAAAATCATTTAAATTGCTACAACGAAATATCAAACTATCATTAATGCTTTGCTATAGTGATTTATACTGTTGCAACAAATACTAATTATTATGCAAGGTATTATTAAAGAGATTTTCAATTCATAGCTGTACATGAAAATTTTAAATAAATATTTTCATTGTAAAATGAAAATCATTTATAAAATGACTTTCATTTTATAATCAAAAATTAAGGCTTTATCTCTGCTCTTTTGTTGATAGTTTGTTAGCAAATAGAAATCATGAAAATTATTTCTGAAAAAGTTCAAAAGAGTTTTTGAATGAGGAAAACTGTCTATAAAGTGTCATAAAGATATAAATTCAAAAGAATGTTTTTAAAAAAATAGCCAAAGGTTAAAGGTTTTTATAGTAAAAAGAATTAAGTTGCACCAAAAAAGCCTCAAATGTTAAAACTATTACTATCGTAAAAGTAACTATGTTAAACACATTAGCAATCAAAATTAATGATTTAAATACCATCCAAATATTTCTTATTGAAAGAATTATTGGTTCAAAATTGTTTTACATAAGCTTATTTATTAAAGTTTTCTGTATTTAACATTCTGTACTTCTTAACATTATATACTTCAGTGAAAAAAATTGGAATATACTAATATATGATACGAACGATTTTGTGCCTATTTAAAAAAAATTTATGACACAGATTGAATTATTAACTTACAGAATTTGTGTTCGCATCCGGAAATAGTTGCAAATCTAGTTAAGGGAAGTAAGGAAATCCTTGAATGACAAACTTAAGAAATGCTCTTTTTGTCATGAATATTAAGAGGCAAATAGGCAATTGAGAAAGTTAGGCATCTAAAAGAACTTGAAAAACAAAACGTTTTAATATTTCAATGTTAATTTGCATATTAAAACATTTTGTTTTTCGTTTTCTGTGCATAGTTTGATTCAAAAGTTTGTTTGCATATTAAAACATTTTGTTAACTGGTTAATGATAATAATGTAAATTTGAAAAACAAAGTGCTTTAATATTTAGGATTGTTTTACGGGAATGAAATCATCAAGAAAATGTACGAACATGTGCTGATCTTTTAAAAATTATTATTAAATATTATGGTATTGTCACATCACTAAAGCTTTCAAACACTTAATTAAAATATACCTTTACTAGTTAAAACTAAGGTACTTTATGTAGTGTGTTAAAAATAATGCAGTAAAATTAAATAGCTATTATTTTTCTACATCAGAAATTATTTCTATTCTATTAAGCACTTAGAAAAAGTCAATGTTATAACAGTCATTTTCCTTCTTATAACAGTAATTTCCTTCTTATAAGGATTTGGTTCAACAGTTCGTGTCGAATCCCACCTTGGGCATGAATGTTTGTAGTGGTTCGGAATCCACTTTAAACCGTAGGTCCCAGTCTAATTAGCCCTCGTGTGCAAAAAATGACCGTTTAGCGACAAACAAACCAAACCTTCTTATAAGCAGGTTTCTTGCTTATTTTTAATATATATTTACATTTTAAACTCTGTACTTGTTTCTCAAAATTACAAAAAAAGAAAAAATCGAACTTATCTATGATTGTACAAAAATTAATTTGCGTCTGACTTTTTAGCTCAAAATAGCATTCGAAATATTCATGTTGTTAAATAATTATAAAATTTATATAATTTCTGAATTATTAGAATATCACTATTATTTCTAATTTCAAATTAAGTAATTTATACTTAATTTATGTTAAACTTCTTGAAATATAATAAAAATTTTATCGATGAATAAGCTTATATAATCATTAGTTTTTGTAAACTAGTATCATAATATTAGTTTGCATATTTATGAAAAATATTTGTTTTTGTATTGAAGGAAAAAACGAAAATTATTCAGAGTTAATTTCAAAACTAAAAATCTTATGTGTTTATATTCTTCTAATTAATACTACTTTTGCATCGATAAAAATCAGATACCAATAATCATGCAGTTTCAAACACCAATATTTATGCAATTCAATTCTATAATTTTTAGTGAAAATTAATTTAAATTATGCATATACACACACATATATATATGTATGTATTATCCTATTATGAGTAATATAGACGTTAATTATAACGCGAAAATTAAAATATACTAAATAAAAATGTATAAGAATATTCATTCAAAGAATTATTTTAAATAAAAATTCTGTCAAATTCTGTAAATCATTATATCATACATATTAAATCATTAGATGATTTAATATATTAAAAAATTCGATGATTAGTTTTTTTGAAATAGTTATAAAATCTAAATAATGATTTTTAATTAGTTTTGATAATTTCTGAAATTATATTTTCTTCCCTTTTGATAATAATTTCTTTATAATTTAAATTAGCTGCTAAAAATTAATATTTACATTATATATAATTCTAAGATAATAAAACAAGTATTATGCTAATGTTTTTTCCTCATTACTTACTTAAAGTTTCAAAATTTCAATTCTTTATGGTAGTTTATTATTAGTTGTTTCTTATTCGAAATATGAGATATTTTACCAAATATTAGAAATTCATTTTATCGATATTTCTTCGGTCTTGTAAATCTAATATTCTAAAACAATATGTGAATATAATAATACATTTTTAGCCAGTTAGAAGTTCATATGCTTTCTTAATCCTTAAAATATCCTACAAAAATATAGTTACCAGCTTTTATTTGCTGTTGATTACATTCTTTTTCAATTTAAACATTTATTTAAAAAATATTGGCGGCAATATAAATACAGTATAAAAACTAATTACAGAAAAATATGTTATTCTCTAGAAAGTATGTTCAATTATTTGTACTAAATAAGATTAATAGAGGAATCAAGATTTAATTTTTAATTGATTAAACTGCTATATTGCAGCCTTTAAGAAATGTAACTAATGAAATATACCTAGATATCATTATTTTCATAGAATAATAGTATATGAAATTTTATTTCAAATTGACTATGCCTTTTATTATTGGTTGCAGGTTTTTACATCCAAATAGAACCTTTATGATAAATTTATAGAGATATTATGCATCTTGATATTTATTCTCTCTTTGACACCCATCTTTATCTGAGGGGTAGGTACGGGGAAGCATGCTGTTCAACAACAACACCCATCTTTATAATTATTATATCGTTTTATGTTTCTATATTGCGAATTGAATGATTAATGCTGGGGTTCACACAATTCAATTATTTGTGGATATCTACAATGAGTATGAATGTTTGTAATTATTTACAATCTATTCCAAATTGTAAAACGTATTGAACAGACAAAGAAAGCATTTATGAAGGAAAAATCAAGCGTCTTAATTTACTTAAAGTATTAAATTATTCATCAATAATAATAAAACACGCGTGTGTGTTTGCGTTGCAGGATGAGATTGGCATTTTAATAAGACTTTTTTATATCCATATTAATAGGCACAAACATCACAATCAGAAAATAATAATTAAAAAGAAGACGTAATTTTTTAAAGTAATTTCTATTTAAAAATGTTTCAGCTTTTTTACTGAGCATTTTTATTTATTGCAGCTAAGTAATTTTATGTGTTTTTTTACTTCTGTGAACTCACACACAGCTATAATTAAATGGATTAGCGGTCATAATGTTAAATAACTCAATAATTATATCCAGCTTAATATCATTAACTTTTTTCAAAGCCAATGTTTGCAAGCACATTAATCTCATGGAAAACATCGACAAAAAACATATTTATTTGACTTTTTGTAAACTGACCTCAGACATATTCACCTACTTGTACCAAAAAGACTACAATAAGTAGACTAATTACAGAGTTTGGCAAAAAAGCTTACCTAAAAAATATTTCAATTTAAGAGCTTTAATCGATTCGATACATTTTAGTATTTTCGTCAATAAGTAACTAGAATAGATAATGGCTATTAGACCGTGAGATTTAATGAAGCTTAAGTAAAGAAAAAAAGCAAATTACTTGAACGCGAACTTAAGATGTGAAACTGACAACGGCTTTCCCTGCGTGGTTTCTGAAGATTTTAGTTCATTGTTTATGCATAAAAGCAATATTTTTTTTAATTCAAGTGACAATCAGACAAAGGATAGTTTGAATTTAAACAGTGTCAAGGAGATGAATTTAGACATATTTCAAAATAAAGAAATTTTAGCTAATTTAACTATTCTAGTAGGAAAATATTCAACCATGCCTCCTATTTCTATTTTTGGAACTAATAGGATATCCCCCATTGGTGACCTTTGCGACTTTTTTTCGTCGCCAGTTAAGTGCATGTTTTTTAACGCGGAAATTTTTCCTAAGTTCCAAAAACACGTATTTTAGAAAATTTTAATTCACGTAATAACATACAAAATCTAAAAAAGTATTACTAAAAATGAATAAAAACTTTTTTTGTTGGGTTTCCCGTCTCTTCAAAACAACTGGTAAAACAGATAGGTAAATAACAATGACTTGCTTGATATAACGTCGAGCTCACATGTCGAATATGCTCTATGATATAATGGAAAAATAAATAAGAAAAATATAATAAATTAAATATATATATATATTGTTCGAAATGAAAGTAAAATGAAAATTTCAAATGCTGTTGCCACTGAAAAGAACCATATATCTGACGTAAAAATGATGTGAAACAAGAGAAAAACCAAATCTGGCAACAAAAAAATCTGAAAAATAACAAAAACTTAAATTGGCAACAGGATAATCAAAACAAAGGATGCTTGATTTGCCGAGAAATCATTTGAGGGTGAAATACTTACATCATATTTTTGTCTGCTTAGTTAATCACATATATTTGGGCAATTTATGATAACAATTGCGCTACTAACACGAAGAGCTAACATTAAAAAGCAGCAAAGTAAACTTATTTATAATAACCCTTTAACTATTCTTCTGTACTTATCATGCATATATATATATATATATATATATATATATATATATATATATATATATATATATACATATATATATATATATATATATATATATATATACATACGAGGGTTACTCTGAAATTTTTGAGATACGCGCAGACGAGCATTTATAAAATAAAAATAACGGTTTAATTTTAAAGTATAAAGTATTTTAACAGACGATTTTTTACTGACTTACTTCAACTTGCTTAGCGTGGAATAACTTTTAAACAGAAGAGAAAATGGAGTTGACGCGAGAACATTTTCGCGCTATAATTTTCTACGATTTCAAAGCAGGATTAAATCAAGAAGAATGCGTTCAACGGTTGCAATTAGCATTTGGTGATGAATCTCCAGCTCGTGCTACTGTATTCAGATGGTTTAGAGAATTCAGAAGAGGTCGCAGTTTTCTTCAGGAGGAAGAACACACAGGAAAGCAGCTGTCGGCAGTAATCCCGGATAATGTGTCTGTCATACGAAAAATGTTAATGGATGATAATCGCTGTACCTATCAAATGATACAGAAGAAACTTAACATTGGATCCGCAGCCATACACAAAATCATGAATGAAGAATTACATATGAAAAAAGTAGTTTGCCGTTGGGTTCCCCATAATCTAACTGAGCATCAAAAAGAGGAACGTGTCAGAATCAGTAAAGAAACTCTTAATGTGCTGAATGATGGTGGCCACCGCATCATTTCTAAAATTGTAACAGGTGATGAAACGTACATACCGTTTTTTGACGTTCCAACACTTCTAGAAAGCAAAGTATATATATATTTGAAGATGATCCCACGCCGACAATGGTGAGAAAACAACGCGCACTGAAAAAAGTGATGTATGCCGTTTTCTTCAGAAGTACGGGATTGGTCAAAGCCATCAAATTGGAAGTACAGAAGACAGTAACAGCAAACTGGTATACTACTAAATGTCTTCCAGAAATTCTACAAGAACTGAATGTTAGGGGACTGATGCTTCACCATGACAATGCATCTTCACATACAGCCGGATTAACAGTTGAGTTTCTTAAAACAAAAACAAATTAAAGTGATCGAACATCCGCCGTATCTAGCTATGTGCGACTTTTGGTCATTCTTTAATATAAAAAAATAAGTTACGTGGACGTCGTTTTCATTCAGAAGAAGAGATTGATGTGGATATAAATGCATTTTTTTCATCTATTCGAAGAAATGAATAGCTTGAGGCATTTAATCTGTAGAAAATTCGTCTACAAAAGTGCATTGATGCTGGAGGAAACTACTTTGAACACACCTAAAATTTTGTAAAGTATAACTTTAAAAACCTAGTTGTATCTCAAAAATTTCAGAGTGACCCTCGTGTATATATATATATATATATATATATATATATATATATATATATATATATATATATATATATATATATATATATATATATATATATATATATATAAAATGCAAAGTTAGATATAGATTTGAAAAGCACAAGAATATATAAACATTTAAGCTTAGCAAAACATTTAGCGCATATAAGCAGCTAGAATAGTATTACTAAGATACAGTTAATAGTATATTTTATAAAATACAATGAACATAATTAAACAAAATACAATGAAAAATGCCAAATGGAGAATAGTACATTGAAAATATTAAATGGAAAACAATACATTGAAAATACCAATTGGAAAGAATTACATTGTAAATACTTGGAAGAAATTTTAAAGAATATATCAAAGAAAGATATATAAAAATGGAATAAAGTACCAATATGGCCAGCTTCGTCAGGGGTGTTGACCACATTGGCACAAATTATGGCTTTTCTGCAATGGCCCAAGACATAGTCTTAAAGAAGCCAGTACACCCCAAAGCCATACCAAAAATTCAAACCAAAGTATCAAGCCAGAATAAAAGAAGTAGAATTTAATCTAAAATATATAAGTCAAAATCCAATGTTGCCAAAATACATTTAATTTATAATAATCAAATTAAAACCATATCTAAATTCAAGTCCAAATCTCCAAGAACCTCACCAAATACGTTAATTAGCGACTAAGTGTAAGCACTATCGGCATTACAAGCTTCTTATAAGACCTTCAAGGCTTGGGTGGCCCTTCTGTAGTATAAAACTACGCCTTACTTCAATCTTATAAGCAATGCTCTACTAGCCAAATAGTGTTTAATAAATTTAGTTGGAATGCCATTATGAGTTAAAATATTTTCTAGTCTATTTATTTGTTTATTGATGTTGTTTAAATTATTACATATATTGCATATTCTATTAAGTTGATTAAGAATAATATTTTTATAAATTTTAATTGAAATGTTTGTATTCCAGAAAATCAGTTTATTAACCTTGAAATTAAAATTATTAGTCTTATCATATATGTCAGTAAATGTGTGGTTATCTTTTATCGTAATTGAAATATCTAAAAATTTAGTTTTTAAGTTATCAATATTAGTTTTAATTTTAATTCCTAAGGAAATATATTATTGTAAATTTTATCAAATTCTAGGCAATTAAAAATTATTAAATAGTCAATATATCTGTAAGCAAAAGGCATTTGTATAATAAATGATTTTTCATAATAGTTTAAAAATAAATTTGCTAATATACTTGAAAATTTGGAACCCTGGGGAATGCCGTTATTATCTATCTTTCTTTGATAGATTCTTTAAAATTTCTTCAAAATATTTTCAATGTAATTCTTTCCAATTGGTATTTTCAATGTATTGTTTTCCATATATATATATATATATATATATATATATATATATATATATATATATATATATATATATATATATATATATATATATATATATATATATGTATGTATGTATGTATGTATGTATGTATGTATGTATGTATGTATGTATGTATGTATGTATGTATGTATGTATATATATATATATATATATATATATATATATATATATATACATATATACATGCAGGGAATATCAAGCTATAAATTCATGTTAACTTGTTGAAAATAATAATAAAATACTAGTACTGGAAAAATTTGTGGTTTAAAAAATTAGATAAACTTCAGATCTTTCATTTAAAAAACAAGTTGATGAAAATATGACTGATAGATAATACTCACAAATCTTAAGTAAAAAAGAAAGCATATGGTCTATGCAAAGCAAGGCTTGCTGTAAAATAACAAGTTTGAAATGGATCCATTATTCAATGATAACAGCATGCTATATTTACCGAATTAATTAATTGTTAAACTTTTTACAAGTATGATGAATCAACGACTATTATATTTTAAAATTTCCGCTCGGAGACAAGAAGAAAAAAATGTTCAAAACGAAAAATGTCTTATTTCTCTGAATGAGGTACTTAATTAAAACGTTGTTTTAAAAAAACGGGATGGTTGAATAATCGTCTACGGTGTAGCAATCATTTACTCAACGTAAAAAGCATCCCTGTGATGCATAATGTCATGGAAGATTTAACAGACGAGACATCGTAGGAGAGTAGAAATGCATGCTAATCTTGGGGAGTAACGGGGATTTCATAAACATATTTTGCCTTCAACTTTCAATCTGCATTGGTACTAGTTGCAAAAACTGCACCAGTTATTAACATCTGATGTAATGGCCACAGCAGAATGGAATCGACTTATCATTGTGATGTTAAAATTGTAAGTAGGTTGACTATAGTCGATTTGTTGTTGTAATATATAGCTCCTCACACCATCAGCTCAGCCAAATGACTTGAGATAAATATTGGACAGTTTCACGGAGGATATGAAGGAGATTCTAGCGTTGAATTGTAAACAATGAGGACCTAATGACATTTCAAATATTGGGCATAATCATCCCATCTCGCCTCGTATTTGTGTACCATCTAGAGTTTTAATTTCAATTATAAGTTCTTTTCAGCGACTATTTCTGTTAACATTAATTCACAACCGTGTCTGTACAGTACAGATGACGGCTTATGATTCGATTTATTTACCTTTTTCATCTTTTATGTATAAGTTAGTATGTATAAGTACCTTTTATGTATTAGTTTTATGTATAAGTTTTTACTTGTAAGATTTTCGTCTTTTATGTATACCGGGTGATCCAAAAGTCAGGACGAACTTTAAAAATGAATAATTCGAAAACGAATCACGATACAAAGATGCGGTTTGCACCAAACGGATGGAAAAGAAACCGGGTTTTGTGTGGCAATGAAAAAAAATAGTTCTGTTGGCGACCAACAGATGGCGCTATAGTGTTTTATTGCAACAAAAGATGTTTTACAAATGAAACAAAGATTAATGAAGTCAGATTAATTACAGTTAATTAGTACTTACTACAGTAAATGTTCAATGTGCTGTCCATCATTCAGAAGTAAAGCTGTGAGACGAGTCACCACACCATTCACAACATTTAGTAGCATTTCTTGCGTTATGGCAGACACATTTTGGCGGATGGCATCTTTCAGTGCCGCTAGTGATGCCGGTTGTTCGCTGTACACTTTTGACTTCAAGAAGCCCCACAGCCAAAAGTCACAGGGTGTGAGATCGGGAGATCTTGGAGGCCATGCGTGATTAAAGTAGCGACTGATAATACGATCCTCCCCAAATGTTCAGCGTAGCAGGGGTTGCACAGGCAAAGCAATATGAGGTGGTGCTCCATCTTGCATAAAGGTGACTGTTTGGAGTGCCTGTCGCGCTTGCAGTTCAGGAATAATGCTGTTCTGTAACAGTGCTAGATATCGCTTACCGGTGACAGAAACTGTTTGGAAACCTGTCTGTGTGACTTCCTCGAAAAAAATGGGCTAATTATGAAATCAGCAGTGAAGCCACACCAGACTGTCACTTTAGGCTGTTGCAAGGGTACCTCAACAAATGCATGTGGATTTTCTGTGGTCCACACTCGACAATTGTGGGTGTTAACAGTGCCAGAGAGTGTGAAATGTGCTTCATCTGTCCAAAGCACAGTGTGAAGCCAGTCGTGCTGCTCTTCCATCTTATTGAAGACCAAATTCGCAAAATGTCGGCGAGAGTCGAAGTCAGGAGGTTTCAGTTTTTAGTTATGTTACAACTTGTAGGGATACCGTTGCAAAGTTACTCGCAGCGCTCTCCAGACACTTCCGTACGATACTCCTGTCTGCCTCGAAACTTCTCGAGCACTGCACTCCCCACGTGCAGCAACCGCCGACATGGCTTGCACCGTCTGCTCCACTGTCGTGGCAACAGCAGCTGCAGTTGAGGAACGTCAACTTCTTTGACGTGATGCCAAAGAACCTGTAGCTTCAAATTTTTTCACAATTTTATTCAATGCAGAAGACGTTATTGGTCCTTTGCTATCTCGCATACCCTTCATGTAGCGATATGCTCGCAATGCCGCAATGGCACTTTCCGAATTCTTATAAAACAGTTTAACTAAGAGGGCTTTCTCAACTATGGACAGCATTTCGATGCATACCAGCTTCGACTACCATTACTTGCTGCAGTTGCTTCTTTTTATATCGTTTGTTGCTTTGCATAATCCTACATCAGAAATCCGACAGCGCCATCTGTTGGTCGCCAACAGAACTATTTTTTTTTCATTGCCACACAAAACCCGGTTTCTTTTCCATCCGTTTGGTGCAAACCGCATCTTTGTATCGTGATTCGTTTTCGAATTATTCATTTTTAAAGTTCGTCCTGACTTTTGGATCACCCTGTATATCTGCTTATGTATGTTTTAAAAATAAAAGTCCCTACTTCTCAAAATTTGATATTTTTAAGTGAACCTTTTAATAATTTTTTATTCTTTTGATTTTTTGTTTAATGAATTTATATAATCTTTAACTTTCAAACATGGATAAGAATCGTTAAATTATAATTGCGTGATATTTTTAAAGCACAGATTGTCAAATAGAATTAAAGAAAGGATGACATGTTTACATACGCTTAATTTTGGCAACTGTGAAGACAATATTTTACTATCGAATAATAAATATAATACCATGTTTCAGAAAAAAAAACTTGTACGAATAAATGTGATCTAAGAGTATGAAGTGAAAGCTGTTGTTAGATATAAAAAGCTAAACGAGGATCACTCTGAAATTTTTAAGGTACACGCAGACGAAAGGCGGTAGAAAAATATTTTTAGTTAGATTTTAAAATAGAATTTATTTTATATTAGCAAATAATTTTTATTACCTAATTGAAAATAGTTTAGCATAGAATAAATTTTTAGCAAAAAGAAAAATGATGTTGATGCAAGAACATAATCTTTCTGTAATTTAATATAATTTTAAAATGGGGTTGAAACAAAAAAGAAAGCTTTCAACCTTTACAATTAGTAGTTGGAAATAAGAATCCATTTCTGGCTCATGTATTTTGATAGTTTACAAAATTTCAGAGAAGTTATAATTCTCTTCAGCACGATGAACCCATAGGAAAAACTATTATCAGCTATAATTTTGAATAAAAAAACGAAAAACGTTAGTCGATGATAATATCTGTACTTATCAAATAGTACAGAAGAAACATTGACTGAATCAACGGTCAAATATGAGATTATTCATGAAAAGTTGCATTAGGAAAAAATAGTTTGCTGACGTGTTCCCAATAATTTAACTGTGTTTCAAAAAGAGGAGTACGTTAGAATCAGTAAAGAAAACCCTAAATTAGTTAATGATTGTAGTCATCTTATTATTTCTAAAAGGATAACTGGTGATGATATGTACATACTATTTTTTAACATTATACTACGTAAAGAAATTAAAATATGTGTTTTTGAAGATGATCTGATGCCATAAGACGTTGAAAGGCAACCTGCCTTGAAGAAGTAATGTATGCCGTTTTCAACAGAAAAGCAGGACTACTCAAGGCCATCTTGTGCTAAAGGCAGAAGATAGGCGCAGTTTATAAGTACAATATTAAATGTCTTACAGAAATTCTTCAAACAATAAATATCAATCAGTATATTTTAGACCTATTATCAAGAATAATTGGAGAAAAATGACTGCAAAAATCACAAGATAATTATAGAATAATAATCTCAAGAATACTTTTAGCTGAACTAAACGTAAAATCCGTTTTTGTTATCTGCAAAGTTTTCCAATAATAAAATGTTCATAATGTGCCATTGCCGGTAAGAAAAATGAGCACCTTAATGAAATACTATCTAACCTCTGAATAGGAAATTGCCATATTCAAATTTAAAGAGATATCAATTAGTATTTTTACATCATGGTTTTATATCAAAATTGCAGGTAAATTATTATTAGTAATTAGTGTCAATATTCAGGTAAAAAGAATTACATAGACTAAAACTTAATACAGAATAAAAATGCAAAACTCTCTTTTGCCTCGTTTGAATAAGAAATCATTATAATTTATAGTAGTCAGTCGTTATTTCTTCGATGATTTGTTTTTCCCTGAAGTTGAGGCCCAGTATTTCCCCAGCTGACATCTTATGTCACACGATGTCAATTCCATTACTCAAATTCAATGATTGTAAGAAATCAATAATGGTAATAAAGAAAAGGATTTTCGAAGAAAGTAATATGATATGATGAATCTTTATTCAGTAGCTGTAACTGAAATGAAGAATGTAGTTTTAAAGAAAATCCTCATAAATTTATTATCCAGATTATTTTTTAAACTATTAAGTAATAAGGTATGATATATACTAAGTGCTCGTGAAACATAATGCACAAGTTGTCTAATTTGCTTAAATGAGCAATTATCTGGACCTGACAATCTGCATTTTCTCATCTATCGAATATATATATCATTATTTTTTCTGAATACTTCATTTCCTAAGAAACGAAATAAAGCTTAAGGGAATGGTGATTGAGAAATCTTAAGTTAGTTAAATCATGGGTAACACCAACTTTATATTTATTATAAAATACTATTAGCAGTCCGGAAAAAAATAAATAGTTTTTAAAATTTTACAATATTTCTCATAAATTTTACATCTTATACTAATAACTTTGTGTAGTATATATATTGAGATACATTAACAATAAATCATAATGATATTTTCTTTTAATTACTGAGATTACTTTATTAATATATTACTGATTAGTATAGGATTATTTACTGGTTGATTATAGAATATTTAATTTTTCTTATGGAAGCACACAGTACAAAATTTGTGCTAACTTGCGCTAACATACTGAATAATATGAACAGATACGAGCATGATAATTGATAGAGTAGATATTTGTTCATATTTATGACAACAAACTATAATTGATTTATTTCTGTAACTTGCTTACAGCATTAAATATATTAAATTCATTAGCCACATTGAGTTTTTGCTGCTAGCTTAGACTCTTAAAAGCAATCAACTGGGAATGGGAATTGAATGATTTAATGAAATAACTAATCTCTATTCTGTTAATCAAAATAGCAACTTCGAAAGGCCGTGACCCGAATTTTTAAGAAGGATTAGAGGAAGGAAAGTAATTCTTCTCTTCCGGCAGGTCCAGTGTCATTCGAAAGGGGAAGAGGAAGCAAAGTACTTGCATAATTTCTTTTCTTCACTTTTTTCCATGTTAGATAACAATTTGTCCAATTTCGCGTGCTTCGGTTAATACTTCAATAAGTCTTAAAGTAAGTGAAGTCCCATTCCTCGCGATAACTGATTAATTTGCATAACGAGTTCTTCCATTGCTTAGATTGCTTTTTTAGAAAACCCTAATGTTATGTAACTAAATAGAGCAAATCAATTTAGAAATTAAAGGACTAAAACACATTATTCAAGCGATTAAGTTGATCATTGAATCTTAAATATAAGTATCTGAGAATAAGAGTAAAATTTTAAAATAGTGTTTATGAACTTTTAAAAAAAAATTCGTTTTAGTAATTTTTTAGCTTTTCTTACTATCATTTTCAATTATTATTATTTTTTTACAAATTTACCTTTGATATTTTATTGGTGAACTGAAATCTCAGCTACATTAATAAAAATATGATAAAATTAATCAGAAGTTTTAATATCATCCACAAATAGAGCTAATTTCTCTAAAAACTTATCTTACAATTTTAATTAATGCAGTTTTATTGATTAAAATCGTATAACTCTGAAAAGTGCAAATAAACATACTGACTGCAAATATTATTTAATTTCAAAAACTTTCCTAACATGATATTCAAGGACTATTATATGATATTCAATCAATGTTATACCTGCTTTCACTTAATATAGTTAGTTAATTTTCTTTAGTTAATGTGATATCCATAATTACACCGTGCCTTGAATTTTTTTATCATCAATGTACGTGCCATTGGTAAAATAGATATCTTACTTGGATAAGTGGACAGCAGACACCAAGAACAAGGAGATTCTGCATGCAAACTGATCTTCGAAGTCGGTTCAGATCTAGCATCAATTGTGGACAACGACCGATTGGGCTGCATATTCCAGGCTGCCTGTCAGGTGTTACACACGGCCGGGCTTGGAAAAGCACTAAAAAGAATTCCTTATTAATGTAACAAGTTATATGTAGTGAATAAATTATTTTGAGTTGGACACTTAAAAAGGCTAAAGTTTTTATTTTTTAAAAAGCTATAAAAATATTCATTTCAGATAACGAAATATTTTACGTCGTCGTATGAAATGTAAGAATATGTGTACATGAGACATTTCAGAAAGCATTGAGTCAGAGTCTTTTTGTAACTGTTAGCCATAAGGTTTAAATTTGGTTTGAAACAAGCATGAAATAAGATAAATTTATTTGAAATTAATGAATTTTGTATGTATTAATGTAAATTGTATGTATTGTAAAAATATGATATCTAATTTTTGTACTATTTTTAGATGCATGTGCTAATTATTTAATATATTTACGTTGTACAGCTTGAAATACTGAGGAACAATTTTATGTACTTGAGATCATGAGATTAATTTAATCAACTTAAGTAGAGTTTCCCTTTTATCTCATATAATTCTTTTTATTTTTTAAGAAGTCATGAATTAAAAAAACTTAAAAGAAGCACAAGTAGGGTTTCTTATTATTTTAATCTTACATTATTTGAATTTCATAATTTTTTTATTGTTTGTTTAATTTTATTTTCAATTGATTAAGTACAACTCAAGTTTCAAATTTTTTAACATTTGTTTTTCTTTAGAAAAACTTTGCAAATCTCATTTGTATCTTTCTGTACATAGTTAACTTTGCATAAATTTTTTAATATTTAATTTTCTATTTTTAAGATATGCTAGTATGGATTTTCGGAAATCACATAATTTCTTTTTAATAAAATGTTTACAAGATTATTAAAGAAAAATATAGAAATGTGCATGTCCATAAGAGAGTATGGAAAAATAACTTTATAAAATAAGTTGTGATTATTTTACATTAACAACAAATTGTACACAATTTAATCCCAACAACATATTAATACAAGGGAAACATTTATTTCCATTTTTTTACATTTTTTAAATTAACAAAGACAGTGTCATAAAGTCACTATTTCGAAACTAATTAATGCACATTCACGCACACATATATATACATATATATATATATATATATATATATATATATATATATATATATACGTGTGTGTGTATGTATATGTATATAGTAACACATTATTAAACAATTGTTTAGGTTGTTAAAATGTTGCAAATATAAATAATATGCGTCAATATGAATTTCTGAAGCACACAAAAAATCATTTGATAAAATATTTTGACCAAAATATAATATATCATTTTGTTCAAGTTATGTTGCCATTTAGCATTTTTATTCGATATCGACTCTGAGTTCGATGTAAGTTTCTTTTAATATGATTCAGTCAGCAATGTGCAAGAAACTTTCGACTGATTGCTGACTGAATCCTTTTAAAAAGACATGCACGATTCATATTATGTGCTGAAAAGTGAGCGATATGTTTTCAAAAATAGTTTAAAAATAGTGAAACAAAATTTATTAAATTAGTTATCTGTTTCAATGTATTTTCTCAACGTTGTAAACATTTATTGAAATACAAACTATGTAATTAATTTTTCTGAGATTTGGTTTCAAGCAAAATTAAATTTTTGCTGCATAAGCAAACCTCTCAGAGAAGTAATTAATATCTATAAAGAATCCTTATACATGAAGAATATGATGGAGACGAAATCATGTACAAGAATTAAATTCTTTTAAAATTTTAAACAAAAATATTTTATTTTGTTTCGGCTAATGTTTCCCGGGTAAGTCATCTAAGCCCATTTCCGCATTTCAAATTTCCCTGATGCTTCCCAATATTTTCCTGATGCCATTTTATCATTCAAAGAATCGATGATCGTGATCAATGGAATTAAGTCACTATGAATGCATCAGTGGGTGTAAGAAAACAAAACTGTCTGACATGAATGAGACTAATAGACTCATCACATAATTAAAAAAAAGCATTTTGCACGCATTGCTTCCGTTAACTACAAATTGAGTATAAAGATTCCTTTTTTAAACGTTTTCAAAATTATAAAATTATTCTCTCAACAATTTACACAATAAGTAAATTTTAAATTTATCCAAATCTACCAAATCATTCATTTGCAGAATTTCAACAATTTTAAAAAAATTATTTTGATTACGCCTTTAATCTTAATTATAATTTCAACAATCACTGAATGTATGTTTTATGAACTTATTGAATTGTCTGTCAACACGCTTTACAGACAATTACATGAAGTGGCATTATGAAAATAACTTGTGCTTATTGTCAGCTCTAATTTATATTAAACGTCAACATATATTTAACAATATAAATGAAATAATTGAAGTCTGTATGATCTATTTTACCTAAATCCAATGTCTAACGATAGAAAATTTTCAGCTTAAGTGATAACAAATTGTGTCTATATGATATTAGTTACGACACTAACTAGTTTGTTCTATTTTTATCACCAACTTTTGTGAAAGAATTATTGCAATCATTTGTGTCTATTTGTTCTTTATTCAAAAATAAGCTTTCTACATTTTTACTCCTGATTTTTAAGTATTAACGGAAACAGAACGAATTCTACGCAACTATTCTTCTGGAACTTGTTAAAAAAACTCTATAATTCTACAATTATTTTATTTGTTACCTTAATTAGTGACACTAATTATACCATCTCAGGTGATTTCCTTGCTGTTGGTAGTTAAAAGAAATAACTAATCACTAAAATACAAACAAATGTAAAGGTTTTTAGAAGTATGAATAATGTGTTCATATCCCATACATTTTAAATTTTATGGCAAGTTTTTATACAAGCTCCCACATCTTGCAAGGTCGCATTATAAATTCGAATAAATGTTCTCAATATTTTAATAAAACATGCTTATGAGTAAAAGTAAAGGCATGGTCTTTTGGGGAACATCACTTTTTAAAGAAAGATCAATTCTAAATTGGAAATACGGTCGTTATGAATCTATAACCATATATATCTAATGATTGTAAATATTTAAGGTATCAGCTTACGTTGAAAAGTTGACTTCTTAACTTCATGTGTCGATTTTTTTTTATTGTTTTTTGTGAATCTTGTACTTAGAACTTTCCAATTTCCAAAACAGTTTTCCGTTTTATTGTGAGTCAAATAGGAATTAAGGTTCAGAAATTTTAAAATACGTCGTCCTTTTGAAAAACGAAACAAGATGCTGCATTTTCAAACTAGAAATGGTTAAGAAAAGTGGTTTTTTGTTTTCTTTTACTGTTTTTTAAAATTTGCGTTTTTCTATAATGTGTTGCGAGATAGCCATAAGTATGATGCCATTATTTGGCTTATACATTTGGAAAAAAGTGGCAGTACTGTCTCTATCACAAGCGAAACTATCACTTTAAAGACGATTTTCTCATAATATCAGTTTCAATATATATTCAGCTTGAATATATATGAAGAACTTTTTTATTTACAGCTGACTTTAAAGGGAATGTTCAGTAAAATTTCATAAAAGATCCAAATTGCTGTATATATTTAACCATATTTTCTTTATTGCTCAGTATTTTTCTCAAAATTTCGTTTCCTATCAAAGAACATTGTGACATAAACTTTCTTCCCAAATTAAAATTAAGATTGATGCATTACAATTTTCTATAGAGTGCTAGCCATTTTATTAAAATTTGCAAAAAAAATAAATAATTTAACAAAAAGTATATTATATGTAATTAAAATTTCAGCTAATTTTATGTTTTTACATCATAATTAATCTAAAAACAAGATAAAAGAAAATTAGAATTAATTTTTAAGAAAAAAGTTGGCTCGATTTTAGGCGGATACCTTAAAAGTAATTTTGGTAACGCCATATTTGTTCACCATTTGCCGTCATCAATTATATTGAAAAATATAATATTTCACTGATGGTATAGTTCAAACATTTTCCTTATTTTTTGACTTAAATTATTTAGTTCAATTACGCTTTCGACGTTTTCTTTAAATTATTCTTTTCTAAAATACATGGTTCACAGAAATAATGTAATTAATCATTTCTGTCTTAATATACTGACATTCTCTATAAGTGTTTGAAATATTTCTCAATATCTTTTAAAATGATTATGTATACCTTCTTTAATTCATGGTATAACTATTTTAATGTTAAATTAGATGATATTTTTTATTAAATGTTTTCCATGAAATTCTTCTCTTGTACATTTTAGCAGAAGATAACGTAAATCTATTTGTATCTCAAACAATAATTGTGATCTATGTTGTTAATTTCTTGTATAACAAATTTTGCATTATGCAAGTAATTAACCATTATGCAGATAAATGATTAAGTACATTGTATCATAATACAACGGTAAGCTTTTCCTTTAATTCATTAAGCAATTCACAAGATACTAATTAGGATTTCTGTTCTAGAATTAAATAGAACCTATATTATGAAGAACAGTATTTTGCTTAACTATTTGAAAAAATTAAGTTCTTATTAAAAATAAAATTCCTGTTGTAATATCACTATTAATAATTATTTAATTGGATGAAAAAAATAACCAATATTTTAAAAATAATATTAAATAGTTAGTAATATTTTTAAAGCAATATTTTAAAATAAATGCCAAATATCTCTAAATTATGCATTGAAAAAAATTTCTGATATGTTTTTGAGCTTAACTGAGAAATCTTCAGTCATGGAAAATTTTCTTTAAGTTATACCTTTTATTGTTATTAAATTCTTGGTTTTGTTTATTTCTAAATAGTTGAAATTCATATAATTTATACAAAATTAATTTGGCAATATTTTTTACTTATACTCTGAAAAAATAATAATACAAAATTTTCTAAAATAAAAAGATAGAAGTCGTGCATATTACTCAAGAACAAAAATTTTTCTGCAATTTGTTGCTTCTATACAATTTCTGTGAAAGCTATTATTAAGATTAGAAACTTGCTTATTTGTATAGAGTTTTTATTAACGCTCAATAGGATTGTTTTAGTGAGAATACATTTAAAAATTGATATCTCATTGACACATTATGAACATTGATAGCTTATGAAAAAATTTTATTTTAAAATAAAGGAAATTAAATAAATTCAAGAATATTAATTTTATACATTTTTATGTGCTATTTAAATAATTTATTGAATTGCAACGCAGAAAACATCATTGTAATAAATTAACAAAAATGAAACATTTAATGCTGCCATCTAGTGTTTTGAAAGTAAGCTAAATTCATATGAAACTTAAATTTGTAGGATATTTTTCGTGAGAAATTTCAATTTCTAATTTAAAATCTACTTGTAACTGTAATTAGTGAACAAATGCTTTGAGTTATTTGAGAATATTCGGTTATTTTTCGTAACATAGTTAAACAAATAATATTTACCTACAAATAACTAATAATCATTTTTAATACAGTAGCTTCAGCAATTAAAAAAAGAGGAAACATAATAAAAACTATTAGTCTAATTTTTTTCTTTTCTTTATTTCTAATAAAAGAGCAAACTTTACTGGTTTCATTTCTCTGAAGTTAATATGCTTACGATAAATGTTAAATCCCTTGTTGTTTTTTTAAAAAAAATACTTTATTTTTTACATGAGAAATATACTCGGCACAAGATGAACGATTTAAAGATTTTTTGTGGTTTCTGTTTTTTTTTTTATATAATATCATGTTTATTTGTTTTTTGTTCTAGTTTTAATGTTTGTTATTTTGACTACAGTTGTATTTATATACGTCAATAAAAATGAAAATAAAAGATTTTACTTGGGAGATCAGAAACTTTATTATTTATGCACTACTAACAATAAAAATGAAAGCGCCATCTACTATCAAACAAAGGAGCTTAAAGAGCAGCAAATATGCGTGTTTTTCCAAAAATAATACCAAATATTTTTTCTAATTATTATAATTTTAATGTGTAACACATACTTTATAAAAACATGTTAAAATTACTTTAAAAGAAAATATTGAATAATAAACCTTAAACAAAAATTACAAGTTTTAATTTCTAAAAATTAAAAAATATGGTGATTTCTTTTAAAACTTAAAGATTATTTCTCGCCTTTTTTCATTATTTAAATAATGATGCACTTCGAGTATAGTTTCCCTTTTATCTGCCATAATATTTATATATGTTACAGTAATAAACTCCTATAAATTGTTGATATCGAATAATAAAGTAATTTTACGTGATTAAAATTAATTATATAAATTTAATTATTTTATTTTTGTTACTGATTATTTTTGTTCTATCATTTTAGATAAATAATTAATGAAGGAATATAACATATTTACTATCGGTTTTTTCTCAATACTTTAAATAAACATTTTTTTAAAACTAATTCAGAGAATTGAATCTTTTTTGTGTGTCATGATATCAATCTAGTTTTCCAAACTTGACCCATAAATTAATTTGATTAATTAATTAAATCAAAAATTATTAGATAATATAATTAATGTATAAAATTTATTTTTTGAAAATCGTTTTACATTCTTTATAATTTTTTTTAATAAATGAGTTTTTAAATATTTGCTTAGAAAATTCATTTTGTTATATATTGAAATAAATTATCTAAATAAAAATTAATAAATAACACCATAGTATTTTTATTCCGTCTTCTTTCCATATTTTAAATAAATAACCATTTTTTTCTTCTCTTAATTTATATAATTGAATAAATACACCGTAAGCACTATGCTTAGACATAAATAAAATCTTTCATTTTTTAAATTGAAATCATGAAAATGAACACAGAAAATAATCCAAACCTTGTCTTTTGATGATTGGATTGCGAATCCTTCTCTCATTTTCCTCCTCTGCCCGTACACCCATGCATGCGCATGAAAGTAGAAATAGGAGGAAAATTTCCATCAGTTCCTGGAAAATAATTTAAAAACTCTAATATACTCTTTTAAATTAATCATCATTTTTTCATTTTTAGCTATTCAATGCTGATATTATGAAAAATAATTCAGTGTTCCTATTTAGTTATTTAGAATAAAAAAATTTATTTTTACAATAAATAACTAAATAATTATTAAAAATCAATTTTCATTTTATCTAACTATAAGAATCCAAATTACACAGTTTCATATTGTTATTTTCTTTAAAGTAATAAAATAAATTTTAAAAAAATATGCTACTGATGTATTTGAAGATGCGAAATATCAGTTAATTTTTCATAAAATTTTCATTTTTGGTATTAAAATTAACATTAATTTTGTATTATGATAATAAATAATTTAGAAAAAAAAAGAAGCGTTGTTGCAATTTAAAAAAATTAAGGCTAGTTTTGAACTTTAATTTATGCTCTAACAAAGGATTTTGTTAATTTTCAACATCGAATTACGTTTATGTGGTTATAAGTAAAATTCGTATTTATTATATTAGTTTTCATATCTTAATAAAGAAAAATAATTATTTAATAATTACCTGTGTATAAAAATTGGCTCAGAATATCGCTAATAATAAAAATTACTAATTTAATTAATTTGTATTTATGTTTTGAAATTAAGTTATTTCAATAGAAATTTATTGCACTGAATAAAATGAAAAAAATATCAATTATTTTATTTTTGAATCCTTATTTTTTAATCTATATGGCAAAATACAACTTATAGTTAATTAGTACATACTTTATAATTACCTAATGTCACTTTAAATTAGTTGGAAAGAGGAAAAAATGAAATGTAATTCAATTACATTTCACATATGCCTTTCTTTTCCTACAAATTTTAGAACCATAATATTAACCACAAAGATTTTGTCAAAAATAAATATTTTTTTAAATTGTTTTTTATTCATAATAAATTAATTGAATTTAATTCTGTAAGCATTTATTTAAAAAATTTTACATCATAATTTACAGTTATGGAAATAATTTATAATTTTATACTGTTTCTATGCAACATGGAAAAATAAAGTTATGGAAAATCAACATTCCAGGCCAAAGCTCAATGGTATTTCTAATTGACCATGAACAACTCTTCTCTTGGTGGAAAACAAAAGAAATTTAGCCGGTAAAAAGAAGATTTAGACTTTACCTTTAAAGAGATGTTCAGAAAACCAAACAAATGATTCTTCTATGCATTTACGGGACAAAAACAACATCCACCACAAAAAAAATTTCATTTTCTTTTTCAAACCCAATATTTTTGTACACCTAGAATGGACAGTTAATTTTATTTTAATTAAAATTTTACGGATGGAACACCTGTTACTTTTATCCTTTATTACTCATGTAAGTATATTAATTTGTTTTACCCAATATTTTGTTTATTTATTGTTTAGAAGGGCTTAAAATCTTCTTGTTGTAATTATAAAAAAAATATGAAATAAATTTTCCAGTGATCTCTACCTAAACTGGTAAAGCTGATTCCGAGATAGGTTCAGGTAGGTCTGTAAAATGTAAAATAAGTGGAAGTCTGGAAGAGCCCATTGCTTTGTTTACACTTGACTCAAAACCACAGATGTTGGCACCACCACTGGTACAACAAACAAGGAACATGTACAATGGAATTGTTGATTTTATCTACGTTGTTTTTATTGAAGAATCCCGCTTCTGTTTGTTGCCCCATAATGATTGGATCTAGAGTCACAGTGGCGAGAAATTACTGAATTGTTGCATTGCGAATCCCTACACTGGTCCTCCATACGATACCATAGTTCAGAGTGAAATTGAATTTTACTATGCACCCCTCTAATGCGCATTGTCGATACACTAAACAGCCAGAACTACATCGCTAAGGTGTTGGAATCGTTGTCCTCCAATATCTTCAGTGCTTGCTATCAACCACATTCCAACAGGATAATACTCTGCCTCACATCGCACGCAAATGTTCAAGAACTCTTCTTTACTCATCAGATAGAATTGCTTCTTTCTCTTGCATGTTATCTCGATCTATCGGGAATTGAAAATAAATTGTGTCCGTGATTGCACAATAACTAGTCAAGGATACACCACTCCATATCTCCAGATCAACTTTTGAAATATGTGGAAACCACATGTACTGCTATACATCAAGGATATATCTAAAGTCTTTTTGATTCTAAGCCGAGGCATATGAAAGCAGCTATAGCTAACAGTAGCGGCCATACTAGCTATTGATTCTGCAATCTTGACAGGAAGCTATACTTCCAATTTATATCTTTGCATAACGTATTAACTGCCAAATAAAGTTTGCTTTTGTATTTCTGGTTTTTCTTGCTGCTGAATTTTGTGTGACCAGCAATGTAGGAATTCAAAAAATTGTATGCATTTCTATTTATAAAACGAACTCAAGCTTTTATGTATATTAATATTGTTTTTAGTATAAACTTTTTTAATGAAAGAAAGTAGTACAACTTTAGAAAAATGACAAGTGAAACAAAAAATTTCTTTGATTTTGTATTTCAGTGTTTTTATAACTTTTAGTTCAATTAGAAAAAATATTTTTTCAATAAATTGTTTTAAATTGCAGCCATATTATCAGGATTTTTTAAATTTTGATAAACATCTAGTGAAGTTAAAATGTAAAACTCATTAAAATACATAGAAAGGGGAAAATAAATTTTAACTAAGAAAATGAAAATATTTATTCATGCTTGTTGCTATATATTTCTTGTTTAAAAGAATTATAGTACTATTTTAAATAAGAGATATATTACACTAACCACATTAATTATTACAGTAATCACATAAATTAAGGGAAATTGATATTTTCCCTTAATTTATTGATATAATACAAATGCTCAATTCTTTATAATTCAAATATATTTATAAATTGAGTCATATATTATATATAAAACAGAATATGAAAACAACATTATAAACATGAAATAAATGACATTATGATGTACAGTAAATTAGCTAGTGTAAAATATATATTGTTATTATTTAACTTAATATTCATTATTAGTACTTAAATGTTTTATATGAAGTCGTAAAAATTTGATATATAGTTTTGTACTAGTAGGAGAAAATGTATCGTACTACTAGAAGAGAAAAGGCCGAATAAGACTATTTTCTTATATAAATGACAGTCTCAGATATATATTTAATATAGTAAAAGATATGAAGAGGGACAAGATATTTTTATTTTTTGCTGGACAAGATATTTTTATTTAAATTTATTTAATAATAACTAGCGCGGTGGTATGTTTGGGAAAGTTTGGCATAGAATATGGAGAGAGGTTGGAATAGGCAAGGGATTATTTCTTAAAATGATTTAATAATAATTATTGTGGGATATATTTGGGAAAATTAGGTATAGGTTATAGAAAGAGATTCAGATGGACAACAGATTTTTTATTAAGAAAATAATTTAATAATATTACTTAAATTAGCTTTTTAGCAATTTAGCATTAGACAAAGAAAGAAATTTCAAACAAAGAAGTATAAATTAAACAATTATTATCTTTTTAAAATGCATCCTACTTTTAAAATTATTCATTTCAATATTGATAATTCCAAATTATCAATATTTCTAAATATTTATTTATTTTTGAAAATCAAACACATGAATTCATTGAGAAAGTAATATATGTTTTCTCTACGAGGAAAGGATAGTTTAAAAATTCCTATTTACGCCGAAATATGTCATATAATGTTTTGTGAAGAGACAATAAAAAAATAAATATTCTTTACATGTCTAAAAAATATTCTTTTTTCAAAAAAAATGTTTTTTTATTCTAATATGTAGAACACTTTCTTTTAATATACATTTTTCCTGATTTCGATTTCAACTGAAAGGCTCGCTTCATGCTTTATTTACACGGGCGGTGACATGCATATGAAATTTTTCGCTTCAATTCTAAATACGAGTTAAGAATTTCTATACAAGAAAACGAAAGTATCCGGAATCGAAAGTATTTGACACGGATTGGAATACAAATAAAGAGAAAACATTTCAGAGAAAATATCTAAAAAATATGAATTTTTGTTTTCTTCAAATGTGTTTCGGGCTTTACGTAAGATTTACGTCTTAAGATTTTCATCATCTATTTCTTCATCAAGTGGCCAGAACTAGTATTAGATTTCTGAGAATTTCTTAATTTAATGGTCCATAAAACTATTATAATTTACATTTGTAATTTAAAACTATTAATAAATATCATAATGCGCATAATTTCTTATACAAATGAAATTACGTTTGATTCGTATATTTATAGTTTACGCATTTTTTGCTTAATCAGTTTAAGTGAATAAATGGAAACGTATATGTAAACTTATACTGAGACGTGCATTTACGGCTACAGTAAAAAATAATAACATATACCAATAATTATACTAGTTATAAAAATAAGTTTCTCATTTATCTACTTGTTACTAAATTTATAAAAGAACTTTTTTAATGTTAAGATATTCTATTACTTTTAAGTGTAATGCAAATGAATCCACCCATTTATGCAATATATGTTTGACCATGGCTATATTTTTTAATTCAGAATATTTCATAAAATAATTATTAATATATATAAACTAAAATATATTACATATTTGTAATAATATAGTAAATAAATTCTTCACAAAAATTTAAAGTAATTATTCAGGTTTCTTAAAAAAGAGATGAAAAATTCCCACTGTTCATAATCTATTACCAATTTTTTTAATTTCATATTTTTGAAAATTTTCCTAAGTAGTTATAAATCAAAGTGTTTAGAATTTTCGATTTTAAATATGTTGATTTATATACAACATAATATCAAAACAGAATGCAGTTGAGTGAAATGTAGTAAAAGGCAAAAATAATTTTCCAAAAATATTTTATTTAGCATGTAATTAGAATTGTGCATCATTAGCAAAATTGTGAACTTCATCGTGGTGAGAAATCTGCTCAATTATTTTATTTAAATGTCCTTTATATGCAGGATGGTACGAGGTTGTTTAAGGTTTCCAAAAAAGAACATAGGAATCTACTACTGACACTTGAGTTTTTGGGCCAGCAATTGATTTTAGTGAATGTATAAATTGAAGCAATGTTCGTTGTTGTTATTTATGACACTTGGACAAGTCGAGCTCTCTAGCCGATAGCTATGCGAAATTAAGTCAGAAGGGGGTATCTTTCGTTTAACCAAAGCATCAAGAAAGTGAAAGTACGTCATAGCTTTAAGACTCCTCCGTTGATGGCACCACCGGAGGATCCTCTCCTTCAATTTTGATTTCGATCTGGAAGGGGAGAAACTTTTTTCCTGACCATGACACCCCTCAACGACCACCCACAGGAGTTTCGATTCCACAAGTTTAATGATTAAGTATATCGAATGTATTCGTTGGCGTGGTCGTTGGCGGCATTGGGAATCGAATTTTTAGCCCTTCCGGACGGAAGGCTGTTCTAACTACTAGGCTACCATTTAAAATAGCTTTAAATAAGTTACATTTAATATATCATCTATAATATTTAATATGTAATTAAATATATTAATAAATATATAATTAAATACATAGTTAAAATTAATGATTTTCTATATTATCGATTTAGATTAAATATATATTTGGACTTAAGTTAATTATATTCTCTTCAAGAAATCTTCATATAAAAAAGTAGATCTTGATTATATTTAAAAACAAGTATGATATAACAATTCATGATTTATACTAATCTGAAAAATATTTGGACATACTTATTCTCAAGTATCGCTCAAAATAAAATGTATTCTTAGAGACTTCTTAAGTATCATTACAGTATTTTTACAGTGTAATCAAACAATAATAGTTCTTAAAAAATTAAAACAAAATATAAAAACAGGAAACAAACATTAAACACACATAAAATACATGTGCATTTAATTGAATTGTTTTTATGAAAACTATTTTCTTAAATTTACTCTTTAAATTCTCTTTAAAATAATAAATCAGTATTTTTTTAAATCTTAATTACTTGGCTGGAAACAGCTTAGAATTGAATTGGGGGTCAATTTGCTATATCTCAGCTATATAAACAAATGAAGTTTCTTGAGTTTACTATATAATGACGGAAATATTTTTATACAGGAACAGCTGTCATGAATTTAAAACAAATTTGAAATGTAATTAATTATTCTCAAAACACTGCAATTTAACAACTGAGTCGCAAATTTTCGCATTATGCAAGATTCAAAATATCAAGCTCGCATTTAATTTAGTATCGAACATATTCTGTCATAAAATTTGAGTTTCTTTATCCATTGGAAAATATAATCACATTTTGCTTAATAAAAAATATAGTAAAATGCAACGAATTCTAAGCTTCAGTAGTATTATATATTTCTATATAGTACAATGACCTTAATAAATGTCACCATTACTTTTAAAACTTTTATCGTCTTTATTCTTTTGGTAGAATTGTGAAATAAAGAGAACTATGAAATTTTTCTTTATATTTATTCCTGCATTTATTCTTTACATTTTTTTAGGTAATTTAGATAATGCGCGTAAAAAGTGGTAGCAAATACTTTAATATTTATATCTCATTTGATTGCTAAATTACCCAATAATATAACATTTCTGTTTAATGAACAATAATTTTAAATGTGGATTGTGTTGACTTTACTGTTCAAAAATATCAAAACATAGAATATTTTTATTACGAAACTATCAAACCTGTAAGTAAAAAGAATATAAAACGTTTCCGAACATTTTTTGCTTTATTGGAATAAATTTAACGTATTTTATTTATTAATATTGTAGAATAACATTTAAAAAAACATACCGACAAAAATATGTTCGCGTTATTTTCGCTTATTTATAGTATATTCAACTAAAACAGGGCTTCTTAAACTTTTGTAATTCACGACCCCATTTATGATTGCGAGTTTCTTGACGACCCCATACAAATATAAAAGAAAAATAAATTAATATTTTTTGATGATTATTTATTAGGTAATATACATATACATATAAAAATATAAAAGTTTAAAATTCGTTTTGAAACATACCTTTTTGGAGCAATAATTTAATACTATACATACCTGGTTGTTATGTCCTACAGGAACAATTATGTAGTTGTAGATAATTATTATAAAAACTTGTGAAATATTTAAAACTATTTATTAAAAACACAATAATAAACTTAAAATCTTAAAACAAATCGTTAAATGCCTTAGCAACTTGTATTTTCTTAACACTACTACTTTCACTGATAAAAAAATAAATTCAATTAACTGGCTGGTAGTAGATCCAACAAAATACGAGTATAAATGGAAAAATTTTTTTAAACTGACAAATTCGGAATAACATGCACTTCGTTCACAATCAAACAATGGCTAAATGAGAATAAAACGAAATGTTTATATAGTTTCTTCAGCAATAATACCTAGAAAGTTTGTTGATAATATTTCTCTGGATCATTTCGGTTTGTACCTGCATTTCTATTAAGAGTATTATAATACTCTTAATAGAAATGCAGGTACAAACAATCTTTCCGAACTAGAAGATTTTATGATATATTTATCTACGATAATTGTTATTTTATCTTTATAACAATAATTTTACAAGTTAAAAAACATTTTCTGTTAAATTGTATTTTTATCTCTCGCGACCCCAGAATTTTGCTACGCGACCCCAAATGGGGTCGCGACCCATAGTTTAAGAAGCCCTGATCTAAAACAAACCAAATCCAAAAAGTGTTTTTAAATTGTAGGAAGTCATAAAATTTTTTGATTTTTTGAAAGAAATTTTATAACATTATTAACAATAGGACTCTGCATATCCTAGTTTAGAAATTTGCTCTTGGCAGTGAAAGGTTCCGGATTGTCTGCCATAACAGATTAACAAAGGGAAATAGATATTATTTTTCTACTCACTGCACGAGGGGTTTTTGGTGTTGGGATATGTGAATCTACAGGTTTCTTCCTCATAACATATAAACACTGGTTCACTATTCTGTAAATAGTGTCTTCTCTATGGCAATACGTGACAAATGTTCTAAGATTTTACAAAAAAAAAACGATTATAACAAAGGCTACTGTTGGCTATCAGCTAGGCAGCGATAGTTCTTTTTATTGAGAATCATTTTTAAAATCAACAATTTTGTAATATTTAATGAAAATGTATCTATGTGTTAGAACTAGATGGTTAAAGAAAGTAATAATTTTTTTCTATCCCATAATTTTTTAAAAGTTTTTGTGTATCTTAAAAAATTATGAAAATAAAGCATTTTTTTTTTTCGATTTTAAAACGATTTAATATTTACAAATTCCAAGCTTATTTTTAATCTAAACATATCAGTATACATAGGAAAAATTACATTTAAGCAGAATACATTACCGGTTAGCAATTACATTTCATTATTCTTTATTATAAAATGTAACATTCTAAGCATTTTCTTTAAACATATCTTATCAAACATTCATTGAGTTATACAAAACAACAATACATTATAACAACAAGAAACACAACTGGGACAACTTTTCATACTTAAATTCTGCAAATATCGTTGTTATAAATTATCTCAATCTTTTCAGCATTCGTCGCCTTTTGTGTAATTTTTCAGGATATGCATTACTTCCTTTGAATGCAACCTTAACGGATTGAAATTCGCAATGTGTTGATGTTTAATTTTATAGATATAGTTTATAGATAAACTGCAGTTCGCGAAAAGAATATACTTTTTTATCGGAAGTGCTCATCTTGGCTTGAAAAGACCAATCCGCTCATAACAATTATTCTTATCTACTTTTGGGACTTTACAAAAACGCCTTCCTCGTATCAAAGCCAATTTAATCCTTGACCTTGTTTCATGATCAATATGAATAACCAGATGAATAATTGCTCTACAAGAAAAGAAAACGCTTGGTGCTTTCTTTAAAAAAATGAGATTTGTATTTTCTGTAGCCTAGTTCCTGTGCGCAGGACCAAGGTTTCATTAGTACAGACAGGATGTCAACTTCACGGTCTAAATAGCCACTGTCCATTCTACGTTTAATTGTTGAGGATGGTGGAGTCGCTCCTCGCACTTGACCTTCAAAGCTCTCTTTCAAGACTTTTATACACAGAGTATAACTTCGTTTTGTTCTGATTCTTAGATCGTGCAAAGACAAAAATAAAATATTGCATGGAAGATAGTTTTTTGTAGACATTCACCTTATCCGATGGACACAATAACATTTAGATTTTATTAAAATACTTAAAAAGATAGTTGTTACTTCAAATTTTTTTCTTAAATATTTCCTATACTTGTTATACTATCCGTAAGGCTAAAAAGGTGTTATTTGTGTTAATTTATTATAAAACTTGCATTACTTCTACTGCAATTATAAAGTAGCATACATAAAGAATGCAATATGATATAACTGGTCAGCTTTATTTAATATTAAAATTGCTTAAATAAAGCCTAATTTCAAAGTAATATGAATTTTTATGCAAAGAATTCGAATAAATGATAATTAAAGGGATGAAATTTAAATATAATTTTATTAAATCAATGAAAATAAACTTTTAGTCAAAATCCATTATGTTTTTTTAAAAAAATAAGTAAATTCTCTTTTTTGCTCAAATATTTGACTGAATAATTCTCTAAATAACTATTTTTTTCTTGATTAAAAATTTTACTTTAGTCTGGAGTATTAAAAGACACTTTTTTTTTAATAAATTCGAAGATAAGATACCAAGCTATATGATTAACTCTTTGGATTTCTATTTAAAAAACTGTTAGTTTTGATTCCCAGCTTGGCCAGTGATATTTATGATGGCTTGGAATCTGCTTAAAACTGGAGGCTCATATCAAATAAACCATCTCTGGTGAGAAAAAGCTGTAAGTTGAGCGATAACTAAAGTCATATTAATTGGATTACTATAAGTTAGATGGGGTGCAAGTTTTAAAATATTTGTAAAAAACAAATTGCAATTTCATGCAAAATATCATTTTAAAAGTAAAGGAAATTGAATCTGCTCGACATGTATTAAATATATCAAACGAATTTATTTGATATTTATAGTGTAAGTCAAAGGCTTATTGTAAGTCACACGAGAAAGTTTATTAGTTTGCTTTTCTCATAAATCAATAATATTAATCTAATTTACAAGTAAACTGTCCTGAAATTTAGAAGCAAATATATTAAGGTTATATAATTTGCAAAAAAAAAGCCAAATTTTTTAAAAAAATCAACAAGTTTTCATTTAAAGCAAATTATATACATACATCAATAATAATTTTAATTTAAATAAAAGAAGTAGCTTTAAATTTCTATAGCTTTTGTACTAACAAGGTAGAAGTAATAAAGCTAACCATTTATGATTTATGACTGCCCACTGATTATATGTCACTGAACACATGAGAAATATATTTGGGAGGATACATAATTTTTTAGCTATATTAAAAGGCCAATTGCAATAATGACATAATGATAAATACCATGGCCTAGTTATTCTCCGTGTTTGACAACGCTGGTGACAAGAATTGAGCGATTTTTATGTTTTCTTTGTCATTCGCGTGTGCTCTGTGGCAGTAAAGGTGCGGAAATCCACTTTGCAGATAATAAGAACGAGTCGCATCGCTTAGAGTGAATGCGTTTCCGCATCACAGAAGCACAAAAAACGCTGACACATCGTGATTAACAGGAATGAATGTCTCGGGCAGCTTACTAAAATTTGGATTCTTCTTTTGGGCTGCTCTTGATCTGAGATTTTTTTTTTCTGTATGTAAATTTAAAAGAAAGTGGTGAAATATTCTGGGGAATAAATGAATATAATTTACAACTCATTTTAACTAGAAAGTAAAAGTGTATCTTGATTTAAATACCCCAGCAGTGTGATATATTAAAATTATATTCAAATTTATGAATAAATAAAAATACTTTCAAAAATAGTATTTTTCATTTGAAGTATGAATGAATTTATGAAAGAAAAACGATATTTTGTTTAAATTCTTTAAAATAGTTCTAGAATTTTTTATGACTTAATATTTTGCATTTTCAAATACTGATATATCAATTGTGTTAAAATGCACATTTAATTGATATAATAATATATATCGGTATATATATATATATATATATATATATATATATATATATATATATATATATATATATATATATATATATATATATATATATATATATATAAATATATATATATATATATATATATATATATATATATATATATATATATATATATATATATATATATATATATATATATATATATGTGTGTGTGTGTGTGTGTGTGTGTGTAATTGCAATTCTACAATTTTGGGGTACTTAATATATTAATTCCTAAAAATTAAAAAAATACAACAAAAACCTTCCGGAGAAAAACTAAAGAAAATATAAAATGTCTTAAAATTGAATTTAATAGAAAAATGTAAATATTTCCGTGATATTTTTGATTTCCTCTTTGTCTATATAGTTAATATCACCATAAAAATACGAAAATATTTCACAAATAAATAAAAAATTTTAATTGTAAAATAATTCATGAATTTATGAAGCAAAATTACTCATAATTTTGATTAATTAAAGAAAACAAATGCAATTATTTTATATACTTTTAGAATATTATTTCAAGTGATGATATCCGTTTAAAATTTATGAGATTTTTTTGGAGTATTATATATATACATACAATATTTTTTTAATTCAAGAAAATTGTTAAGTTGTCTCATAAGGCACTATTATTTTTAACCGTTATTTGCGGAAATAAGAAAATTATATCAAAGTTTATGTAAAAAATAATTTTAAAATCATTAATTTCCATGAATATAATTAATGGCGACGCTTATCAAAATGAATAATTTAGGAATAAATTCGCTTTGATCATAATCAAATGGGCAGTTATCAGACTTTTGGCCACATTCTAAAATATTATACACTTTATATTTTGTTCATTATATAATCAAAGTAACTGATTTTATTAAAATTAATTTTAATTTTGGGAAAGTTATTTTAAAATTTAGATTCCAGAATAGCTTATGGATATATTTTGTATAGAAATATAAAATAATTAATTTTAAGTTTAGAATTAATTAAACTATGGTTAAGCTTTAATAATTTCTATTTTAATTTTTAAATTAGAAATTATTATTTTACTTTATGTTTCAATAACTATTTTCAATTACGTATGCTTTCATGAAGGAAAGTTTTTAATTTTAAATATTAATTATTAAAAGCTTAACTTTCAGAGTTAAACAATTACAATAAACAAGTATTCTATAACCATTGATATTCGTACTGATAAAATTCAGGTTGAAATTCTATTTGACGTAAGATTAGCCGATTGTGTTTATCCTGAAAGTACAAAATTTTAGCATAGGCTGTTTTTTTAAACTTTAAAATGATATGAAATTCGGAATAGACAAGCAGAATTTTATTTTTAGAGCTGAAGAAAGTATATTAGCTAAAACATTAATAAGAGACATGACAGAGGAATATAAAGCAATACTTTATTTGGAACAATATCTTTGTCGTAACTGTTTATTTGTGCAAAAGCCAAAAATAAAAGCAAATTATAGAATAATATTATTTCATCTAATTATAATAACCTTCTCAGCTCTATTTTTCCATGATAAAAACTAAATAACATTTTAAATTTTGATTCAATTAAATGAGTACCTTAAACGATTGATTCCAGTGATCTACATGTTTCTCAACAACACAAATTTGATGCTACCTGAAATTGTTGGTTGTAAAAAGTGAAGTTACAATGATATGTAGGAATATATGCACGTAAACTCGTGCAGTTCCTAACTTTGGTGTTGCCCATTAACAATATCTCTGCTGAAATTTCAGAACTGTGAGTCGCTTGCTATTTATAATTTCCCTTGGAACGAGCACAAGGCCCATATTAACAGTACATTTCCCTGATATTAGTGAGACAAAACCGTAACCCTATTTTTCTCTAAATTAAATAAAATTTTTGCTTATGAAACTGAAATAACAATGACTTGTATAAAAGAAGTAACTATATTAAGGAAACTTTCATTTTTTGATTTACTTACAGTGCTCCAGTTTAAGCTGTACTTCAATTGGCAACTGTTAAGGTGATATAATGAAATAAGCATACTTCAATAAAGCTTTTTACTGCTGTAATCCACTGCGCTTTTTGCTTGTTTCAATTGCTGAGCAATACTTCTCGATAATTTGCAGGGATATTTTTTCAATTAAACAATACTACGTTGTTCTTTCGAAGACGTTGTTTTTCTTTGACAATTGCAGTAAATTTTTGTTTCACTTACATCCGTGATTTGATTAGAATAACGTATTAAGTTCATGAGACAAACTTTCTTAATTTAAATTTTTTCTTTACAACATTCTCATTAGTTTTACAGATCATTATTTAATGTCAATTTATCCACGTTGTTTACCTTTGCCACAATGCTCATAAGAACTCAATTGAACTTTTGGCGAAATGTCTCTAACAATTTCTTTTGTTTCATAGTTTATTTTTAATAACAGTACTAAATTCTTGCAGTCTGTACGTGGTTGATAGCACATCACTTCACTTTTAAAGATTCTCATTTGATATTTTATTACAAATCACTGTTCTACTGAATCTACTGACTGCTTACCACATTGATAACATTGAGTCATTTTCTACAATTATAGATATCTGTTTAAAAACTGAAACGTTTGTTAAGAATTTTACAACAGTTTGTATATTATACAAATTCCAGAAAGTGGTACTTGCAATTTCTAAGAAATTGTTGTATAGTTAAATAGGTCTTTACTTCTTACATCCTTGAAAATGGAGACCAGGAATTCTCCGACTAACTAAAATCCTCATATTTAAGATAAGCAGCTTAGTCTGGCATTTATTTCTGCACAAGAGCCAATGACTAGTCATACTTATGATTTTGATTGAGGAGTGTTTTTCGATTTTTTTAGCTTGAAAGTTGCTAATCAGAACTTGATTGAGTTAGACAAAACTATCGTTATTTGCACAATGCATTACTATCTATCAACACAGATAATTTTTAAGTATAGTATTTCATTCGTAACTTTAAATGATCATCAATTATTTACTACAGTTCCACAAAACAATTTTAGTACAAAATTTAGCATTAAATTCACCAAACATTTGCTTGTACAAATGAATTTTTATAATTTAAATGTATAATTAAAACAAAAACTAGCCAGTGATAAAAATATAAAGAATATTTGATTTATTATTCTTATTTCTTTGATATTACATTGTTGATGGTTTAGTACTTGAAAGCTGCATAAAAATCTTTCATTGAAATCCATAAGATTTTCTTTCGAATATTATTTTTCATTGATAGGGATATAATCAAACGTCATCAAGGAAGTAACCCAGTGATTTTTGAAGACCCAAAACAAACGTGCATCCAAAAAACTCAAATGCAACATTCGTCAACAATTGTTAAGAAAAGTTAAAAATTTTGAAACTGTAATTATATACGCGAAACATCATAGACTTACTACTAGGGCACAATAACTTCAATTTTTCTTTTAAAATTTAAGCATTTATTTAAATACGATCTGAATACGTATGAATAGTGCGAAGTAAGTTTCAGAATATCTTATTTTTTATGATTCAGAATTTTAAATGTGAGAAATAATAATAATTTTAGAAATCTATTGTTAATTCAATATAATTATTCCTTTAGTGAAATTATAATATAGTAGAACATACTTCGACATATGAATAAATGTTTGAACTATATATAGTTTCATGACTATATATGATGACATTTGGAAAGAAATGATATATAATTTCAGACTTTGTCTAAAGTAACATAAAAGTATTTTTTTAATTTTAATAAGATTGAAAAAATATAGCACTTTACTGAATTTTTTTACTAGTAACATTTTCCAGAAGATTTTACCACTTATTTTAAAATAATTTATACCTAATGAAGTATCTCGTGTAAAAAAAAATTATATTTGAATTTATATAATAAAGCATTTTCATACCCCATTAATCCATTTTTTACTATTCGAAAAGTATTCAACAAGCTATTTTTTGAAGAAAATAAAAAAGTAACTCTTTTTGTGAATTAATTTTTATAAATGTTGAAATCCGTCCTGTGACATCATGATAAAATTTCCTATTTATTGCAAATTATCTCTATTCTTCCTAGTTTGTAAATAATTCATTATTTTAAAATAAAAAATATATTGGAAAAATCGATGAAATATGTTCAGAATAGTGTGCTAAGCAATTTTAAAATATATAATTATTTATACATTCATAAAAGCAGTCATTAAAAGTCAATGATTTTATAGTAATGGAGTAATTTATGATCCAAATTATTAATAGAAAAGCAAACTTATGTGAAATTCACGAGTCAATAAGAGACAGTGGAATTATGACCGTTAATATGGAACACATTATATTAATAAAACAAATAACATTTCCTTAAATATTCCTTGCTAAATAAGAAAATTACTACATTAAGAAACATAAAAAAATAATGAAAATTCAATGAAAAACTAAAAATGATCAGTGGCAGTTTGCTTTCGTGAAAAAAAGCGAATATAGAGCCATAAAAATTGCTTTAATTCTCTGGTTAAAGTGTTTGTAAAGAACATTGCTCTATTCAATATTTTAATGGATGGTGTCTAAGTTAAGAGTAAGAGAAAAGAACTTAATATTTTTAATCCTTCAAGGTTATTTAAATGAGGCACTTATTCATAAGTAACAATTTTATTGACCAAAATATTGTTTAGGCTCAAAACAGCATGCATTGTATAGCATAATATAAATGGTATTTATATCGTAAAATAACTCATGGAGGCATTAATTATTCTAACAAATTTGTTTTCATGAATTTTTTTAACATTCATTGCAAATTGCCTGAGACATTATTTTCTACATATATTTTATACTATTCTTGAGTTCAAATTTATTACAATTCATATACAAGGAAATTTTATAAAATATTCTATTATTTTATTGGTTGATTAGTATATGATTTTAATAAATAGGACAAATTTTTAAAATATCTTAAGACATATTTTAATAATTTTGTTAAAAGAAATAGTAACAACTAAAGATTTCTATTTGATATTATATGAGCCAACATTTTGGCCACATTGGCTTTAATTTAACACTTAATATAAAATTTTTAACACGATATATAGAAAATAAAGAATGATAACATCTCATTAATAATAACGTATTAAAGCATATAAAAGCCAGAAACTAGAAAAATGAATTTTTGATTTAAATTTCTTAATCCTTTTACTTTATCTAAATTGACATAAAATTTTATGCTTTAAATGTTTGATATCAATGAATTTTTAATTTCACTATGAAAAATTTGATAAATAATATCAACTAGTAATTGAATTGAAAAAATAAATCAATGAATTTTATTTTTGAACAAAAAAGGTAATACACATGTTTTACGATTATTATTCAGTGCTTTTCAGTGATTTAAAATTTCCAACAGAACTGATATATTTATTCATGTATATACACATATGTCCCACATTCATACGAGTTTTAATGAAAAAATTATTTCCAGTGAATAAGTTGCTAAATTTATTCAGTAAACTTTTACTGTCTCAGGATATTTATGTTTACTAAATATTCTTCTAAGGAAAATATAAAAAGGAAACTCATTCCCTACACAAATCTATAACCTACGCTAAATTATTTATAAAAATTCTTATTCTATGCTACAGAATAAGAATTTTCATAAATAATTTGCACAGCTCTTCAGAATCAATAGAATCATTAAAATAACATACTTTTATCATTTTGTATAACATTTATCAATCTTAAAGTTATCAAAGTAATTATAAGTTCCTTACAAGATAAAACTCTTAAGTGTGTAGTGTGAATCACAGAAAATTTAAACCTATATTTTGGGCATCTTCTTTAATTCGAATATAATATTTTATCTTGTATTTTATTATTATAGTTTATTTAATACACATGATAAACATAAAATTTTAAAAATAAACATTCAGAGTCAAACAAATTTTTAAAGTAAACATTTTAAAAATGCTTATAATATTTATTGATTCATGCACTTACTTATCAGTTATTAGGAATTTAATGAATATACATTATTAACATATTTTTGTTCTGTATAATATTTTGCTAAATGTAATTAAAAAATTACCATTCAAAACAAATTCAATAATATATATATATATATATATATATATATATATATATATATATATATATATATATATATATATATATATATATATATATATATATATATATATATATATATATATATATATATATATATATGTATATTACTTTATTAATAAGTTAAATGAGTGCATATATGAATTTTCAATCATAAAAAATATGAATATATTTCATCTAATTATTTTACTTTTAAAAAAATATATAGGAATATATAAATATATGCTTACTTGATTCTTAATGCACAAATTTTCAAGACTCCCAGAATAATTTATCCATTTATCACTTACTCCTCTCCTCACAATCGGGTCATTGCGGCCAGAAATATTCAAGCAGTTCCCGAAAAAAAAAGAAGCAGTGTCGTCCGATGGCTGCTGTATCGCGCGAATGCTGCCTGGAAAAGTTTTCAGTGTTCCATTCAGTGAAATTTCTGACACTCTGGTTGGACGGTTTCTCTCTGCTGCAGCAGTCCTCCCAACTCTCCCTCTTCGGCTCAGTGACACACAAGTGAATGGAGTGACGATCCGTTATAACTCATATTTGATCCACTGAACTACATACATTAACCATTTGTTAAAAACCACGCCGGATGAGGCTTGGTCGCTTTTCCTCCCCTCCCCCACCACTGACCAGGTCAAGCCCCGGGTGGCATTGGCAGTCTTTCTCTCCTCTCCCCCCATTATTTTATTATCAACCTTTATGATTTAAGAGAGATTATGATTTCTCTCTCGGTCGGAATTTACACTATTGAAAGTCCACACAGTGAAAAAAAAAGGGAGAAAACAATCAAATGCAGTGCTTATGTCGACTTTAGGAATGAATGACGCTTATGACTAATGTAGAAATATCTATCGAAAGGTTTTGGATATTTTTAGCCAGTGATTTGAATTGTACGACTTGAAATAGTGGATGTCAATTTTGAATTTATTAAAGGGTGTATACTTTCTTTCATTGAAATGTGACTTCGTTTGACTCTGAAAGTTTGAATTTATTACCAAATATTTCTAAGTTCAAATTTGTTCCCGGAATTATGACAATAATCGACAAAATAGACATTTATAAGAGTATACCCGTAAATTAAATAAACTATTTGATAAATGAAGATGAATAGTAAGGTTATATTATTTTCCTTCGAAGAAAATAAATGTTCTTTAATTATAAATTTACAGTGCTAATTTATTTAATGCATTTTAAGAAATTTAAAAATATATACCCAATGAAATAAATAAATTATTTAATGGATGGAAATAAATAATAAGACTGCTATTATTCTATGTTAAAGATAATTTTATACAGAAAATAAATCCATAATATTTTCCTTAATTATAAATTTCTATTGCTTTTTTAATATATTTTTCAAAAATTTAAGAAAATTAAGAGTTTATTCAAACAGAGAACATAGAATTTGTTGAATGATGACTAATAATGAGATGTATTGCTTTGCTTTCAGTATAATTATATACATAATGCATATTAATTATAATTTATAATTTCATTACAATTAAATGAACGAGACTACTTGATTACAAATTCATATTGTTGAATATAAATTTTAGTAACGTTTCAGGAATATTTGAATAATAGTTTGATTTATTTGTATGCACAAAAAATGGTTTGAATGATTAAATTAACACAATTGAAATACAAAAAGCACTGTATTTTCATTGAATTATATTTATCTATGTGCCATCTCATAAAATTTAACTTTACTGTTCTTAAACTTAATTCTTAAATATAAGAAGCTTTACTGGAGGCTTTTCCTGAACGCAACGCGTTTTGTCTTTCTCATGAAAGGAATCTTAGTCTGTCTCAAATTGAAATCAATATTTGTGACTTATTTATAACAAATTCCATGACAGACACTTATAAAATCTAAGAATTAAACAGCATTATAATGAAAATAACATTCAGCACAAAATATTTAATTGTAAGAATCTTCTTTAAAATATTAAATATAATTTTATACAAAAAATGATTAAGAACTGCGAATACTTCTTTGTGACTTGAAGAATATTTTGCCTTAATTGAATGTTAGCTTGCCAGCTACTGACTAGACAAATAGAAATCGCATATTTAGATGTTTTAAGATCGTTAGATCGAAAATCATATCCACAACATGCTAAGTCCTTAAAAAAAATCAAAACCTAATGAAATACTTGATTATATAAAGGAGATTTTTATGGTAATATATTTTGTGGTAAAGAAAATTTAAATCGTTTTAATACTCTTTTTCCCAATTGTTTGATAAACGTGATTTGTGGACAAATTTTATCTAGCTTTTAGGGAATAATCAGAACTTGTTGTTTCATAAATTCATCCAAAATGCTTATGGGTTTCAAATTCCGAAAAATTCATTATATATATATATGTATATATATATATATATATATATATATATATATATATATATATATATATATATATATATATATATATATATATATATATATATATATATATATATATATATATATATATATATATATAGAAAAATTTATTTTTATGCTATCTTTCTCAAATTAAATAATGCATAGACTTTTAAAATGTGTAGATAAATTTAAAAAAATGTTCTTTTACAGAATCAGAAGCATCTCTAAGAGGTCAAGAAAATATACAAACGTTTACAGATGCAATTCATATTGTTCATATTGCTTAAGTGAAAAGAGAAGAAAACAGGGAATGGAGATTAGTCAGATTCTTTAACAGTTACTTTGATATTTGTTTTACTCAATGTAAGAGAATTTCCTTTAAAAAAAGCATTAAGTGAAAAGAAAATTTAAAAATTTTAGTCAAAATAAATCTGAGCCGAGAATATTTAACGAAATTAAATATCGATTCGATTCATTTAAAACTTGTCATAAAAACATGTCTTGGTAGGAAATCCTTAAACAGCTAAGATTCTCATTTATTATTTTAAATATATTGTTGCATATAAAATGATAACTGCATTCGAGTTAACTGAAATCAATATTCTTAACACAATTAAGGTAAATCAGGAATTAGAAAATATAAACAAAGACACTTATAACTCCAGGATAACCCTTTAAGCCAAATTCAAAGGACATCAAAAACCATCTCGAGTTATTAGAAAAACTCTAAAATTTATAACTGATGATGTCTGTGGTTAATAGGTTAATAATTATAAGCTATTTCTTATGGTAAATACATATTTTATAATTTTGTTGCAAAATTGCTAAGGAAGAATGGTAAAACATTTTTGAATTTGTTTTGTTATAAATTTGTTTTGTACTTTTCTCTGTGCTACTTCCTGTAGGGTTTCAGTGGGTATCGGTAAGCGCCCCTGTGGGAGTTCGGGGCCAATTTTGGCAAGGGCGTCTGCTTTCTCGTTTCCGTTGATTCCCACATTTACCAACAAAGTTAGATACGCTTTTGCAGCAGCTGAGGTGTCAAAAAGAATTTCTTCACTATTTCATTTGTTTCGTTTCTTCTTTGAATATTAAAATTCATTAGCAATATTACCATTGATAACCGCAAGAAAGGTGCCTTTTCTTCCGATTTTTTGTTTTACTTGTTTTATTTCCTTCCTAATCATTATATGATTTGTCAAATTTTTTCTTTTTCTTCTAACAAAATAATAAAGCTTCTTTTATTTTTTAGCACTTATTATATTTTTGTTGCTTTTATTAATATTAAGATCAGAGGTAATTTACCTCTATAATTTAATTAAAATATTTCCTCACATATTTTTATAAATGATGATTTTTCTTTTTTGATTGATTTGTTTATGAATAAAAAATTTGGATACATATTTAACAAAAAGCAAATTTCGCTCTCTTTGGATTGTAATAAGTATAATTAAATTCTAAAATTATTCACTTATTCAGAATAGTAGGCTGAATATTGTCCATCTATACTTTCAGAAGTTTATTCATCCCCTTGCTCTTTTAATAAAATAATCTTATATGTTATAAATACATGTGATACTTTTTTTTATAAAAGTAATTATTGTTTAGGGAATATATATCTTATAAATCTGAGCCGAGAATATTTAACGAAATTAAATATCGATTCGATTCATTTAAAACTTGTCATAAAAACATGTCTTGGTAGGAAATCCTTAAACAGCTAAGATTCTCATTTATTATTTTAAATATATTGTTGCATATAAAATGATAACTGCATTCGAGTTAACTGAAATCAATATTCTTAACACAATTAAGGTAAATCAGGAATTAGAAAATATAAACAAAGACACTTATAACTCCAGGATAACCCTTTAAGCCAAATTCAAAGGACATCAAAAACCATCTCGAGTTATTAGAAAAACTCTAAAATTTATAACTGATGATGTCTGTGGTTAATAGGTTAATAATTATAAGCTATTTCTTATGGTAAATACATATTTTATAATTTTGTTGCAAAATTGCTAAGGAAGAATGGTAAAACATTTTTGAATTTGTTTTGTTATAAAAAGTTTAAATATTACACTAGTATTCTAAAAATATACTCACTATTACATAAAAGAGAATAGATTAAAAATGAGTTATTATCCAACATTTTACTTAGCCACAGTTTTTAATTTTTAGCTCTTTAATAAATCAAGTACATTAAGTACTCGTTTTTACGATCTCAAAAAAAAAAAAAAAAAAACATTAAATTAGTTCTCAAAATCGAAAAGTAAATGTAAAATTAATTTTCTCAAATTAATTTTCTTAAAACAAAACTGTTCTCGTTATGAATAAAATATTACCATAAAAATTACTTGGTATGCACAATATAAGAAATACACACATAATAAGATTTATACTTAAAGACATACTTACATTCATTTTGTTTGGAAAAAAAGTAATAATTTATTTTTTCTGTTTTAAAAATAAATTTTTGAATACTTATTTTTCTATTTTTCCGATGTAGGAGAGCCTTTTACAGTTGTTTTTCTTTTTCAGAAAGAATAATTCAATCTTATTCATGCAACTGCATTTTTTTTGTAGACTAACGTGCCAATATATCGTTTTCTTATTGTTTGATATTAAAACTTTCTCAATCATTTAATCAAGTGATACATTTTACTACAAACTACACCAGAGTCCCCATTCGAAAACTTGCCATGTTTTTTTAACAAAGCTTCAGGTCAAAATAATTAAGATATTGTTTTTTTTTCTATAATATCATTTCAAGCTTAGATTGACAAGTGCACTGTCAGTTTTATTAGTTATTTCCAAGCCCCTGTCATTCCTTGTAAAAGTACGTTTCACTACTTTCACTTGACGTTATGAATTACACTCTGATGTATTAGGTACAAGAAGGAAAATAAATTATGTGGGAGAAATTCGACGTGATTTGCTTTAAAAAAATTCAGGATTTCAACGTCAGCAGTGAATTAGTTAACCACAATTCGAAGGATTTATGATTCTCTAACGTCGATTTACATTTCTCATCACTAAAATGAAAAAGACTGGATGATAAAAAATGAATTTAAACAAAAGAACCATGAAACTTAATTGGCAAAAAATAGATTTCTCAAAATGTTGTAAATGGGAATTAAAATCATCATTACGTGTCTATGGGATTATATTAGGATACAACGAGCATCTAATGAAAAATAAAAATGCTTATATTTTATAGATTGGTGGAGCGAGTTGATAAATTTTTTCTTTTTTATAACTAAAGCATGTTTCAATGTTTGATCAAAATCAAACTAATTTATAATATAAAAGCTGAACCATATAAGTTAATCAGCATTGTCAATGGAGAACGTGGTTCATCCGAAATATAATGTGCTCAATTCTTGTATTTTTTCTCTCAAATTAACTAATGTTTTTCTAATCAATATTTTTTGGTTGCTTCGTGGAATCATTAAACAGCTTATTCGAATAATTGCTAGTCATTTTGTGATATTTTATTGTTCTCATTAGAAATGGTTCGTAGTCTGTATGATTAGGAGTAAGCAATATTTAAAGAAAACAGAAAGATATCTTGGTGACTTTCACGGATGCAGTTAATTACATCACATTCAAGAACATTTAGACATCATCGAATAATAGAATTGTGGAGAACCTAGTTTTTGACATTCAGGAAAAGACCAGAACTGCAATCTTTTATAAATATGGTAGCCGACAAAAATATTTTATCAAGAATTCAAAAAGTACACATTGTTTAAAAACCCAGAATATGGTTTTTTTGAAATCATTAAATAATAAAATATTTTGTCTGGACTAAAGGTATTTTTAAACAAAGTATAATTAATGTTTTAAATTAATATTTCAATTATATTAAAATCATAAGTTACTTTAAAATTAAAACTATATATGTTTAAGCATATAATTTGAACATAATTCAAGTAAACATTTCATGAGATTATGTCTTAATTCGGAATAGTTTTCAAACATTATATATGCGAAGAAAGTATAGAGTACGTTAAGCGCAATCAGATCCACATATGGATTAGGGGACAACAGTATGATTAAATTCTTATATATAAATGGGTTGATAAGGATGTCCTGATCTATTTATACGTAAAATATCTTAGATTAGTATGCTTTCAAATATGAAAGAATCACAGTACAAGCCAACATCATGTCTTTCAACATTCAAGGTATATGCATAGATCTTCAAGCAAAACACATAATTTTTCCCTTCTACTTCCGTCTCTTCTAATTTGTTTTATATATAAAACTCTCAATTTTTTTTTATTGTTTTGTCTAACATAAACATGCGCATACACATAACAAAGAAAAAAAATCCTAAGATTTTTTCTTTGCTAGCTGTTAGCGGGCAATTATTCAGAAATTATATTCTATAGGTGAAACATACGGTTCAAAAATAAATCCATTTATAAAGTATCCTGAATTCAATATCAAATGATCTTTACTTGATTTTACTCTTAGACAGTTTATCAATTTTCCTTTTCTGAAATGAATTGCTAGATTAAGACACTACATTTAGTTTTACCTTTGAAAAGCAAAATAAATCTTAAATCTGAGTTGTAGAAGAAACATATATATATATATATATATATATATATATATATATATATATATATATATATATATATATATATATATATATATATATATATACATAATATATAAAATTCTCGTGTCACAGTTTTCGTTGCCATACTCCTCCGAAACGGCTTGACCGATTTTGATGAAATTTTTTGTGCTTATCCGGTATCTATGAGAATCGGCCAACATCTATTTTTCATCCCCCTAAATGTTAGGGGTAGTACAACCCTAAATTTTATTTTTTATTTTTTTTTTGTTTAGTTCTGTAAGTTCCTAATAGATGGCGGTTTAGCATCTAAGTTGCACAGGTATTCGGCAGATGGTGACGTGTTTATTTTTCTAGATTATAGCATCTTCGAGAAAATTATCGTGCGCGCGCAAGCACGTGGTTAAATATAGAATTTACGTATATTTTCATGATGTATAATGATACTGTAACAATTTTTCGTGAATCATTTTCATAATTATACTTTGTATTGTGTTATTATTGTGCAGTATTCAGTTTGAATATTTTTAATATTATAAATAGTAAAATAAAATTTTATTTATTACTGTTTTTCTCTACTAATTTTCATACCACCTCGAAAATATGTAAGTATTTCTTGATAGCCTTTTATTATTTTTTATTTTTATTTTATAATTTGATAATTATTAATTTATTCAGTAGAACATTTTGATCTAATTTATTTATTCAAATGATAAATTCTTTTAATTTTTTTTTATTTCAGTATAATGCCGTGGAAAAAATTTTTAGTTTTAATATAATTTAAAATTAAAATAATAATAGTTCGATGTCAATGTTATCTACCTCATTTATAACAATTTATTTTTAGATGTCTTTAATTTATATAGTATATTTTATAAGTAAGTCCCTGATTACAAACTATAATTTAATATAAGATGAATAAAATGTAAATTCAGAAAGTATATGTTGATTTGTGCTTAATTTCAAAATTTCGATACTTTACCTATTACTATTAAATTTTGGTGAAACGTTTTATTTTTAATCTCCTATGAATGAACCTATTCTAAATTTTTTTAGAAAATATTAATTTGATTGAACCCAAGAATTAGTAAAAAATTGATTCAATGTATTTTAAAAACTCAGCCACTGCAACGCGTGGCTGGGTCAGCTATATATATATATATATATATATATATATATATATATATATATATATATATATATATATATATATATATATATATATATATATATATATATATATATATATATATATATATATATATATATATATATATATATATATATATATATATATATATATATATATATATAAATGAATTATGTCAATTCCCAATTCCATACAACAAGCATTTTTCCAAAATATAATATTTGCTTTATATCTTCTTTTATCTGAAATTTAGTTTTTAATTATTATTTTGAATTATTGAACATAAATATTTTTAACTCTCGCTTTATGCAAATGATTATTGAAAATATATTGGTAAACTTCCAGCTTCAAAATTATTTCAAATAATGTAAACTTTCATCTGAAAAATAATTTTAATTGAAAAAAACTTTTATCAGAAATACGAAATAGAACTTTTTTTCTTTTATGGAATTCAAGTCTTAGTGAAGACATTTAATATTTTCTTGCTGAATTTGAGCAAGTTATACTATAAATAATAATTGCATTCGCGTGATATCTGTAACGAAACAAAATTTTTTTATCTTAAACTACTTTTTTTGCATGTGCAAGTTCATTATGTCACATTTTAACTTTAACCCTGAAACCCTTTAGAAAAATTATTAAATATTGATATAGGAAACATATATTTCTGACACACTATATTCTTTAATCCTATATATTTAATATATAATCTATATTATTTTATAAAAATTACTTATCTTATTTGTTTGAGTGAGTATGTAATAAATGAACTTTAATAAAGTGACTTATAACTATATATTTAGAAAAATATTTTTGTCACTTAACTTCTTTTACTAACGATGAATTTGGTATTTTTATTTCATTTAGCTGAATAGCATTAAACTTGATGTCTGCAATGTCAATGAAAATGCATTCCTAAGAATTTTAAACTATTGAAAAACCTGCCATTCTGTGTCTTATCACAACAGTAAAAATTGTTTAAAATATTTAATCAAGCATCTAGAAATGCAACAAATTTGTTAGGAATATCACCCTCCAAAATAACCTTTCTTGCTGTTATATCAAAATATAACAATATTATATATATAATTACTGTTTTGTCAAAGTGTTTCACTATTTAATTCTTTTCAGTTTTTTACAGAATGATGATTTTTTTAGCCGTAAATAGGTGCTTTAGTAACTTATGTACAATAGTTACAGTAAAAAACAATTATTATAACAAATTACAGCTATTTTCGACTTATTCAAAATAAAATTGCTATCAGATCAAATGTTTCTTTATTTGAAGTATTTCCTAATTTTAAATGTTTGCCCAATATTTGAGAAAATACTGATATTTCACCATTCTTAAACTGTGAAAATATAGATAGTTGTAGCCCCAAATATAATACGACTCGATGATTTAAAATATGCAGAGGATCAAATAATTTATAAATCCATAATTTTCATATAATATCAGAAATTGTATACATATTAAAATCACTTTAGTGTATACATTTTAAGTGACTGTTCTTATCAGAAATAATTCTCGGTAAATGTTACCGAATCAAGTAAAATTCAGTCATTTGAATTGCAAATGCTAATACATAGAAAAGAGATGGAAAAGTATTACATTTTCCGTAATATTTCAACTGCCACTTTTGAAGTGATATTCAAAATTCTGTGCAAGATAACAAGTTGTAAATACGTTAAACGATAACTCATCCTAATGCAACCTTGAACTACTTTCAAACCATTTTTGATCATATTCTCTGTATATTGCGTGTCTTTCAAAACACGCAATTTTTTTTCTGGAAAAAAAAAAAAACATATAATATAACCTTTATGAATGCTTGAAAATTTTAACACAGTTGATTAAAAATGCCATTTATATTTAATCGTTTTGAATTCATGGGTAAATTTACTCTAGATAAAAATTTAATGATAATTAATAAAATTAATAACACAGTAATTTAATACATAATATGAATAACTGTTATGCAAATAAATAATGTATTGTAAAGTAATATTGCTTTATTAAAATTGCTCTTGATCCAATTCTTATAAGAAAAGTTCTATATTTCATCTATCTATAAAGTTATTCTGTATCTTATCTTATTAGTAAGTCTAAAAAAACTTTCTTGTAAAATTAATTAATAAACATTTTCTGCAAAATTTTTTATTTGCATATAAAAAACTTTTATCATCAAACTTAAAATGGGTGCCCAATAATTAAGAATTAAAAGATTTTTTGCATGTAACATTGAGAGAAAGAGTTCACATCAATTCAAATCAAAGTGGTTATGGAGCACAAATGAACAAAACTATCCATTCAAAATATCGAGGAGTAAAAATCCTTAACTGAAAATGTAGTTTCGAGTTACAGCTGGATGGAAAACAGAAATATCTATATTATAGGAACGTGACTATACAAATTTGATTTACCTGGGGATCTGCTAATTTCCTTCTAAAGTTGTAAGATATTTTGATTTGTTTATGCTGTGATAACATTGTTTCCAAAGATCTGTTGAAATACTTTCGTTCATTTTCCTTTTTCGTATCAATCGAATATTTGAAAGTATTGTTAACTTCTCGTAATCCGCCGACACGTGTCACCAAAAATTATCTCTGAATTATAGTCGATAGTATTAGGTCCTGTAAACCTGCAGATCGATTCACCTATTGATTAATATCACTTTAAAAGTAAAGAGTCATTGCATAATAAGGTATAAAGTAATTATCCATGAAAAGGAGACCATGATTCCATATCACTTTATTTTTATTATTCGAGTAGACGTATATGGGGTATGACAAACACAGTATAATAATGGACATTAGTTGTTAATTTTTTTAGAAGATAGGGAGTTCAACATTACGATTAAACAAGATTCTTCCTCAGTCCCTAATGGTGTCATCTCAAAAATGAATTTTTGATCATGGTAGTCGGGTATTTGAGACTTCACTACTTAATTTCAATTTCCATTTTTGTTTATTAAAGATATTTAGGTCAAATTAATTTACTATCAGAATTTTGTATTCTCTGATATAAAATCTTTGAATAATACATTCAGTTAACTAATTTCTATAAATATGCAAAATATACGTGACCTATTATTAAAGCATTAAACTTAAGTCAATGAAATTGTTCCCTCTTCAGAATTTGTTAAAATAAGATTGTGTAAAGTGATCTATAAGTGGAAGATTTAAAAGATTTCAGTTTAAAAAATGCAAAATATTATCTGATACTGATGTAAAAATTTTATCATACAGTAAACTGATAGTATTTTCGACTTAGATAATGAATTTTGAATGTCAATAACGTAACAGCTTAACATTTTAAGACGATAGTAGCTTAATATGCATATATTTTGAACATATTCGTGAGAATCTTCCGGAAAGTTAAAACTTATTTTATAAAGATACTTGTTTGCGTATAGCACTAAGATACAAATGCCTATGAAAAGATACAATTGTGACAAAAAGAGACGAAAAAAATTTGTTTCCTTAAAAATAGTGGGAATTGCTTAAAATTAGGTACCAACCGACAAAATTTAGATGGATGCTTTTAATTTGGTAGTGCTACCATCTATGAATGTGTAACGAAACTTTGAAAAGAGATATATATTTTTTTAATCTGAAGATACGCTCTACTTACCATACTTACTATGTTGTGGAGTAAAAAAACACATTTTCTAGATTTTCCTTAAAAGCAGTTTCTTCAAGTGTTTTAAAAGACTTTGTTGTGTCGCCGTGATCGTATAGTGGTTAGTACATTGCGTTGTGGCCGCAATAACCCAGGTTCGAATCCTGGTCACGGCATTAGTTTTTTAGCAATATAAAAATTCATGAGTTGATAAAATTTATATTTGATAATACTTATAGACTTATCTTATCGTTTTTTCATTTCTCTTTAGATTTCCATTTTCCCTTTTGACTAAATTCGTAGGAGAAGTTATTAAATCAATGAAGTGTACTTTTTTCGATAGTTTTAGTATAAAGTTTTTCCAACGAGTTTTCTTTATATCGTAAACAAATTCGGCCACTGGGAAATACTGTATTCAAATTTTATTAATATGTTAATGAGGGGCATAAAATATTACTATTCAATGTTCCTTATATTTGATGTTTCATTTTCTTTCAAACGCAGGAAAGGAAGTGAGCTTAACCTATAATTTGCAGACAAAGTGTGGCCTTCGAAGACCTTGTCTAAGTTTCACTGACATGAAATGACAATTACTGAAATATATTAATGAAGTATGAACATTTGAAATTCGTATTTATTTGCCCTATAAAATTTCAATAAATCGTAATTTTTCTTTTTAAACAATTTATTGAATTGTGCCAATGGTACAAGTGTATTTTCACTCATTAATCCAAATTAATTGCATTATTTATTTGACAACCAAGACAACACGTCAGTACCAATAAAGTTTTTTTTTAATATGGCTTCATTGGAAAAAAAATAATCCATTGAAAATGGCAAACACAATACAGAAGAGTCTGGGTTAACATATAAAGGAATACAAGAGAAAAAATAAAGAAAGTTTCGAGCAGGGACATTATGCTGGAGTTCAAAGAGATGGGTCCTGGCTTCCCAGTAAAGGTGACACATATCGCCCCTCAACTGGGCATCGTTGTTTAGTCCTTTACATGAAATAAGAAATGCAGCATTCAAGGTGCCTTCACCACAAATTTGACAGTCCTTAGAGTTGAGTAAGCCTAGTCTTTGTAATTGTTCTGCTAGCCAGTCGTGTCCTGTTTACATTCTGAAGGAAGCCACCGCTTTCTTTCTTAGTTTTTGGCAGAATTTATGCCAGTCATTTTGTATGTCTTCCCATGCTTTTCCTCTAGAACGATCAACAAGAATGTCATTCTGAAGTTCCTGTACTTTTCTCTGTGCTACTTTCTTTAGGGTTTCAGTGGGTATCGGTAAGCGCCCCTGTGGGAGTTCGGGGCCAATTTTGGCAAGGGCGTCTGCTTTCTCGTTTCCGTTGATTCCCACATTTACCAACAAAGTTAGATACGCTTTTGCAGCAGCTGAGGTGTCAAAAAGAATTTCTTCACTATTTCATTTGTTTCGTTTCTTTTTTGAATATTAAAATTCGTTAGCAATATTACCATTGATAACCGCAAGAAAGGTGCCTTTTCTTCCGATTTTTTGTTTTACTTGTTTTATTTCCTTCCTAATCATTATATGATTTGTCAATTTTTTCTTTTTTATTCTAACAAAATAATAAAGCTTCTTTTATTTTTAAGCACTTATTATATTTTTGTTGCTTTTATTAATATTAAGATCAGAGGTAATTTACCTCTATAATTTAATTAAAATATTTCCTCACATATTTTTATAAATGATGATTTTTCTTTTTTGATTGATTTGTTTATGAATAAAAAATTTGGATACATATTTAACAAAAAGCAAATTTCGCTCTCTTTGTAATAAGTATAATTAAATTCTAAAATTATTCACTTATTCAGAATAGTAGGCTGGATATTGTCCATCTATACTTTCAGAAGTTTATTCATCCCCTTGCGCTTTTAATAAAATAATCTTATATGTTATAAATACATGTGATACTTTTTTTTATAAAAGTAATTATTGTTTAGGGAATATATATCTTATATTCTTTTTTTTGAATAAGAAGTTTTCCTGGTTCATTATAGTAATTGAATACAATTTTAATATTTTAATGTAATGAAATATACCTTCTTCACTGAAGTATACAATACAGTTGTAGCAGAATTACATAATGAACCTGAAATGACAAATACTCATTTATTTTTACAAGTTGCATACATGAGTGTGTATATAGAATTCTCTATAAGCATAAAACGAAGTTTAGAATTTAAATTTCAATGTTTAACAAATATCATTTCAACTTATGTTTTAACATATTGATTATTTTTATGAAATTTCTATTATGAAAACAGCTTTTTGTTAATAAAAGAATATATAATTTTACTGAGAGTTTGGTGCATGTTTATAAAAATTCCGTAAAGAAAATGTGTGTTGTGTATCATATAAGTAACACGGAAATTTAACTGTCCAATTTCCTTAGTATGAATAAAAAATTCTGATCTGCAAAGAAAGAAAAAAGAAGGAAAACAATCAAATAGTTGAATGTCCTTTCCTTCATTGCTTTGTTAAAATTTTATTACAATTATAAAAATAATCAATTTGCATAAAAATTAATGTGACCAACTATATAGGATTTAGAAACTGAGTTAACTTTAAAAATCTAAAAATACTTAAATTCTAATATTAATTATAAATGAACCAATGTTGGAACTTTTAAATATTTTGTTATAAATTAATTTGATTGATTTGAAAATCAAATATATTTTGCTTATTTGGTTGAATTTTGGAAAAGAAGCATTCCCAATTTATTAAACTGTAACGTTAATTTACAATAGAAGTAATATTAACTATGTCTTCAATAAAACACTACTGATTTCATAATAATGATTATCAGTTTTGAAACGTAAGAAATAGCAGCCTATTTTAAATATAAATGCAAACCTCGTGTAAGTTCTGATGACTTGAAACCGAAATTTCATTTCGACGATAAAAATAATTATAGATTTTTAAGTTACATAAATTATATAAAAGAAAATTCTTTAATTTAAAAAATCTTTATTGTCATGTGAAAATTTATTGCGCGATAAAAATAAAATGTTTAAAACTGTATTTCGTTAAATACTATAGAAACAGAAAAAAATTCATAATATAAAGAACCAGATTCAAAAGTTCTTCATTATATATGTATTTAGATAAAAAGTTGTGTGGAAAATTTTCGTTTCATGAGGAATATGACATTAAATCATTTAATTAATTCAGACTCATTTTATATTTAATTTTTACAAACTATTGATCATTTAGATTGCATTTCTTTAATACCAATTATAAAAAAAACAAAACAAATTAAGAGTACTAGTTAATCTTTAAATATATGTGAGTAAAAATTTACCTATAAGAAAGAATTGTTACAATTGTGCTCAATAGATGAAATTGTTTAAAAACAAAGTAACATTGAAATCAATTAAAACAGTTGATCAAATATATAAACAATAGTATAGATATGCCTTAATCAATAATATATATATATATATATATATATATATATATATATATATATATATATATATATATATATATATATATATATATATATATATATATATATATATATATATATATATATATATATATATATATATATATTATTGTGATTTTTATAAAAATAAATGTATACGGTAATAAAAATTTTTAGTCTTCAATACTTAATTATAACTTCTATTTCTGTTTGTTCTTTACAGATATTTAGATCAACTTATTAATTTATTATCAGAATTTCGTATTCTCTGATATAAAATCTCTTAATAATACATTCAGCTAACTAATTTCTATAAATATGCAAAATATACGTTTCATATTATTACAATGCCAATGTGTCATATTAATTTTAATGCAATGAAATATCTTATCTCTCTTCAAAACTTGTTAAAATTTTATAAGTTACCTATAAGTGGAAGATTTAACAGATTTCAGTTTAAACAGTACAAATTATTATCTGACACTAATGTTATAATTTTATCATATAATAAAGTGATTACATTTTCAACGAAGAGAATTTCGAGGTCATAGAACGTATCAAGCACAATATATTAAAAGGAAAGTAAGCGTAATATGGGTACATTTTGATCATATTAGTAAGAATTTTCGAAAAACTTAGATGAACTTATTTCAAAGAATTATTTTTAATGACCGATACAAAGCCACGATTGCCTATACAAAGATACAATTGGTACAAAAAGGTACGAAAATAGGATTGGTTTTTTAAAATTGCTCTACGAATGACTTAAAATTTGATACCAAATGATAAAAATTAGATGCATGTTTTAAATTTGTAGTGCTGCCATCTATCAATGCGTAACGAAATTTTGGAAAATCACTTAACAATTTTTTTTATTTATTTTTTTGCTTCTGAAGACATGCTCCATTAATCAAACTCACTGTGTCGTGGAGTAAAAAAACACAATTTCGAGAAACGTTTTCCTTAAAAACAGTTTCTTCAAGTATTTTAATAGACGTTGTTACGTCGCCGTGATCGTATAGTGGTTAGTACATTGCGTTGTGGCCGCAATAACCCAGGTTCAAATCCTGGTCACGGCATCACTTTTTTTAACAATATAGAAATTCACCAGCTAAAAAATTCTCATTTGGTAATCCTTATACACTTATCTTTTTCTAATTTCTTTATCGCTTTCATTTGCTACGTTCACCAACTCCTAGATAATAATAAGCAATAAAAATTGAAATATATAAAACAATGTATTTTATTTAAAAATCTGTCACACTTTCAAAATTTTTTCTCCTTTTTACATTGTAAATATTTTGATTCTCTGATTAATAACGAAAAATGGTGGTTATAGTCCCAATAGAGAAAAATTGAAGACTTAGAAACTGGAATTTTACCATGAATTTTCATTTCCAAATTAGACTGTTTTCGTAAAAAAGTTAATTAATTGAAATGAAATTTTCTCGAGAGTTAACATATTATTTGTAACACGTATTTTTTATAGCCAAAACAAATATGGTCACTGAGAAATACTAAAGTTAAAATATATTAAACATGTTTATGAAGGACATAAAATAATACCGTTCAATATTCTATATATCTGCTGTTTCATTTTATTTCAAACATCGGAAATGAAGTGCAAATCCGTGCACAAAAACTCGATTTTGCGGGCAAAGCGTGCCCGCTAATTATACTTTCCAATCCTTATTCTAACTTTCCAAGGCCTTATCTATGTTTTACTGACAGGTATAATGACTATTTGTAAAGTAGATTAATAAAAAATATGAAGACTTACAATTTATTTTTATTTCCCCTATAAGATTTTAGTGAATAGTAATTTTTCTTTTTGAACTTTTTATTGAATTATGTAACAGCTACAGGTGTATTTTCAAGCAGTTATAAAAATTAATTTCTTGGTTTATTTGTCACAATGACTTAGACAACACATCGTTACCAGCAAAGTTAAACATTTTTGTTGCAGCAGATCCTTTTGTAGCAGTTGAGTTGTTAACAAGATTTACCTCAATATTCATTTTGTTTCGTTTCTTCTTTGAATATAAATTTGTGTCAGCAATAAATATGTACTATTGTTTGTTATTACACCAGCATGCTTGTCTGTATCTAGCCCTATGCAGCCGGGTGGAGTTTTCGTCATTTTGAAGCAGCGACCAAGCAGAAGACCACCAATACTTGACCTGCCATCAGCAGAGGTAACATTTCACTTGGAGGACATTGCAACCATGCCCGGTTTTAACGTGCTTCAGCTGCCTTAAGTGAACATGACGTATCTTCGGTCGCCTGGGATTCGAACTCATTACCTACCGATAATGATCACGACGCCATTACCATCCAGATCACCACAGCTATATACCATTCGTCACCGCTGCTGATTTCTATCACAGAGTATATTTATTGAAATGTTCACTTTACAAAAAAGCAGAACAATGTGTCATATTTTAATTGCATGTTAACTAATATTTTCATTACTAAATTAAAGGGAATTTTATTTACTTACATTAGAACCAAATATGTTTTAACACAGATTTTTCTGAATAAAATAAATCAATTTGTCATCAATTATTAAAATAATTCATTAATGATTCCTTAGCATTTTATGTAAGAGGATACTTTTCTTTGAAAACATTTAAGATATTGAAAGCATTAAGATACAATCAATTACTTATCATCAGTCTTTCTTAATTTCAAGTCAAATTTTTTTTCCGAGTCTGAATTTCTCGAATCAGAAGTCATGTCATACTAATGCTTTACTGCAAACATTCCATATGATATTTTTCTTGAAGTTTATTTATTATAAATTTTCAACGGTTTGTCATCAAATTTTCTAACGCAAACAAAGGGTGCTATTATAAGTGGTAATAAAATTAAAGTTTTGTCTTCAATATTTATTTTAATATTGTATTTTTGTTTCTTACAGCTATTTATATCAACTTATTTATTATTAAAATTTCAAAATTCTTAGGCATACAGTAAATTATACATTTAATTAACCAACTTCTAAAAATATGCATGATATAATTACAACAATAATCGTAATTCAATGAAAATTCTGTCTTCAGAATTTGTTAAAGTAAGTTTGTAAAATAATCTATTTGCCGGAGATTTAACATTTTTCAGTTGAAATGACAGAAAATATTATCTGATACTGATGTTATTACTTTATCATATAATAAACTGATTGTTAATGAAGAGGATGAATTTCGGATTTCAATAATGTAACAGCATACTATTTTAAGAGTAACTTAATATGCGTAGATTTTGATCATATTAGGGAGAACCTTCCGAACAGTTATGACTTACTTTAAAAAATTATTTGTTAACTTTTACAACAAAGATACGATTGCCTATAAAAAGATACAATGGGTACAAAAAGATACGAGAAAGCAGAATTTGGTACCTTTATATTGGTAGGAATTGCTTAAAATTAGGTACCAACTGACAAAAATTAGGTTGATACTTTAAATTTGGAAGTGCTGCCATCTATGAATGTGTAACGAAATTTCTAAGAGTGATTTATATTTTTTACTTCTGAAGATATGCTTCATTAACCAAACTCACTCTGCTGTAGATCAGAACAACACAATTTAGAAAAAGGTTTTCCTTAAAAACATACGTTTCAAGTGTTTTAAAAGACTTTGTTACAGCGCCGTGATCGTATAGTGGTTAGTACATTGCGTTGTGGCCGCAATAACCCAGGTTCGAATCCTGGTCACGGCATCACTTTTTTAACGCTACGTAAACTAACGAATTCATAAAATTCTTACTTAATTCTTACTTGTAGACTTACTTTTTTTCAAAATTCTGTATCGTTTTCCTTTTTCGGACTAACCAATTTTTCAACTTTAAAAATCGAAAAAGAATTGAAATATAGAAAAAAGTATTCTTTTTTTTAAAAACATGTGCAATAATTTCAATAAGCCTTTTTTCGTTTTTGCTTTAAGATTTAATAATAAATGTATTATAACGAAAAATATAATTACTATGGTCTAAAATCCTTAAAAGAAAATTTTCTGATTTAGATACTGAAATTTTACCATGAATTTTCATTTTTAATTTTGATTATATTCGCAAAAGGAATTATTAAATCATTGAAGTGAGTTTGCTTTTAAAACGTATTTTTTAATAGCGAAGACAAATACGAGTACTGGGAAATACTATATTCAAATTTATTGAATATATTAATGAAAGGCATAAAATAATTTCATTCAATTTTCCTTATATCCTATATTCAATTTTCTATAAAACACAAGAAATGAAGTGAGCTTAACCTATAATTTGCAGGCAAAGTGTGGCCTTTGAAAACCTTGTCTAAGTTTTACTACAGGAATTGACAATTACTAAAATATATTAATAAAATACCAAGAGTTGTACAATTCATTTTTATTTTTTCTGTAAGATTTTAAAAAATTGCGCTTTTTCTTTTTAAACCTTCATTTGTATTGAGCCAATGGTATAAAAGTGTATTTGTAAGCATAAATCAAAATTATATCCACAATTGTGATGTCTGAGAAAACATATCACTAGCATCAAAGTTGCATACACTTTTATAGCAGTTGAGGTGTCAACAAGAAATACTTCAATATTTCATTTATCTCATTTCTTCAATGGATATCTGAAAATTTTACAGGTAAATAAGTCAGAAAGAAACTTATAAAAAGTTGGTCTAACTAACCTGATGTCTGTCATTCAGCCTGAATCCATGTTCTTCCAACAATGGTCGGGATAACAAATAAGTTAGCATCAAAGAAGTTTAAAATTCAATGGGAATGAAATTCTAAACATTGTAATTTTAAAAGATATGTGAGTGATGGAAAAAAATTTAATTTATTACCAACGCAAACATTATTCATGAGTAATAACTACAACTGTGTGCGTGAAAACTGATGCGTGATAATTTAATGAAAGTTATTAATGATTCAGTTAGTTTCATTCCCTGACCATTTTTGAACCATAGTCAATTTAAAGAAATAATGAAACAGGTTTAAATATCATATATACAATAACTTCATATAATCTGAAGTTGTGTTATTGACCCATGGAAATTCGTCGAAGTTCGTTGATTTACTTGATCGAAAAATCTGATTACGACAAGAAAAATGGCAGAAATATAGAACAATAATTTTTTTAATGCTTATGCAATTTTAATTGAATAACAGTTTAGTCTAATGATTTAAATTCTAAAAAAAAATAATAAAAATAAACAAATAAGTCAATTTGTTGCTTAATAGATAGTTAAATCACTTAAAATAAATCTATTTTCAAAACAATTTAATTGCAGTAATTTCTCCAATTTTTCTATTTATGAAAATAATTAAACAAGAATCTCCAGATAAACGATTTGGATGCTTAGAACAAATATATTGCTCATTTTTTTATATGAAGAATTATTGAGATATGTTCTGAATCACTAGAAATTATACCAAAATGCTTTATTGAATTCTTTTTTTTTTCTAAATTATAAAAATCCAGAAATTACTCAGTTAGGATTGATTACTGAAATTCTGATCTACGCAAATTTAGATTTATGCGGAATTCAAAGAGTTAAAATTTTTCATTTTGTTAAAAAAATTACAACTGTCAGTCTACTGAACTCTTATACTTGAAAAATAATACTGCAAAATATCTACCATTATTGTGATATTTATATATACTAAAAATATATAAATGTTGTGCACGTAATAAAAGACTGTTTTTTCCTCTACAACGCACAGCTGCTTTCAGGTTGGTTGGTTGGTTGGGTTTTATGGCGCAATGTCCAAAAATGGACTTGCTGCGCCAACAGCTGCTTTCAGGATCAACTCATTCAGCGCAAAGAGGGGCGAAGGTAATGGCATCTTATACAGAAGGGCACCCGGTGGGTGTACTGTCTTCTCCACGAAAGTGAAAGGATAAAGAAATACAAAGAAAAAGAAACATCCATGATCGAACCAGGATTCAAACCGGACTTACTGCTTCAAAACTAGAGACGCTAACTATTCTATTTAGTGTCGGCTTTAATTGGATTGTTTACAACTAGATTGGAATAAAATGTGTCAAAAAATTAGTAAAAAAATTCAATATAAGCTTTTACAATCATATTTTTAATTTCCCAAGAAATATTTTCCAGAGCTTTAACATGCTCAATAAAATTCTGATTTTTGCATAAAGTCCTGATTTTTTCATAGAAAATAATAGCAAATTTTTATTTAATATATATAACCTAAATTCTCTTACATTCCACCTTCTAAGAATAATGCCCACTTCTCAAATAGTTAAGATCTAAACTGAAAGTGATACTTAATTTTTTTTTAAAAACTTTGTAAATATTGCAATTTCAATTTTTTTAAATATGATATTTCATTATGCATTTAAAATCAGTTTGGTTGTACCATTTTTATGTAATTCAAGAATGGGATATTTAACAGATTTTAATTTGGACAGCACAAAATCTTAACCAATAATAACATTACCATATTTATCATATGACATTGTTAAATCGTTTATTAACGAAACGCTCGTTTTCTGCCTGCTAAAACGCAGCAATATAATAATTTAAAATAACTGTAACCTTATCGATCACAGGTTTATCACATTAATAGAAATTTGAATGATTAGTGCTACAAATACAATTAGAATGCAGATCACTACCTATACATTTATTAAATATTTTTAATGATGCTGTGCTATTAATATACTTTACAGAATTTTTAAAATTGATTGAACACTTTTCTAAATATATCTGCTTTATATACCACAATTATTTTTCTGTAACAACGAGCAAAATAAATTTGTACAAATATTTGTCTTAAATACAGCAAGTGGAATTTATTGAAATAGTATTTTTGTAGTGGAGAACACGTAGCAGTTGCTATATTTCATTGTGGCTGCATTAACCCAGATTCGAACGAGTAACACCATGAATTTTATATAATACACTGCTTGACATTGAAAATGCAACACTAAGAAAGAGTCGCCAGAAATTGACGAAATTCGGCAAACAAAGAGAGACAGAAATAAACAATAAGTGATTTGTATTTCGAAATGATGTATATAACACAAAGCGAGAATAGAATCGAGTCAGTAGGTTATAGGACAACTGTGGACGGAGATACACGAAGCAACACGTCTAAGCACAGAGTCAATGAAGATACGGATGGTATCTTGAGGAATGGTTCTCCATTCCCTGTTAACCATTTGCCAAAGTGCGTCTTCCGAATTAGGCAGTGGCTGGGTCTACAAATGTTGTTCAAGCATGTCACAAACGTGTTTGATTGGTAAGAGATCTGGTGAGCACGGTGGCCAGGGAAGCGGCTGTACAACTTGCAGAGCATGTTGGCCGATAGGATCAATGCGTGGTCGAGTGTTATCCTGCTGATAAAGGGCATTGGTCACCCCCTGAAGATAAGGGAGTGTCACTGGCCGCAGTGCATCATGCACGTAACGTTGGGCTGTTACAGTACTCTGTGATTAGGAACTAAATTTGACATGGAATCGTATGCTCCAAACTATGACGCCGAATTGTCGTGTGGTGAGGCGTTCCACAATTGCTGCAGGTTTGGGCCTGTCTCCATGTCCCTACACTCATACGTGGCGACTATCACTGAAGGAACAGAAACGTGACTCATCTGAGAAGACGATCCTGTGACACTCCATCTTCCACATCGCTCTAATTTGGCACCATTCTAAATGTTGACGTGTATGCTGTAGGGTCAATGGCAGTCTTGTTAACGGACGTCATGAGTACCCACTAGCAACCAATCAAAGGCAAATGGTTGTGTTCGATATGGGAGCATCCAGGGTGTCTTGCACATGCTGCAGAGTTTCGGTAGCTATGCTTTGCGGAGCCACCAGTCGTGCTGACGTCACTCTAACTGCAGCAACACCCTACAATCCTTCCACATTTTTTTGTTCCAACCATCTTCGCCACACTGTAGACGCGTCCAGGTGTCTGTTAGCTGCGGATTGCTTTGAAGACCATCTTGCCCTTCTCATTTCGATCACCACTATTCTTCTTAAACTCCTCTGTCAGCTAGAACTGACTCCATTGACGATTCTCTGCAATTACATGCGTCCTTTGGGAAAAAAACAAACTTTCAACGATTATTTTCCTAGCAGAAATAACGTCGCGAATATTTCCCACTCTGCCATTTCCACACCTTATACCTTAGCCTACTTGCTCTGAAGCGGTACATATTTCACATCATTTGCATAACTCGGTAAGTTGCACATAGCCTGAAATTTGCATAATTTTCTGGCCACTCCTTCTTAGTGTTGCATTTTCAATTTCGGACAGTGTATAAAGATTCATGAGTAATATTTTAGGTTTAACTTTTCTAAAATTTAAACCCATTTTCATTTTCGAGATGTATTGATTCCTATAATGTATGTAAATCACATAAGAATTGAAATAAAAAAACTAAGTATTTTAACTTAAAAGGAATGAAACTAACGAGAAAAATGGTGATGCATTTAAAAATCCAGAGAAAATTCAATTTTTAGAAATTGTAATTTTTCTATGATATTTTATTTCAATACTTTCCCTAAACAAATTATTAAACTTTTGGGGTAAATGTATCGTCTAGAGTTAACTTATTTTTTTATCGGTTAGACAAGTAAATTTGGGCTCTGGGCATAACAAGAAAAATCCCCTATGCAAATTCATCGAATGCAAATCTTTCTGAACTACATAAAATTCTTGTTCATTGTAAAATGTGCAAAGGAATTTGAAATATCAAAAAAAGTGTTGTTTATATCGATTAAATTCTAATTTGACTAATCAGAGTAAATAATTGAAGTAAAAAAATTTTTTCAAATAATATGACAATAATAATCTAAATAACTAAAATATTGATTATATATATATTTTATTAGTGAAATTATAATATTTGCTTATTACTAGTTTAATATTTGCTACTATGCATATTCCGTAGGACATTATCATTCTACCCATTTGAACTTTATAAAAGAAGTGTGAAGGATTTTTTTTTTTTTTTTTTCTGATAAATTCATATGTGTTTATATTACAAAAAAACCGATCTCGTAGGTTTAAATTTGGTAGTGCTGCCATCTGTATTTATCTAATGGAATTTTTAATACTTATATTTTTTAATGCGAATAATACGCTCAATTTACCATAGTCATTGTAAAATAAGTAATACATTTTATAAGATTTTCCTTAAATACATGCATTTAAAATGTCTTAAAAGAGACTCCTCTGAAACCGTGATAGAATAGGGGTTAGTACATTGCGTTGTGGCCGCAATAACCCAGGTTCGAATCCTGGTCACGACATAATGAAACTTATAAGCAATAAGGAGGTTGGTAAATGGATAAAATTTTAATTTGATATTCTCTATAACTTCTTTATCCTAAACTTCATTCTGCTTTTTAAATTTAGAACTCAACCCATTGAATATGCTAAGCTCATTAGATTTGAAATCTATGAAACTATATATTATAATTTGCAAAAAAATTTAATCTTTCTTATTGTGATAAAGTTTAATAACACATGCATTTGAAAAACAATCATAGTACTTTGTCTCAAAATCTTTTGAGTTGTTTTAAATTGAAAATCTTAAACTTGAAACAACTCAATATTGGAGAAAAATAACTTTATAATGATTACTTATTTGCTTATTTTTGCTAAAGCAGTTATTATACGATTGAAATAAAACTTTTCCCACTAGTTAACTTATATTGTTGTCAAAAGTATCTTTATTCTTAAGAGAAGCAGATGTCAACTCTTCATATTAGAAGAGAAATCCTCAACGCAAATCGTTTGAATAAAAATATTGAAAAACATAAAATTTTAGTTTAAACTGTAGAATACTTCTTGTTCATGCTTTTTTTCCTTTCAAATCGTCAAGCTCAAATAAGAACACCGCTGTAACCAAGGTTTAAATCCTGGTTATTGAATGTTTTTTTACAAAAAGTGATTACGATTAAATAAAATTCTAATTTTATAATTCAAAAAGATTAAACTTCTCAAAAATGTCGGTTTCATGTTCATCTTTAGAACTCATCTGTTAAATGACTGTTTCCTTCACATTAGAATTAAAACATTTATCTGAAATACTTTAATATATAATATATTTTACAAAATATATTTATTTCTTCATTAAGAAATATAATTTTATTTATAAATAATTTAATTGAACTATGAATTGTGGAAGGGGGAAAGAGAACTGTTACCATTTTTCAAGAAAGACTATGGCGGCTCTATTTAAATGACTGCTTACACATGACTGATTGCAAGACCATCTCTATGGAATATGAGCAGTGAATTCCCCAATCTGTCTTAAGTTTGACTCGAATCAACAATTGATTTTTGAACGCTTAATTAATTGTACCGTACTTTCTTTTATGAGGACATTGCCAAGGAATGTTGGAGAGCCCGTGAACTAAAAACTTAGGCATTAATGCTCATCATTTGTGAAATAAATAATTTAATATGCGGTTTAAAATGTTTATATAATTATAAATTATTATTTATTAAAAGTACTGATTAATTATTTAAATAAATTATTTATATTAATTATTTAAATAAATATTTTACCTTCAGACTATTACGACATGAGCACTTTTCGTGGAGTCTAAATTGCATGATTTAGGAATTGATCAATATAAACGTTTCAATATGAAATCAGTCAACTACATATTCTATTTTTTAACAATATTCAGCATGAAACGTCATGAAAATTTGCATGTCAAGCTTTTAAATACAAATAAAAACAAAAAAATTTAAAATAAAACAAAAATAAAGTTATTTGTTTCTCTTTACTTTAAACCTTGTCCATTTTTGATTTCTATTAAAAAAATAAGTATATTAAAGGTTTTTTAAAAGCTCTTTTAATAATCTGTCTTAAAATATTTTATCAAACATATAAAAAATTTCTATATTTATATTAAGGTCCATTTAATTTCTTTACATTCAATATAATATAAACCTGAAAATATTTATCAGGAAAAGAATTTGTTAAGGTAAAATGTAACAGCATTATAAAACTATTTTTCTAATAATATGATGCAATAATAAGCTGAATAACTCAAAATATTTTTTATATTTAATTATGCGTGAAAATAATATTTATATACTTACGGAAGAGATTTCTCTACTTATATACTTACGAATGATGTTTTTATTTACTTTCGCTAGAGAGATAGAGACGAAAGAGATTTAATTTTTTCGACTATTCATATTGCAATAGTCTTTATCCATTTCTATTAAATGATTTAACAAAAGAAAACTGTATGCATTGTTAAAACGAAATACTGGCTGAAGAATTTGTGCAGTTCAATATGAAACAAAATCTTCTCTTATCTTCCTGTAATTTGTTGAAAAAATATGTGAAGATTTTTGTAACAATCAATTTAAATCTCAATTTATGCTTAAAACTGTAATAATTAATTAATAATTTTAAAATATAAACTATGTAGAAACAAGTTGTTATTTCTTAAGCCCTTAAAAATATGCTATTTTAGAGAGAATTATCACAAGAACAGGATATAATATATTTCATCTATTCTAGTTAATTTATTCTATTATTTTTATTTCATCACAGGATAATTTTTATCTTAGATTACAAACACTGAATTAGTGTCAGTGGAATTATTTATTTATTTCCAAGTATCATTGTTTATACTGGTAGGTATGAGTATTTTAAGATATAATATTTTTTTAAAATTTACTGATGTATAAAAACCATTAAAAAAATGAGTGTGTTTAATTCTTCTTAAAATAATGATTGACAAATATTGTTTTTAAAATCTATTTTGAGGAAATAATTTTATGTAATCAATCAACAATTAGCGATGGACGAGTGTGTTTTAATTTAGACACTATGTTCACTATGACACGATTATGTTCCAATTTAGGTATGTTTCAGTTTAAACACTACAAGCTGTTATGTCATTACGATATTACAATTCTATCGTATAACACCGTGAGTATATTTTTTAATGAAGGGAATGAGTTATGCTAACTACGAAATAAAACCGAAGCCCCAATCAGCTTAGATTTTATACTATATAATTTATTTTGGGACACATGCATGACTTTCTTAATTATTAAGAATTTTTCCCCCTCATCAATCTCTATTAATATGCGTTCCTTAGAGCTTACTTTACATATATATACATTTCTTTATACACCTTATATACTTAGTAAACTTCTTTTTACAGCTTAAATTCAATTAACTGAGCAATCGGATACATATTCTTTTTAATAAATAAATTAGCGACCACTTTTCATATTTCTCTTTTAAAATTTTTTTAAGTTATCATATCATGAAATTGAAAATTATAGCGTCGAAAAGGTGAACGTGGGGAAGGTACTTTTCTACAAGTAATGCATGATTTAACGACTCATACACAAAATGATTTCATCACAGCATGTTTTACTTTGACGTTAGTGCTGCCATCTGTCCTTATATAACGGAATTTTCAAGACAAATTTCTCTTTTTCAACTTTAAAGTTACGCTCCATTTACCAATCTCACTACAGTGATATTGGAAATCAATTCGAATTATTTTTCTTAAATCAATGGTTTTAAAATGTTTTAAAAGCAGCTATTTTGAAGCCGTGATCGTATAGTGGTTAGTACATTGCGTTGTGGCCGCAATAACCCAGGTTCGAATCCTGGTCACGGCAGGAACTTTTTTCAAACAATAAGGAGACTGATAAAGGGATAAATTATTATTTGGTATGCTCTATAGACTTAACTTCCTAAACAATCCTTCTTGCTTTTATTTTTAGAACTCAACTCATTTAATATTCTAGTCTCATAGTTGAAATCTATGAATCTAGGTATTATAATTTAAACTGTAACTTACGACAAAAATTTTTTTTTTCTCATTGTTAAAATTTAATTACACACACATATTTAAATAAAAAATTATAATTCTTTAGTCCTAAAATTTTTTTGAGTTAGTTTAAGTTTAAAATTTTAAACTTAAAACAACTCAAAATTGGAGAAATGAAATTTTATTATATGTGGATTATTTGTGCGATGACTTATTTCTTTAATCTTGCAAGAAAAATTATTATATAATTGTTGAAATAAAACTTTTCCCAATAATTAACTTATATTGTTTTCAAAAGAATTTTTCTTTATCCTTACGGCAAGCAGATATGGAATCTTGGTATTAGAGGAAAAATCACCTGCGGAAATCATTTAAATACAAATATTGAAAAAAATAAAATTCCAGTTCGAAATATACAATATGACTTTATATGCACTTTTTTTCTTTTGAAATCCTCAGGTTCAAATCAAAACACCACTATAATCAAGGTTCAAATCCTGGTGATCGAATGTCATTTTCTTCAATAAAAAGAAGCAAAGAAGCTACGATTAAATAAATTCTAATTTTATTATTCAAAAAGGTTAATCATTTCTGAAATGTAGCTTTCATGTTCATCTTAAGAGCTTATCTGTTACATCAACGCTTCATTCGTTTTAGAATTAAGACATTTATCTGAAATACTTAAATATATTTTTGAAAAAAATACTTATTTTTCATTAAGAGATACATTTTTATTTAAAAATAGTTTAATTGAATTATAGAAGAGAAAGAGAACTATTTCCACAGTTTTCCAAGAAAAATTACGGTGGCTGCTATTTAGATGATTGGCTAGATATTACTGCATAATGAACCATCTCTTAAGAATTAGAGCGAGAGATTCTCCAAACTGTGTTTTGTGTAACTTTAATCAACCAATGATTTTTGAACATTAAAAAAAGTTTTTTACCGCACTCTTTTATTATCAATACTGTATAATATTTAAACTATGTGTAAGCAAGCTGTTAATGCTATAAGTTTTAATGTTATGTTATTTTAAAGAATTGTCACAAAAATGGAGAAAATTATTTTTCATCCATTCTAGTTTATTTATTTTGTTATTTTTATTTCACCACATAACTTTTATATCAAATTTCAAACACTGAATTAGTGATGCTAAAAATAATTATAGTATATTTCCATCGATCATTGTTTATATTGGTAGGCATGAATACTTTAATTATAGGCATTTTCATTTATTGTTGAATAGCGTATAGCGTATTGTAGTTATTTTTAAAAATTAGTCCTGATATTGAAATTTTCACGGGTGTAAACATTCAAACTTGTAGTTGACAATTCAGTATTACTATACTTTTATAAATTTTCACTTTTATAAGTGAATGAATAATCATAATTTAGATTTGGGATTTAATTATGAGTGATTTAAACTGGAAAGTGACTTAAATTTTGATTAAAAAAATAGGTACTACATTATAAAAGCTGTTTTTAGCAAATGCATTTCGTGAATTTTTTTGACGAAAAATAATGAAGTACTTACTGACTTATTTCAACACAATTTTATCCTAAATCAGCAATTTTACAAAAGTAAGATTAAAATTATAGAATTTAGAGTTGATTTTATATGATAGAAATTCAGATTTGCTTATGTTAAAAATTATAAAATAATTTTAGTAATACAAGAACTTTTTACCATTAGAAATTTATATGTTCAATATTTATTTCACACCATATTTCTATTATTTCCTTTCTCTAAAATAAAAATAGATATTATTTGTAATAAACAGAAAATAGTTTTGCATTGTATTTTAATGCATTTCAAAAATTTTAAAATTAATTTCGTAAAGAGAAAAAATGTTTTGGTATCCATGAAAATACTTTTGGTGCTGCCATCTGATGGCATTATATTTAAAAATAAAAAGTAAGCTTGTACAAATTTTTATGTTATAATGGGATAGACTGGGGGGGAAGGCATCGCTCTCGTTTAAAAAAAAGTTGAGGGTTGGATTTACGCTGAAAGATTTTATTCACATACAATTAAAGTAGAGAATATAATTAAATTACTTCATACATATTGTAGAGATAATTAAAAACTAAAGCAGAATTAAATTTCTACATAATGTAAAGGTAATACTTCTATTTGAATCGGGTATAATTTGCAATCTGTATATGAATTTTCTTAAAAGTCTTGGTAAAATGTTTTTGTGTAAAAAAATGCATGAATAAAGCATTTATAAAGGTAAAATCTTCCTAAAAACATTTACTTTTGGAAAATTTATTATTTTGGTAAAATTAAATAATAATAATTTGATCATAAAATAGTACACACATTTAGAGTCAGCTATGGGTTAAAAACATTTTTTTCTAAAAAATAAATTTTTTTAACTATACCTTTTAAACTAAAATCAGTAGTATACTTTATTTGTGACACTTTAAAATGTTTGATTTACATATAGTACTTTCTTAAATATTCTTCATTTCATGCACTTTCTAAACTTTTCTTTAACTATTAAAAAAATAGTATCTTACATTCTAATGCCAAATTAAAAAATTTTACTTGGGAAATTTTCAAATTTTATCTTAATAAAATTATTATTTTAAAAAAAATATATTTAGGAAATGTTGACTCTCACAAATTTTTAATTAATGTCAGCACAATAGCTTGTCACTATACCTAAAATAATGACAAATTGTACAGTAATAAAATAATAAAAATGTAGTATCACATAGAAAAAATATTCTATAATACTACAGCCGGGTGTTTGAAAATTTCCAATTAAATGTTTAATGATGTTCGTGAAATTTTAGGAAAAAGTAATAAGTAAAATGGTACAAAGATTCTGCAAGAACAGTCATTTAAGATACATAACTTCAACATGGTAGTTACGATTAAAACTTTGTTATTAATACTTACTGAAAAATTCATTTATTTTATTAATTAATTTATAAAATTATAAAGGGAAAACTTAAAAATTTATTAATATATACTTCCATTACTGATAAACAGAATATTTAATGATACAATAAAACTAGGATTTTTTTTTAAATTTTATTTTAAAAAAACATAAATCATCAGTAATGTAAATTTAAAATAGTTAATACAATTTTACAAAGTATATTTAGTATTAACATATGTTAAATATGTTCACAAAATTATAGACACAAATATATTGTTAATAGAGTCATAAAATCCATATGTCCGAATTTTATACATATGTGACACAAATAATAGAAATTTATGATTTTTATATTCTTTGCATTATGCTCAATAAATTTGACACATAATGGTAAATAAATCACATGCACTTTGAATTCTCCTTTAGCAAATATAGTTGACTCTTAAAAATCTTCATATATATATATATATATATATATATATATATATATATATATATATATATATATATATATATATATATATATATATATATATATATATATATATATATATATATATATATATATATATATATATATATATATATATATATATATGATCTGCCCAGCAGTATAATGTTATGAAAGTATCGTTAATACTACCAAAATTACAAACAAAATGTAATTTTGTTATACTGTCAACAATGTTCAACATACTTATTCAAAATAAACTAGGAGTAAAAACTTATACCATTAAATTATATAATATGAATGAATTTAAGAATTAAAAATATGATGAGATTCAACACAACTATAATCTTTCATTGATATAGCTGTAAAAAATGCTAATAATAAAACTGTTCATGGTAACGAATGAGATCTGGTGGTCCATTTGTTGAATAGTTGTTGGTATGATGAATAAACGACACAGAAATGTCAATTAATTGTTCACACTAATTATTTGATTTATCCATCCGATGTAAGACGATACTTTGACATACACTCCAGGCACATCTTTCTTACCACACCCGAAGCCCCACGAAACCAGCCCCGTCAATTCATGGTAGCCTTCATTTACGCATGTTAAAGGACCACCTCCATCACCCTGAAAGAAATAAAATAAATTGCTTCAACTGATTTGCTAATGGGTTCCAAGCAGTTTTTTTAATAATAATATAAAATGTTCAAAAATTATTCTGCAAAAGGTTCTATTCTCATAAAAAAGTAAATTTTAAAGTATACATCTACATTTTTCAGTTAATAATATAAAAAATATCGATATGATTTTGTTTTACATGGATTTAACAAAACATAATTTCATAAATTAAAAAAAAAATCGATGCTACTGCTTTCAGTTTTTTTTCTTTTGTTTATAAGGCCAAATTTAACCTAGATGATTGCATTTGGCGAATAATTGACGTGACTCACCTGACAAGCATCATTTCCAGTTTCTCCTCCTGCACAAAAGCTTCCTGCAGGAAGAATGAATCGTTTTTCTGTGACTTTATTAATCTGTTCTGTACACAATTGTTCTTCAACAATTGGCAGCACGGCTTCTCGTATTTTAAGTGCCACTGGTCCTCCTGTAAAAGTATAAATGCTTTAATGTTCTGTAAATTTCATAACACACATTCTGTTTTGAATTTTGGATAACAAATTTCATGCTATAATTTAAAATATTGTTTCAGAAAGCATTAATTATTTAAAAATCTGTATTCTATAATGAAAAGGATTATTCTCGTGAAACATTATGATTTTTATTTTATTTTTACTTTATAATGACGTAACTAAATTGTAAAAAATGATAGTTAAAATGTTCCAGATGTATCGAATATATATATATATATATATATACATATATATATATATATATATATATATATATATATATATATATATATATATATATATATATATATATATATATATATATATATATATATAATATGATCTAAAACATCAGTTGATAATTCAAAATTTAATTTCATTTCACAATATTTTTTACAATATATATCATCGTAGAATGAAGTTTATTAAAATCATATTTATATCATTTAAAAATTTTAGTGTCAGTTGAACATAAAATTATGTACATTTATCATCTTTTTATTTGCTTAACAAAATTTAATTAACATCTAAAAACAAGTTTTCAATGTTTTTATTGAAAAAGCTCTTTTTGAAATGTTTGGAATATTAATTAACATGAAACTTTAATAATATAATCAAATGAGAGCTACTTCACTTACTTCTTTAACAGGTTTTATTATTTAATCAATTAGTAGCATAATTAGAAATAATTTATAAATTAAATATTTAGTTACAGTTAGAATGTCTCAATAAATGCGTATCAGAAAGTTAGTTATAAATCGGAAAATTGTTCGATGTTTATGTGATAAACGTTACAGAAGCGAAAGATATTATACTATTACGAATTCATTGACATTTATAAAGTAGATATAACTTAAGGGAATTTACTTTCTTCATAAAAATAAATCTAAGTTCTTTGTCTGCGTAATATTTGTGAATGATGGTAAATAATTCTCATAAGATAAATTATTTAAATATTTTTAAAATTTAAACTCTGTAATTTAATTGAAATCAATAAATTGGTTTTTATATATAATCCTATATATACATATTAAGTTCTTAAAATTTATGAAAGGATGCGGTTGCCTGGCTAAAGCATTTTTTCCCTCAAAGATATTTGATACATGTTGCAAAAATTAAATCTAAGATCTTGCATTATTGTTTAATAATATTAGTTTTACCAGCTGAAAGAATCCCTAATTCTATTTTTACTAGATACCTATACATCGTTAACGATTATCCCACTAGAATCTTTAAGGTGTTCCACAATCTAATTAGAGGAGATATTTCGGATAGTTTAAAAATTATTCTTGCTGATATGAACTTATTTATTTATGGTTGCATTGTATTTTTAATTATTTTATAATATAAAATTTGCTTTAGATTTCCGTGTTAAGAGCATTAAATAGATTAGATCACTCTAAAAAACATTGCTTTAAATCAATCAAAATGTTTCGTATTATTTATAAATAGAACTATTTTTGCTTCATTGAATATCATTTTTAAAGTAATACTTTATCTTTCTTTGTATCATATTTGCATTTGTGGGGTTTATAATTTTCATTTAGTTACCATACTGGTGAAAATAATGACATACAAACACAGAATTGTATGCTACCTTCATTCATGTAACCGTATCCGGTCACCGTACAACGTGTGCCGGGTGGAGTCTCAGCATTCCTAGCAGGCAAGCAAGCTAGGCAAACAGTCTCTTGCAACTGCACGGGATTTTCCAGCCTCAGCAATGCAACATCGTTGTCAAGTGTCTGGCCGTTGTGATTATGGTGAATGTAAGAAGTTGACACTTTCTGTGTCTGGGCTCCGGGTGTCCCGTATTGGCTGGCCAAGTCAAAGTCACCTACTCTGACATAAATAGCATCTCCATTTCGAACCAGTCTGTAAAGAGAAATCCAGTTTTAAAAATAAATTTCGCATGATTTTTTGAAATCCAAATAGTTTTTTATTATTTTTTTTATTTTTTGTTTATTTATTTATTTATTATTATTATTTTTTTGGAAATAGACAAGTTTATAAATAATGCCATGGTGTTTCTGGATAAAGTGATGCATCAAGCCACTGAAATTTAAATTGGACTAAAGCTTTTTATTATTAAAATTATGATATTAATTTTGTTGAGAAAAATATAACTAGAATGTATGGAATAATTTAATCTTATTATATTTAGTTATATTGCATTTTAAGAGCTTTGCAATACAATTGGTGGAGTTATATTACAAATTTATTTCACGACAAGCTGATCAGTTCGAAAAAGATATTTATGAATTGAAATAACTTCAATTTTGCTTCATTTTTAGAGATATTTTCAAGATAAATAAATCTCATAAAATTAAAGATAAATTAAACCACATGGTAATAGGCATTCACAGAACAAATTGATAGTTTTTAAAAAAGGAAAATTTAGCAAACATCTTGCAATTAATTATCTTACATGATTAATTATGATCATTAAAATCATCATTAATTCCAGTTTAGATTTACCGATATAAGAAATAATTAAATTCAAATATAAATTTTGAATGCATAAATAATGTTTGTCGAAAATTATTAAACTTAAAATGTATAGTTACGAATTAATTTTAACTTTTTCATCATTCATACTTAAATAGATAAATAATATCAATGCATATTTAAATTTTATCAGATTATATTGATATAAAAAGCGTTTTACATTAATATATATATATATATATATTTATATATATATATATATATATATATATATATATATATATATATATATATATATATATATATATATATATATATATATATATATATATATATATATATATATATATCTGTGTGTGTATGTGTGTGTGTGTGATAAAATAAGGAAAAAAATTTCTTCATCTTAAAATACTTATTGGATATTTTAAAACATTGTTTAATTGAATAACAATAATTGAATACTGATGCACATTTGTTCTTAAAATGAAATCACTTTTCTTTCATCGCTTATAATCCAAATTTAATGTTTGGGTTGTCCTTACGCTCTAATTGAACTCAGTGACTTTGCATAGATTATTATTCTATTCATATCAGAAGAATTATAATTCTTCTAATCATGAAAGGATCTATGAAAATCTTTAGATTACTGGTGCATGAAGGGCTCACAAGGCCACCAAAAAGTGAAAAACGATTAAGTCACCCCAGACGTTTTTTAAATCAATAAGATGCATAAAATATTTTCCCTTCTTGCAGGAAATATTATGGAGAAAGTACCACGGTCTCATTATTGATAGACTTCATAAGCTACTTGAAAGATTTTTTCAAATCTCAAACAATTAAGAATGAAATCGTTCAGGTTGCTGGGTTAAATAGCATCCAGGTTATCTTAAATGGCATCATACACTAATGATTTAAGTTGCTTATATTTAATGTAATACGCATACGTTTGATATATTTCGTTTAACATAATGAAATATTTTCTATGTCATGAAATCTAGATTTATTTTAGGTTTAAAACTGGCTAAAAATAAATTTTTTATATCATTTTTAAAATTAATCAGCTGAGATAAATGTGATTTATATATTCATTCTGAAATAAGTCACTCAGAATAAAACATTTAATCTTTCATTTGCAAAATCTTTTCAAATCAAGTAAAATATTTTTTGAATTCATTATTTACATAGACTAAAATTTAAGAGAAGAAAATTCTAAATTAATTTCTTAACAAGTTCAAACAGTTAAATTCACAAAAATATGAAATTGGTAAGTAAAAAATATATCATTCCAATTTCAGAGTATGAACTTCTTTTTGTTGAACATACACAAAAACAACATATTTAAATACATTATGATTTTATATTCAAGATATTATTTCTTACGGCATCATTTATGGAGTTTCTATTTCATACAAATTTACGTTTTATTTGTAAGAACGTTTAGAAGATGCATGAAACATTTTTTTCATATTATTTGCATAATAAGTACAGAAACAAGGTACTCCTACCAATTACAATAGTCAAATATTAATGTGTAAGTATAATTTAAAAACACTACTCTTATTAAAATAATTTAGTTTTCATCTCTTTGAATTAGAATACAAGCAATTTTCAGCGGAATAATAATATGGAATAATTGTACTATGCAATTTAATATTGTAGCGCAAATTATTCCTCCCGATCAAGAACTTTGTGGCTCAGTCGGTAAAGCATCGAACTCGTGGGCCAGAGGTTGCGAGTTCAAAAACAAGCGAGGCAAGTTTCGTTAAAATTTATTTCTGTTTGCTTTGTTAATTTAAGTTAACTATGCAAATTCATGTAAATTTCAGTTTCCAATTTTCTGCGGGCCTTTCAAGTCTGGAAGGTTTCAAAACTGAATATAAGTAGCGACTGATTAGATATAATAATAAAAAAATCTTGATTTAATCTTGAGCGCTTTCGTTTCCATTGGATTTACTACGTTCACTTCATCTACGCGACAGATTGGTGGAGGTGTCGGGTACTACAACGGAAGAGTTACGCCAAAGCCGACGTATTCGAGGTCTCGCTCCTGAATTCGGTCTCCTTCCAGATTCGGCAAGACAATTAAGGATGATGGCTGTAGGAGGGGAAAACGATCAGAAATTCTAAGCTGGAGCTAGCTCTGGTCCAAGTAACATCGCACCCGTTCCAATTGTGACCTACCAACTATCCAGAAGCCCCTGTATATTCTCTGGGGACAACCAAGAAGACGCTAACCGGTGGCTCAAGGATTTTGATCGAATAGTGAATTATAATCGCTGGGATGACCAAATGTGTCTAGTAAATGTCATCTTTTATCTCACCGGAACAGCTCGTCAATGGTTCGATAACAATGAAGACACCTTCACTGACTGGACTGTCTTTCGGAATTCCCTGAAAAACACCTTATGCCATGCAGCTGATATTAAACGCCAAGCTGAAAGACTGTTACTCACCCGTGCACAGCAAATTGGTGAGACCTCTGAATCTTACATTCAAGATGTACTTTCCCTGTGCCGAAAAGTTAGCCCTTCTATGCCTGAAGACGAGAAAGTAGCTCATCTCATGAAGGGTATTGCAGAGGACCTTTACCAGATTTTGTCATCTCAGGAATATCAGACCACCGACGCTCTAGTGAAACGATGTCGTTATATAGAGAGCCTTCGACGAAGACGTATCGTTCGACCATGATTTCAGAGGCTAATGTCTCCGCGGTGTCGGCTGAAACAGATGCCACAGATCTCAGGTCATTAGTACGTACAATTGTCAGGGAAGAGCTGCAAAACATCATGCCTGAAATACAGGGCTACACAAGCAACGAAACTGGGCCACCATGTGACATTGCCTCTGTGGTGCAGGAAGAGGTCATGGAGGTTCTAGCACCACTTACAGGTGCAAGGAGAGACAAAACCACTCCTCGACGCTTGGTTCCAACCAAGCCGCAGCCAAGGCGTGAAACCACCAACAGACCCACTCCTCAACGCAGAACAGACTTGTGGAGGACTGACAATAATGTGCACCTCTGCTACCATTATGGGAGACCAGGACATGTGCTAAGGTATTGTCGGGAGAGACGCCGAATATTTGAAAATGCACGAGCGAGTAGGAATATCAACCCTCGACGAGATATGTACACCGACTCTTTTGGTAGCTTCGACGATGATTATGCCCAGCCTACTTCTTCCAGAATTTGGAGCAGTTCACCCTACCCACGACGTTCCTTTAACCGCCGAGAGTCACAGTCACCAGTACGCCGTTCCAGTCTTTCTCCATGCCGACTCAATGAGGAAAACTAACTCGGGCGACCTGTGCAGGAGGTAAGGCCACAGTTGAAGAAAATCCTCCGACGTACACCGCAGCCAAGTTAAAAGAGAACACAACCTCTATCATCGTGAATGGACAGTGTATAAAAGCCCTCGTTGATTCTGGTGCCGATTATTCTGTCATATCTGAAGAATTACGGTGACAATTAAATACTCCTATGTTTATTGAAAATGGACCTATATTGAAAACTGCTTGGGGTAAAACTGTAGCCGCCTCTGTACGTTGTGTATTGAAAATGGACTTGAACAGGACTGTGAAGCCGTTTGAATTTCTCGTTTTTTCGCAGTGCAGTCATCAAATGATACTTGGCTGGGACTTTTTCTGTGCCACCGATGCCGTTATCGATTGTGGAAATCAAGAGCTCCAACTTTCCGAAATCCTTCCATGTCACTCAATCTCAAACGAATCAAATTGGTCTTTAAGTGCCGCATCGGATTATTTGATTGTAGCTAACACTACAAGACAAATATCTTCTTTGAATTCAACAGTGCAGGAAGCAAATGCCGCTATGATTGTTGGTAGTTAAGTTCTGAGGTACGAAAAAGAGTTATCTGTACCAGCTTCAATTGTCGGCATTGAGAATGGCTGTTGTAAAGTATGGGTAACGAACTTTCCCCGACGAACCCAACTGATACCGAAAGGGATGAGTATAGGCTTTTTCACGACAATAGCAAATGACGCTATCTGCTCCCTGAGTGACAAAGGGCAAGAAACTTCCAACGGACACCAGTCCAGAAAAGGGTAACTCGAGAGCAATTAAAAGAAATTCTCGATTCTGATCTAACCAATGCTGAGGAAGACGAGCTATTGAACATACTAGAAGAATTTAGTGACATTTTTGATTTTAAGTGAAATTTTAGGAAATCTCGATGTAGTTCAGTGAGGCACAAAATCGATACAGGTGGCAACGCACCAATCAAGCAAAGACATTACCATGTATCAACCATCGAAAGACGCGTGATTGCCGAAGAAGTGCAGCGAATGCTACGAGAAAACGTGATACAGCTGTCAAATAGCCAATGGTCATCTCCAGTCGTGCTTGTGAAGAAGAAAAATGGGGATTGGCGTTTCTGTGTCGATTATAGAAGATTAAACAAGATAACCAGAAAGGAAGTATATCCATTACCTCGCGTCGATGATGCCCTAGACTGTCTAGCTGGTTCGAAAATTTTCTCTATGATGGATCTAAAGTCAGGATACTGGCAAATAGAAGCTGATGGCAAAGACAGAGAAAAGACAGCCTTCGTGACATCAGATGGGCTTTATGAATTTAAAGTTATGCAGTTCGGTCTATGTAATGCCCCCGCTACGTTCGAACGGATGATGGACACACTACTAAGAGGCCTAAAGTGGAATATTTGTCTCTGTTATCTAGACGATATCATTGTGTACGCACCAAACTTCGGAGAACATCAAATATGCTTGAGGAAAGTTCTAAAATGCATTCAAGAAGCGGGGATAACACTAAATTCTAACAAATGTTCATTCGGCAAAAAGCAGCTAACTATACTGGGACACCTAGTTGATCAACATGGAATATATCCAGATCCACAGGAAACAGCGGCTGTAGCAAAGTTCTCTACCCCGTAAAATATCACCGATGTCCGAAGTTTTCTGGGCCTATGCTCATACTATCGACAATTCATCAAAAATTTTGCTGACATCGCAAAACCCTTGCATGACTTATTGAAGAAAGACTCAACCTTTTCTTGGAATCCATCGCATAAGAAATCTTTTTCAGTACTCCAAAAATTACTGACCAGCGGTCCTATATTAGGACATTTCCTTCCAGACGCGGAAACAAGGGTACATTCAGATGCTAGCGGCTATGGCCTCGGCGCAGTTCTGGTACAGATCCAGGATAATAAGGAAAGACCAATAGCCTATGCTTCCAGGTCCCTTACTAATGCTGAAAGAAACTATTCTACAACCGAAAAGGAATGCCTTGCCGTCATCTGGGCTATCAGTAAATTCAGGCCGTATCTCTATGGAAAACCTTTCACAGTAGTAATGGATCACCATTCTTTATGTTGGTTGGCGAACGTTAAGGATCCATCGGGAAGACTGGCGCGGTGGGCTCTCAGGTTACAAGAATACGACATAAATATTATCTACAAGAGCGGCCGTAAACATTCGGATGCGGATTCTCTGTCAAGGAAGCCCCTCATTGAACCAACAATTGAAAGCAATTACGAAATCCCGTCCCTCGCAACAATCGAAGAATACGGAAAAGAACAACAAAAGGATAAACAGTTGAAGACTATCATAGGAATCCTTAAGAAAGGTGAGTCGCGCGTACCAAAATTATCAAATAAGAAGTGAGTTACTTTACAAAAGAAACTATGATCCGATAGGACAGCAGTGACTCTTGGTGGTACCAAAACAACTTCGTAGTGATGTTCTAAGTCTTCACGATGCTCTGACAGCTGATCATCTTGGTTTCGCCAAAACGTACGACCGGATAAGGAGAAAATACTGGTGGCCAGGGCTGTATGGGAGCATACGTCGATATGTTTCACATTGTCGAGAATGCCAGAGACGGAAGTGACCTCCACAACTTCTTCTACCGGGGCAATTTCAACCGATAAAACCCCCTGATACACCTTTTACCAAAATTGGAGTAGATTTACTTGGACGTTTTCCAGTAACCCAAAATGGCAACCGGTGGATTATTGTTTGCACAAACTATTTGACTAGATTCACAGTCACAAAAGCAATACCAACTGCTGAGGCAACCGAAATCGCTATATTTATAGTTGAAGAAATTGTACTGAAGCACGGAGCTCCCAAAGAAATGATAAGTGATAGAGGACGTAACTTTCTAGCCAATATTGTTTAAAATGCCAACCAGTTATGCCAGACATCACATCTTCTGACGACCGCTTACTATCTACATACCAATGGATTGACAGAAAGATTCAACAGAACACTGGCGGACATGCTGTCTATGTACGTAGACGTTGAGCAAAGAAATTGGGATACCATACAACCCTTTGTGACTTTTACGTACAGTTCAGCAAAGCAAGACACCACGGGATTTAGCCTATTATTTCTCGTTCATGGCAGAGAAATCCAGACTCCTCTGGACGTAATTTTCCCACCTAATACCGAAACTTCTGACGAAAGTTATGTGCATCATCTGATAACAAAGGCTGAGGAAGCTAGACAACTAGCAAAGCTCCATATCCGTGAAGCGCAAACTTCATACAAACGCCGATATGACGAGAGGCATCGACCTGTCAGTTACAATATTGGAGATTTAGTATGGGTCTATACCCCAGTACGGAAAGTGGGAGTATCCGAAAAGCTGCTGAGACGTTACTTCGGACCTTATCGAGTAACACGACGACTGTCTGACGTGACATATGCAGTAGAAAGTGTGGAACGAAACAGAGGACGTCGAAACTCACAAGACGTCGTGCATGTATTAAGATTAAAACCTTATCTTGAGATCCAAAAAGACAATTCGATGGTAAGGACATGCTTACTTCCAGGAGACCTGTTACAAGGAGCCAAACCAGATTGCAGCGGGAAGCTGCTTCCTCCTAAAGAGGGGGAAATGTAGCGAAAATTATTCCTCCCGATAAAGAACTTCGTAGCTCAGTCGGTAAAGCATCGGACTCGTGAGCCAGAAGTTGTGTGTTCAAAAGCAAGCGATGCAAATTGTGTTAAAATTTATTCCTGTTTGCCTTGTTAATTATGCAAATGTATGTGAATTTCAGTTTCCCATTATCTGCGGGCCTTCCAAGTGTGGAAGGTTCCGAAACTGTATATAAGTAGCGACTGATTAGATATAATAATAAAAAATCTTCATTTAATCTTGGGCGCTTTCGTTTTCATTGGCTTTACTACGTTCACTTCATCTACGCGACAATATTTTTAAAACAGCATTATAGAAAAATATGATAAAATTAATTGAGTATATAAGATGACTGATAATTCATTGGCACTTACGCGGTAATGCAATGGGCAGCAGTCAGAACCCATCGGCTGCCGATGAGAGCACCGCCGCAGAGATATTGATTCTTAGCATTAATTAAAGCAACCTGAAAAGTAGACTCAGTTAACAATTGTTTTTATATCAACATAACTTAAGTAATAAAGCTAAAAAATTATGAGAAAAATATGTAAATTTAAAATATATATAAATTTTAGTTTACCAAAATAATAATTTTCATTTAGCAAAAATGAAATCTTGATTAATTATGAATTTTTAATAATTGTTTCTGTTGACACTCATATTTTTAACAAAAAATTTGAAAAATAAGTTACCTTTTTAAATAATACATATTTTAAAAAGATATCAACTTCACCAATCACTATTAATATGCAACAAAAGCAAAGCAAAAAAAAATTTGCTTAAATCATAATATTTTAATTATAAAATGCTTTGTGAGGATTGTGACAGAGATTATCAAATCGCATTCTAAGCATTAATAATTTGCTAACTATTTTTGGAATGTCTTTAAAATTATATATATCGTAAAGTGAACATCAATTTTACCAATAGCTATACATCACTAAGTTAATTTCGCAAGCAGATTTTTCGGAAAGAATATCTTTTTTGAGTTTACATTTTATTTAAACTTTTACATAATTAGCGTGCAAAACGAGTGTATTATGTAACTAGAAGCTTATGTGGGAATTATAAATTATTATTTACAATCATTAGCTAGCATATATCATAGATTAAATGCAAACTTTACTTGATATTTTAGGTAAACTTGCATTCAATCAGAACATACTATGAATGCATATTTTGTACATTAAACGAATAAATTTATTGCTATTATATCTTTTAAGCAGTTCCATGTTTTTAAAACAACATTCATCATTTTCTGCCTGAAATGAAGGGTTATTTTTTTGAGACTTCATCAAATACTGCCTATTATTCAAATTAGGAATAGCCAAATAAAAGAATGTATTTTTTCACGTGTGTTTTATCTACCTAGAAAAATTATTGTCTTTGAAATTGCATTATATATACGCACTATATACTAATTTGTTTGTTTTCTTAAGTAATTAATTTCAAGCGTCAAAATTTTGATGTTTGAGCAGCCTAACATTGGTAGGCTGTGTATGGCTTTCTAACATTCATCGTGTATTATTGCTTTCCGTGTGATTTCTATAGATTATGAACTAATTTGATGCATCGTAAGGGAATACTGAAAATTTTCAATTGCCAACCCTTAGAGGAGGTACAAGCAGAAGATAAAAACTCATCTCCCGTTTTTAAACAGAGCCTGGACTTGTGTGTATGAATCCGGCTTTCCACTTCAACGAACGCAGTCCTATGACTAGGCCTTGATAAATCCTAATGCCAAAAATTATAAAATAAAGTATATAGATTATTTTACTGTTATCCTGATAAAATTTGAAATCTTTATTCCAATTTTTTTTATTAGTCTTTGTTGTATTATAAAATGTCAATTTGTTCATTTTAAGGGAAATTTGACTTAAAAAAAAAAAGGTTTGTATCACGTTCTTTTATCATTAATCATAAATAATTTATCAGAAATTTTAGGAAAGGTTTGCAGGATATAATTAAAATAAGCTTATAAAAATATAATTATTCTATGACAATCAGAGAAATTCTATGTAATCTATCTCAATTAAAAGATCATTTATTTTTTTTACTACAAAAATAATCAAATATCTTTTTCTCAAACTGTAATGGTACAAATGAATTTTGTATTACATACAATAAAAACATTTATTTTCAATTTTTTGTGAGATAATTTAAATTTTTCTACTTTAAAATTTACAAGTAATTTAATGAAAAAATTTAATCTTTATAATATTTTAAAATTATTTTTTTAAATTATTTCATTTGTTTTTTTTAATAAGAAGAATTGGGTTTAAAAAATGTTTTCCATTGAAATGTGTCGATACAGTTTATATTCATATTAATTATTCAATTTAATTGGGCGTATAAAAGCTTTTTGCTCTTTTCGTAATGAGCAGTACAAAACTATTAAAAATTTTAGAGCCATATGATTAAAAAAATAGAAAATATTTAACCTGCCAGCACCATTCTCCCGGAACAGAAGTTTTTCCTCCCACAACACGTCCAGTCTTACGCCTTTGATTTCCTTTAATTCCACAAACGTACATTCCCGGTCTTCGAGTGTTGGATGAATCTATAAACAATTGGATAGTTAATAAATAACCTCCTAAGCATCAGTAATTATTTTTTATAAATAAAGTATTATTTTTTCAGTCTTTAAAATCACTGATACAGAATATTTAATTTGTGTTCCATGGAATTTTCACCTGGAATAGAAACAAAATGGTTGCAACGAGTAGAATGAAACTCATATCAGAATTGATCTTCGGCTGACTTATAAAATATGTTTCATTTCGAAATTGTGATTACAGTTTAGTTGCTTATTCCACGATTTACACAGTTCCGAGCCTCTGCTTTCTTTAAGAACGAAAAAATGTGGTTCTTTTCCCATCCTTTATAAAATTATTTATGCATAACCATTGTAAATGGAAAAACTTTACACGACGCTGTATCTTTATACATTCCCACTGTACAATTTAAAAGAAACGATATCAACTATTTTTCTTTGCGGAACTACGGTGGCTTGCATGAGAAGGGCACCATTCTTGATAGTTACTTCTATTTCCGATTTAAGCAAAAATCCGCCACATATTCATATAATGGCGCCAGTTACACGTAAAAAGTTCATGGATCCCCTGTCCTTAATGTGGAGAGATATATGGGGAAATCTTTCTTTGCTTTGCTTCTACCTTTTCTCTTCTTCTAAATTAAGAAGACCTAAATCTATTGGAGTGACAATGGCTCATCCAGTGAGTGCTCCCTGAATAAGTTGCCATCAATTCTGCCACTTGTGCCGAAGATTCCCGAAATACAGTTCCTTAATTGGACTGGAATTAGAAAAAGCTAGTCTATTTTCTTTGAATTTTTGAAAAAATTATGATTTTTGACCTCTACAGTAGTTTTTTCCCCAATATGTGCCAATTGTAAATATATTGGAAGACAGGTAAAAAGAGTTCCGATTTCCTTATTTAATAACTTTGTAACTATAAGAAATTTTCAAGGATTCTACTCATTGAAATTTTTTTAGCTAATCTATGCATGAAATACCATCACATGGACCAAAAAATGCTTTGAATAAAGTATAATAAATATCATTAAAAAGCTTTAACTATCTTTATTTTTCAAATCGTATTTTTCCTTCGAATCTAGGTTGTTTTCCGTAGAAGTCAGAGTCGCAAAAGCTAGTGGACTTGGCTGACTTGTATTGTATGCAGATATTTTGTACTGGTGATATAGAGTAAACCCTACCGATTTATCTAAGCATTGAAACATTAGAGAAAGCAATTTAGACCATTTTTATACGAATGTGAACGTATCACATGTTATATGATGATGAGATAAAATACATGTCTTGATTTATATAATCTTCCCGCATAATTCTTATATAACGAGGAACGTAACGTATAATTCTACGGGCAACTTCACTAACTCGAAGATATTAGCGTCCATTTGTTTCTCATCAGGGCTCATTATATTGGTGATAATATCTAATATACCTACGTAATTTCAGCTATGAGGCATATCTACGGATTAACTCTTTGTTGTTTTATTATTCCCATGATCTAGTCGCAGGCTGGACCAAGTCCACTAGACCATGAATCTTTAAAAATCATTAGGCAAGAAGAAGTCTGTAGAAAATGTCAATCCTATCTTAACCTGCTCGGGCCAGTGTGTGATCGGAGAATGCCTGCACGAAGTTGCATGGGTTACTTTCTTGTCATGGAAAATTACCTTAACTCTCTTTAGCCAATCTAAGATACATGAACATGAGAGATAACCAGACTAAATGTCTCTAAAATGTCAAATATGGAACAAATTTATTATAATGAAACAGTTAATATTTGTTGCTACATAATTTAAAGTTAATAGAGAATATAATCATGGGTTGTGATATAATTATTCAATAAACCTCAAAAAATTATTTAAATATAATTATTTATACATTTATGTATATAATGCCACATATTTTCCTTTCCTTCTCTGACAAAAGAAGTATTTTTGCAATATATATTTTCGAAAGAGTTTCAGTACTCATAAATATTTCTCTGGACATATAAATATGTAAAATATTTAGGAAATAATTTAAATTGCTATTTAACCTTCTTTGATGAATATTAAAAGAAGAATAAATCAAAAATTGATTTAATTAAAAATATAATCATGGTAGATAAGACAAAGGTAACAGCCAATTGCGCTTTCATGTCAAGAAATATGCAAAACGGGCAGTCTTATAAGATACCAGCTTTATGAAGGGTTACAGAAGTTGATTGTAAGTGTTCATAGAAAAGGTGTTTAAAACTGTCGTACAGTTTGTTTTCAAGACAAACGTGTTTCTATGACTTCCAAAAGACGAATGGAAAATTCTGTGCATTGGCGTGCTGTGGAACGCATTGAAGCAGGACAATCGATCTCAGATGTTGCTCTTTTCTTCGGCGTTCATAATTCTGAAATTTTACGTTTATGGAAACAATTCCAAACCACACAGATAGTTGTCGGAAGGCCCGTAGCCGGTCACTCAAGGGTTACAAACCCCGCAGAAGATCGATATATTGCGATTTTAGCCAAACGGAATCGCAGAGTGACCTCCACACATGTGACATCTATGGTTACAGCGTCCATTGGTAAAGTGATATCTGTAGCTACTGTACGCCGAAGATTACATATGAGTGGACTGTACACCTCGGTACCTCAAGTTTGTGTTTGTCTATCCGTCCAATCAAGAAGGGCACGATTAAAGTGGTGCCGGGAACATGTCAATTGAACCGTGTATGACTGGGGCAGTATCATGTTTACTGATGAGTCAAGATTTGCTCTGGAGCCAGATGACAAGCGTATATGGCGGGAACAAGGATCACGCAATTAGCCCCAAAACATCACCGAACATCACGCATTCCGAGGCGGAAGCATTATGGTGTGCGCAGTGATTTCATTAGGATACCGCACCGACCTGCACATCTTTAAACGGGGTTCTGTAACGGATGTCCGGTATCGAGATGAAATCCTAGAACCCATCGTGAGATTGTACGGTGCAGCAGTTTGGCCCTATTTTCATTTTAATGGACGATAACGCACGTTCCCATAGAGCTGACATCGTCGATGACTACTTGGAGAGTGAAGGGATTGCACGTATGGCGTAGCCAGCATATTCTCCCGACCTTAATTGAAAATCTTTGAGATGCTCTCGGCCGTGCTGTATCTTCACGTTTCCCACCTCCAGCCACTCTTATTGAGCTGGAAACTGTTCTACAAGAAGAATGGCTATTGCTTAATTCTGCGGTGGTTGACCACCTAATTGAAAGCATGGTCATAAGGTGTAAACTTTGTATACAGATGAGGGGGATCACATACCCTATTAATGTCCCTTTATGCTGTTTATTTTCATTTTATACATAATTCTGTAGAATTCTGCAGTATGTCATTATCTGATAACTTACAAAAATTTAATATTGTTTTCATTTCTGTATATAATTATTGATTTTATTTTATGCATAAATATATATGCTACTTTCCAGCCAAAGTTTGTGTCAATCAAAGCAGTATTCGTTGATTTTTTTGCATTTTACATCTTCGGGCTTAACTTTTGGAAGTGAGTGTAAATATTGTTAGAAATGTCAAGTACTCAGGAAAACTTATTAGAAATGACATTATCGCATAAAAATGTACAGAATTAATAAATATTGTAACTATATAAGGAATGTCTGAAAACGTTAGAACTTTATTTTTCATCATTATATCCGTAATTGTATTATCAGAAATTAATTTAATTAATATTAATTTTTATACAAATATATCAAATTCAAAATTGTATCAACTATTCTTTATAGGGTTTATTAATACGTATATGACAGTAGTTTTTCTCATGCTTTATTGAATGTGTTATTTATAGAATTGGCATACTTATATACATGAGATTTTACATATTGTAATCCAAATTCTTCTTAATACACCTGACTAAAACTACTTTTATTTACAAAAGTTTTAAAAAGTCGTATAAAGTAAAATACATGAACATTTAAGGTCACTATTTTTACGTTTGATTTGCTTGTAAATTTTACAATATGTTAGTAACTTATAATGTTTTACAGCTGTAAACATTTTAAGGATTTTAGGTAAAATCAATCTATATTTATTTATTTTTTACTAAGACTTTTACAACTCTAACTAATTCATCACTGCTTTAGGGTATTTTTTTATTTAATTTTAATAAATAGCTTATTTTTTCATATATATGAAACTGATTCTCAGACGATGAATTAAAGCTATCAACATAATCATTCAAATAATTTTTCAAGTGGATTTTAAGTTAATAAGTCAAAATATGATAATAAATTTATTTAATAATTTTTAAATTAATAAAATGTCACCTTAAGTTAAGCTGACATTATCTTAATTAAAATTTTGTTAGTTAAAATTCTAAGCTTATACTTTTATTTTACATGCAATTTTAATTTTTATATAAATACAAAATTTAAATAATTATTGTTTTGGAATTTCAATCAAGACCATAATCATAAATTAATTATTAAGGAAGAAATATTTTAGAAACGCTTTTTAAAAAATCATTGCAGAGTATAAATAAAAAATAATTTTAATATATAGATGCAAAATTGCATCAGCAATTTTTAATAACATTTTTAATATTAAATTATTTTGTTTTTAATCTAATTTCTTGTAATAATTACATTAAATAAAGTATAATTTTCTATCAATTTTAAGTAATTACGTAATTTAATTTGTTAATTTTAAAATATTAAAAAAATATTGGCCAAAGATTATTTTTAATACTTAAATAAACATAAATACATAATGAAAATAAAACAAAAATTTCACAGGTATTTTTACAGAACTTGGGAGTAGTTTATAAAGATAAATATTTCTCATAAAAATATAATTTCTAATTAAAAAATTATCAGATAAAAATGTATCGAATCAAAATGCATTTACTGTAAGTATCGATTAAGAAAACGAAAAAATTTCGCGGCATTTCTATATATGTAAATTCTTGGTGCAATAAATTATGTTGTAAAAATTCATTGAGAGAAATGAAATCATTTATTTAACACTTGTATTAATTCTTCAATCAGCCGTTTTTATAACACATACACATACATATGAGCTCAAATTTCATTTGCACCATAAATATTATCAAAATGGAAATTTCATGAATAATGTGTGGAAATAAATTTTTTCTAAATTATTTTTAAGCTGCAATTTTCATTAAATTTACAAGAAATATTAAAAAATTAGTTACCTTCAAGCTTTGATCCGTCATCTGGCTTTACTAGAATTAAAGGATTTCCCGATTTTATGTGTTCTTCATATTTCTGTATGTGCTCCACTGATGTACAACACAGTGTTCCTTCTGGATCACAACTAAAACCATCATATATAGCACTACTTCCAAAGCAAGTAAATCTTAAGAAAGAACCAATGCAAGATCCTGGGCATTCAGGTTTTGTCTTTTTGGATTGCTCTAGTTTCACATTTTCTGCACTATCATTTGAAAAGTTGTTAACTATTACGGAAGGCTTATGAATTGGTATCGTAGGTGTATCAGCGATAACTGGTCTGTTCAGAGACTGTTTTGGATGTGAAGGTTTTTGTTGGCTTTGAATTGGCCTGAAAGATTCCTTGAGAGGAATGAAAGAGGTTTCTATCGTTTCAGAAGAATGTTCTACAGAGTGCTCTGGTATTTTCTCCATTAATTCTACAGGTGGATGTGGGTGATGTACTACAGATTTTGAATCATTTATAGGATCATTTACGGCGGGTAATAAAATAGGTTTATCTTCAACTATTGGTGGTTTGAACTTTTCCAGAGGTGGAGGTATATTGAAATCAGTCATTCCTGGTCGACTGTTATCTAATCCAAAGCCTATAGAAGCGCTGACAAACCGATTGGGATTATTGCTCTGTTTTCTTTGTATGGTATATTCATCAGGTTGCATCACAGGCTTTGGATTTTGAAGTACAGGTGGATGTATAAATTGAGAATCTCTGTTCACTTCCGGAGGAGGATGCGGGGGTGGATTTTGAATTACCGCTGGATAAACAAATTGAGGATCCTTCCCAACTTCTGTTGGAGGTTGGTGAATTGGCTTATTTGATTTTTGAGGCATGCCAAAATGAGTGCTATTTCCATTTTTTATGTCATAAAAATTTTGCTCACTGTCCGGGGCTGCTACTGTTTGTCTCATAGGATGTATTTCCAAGGAACTGTTATAATAATTCGGTCGATTTGAAAAATGATAATCCTGAGGATTATTTGCAAAATTAGTATTTTGTGGATAAGGATATTTATTGATTGGCGTAACTTTATTAGCTGGTGGATGAGGTACTGGCGGGTACGCTGGACGATTGCTATTACTTCCGCTAGGTTGGCTATGAATATGTGGAACTAGCACCGGAGGTGGAGCAGGATTAACCGGATATGGATTTTGCGGTCTTTGGTTATAAGGATTTGGTACTTGCGGTGGAAACATTGGGGCTCTGTTTCCTTGTTGTAGCTGATGCACATTTGGATACCCCTGTTTTGGTGGCCCAGGACGAAGTAATGGTATTTGTGGATTCTCTATGTGTAAATGATCTTTAACATCAGGTTGATAGCAGCAGACAAAATCCTGGTCACAATCCGATCTTATAAGCACTTCAGATGGCCTATTACACATACCCCGTAAAAATATCGGTATACAAGCTCCAGGACAAGGATTTGTAATCTGAGGACGGGCAGTAGTAGTTGTTAAAGTTTCCGAGTTAAAATCGTCATTGCTAATACAACAACGACCATCATTTGGACAATAAAAGTCATCAACAACGGAATCACACAAAAGACTGAAAAGTGGAGCGACGCATGATCCAGGACAAACAGGGCTGGGTGGTTCAGATGAAATTGTTGTTGCAACTGTAGGCTTATGTTTTATAGTATGACTTTTATCTCCTTTGGGTTCTTGAGTTGAATATACAACAGGTAGTGTGGAAGCTTCAACTAGTTCATCATCATCTTGACTTGAAGCGCAACATGTAGATCCAGTTTCACACCAACCCGGAATAGTAGAACCACAATATCGGACAAAAATATTTTCTACACAAATACCTCTACAAGGCTGAGGTTTAGGAGTTGTGCTGTGACGCTGATGAAAATTTCCAGGTATAGATGTTGATGTTTTAACTGTCGTAAAAGATGATGGTGAAGATGTTGTTTCATTTATATAGTTTGTGGTTATTTCATGGTCAGGTGTTGTTGTAATAAAGAATAGTTCATATTCAGTTGAGGTTTCTGTTGAGGTTTCTTCTGGTAGAGGAGCAGAAGTTTCAACTACAGTTCCAAAGTTGAAATCACTGCTTACGCAACACCTTAAATAAGAAGCACCACAATTAAATTGTTCAATTACACGACTACACAAAATTGATGTTAGAGCATGTACACATTCTCCAGGGCATGGTACCTGATCTTGCAGGTTATCAGTATTATTTAAAGGTATTTCGGCCGCTCCCAGCAGCCCTGTTGTAAAAGAAAATAATTAAACAATATTAAATATTACAATTGCAAATTAAATAAATTATAATAAAATAAAAAATTATTTCATTATATTATAAACATTGACAAAAATATAATAATTACATTCTAAGAAATACTGATTCATATAGCTTCAAAGGTCTATTTGTAACAAATAATCAACTTCCATAAACAAAAGAATTATGGAAATAATGTTAATAGTAAAACTAGTCAATCTATTATTAAATGCTGGAATTTTTCGAGCAAAATTATTTTATCAAACTGAAATTGTCTCTTAATAGTTCTGGGAAAGCATAGAATGTATTGACTAATTACATAACATTCCAAACTGTTATTGTTGTAGTTGCACCAGCATACTTCCTGCATCTGTCTCAGAAATATGCATTTAGGTAGGAATCTTTTATAATTTAGAAGCAGGGATCAAACAGAAAACTTCCACTACTGGATCTGCCATTCTGAGAGATATTATTTTACTTAGAGGATATTGCGATCACTACCTATTTAGAGCATTTCTCAGCCACCTATTGTAAACTCAACAGATCTTTGTCTGAGTCTAGATTCGAACTCACTATTTTCTGATAATAAGAACTACACCCTATAATTAATCATACCACCGCTGCCTCTAACATCCTAAACTGACAATAATTTTTTATTTGGCTTTAATTTGAATTAAATTGTGAAAAATAGATTAAATTATCTTTACTTATATAAATTAAATACTTATGAAAAAGATTTTTCCCTGCAAATTTTAATTACATCGCGCGCGCCCGTTTTACAATACATATTAAATTATTTTAGGCGCCACTCATTCAAAACAGTCTTAGAATGAAAATTTACATTATATCCCATCTGTTTAGTTTATATAATAATTCTTCTTTAAATTGGATTAGTTTTAAAAATAAAAATGTCGTAATGTAAAATAGAACGTAATTAAAAATGTAAGTCGAGTAAAATTATTCAATAATTTTACTCGACTTAAAAAGTACAAAAATATTTGCTTTTAAAATTATGCAAATTATCCTGTGAAATTATTAACATGCACAATTTTAAAAGTATATATATTTGATTATTATGAGTTGGCATGCTTCAAACAAAGTTGGATTAAAGTTAATTAATGTCTCTGACTAGAATAAATATTAGACCAAATTTATAAAAATGTATCCAGAAAATCAAAAATACATTTTAATTATACTTCAGAAATAGTTTTTCTATGCATTATACTATATTTCATTTTTTTCTATAAATAAATTTTTATTTTAAAAACGCACATTTTAAAGATAATTTGATTCGCCTGCACTACATATGAGGTACAGCTTTTGAAATAATACTATAATTTATCGCAATGAGATTTAAAAAATGAGCCGTCAGTACCTATCCTTTTAAATTCATAATTTTGCAAGTAGTTAAAAGTGTAAGCATGAAATTTAATTTATTTCCATTCACGAAATTATTAACTTAGAATTTTGTACATTTTAAAAGATGATGAATAAGTTCTGATTGCAGTGACAATTGTATTTTCTTTGTGATGATTAAATGTCAAATAAGAAATACGGTCAATAACGACAAAATAGTCTTTCACATACTTTTCATATATTTAATTTAATAACTTCATGGATAATAAATGTAAAACAATGATACGCATATATAAAATCCTATCATACCTAATAAAAACTATAATACCACATAAAAATTCACTTTCGGAAGAAAAGACATTTTTTTAATATACTAAAGGATTTCTTATTTTCATCCTTTTCACTTGAAAGAAATTACAATCATTCATTCAGTTGTAATGAGAAAAATTTGTGAAATACATATAGGATTAAGTGACACTGGATTCGGTCTTCTTTGAAAAAGGGCAGATAAAAGATTCAGACTGTGAATTTGTTTTATCATATACAAATGTTAAGTTTTGTGCTATTTATCAAGTGTGGTATCCGAAGCAAAGAAAGTAGAATCCCTTTTTCATTTTCCTAAACCAGGATAGAATAATAGATAAAGACACTTAAAGTATTGTTTAGCAAAGAGTTTACCCTAGGGGAAGAAAGCAAATTCAGAAAGTTGGTCAGATTTTCATGTAATCTCAGTCAACCGCAAATCTTTCACTTGCTGAAAGAAACCATGAAAGTAGAAACTATAGATATTGTCATTATGGTTGACAAAAAAAGACTCATTCTTGCATTCAGTTAAGTAGCCTTTATCAAACCGAATTAAATCATTTTCTTAAATAGAAATTTCAATGGGATGGTTAAAAATATTAATAAAGTGCACCCCTAATACTTAATTGAGAAAATTTTTTTTAAGTGGAATGCTTTGCAAATCGATTAATGAAAAGGAATTTGATTATAATCAAGCTTTAGAAGAGACTTCTAAAGATTGATTGATATAAACCAAAATTGTGATTTATATATAGATTAAATTTATGATAAGCATTTTTCGCAAAAAAACTTTTAAGGGTATGATTTTAAAATATTCAGTGTATAATTTTCAGTTTCTTACTAAAGAAGTATTTAGTTAATTTTTCATTAAAATGCTAAATAAATACAAGATGGTAAACTCACATATTGCCAAACAGATGTACAATTTGTAATTAAATATAGTCTAACGTTGAATGTTAAAATATTATAAATAATATTATTTAGAATTCCATGTTTCATGAAAAACTTTTTCAATTTTTTTTCCCCTTTTTTTGTAAACAGTGATAATGTTGAAAATGAATTCAGCAGCAGTCAGGTTTGCATATCAGCTCGGTAAATGGAAATACAAATATTGATTGCTAATATACTGTTATTTTTATTGTTATGTAGAAAATACATTATTACTCTCATACAAATTTTTCTTCTTCTTCAATTTTTCTTTATCAGATTAAAGTCCTTTTCCGCTGAGCAATTGATGGTCTTCCTTGTCTTCTGTTTCCCATGGGGTTAGTAAAACTGAGTTATTCTAATGGGTTTGCATTGTCAGATCAGAAAAAATGCTCAAGTCATCGTAATCTATTGCTTTTTATGATTTTAACAATATCAGGTTGCTTATACTTTTGATAGATTTCAAAATTAAGCAAGGATCTCCAGCTATTATTTTCATAGACAGCACCAAAAAGTTTTTTTAAATTTTATGTCCAAAGGTTTATTTGGTTCGTGTAATGAAGTAAATGCACAGCATTTATTCTAATAAATTAGAATTCGTTGATTTAATGTTTTATAAATGTTAATTTTTGTACTTAAATGCATAAATCGAGATTATAGTTGGTTTATTAGGCCATGATAGATTAATTTGAATGACGAGCCTGTTGTTTACCTTTACAGTCAAACCGTTTTAGTGATAATTATAGTTCTAAGACACTTGAACTGTGACACTGTAATTTTTTACTTTAAATGGCTAAGGAATAGGTCAGTTGTGTGAAGTCTCCATGAGTTTTGTATTATCTTCATTTATTTTTAAGTTTAATTTACCAGCCTCAGTTTCTAATAGATTGAAGGCTTTTGCGACAGATTTTCTGGATGAAGGTGATGTCATCATCCAGAAAATCTATCGATTCAATGATTTCAATGAAGGCAATGTTATCAGTTAATGCCAAGGTTTGTAAAATCTTCTAGTAAATGGTACGTCTTACTGTGAGACCAGATGCTCTGATTGCATCATCCAAATTACAATCAAAATAAACTGCTATTATATTGAAATAAGTTGGGGAAAATTCAAAATATTACACAATACTTAGCTGGTGTTTATTTTTAAGTTGTGGCAGTAACAGTTAAAGTGTCAAAATTCGGCTTTAAACTTTTTCTTTAAACTTGAAGATTACATGATTATATAGAATGAAACAAAATTTAAAATATTAATTGTAATAGTAAAATAAAATAAAAAAACATGAAAATCTATATTCATATTAATAGTTAAAAGGTTTTTATACTTTTCAGTTACAGTATTTTGCATACCAGTTATTAATATTTCATATTTATCGCATCATAAATAGCTCTCGGTTTTTAAATTTAAATACTAAACGTAAATCATATATTTAAGGAAAACCTACGGCTGATACTTTATCCATTTGTTTGCCAGAATCTTTCTGCTTAAAGTAGTGCTCTATTGATCTTAATAATCAATGACACAGCACATCAATGATATCAATCTGGTCAACAAAATTCTTCTTAGCATTACTAACTTATAAGCGAGTTTAAATTATACGGTAGACTAAAAGGAATGATTTCACGCTCTGCTTGATATCAAATTTTCCATTAAAACCCTTGGTTTGCTATCAAACTCTAATGTTTTTTTCTTTAACAAGTAATATTAAATCCTTTCATAACACATTTACTCTTTTTTTAACGTATAAGATGTTTCCCTTCACATTCAAGGAATAAAAACGAAAAAACTGCATTATTAAACAGCATACGTCTCACCAGGTAAGACTGAAACACTTTGCTGATTCACAGTGGCAACATCCTGTTCATTCTTTTAGCCACATCCTGATTCTACAACTGTTGAGTCATGCATAATGTTTAGTAAATTGCTGTTTGTAAGGAAAGCAGATTGCATTCAACAGTCAGAATATACTGTAATTAAATCCGGGTATATTTAAGAGACCTGAGAAAGAAAGTATTCTAATGATTTTAATTTTCTTTACATCTTTGTATAAATATTTGTGTTATATTATTCCTACCACAAAGGAAATTGCTGTTGATGATACTTAACTGAATATATATTAACAGAAAATGTAATAAATACTAGTAAAATACTTTCAAAGTAAATTTATAATGGAATTATAAAATATGTTTTTGATTAACAAAAAATTATAATTATAAAAAATATTTATGATTACTGAAAAAAAACGCTAATTACAAAAATATTTAGGATAATTTATTTAATCAAAAATACATATTTATGTATAGATATCATTGTTTTATTAAAAAGTTCAATTTTAGGAAAAATTTACCATTATTTAAAAATAACTGAGCAATAATATCATTATATAACATAATCACTTATGATTTTTAATTCAGTTATATAATGCTATCTAAAGCATCATTTGACTATAATTTTCTCATCTTAAGCCTTAGGTGATTTCAAAAATGAATGATCTATCCTAATGAATTAAATATAGACACAAATTAACATACTTGAATGTAAAAAATAGAATATAACTGTAAAATTTTATACACACACATACTTAAAAAGCCTTTAATTTATAAATGATTAAATAAATGTAAAATATTTTTAACCATAAAATAATTTGGTACATTGCAGAAAATAAAATGAAATATACACCAGAAAGTTTTTACATCCATAATTTATGAAAAACGTGTCTTCAAATTCACATTTAAGTTATACTACACTACTCTAATTCACAGTAGACCATGGAAGATAATTTTCATTTCAATGTAATGTGCTTTCATCTGCTTAAAGCAATAAATAAGGGATGTTTTTTCTTATGTAAATCTACCTGTGACTCTTATCACTTGGATTGATGGGCAAAGGAAACGCCCTGTTTTGTGGTTCAGATGCAGCTGAAGCGCAATGATCGATAAAAACTTCATTGTTAAAATATCATTTCTTTAATAAAGAAAGTAAAAGAGGCCACTCATCATTTAATAAAAAAGCACGGTTTTAGTAAATAGAGACACATAAAATAAGTTTTTATAATTCACTCAAAAAGTGCCGTTTTAAATATGGTATAAAAATTTCTTACGTTTAAAATATTTTGTCCTGATTACACTTAGATTGATATTTAGAGCATTAGGAATTGTATTAATTATTACAACTTACTCTATTTTAAATATTTTTTTTCTTGAATTTTACTAAGCATTTGTTGCAGCAAAAAAGAAGGTAGTCAAATATTTGGAGTAATTTGAGTACAATCAATATAACCATTTTGACAAACCAGTGATAACCCTCTAATTTGACAGCTATTCGTTCGACCTCAAAAAGTGTAGCCTAGTAAAAATATTAATTAAAACAAATTATGTGAAATAAAAATTACTGCAGAATACGACAATTCAGAAATAAGTTGCTTGGCATTGTTTAATAAATAAAGAAAGATTAATATTGTTTATTATATTCTAAGAAACACGTAATTTGTAAATAGAATTTTTTTGATAAGTATTTGTTGAAAACAAATGTATTTATATATACATGCATTTGTGATCGTTAGCATATACTCAATATTTTTTACTTGTAACTTATTTTTCCGTTATATGTTTTCATTTTGTTCTTAACTATTATGTCATATAACATTAGAAGTTGGTTAAAATTCAATGATTGTAATGTTCAGAGCGATGCTATCTACTCTAAGAGCGCATTTACATTTACATTATTACTGTTCTTCTGCAATACACTGTATTTCTGTGCGATTGAAAAAAATTAAGGTTTATTTCACAAGAGTCCCGTTTACATTAATGTGGTCTTTCTTCTAGAAATTACGGTTATTATATTATATTTAAATATTTCGAATTTGAAATCATTTATTCTAAAATGATTCAATTGAAAAACTACATATTTACTTTTTAAATCTTCAAAATGCTATTTAAATGTCATGAACTTTTGAATTATTTTTAATAGAATTATAAAAAATTCAGTTTAATATAATGGATTTTCCTTTTTTAAAAACACAATATTGCACAAAGGGAAAAATAAATAAAAACAAAATAACTATATTTACAGTTACTAAACTAATGTTAAGCTATTCCTAATTCCATCCGTTCAGGATTTTTATTTTTTTTATTTTGCAGACAGCTATTGTACAGTTGTTGCTCGGCCATCAATCATATTAGATATACCATCTTGAAAGGTAAACAAGCAAAGAATCGTTACGTCTCATCGCTTCACTTCGTTTCTTTCTCATCCAGTCGATGAACGGAATACGTAATTAGATTACTTTTTTTTTACTTCACAATTTCTTTACTAGAACATTTTAGGAACAAGTTTCCCTTCCGGTGAATTTCTGCTGACAGATGCAAACGGAATGGAAAGAGCACAGGGTCATTGTCACTCCGCCGATGGTTGTCTTATTTAACGGAACTCCGATCACATCCGGAGTTCTGGGTCTAACACGATACCTTTTCCAAATCGAAAAATCTCGAACTCTGATAAGTAGAGGCTGCTATTGTTATGCATATATTGCATATTGATTATCAACTCATTGTTGCAGACAACAAAGCTCAAAAGAATTGCTTAAAAATAGTCAATTAGTAAAGAACATGTATGTTTATATTTTATTTCAAATTACTTCCGCATATACATATGTTTCTGATTCATTCGCGATAGAAAAGTTTGTATGTGCTTAGTGCATTAAAAATAATAATATAAATTATAACTTTAAATTATTGGCAGGACATTTTTACTAATACTGCTGAGGGCTGGGCATCAAAAACCATTGACAAATAGTAACCAGTAAATACATAATAAATTCGATCTAATTAATCATACAAAGAATAAGAAAATATATCATTAATAAATTAAGTAATAGTCAATTAGGTTATGTATAAAACAATTTAGTTCATTAAAAGTTTTGTCATTTTTAAGTTGAGCAGTTTAATAGCAATTTTTATAAATTGTCAGGATGATGACAAGTTTAATAAACGAGGGAAAATATTTTTTATTTATTACGTTTTTCACCCATTATAAAAACAGAGCTTATGTTTCTTTACATTTTTTCTATATATATGTATGTATTATAATTTTATGTAATAAAATTAGTTATAACCAGTTGAAATAAAGTATACGAAAAATATTTTTACATGAGGCAAAAATGATTTTATTTTATACCAACTTTATTCCTTTAAAACTAAAAATATATAATAGTGGTTTAGAATAAAATTGATTTTATGGGAAACTAGCCAAAAATTTATAATAAAATATAATATTAACTAAAGTATGACAATGCGAAAGATCCGGAAAAGCTAATATATTTGAATTGAGTATCAAATTATATTCGTAATGCTAAAAATTTGAGATTCAGTCTATTTTATGTGGATCCATTAGTTGTAATCTAATATTTAGTAATCAAATTATTTTTTAAAATAAATTATAATTTTTCTATATTATGGTTCCATGAAATAAACATATCAATTTCACAAAATCCACATTTTTTGTTTTAAAACACTTTAAATATATGTAAAAATTTTAATAATAAGGCTTGCATTTTAAATAAAATATCTTCGTATTTTATTTTTCCTTATTTAAAAGATGATATTTTACATTAATTTTCTAATTGGAGGCAATAAGTTTCTTATCAAGACTCAAAAGGTTCTTTTTTTATAAAATAACTTTTTCCGAATAAATATGAACAATTTTATTCTAAATTTTTAGATGCAAAAATTTGACATTTACAATATCTTAAATATTTCAAGATTTTTCAAATTTGAAAATAAAATATAAATGCAGTGAAATTATAAATTTAATTTAAAATTAAAAAGCCTTGTTTTGTCGAAATTTTTTTGTATCAAAAAACTGTGTTCCTCTTTTATCAATTATTTAATTTATTTTACAAAAAACAACGTTTAGAAAAACTGAATTTGATATCAAACATATTATTGGTTACATATTATTGAAACATACCATGGTAATTTTTACTAGAAATTATAATCTCTTAAAAGACGACTAAAAATTATAGTAGATTTAAAGCCTCTAAGAAAAGTAAGAAAAATTCTGTGTAATCTAATTCTTAAATATGTGCTTATCTAGATAAAAATCTAAAATTTTGAATAAAAAAGGACTGAATTGCAAATTAAACTATAAATCGTCAATATTTTTATGCATTTTTCTGAACCAATATTAGCACATATAATTTTTATCTTATTATTATAGATTGGTTTTACTAATATTGGTCTTCATATTATTGGAAAGTTATTTAATTTAAGTATTTGTACACACACATCAATATTTATTTCTAATAAAAATATTTTGCAAAATATTTTGGATTTAGTTTTCTTCATTATAGCGACATACTGCTAAAATATTTAAAATAAATAGTAGAATTTTATAGAAAAATGTATTTTAACAGCCATAAATATGGTTGTTTTTTATGAATAACATTTCTTAAAATTATTTTCGTGACTGAATTCGATTACACAAGCATTTTTACGGGTCACAAGTAACTATCCGACAGATAGCTATAAAAAGTTTCTTGGAATCTTGGAATTTCCAAGGTGAAACAAAAGTTTTTTTCAACAAGAAATACGAGCAAAATTGGTATGTTCCTTGATTCAGCTTTTTATTTATTAAAACAATAATTTTTTATTAATAAATTATGGATGCTTAGTTAAAATATGACAAAATATAATGCAGGTGTATTGCTTAGAAATTTTATATATAACTTTATATAATATTATATTTTTCTCAATTAATTGATTTCAGAATTCACATGAGACATCCGTTTCAAAATAGTTTCACATGAATAAATAATAATTTATCAGCTTGAATAATATACTTTCTTTTATTTATAAATATTGCATTCATAATTATGAAAATTGCAATATATGTTGACTATGAAGATTCATATCTGAAAAAAATTTGTGCTGAAATTTATCAGTGATTTATTTTTTATTTATTTATTTTCTAAATATATTGATTGAATAGAACAAATTTATTTTTATATTGCATTTTTTTCACTCATAACAAAACTCACGTTCATTTATTTTTAAGCTTTTTAAGCAAAAATGATTTTTTTAAAAGTTTTACAAAAACATATGCTTTTTATAAAGATATTTTCAAGCGAGTGATTATAATTAATACTTAAATAAATTACATTATTCTTAAAATAATAAGAATAATTTATAAACGTATTTAAAAACTATATAACAACTAAAAATATTTCAATACTGTAATTGGTTATGTTTTCAAAACTAAAATTTTTTAATCGATACTGTAAGAAATATAAAAATATATTTTGATAAAGACAATTTCAATTTAGATTAGAGAGCTTTGTTGGATTAGAAAAAGTTATCAAGTTCCGCATTTATTATTGCAATATATTAGTGATCTATATTTTTGAATTTATTCTGTGATATTAAAAATATATTACATAAACATAATCATTTTATAAACTATATATTAATAATTTTATATGAAAGATAAAAAAAGCTACCCTCGAGTGTTCCATTAAAAAACTTTTAAATGAATCAGCTATTAATAAAGTTACCTTCAATTAATAAAGTTAAAATTAATGATAAATTTGAACATATATTAATCAACAAAAATTAGATCCAGTTAAAAGATTTTTGAATTCCAACCTAAATCTTAAAAAATGCACCAATCCTGTGAAATTCTTAGCTTGAAGTTCGCTTTAAAAAGTTAATAAAATAATTAAGACAAAACCATTTAATGTTAAAACTGCTAATTTCTTTTCTTACCAAACTTTCATTCATCCTCAATTTATTTGTTCAAATATATAGGCACACACACAAGTAATAAACAAATTTCAACAATACCTGCTAAAAAGCTTCCTACATCTTGACTGTTGGCTTGACCAATAAAAGTCAGGGCACAAGTTAAAGTAAGTGTTACAGTTCTTAAGTGACACTTCCAACGGCGATACATATTGAGCAAATAAAAAGAAATACGAACACTCCAGGAGGTAAAATCTGCTTAAACGAGCGACGAAAGCGCAGAGGTCAGAACATTTCTGTATCAACAAGACCCGCTCGTCTACTGTCAAAACCCATGAAATCAGACTGATCCAGAAAACGGTATCTGCCGAGTCGAGAGAAGTCTTACGAATGAGGAAGAAGTGGATTTGCTACACTCCATGCATGGAAGATGAACGAACCGGCTTATGTTTACACCGCACCCAGCGAAAGATGATTTTTTCCAGTCTAGATTATGATTTGGTGTTTCACTCTCATTTTACTCATTTTCTTTTCCTCGCACCACGTTTCTCTCTGTTGGATTTTAATCCTCTCAGGGTAAAATGAGATTCCAATAAGATCATTGTTACATGTTTAAATAGGAGAAGAACTTTTGTCTTCTTCCAGTTTTCACAACCATGTCCTCTTTCTTTTCTCATTATTGATTATAATCGTCTTAACCTGACTCTACTTTCTTGGGAGATTTATCTCGATGAAATTACATGGCCGGTTATCTAATAAATAAAAACGATTCTTATTGAACTAATTTTTTTTGTTGTCATCGCATACCTATATTCTTTTTAACCTAGATATGAAAAACCTATAAAAGTGCTTTGATTTCCTAATATTAAAGCTACTGTATATTTTAATTAATTTCGAATTGTAGTGCATTTGAAGTATATATATATATATATATATATATATATATATATATATATATATATATATATATATATATATATATATATATATATATATATATAATACCTAATTATGACTCAAGCACTTATTTTCAAAAAGGTGCAAAAATTGTTCTCCGTTAAAAATATGGCATATTTATTGATGAATATAATACCATGATTATATTCTTCCATAAATATGTCATATTTTTAACTGCCATTATTGAAATTCCATTCTTTGAAATAAAAAAAATAACTAATACTCTAATTCAAACATTTTGACAATTTTATTGTATCAGTGTTTAGTTATCTTTATATAAAACACACACATTTCGTTCTGAACATATAGTTAAAATCACATTATAAATATCTTACAATAAGTTATTACTAACTTTTTGCGTAATTGTAGAATTTTATTAAACAAATATAAAATCAAGAAATGTGTTTGTAACTCTATGTATTATATTAAAAAAATTCCTCAAATTTCATTAATCCTTTATAGAAAATATTTTTTTATACATATGTTAAACTTTACTTAATACTTATTATAATATCTAAAAGCAAAAAGGCTGGCTTTTAGATACAAATATGGTTTTAAAATTATGCATGATTTATATTTACGTTCTACTTATTCTCAAAAATTTAATGTAATTTTGTAAAATTAAATTTTTAATGAACCATTAATTGAATAAAATTGTAACTAATTCATAGTAATATAAAATCTTCGTATTGAAAATGAATATAAAAATATCGGATATAATTTCTAAATGGGTATCATTTTCATAATTTTTTAAATAAAAAAGCAATTAATACGATTCTTTGAAGCATTTTTAATTCAAAGACATTATTTTTTACGTAAAAAATTTTATATTTAAGCAAACAAAACATATTAATAAATTACAAATTAGCATCTTTAATCAAACATCAAAATAATAATATAGTTTTTCAACGTTGAATAAATTTTAAAAAATTGTGACTGTTAAAAATTTATGAATGCTTTTAAGAAATTTGCAGATAAAATATACATTAAAGAAATTATATATCTAATAAACTTATAAGAAAGTAAAGCTTGATAGTTTTCTTAACACTTACGCACAATATTTGTATATTATATTGTTTCATATATTTGAGATATTTGTAATTTCTAGCTTCCCATGATCAAAACAGTATTTCATATTTTCTTTCTTATATAACATAGTTTAATGTTAAAGAAGTTAAAATAGTTATTTTTGTTTGTTACTCGAGCTATTAATCAAATTATACTTCTTTAATGAAATAGTCATACCGTCAAAATAAAATTATCGTTTTTTTATCATACTATAAATCGACTAATTGTTTACAGCAATCATGATTGAAACAATTTAACAATAATTTTTTGAATTAATTAATTATATAAACTTTAATAATAAAATATTTTGAGACGCCAACGGTTTATTCAAAGAACATTTATTAGGTATAAAACTAAATATTATAAATTTTTAAATTAAACTCTTCTATATAATTTTTAGATCATCTTTATAATTAATTAGGTATAAACACTTTAACTTTCATTTACGTGATTTCAATATTATGGTATACATAACAGATTAATTTATTCTATAAATTAAATTACTTTTATACATGCAATTGTTTGCTTATTAAATTTTACAAGTATACTTATATATTTTACATAATATAATTCAATATTTTATGTAATAAAATTTTCTTCAGACGAAAATTGAATATAATTTCTTTACTAAGATTTAATTTCCTCTCAATATTTTTTATTGCTATTAAGATAATATATTAAAATTAAAAGTCCCATTTTAAATTTTATTTGGCTTAATATATATAATGTTTCATTTATACAAGTTAATTACAAATAAATGAAATATAGAGACATTAATTTTGAAAAAGGACCAATACTTGCTCTGCTTACAATTTTACAACAGAACTTTTGAATAAAGTTAGCCAAATATTCTATAAGGAAAATATATTTAAATAATTCCGAAATTTTATTTCACTTTGAGTTTTATTTTTAATGAAATCAGTTATATATGTCTGGGTGTTTGTTATAGGAAAGGCAAAAAATGGATGTCAAGAAAATAAAAATATATTATTTATGAATAGTTTCGTAATGGGTTATAAATTGAGTATTATTTAAATGGTTCATACCTTATATATAAAGCACAATAAAAACATACTTTTAGTGATTTTATAAAGTGAATTTTGTACTAGTTTTTGTCTAGTTTATATTTTTTCATTATTTTAAATAAATTTACCTAAACTATCAGGTTCAGTCAAGTTTCACTATATTTTCTTACTATATTGCTTATAATAAAATTTTTTACATCGTAAATATAACAAACTATTTATTGCAAACTCCCATTTGGGCTGATTTTCAAATTCTGAATTAACAAATCTCGCTTGTATTTCTTTATTCAAATAGTCCTCTCTTCATGATTTTTTAATTATATTTTGAAAACTAAAAAATTATTTTATTATAAATTAAATAAATGATAAATCTAATTGTTTATCAAATAGGTATTTATTTTAAACTATTGTTAAGAAATCTATTAATCCTTAATGAAGTAAAGAACTTTTTGCTTGACTTCTGTATGTTATTTTATTAATTTCAAATCAGTTTTATATTACTATAATAGAATAAATTCGTATTGATGTGTTAATTCTATAAGAACTCTGCTTACATACAGATATATCCTATTTTCTAATCTGTCTCAAATTATACTGTTGATTGGCAAAACGTATCAGATAATATAGCTAAAAACTGTGCCATATTGAAAAATGTATTTTCTTCCAGAAACATAGAAAAATACTTTAAATCATAATTATATTTTTTACGATAGTCCTTGGGATTTTCGAAGAAACTAATCGATAATACAAAGATAACTGAAAAAAAAAAGAATTTTTAAGTATGCATAAAGTAGTTTTTTATTAATGTTCTTATGTAATTTCTATTTTTTGAACCATTGCTTAATTTTTATATTTACGTTATACAATAAATCATTTTGCACACTATTTATTCTCATAAAATGTGCACATTATTCCGAATAGAGTTTATAAATAAATTATATTCACTTGTTCCAATTAGCAGGAATTTCTTAAGAGATATATATTGAGGCAAAAATTGCAACTTTGAATTTAAACATTAATTAGACGTAAAAAAATGAAAAAACAAAATGATTCAAAATAACTTACTCATAAAAAATCATACTACCATTTAATTTTCATACGATTTTCTTAGTCTTATTTTAAATTAATTATTTGAAAATTTCTTACATAAAAAATTAGACATTTTATTTATTAATCTAAACATTTAAATTATTTATTAATCTATTCAAATTAATCTATACATTTTAATATTTATTAATCTATACATAAATATGTTTTATTTATTAAAAGATGGGATATAAAAAGGATATTTTTAACAATATTTATTCTAAAATCCTTTTTTTCTTATCTAAAGAATATATATTTGAATATTACAAATTAGGATAAAAATTTCAAAATAATAATGAATTAAATGTATGAAATAAATTCTTTATAATATGAATAAATAAATTCTTTAGAATTTAATTATCGTAACATACGCTCATTTGAAAATATTGTTTGGTATTAATCAATTATTTAAATACATTTTATCATTTATTTGAGATACTGTATTTCGTTCAATTTATAAAACATTTGTTTATATTATTATCATAAAAGAAAAAAACGTTTAAATTAAATAAACTCAGATAAAAGATATTTTTCGTAAGAAAATTACACGTTAGGTATACCGTAAATATTGTGACAAAGAAAATATTTTAAAATATTAGGATATTCATATTTTCCAAACAAAGATATATTTCAAATACTGCCAACATAGGATTATAAAAAACATAGTAAATGTAATACCGATAAACGTTAATGATTCCCATAAGAATTTAAATTTACATTTAAATGAAAAAGTAATATTTCTGTCTTTTGTGATGATTAAAAAGTTGATTAACCTAATAAAGGAAGAATTTTTTCCAATTTGATAATCATTTTTAGTTGATATTTAAATTTAACATCATTATTATTATTTGAATTTATTTCAACGAGTATGATTTGTAAATATAATATTAATCTGAAATAATTTCATTTTCACAAAAAATTCCACATTCTTACTAAGACCATTTTTTATACATCAATAAATAAATTTATGAATTAAGAATTATTATTCATAAAGTCAATCAAATGTCAAATAATTAATAAAAATCTCATAATCTTTATTACTAGATTTATATTTTTAAAGTTACCTAAACAAAATAAAAAATGTAAATTCTGTAGGAAACATTTGGTTTTTAAATAATTTACTTGAAACAATAATTTTAAATAGAAATTAAAATGAATTATTAAAATTAAAAAATTAAAATAAACGCAAGCTATGCAGAATTTGAAAACATTAAAGTCCTAAGCCACTTTGCCATATTTCTATTTTAATAAATGCAAAAATATGTGTTCTTTCGAATATCTTCAAACCATATTTCAAAAAAGAAAAAAAAGTAATTTGTTTGAATAGTTTTCCTATACATTTTCCTCCATTAATAAATATGAACCAGACCACTCTAAAAATGTTTTAAGTATTTTCTATATACTGCACAATGTCCCTTATTAAAAAAGTACATTTTTATGATATATTTACAGCATTTTTTCATGTTTAAATATATTAAAATTAAGATAGTAAAAGGCAAAAACTAAAGAAAGAGTTTTCTAACGTGTTAGTAGTCATTTGTTGTCAAAAGATACAAAGAAAATCTATTGACTGATTCAAATTCACCAAACATTGCTATAAAAAAGCAAAACAGTCATTGTTATAACTTAGATATTCTAAAGGAGTAGTATTTCTTTTCGAACAATTCAAATACTCTAGGTCTTTCAGGTGACGTCAAGAAATTGATTGTTCTCCTCCAACGGGAAACCTCAACAGTAGTGGGAGAAGTCAATGACCTGAGACGCAACCTAACCAACGATAGCGAAACTATGCGGCCCCAAAATGAAAAGGAGAAAAATCAGATGACCTTCACCGAAGGCCGAGTCTGCGACCTACCTGTATCTCTTCTCATCCTTTCCCGCTCTGCACACTCCCACCACCGTTGCCAAAGGTCACGGAAAAGGCGGGATAATGAAACACAAAAGTTATTAGGTTCACTCCACCAGCCCACTCAAAAAATGCTTATTAGTAAGAGCAAAAATGTGTAATCTATTCGAAGGTAATAAGATCTCTCAAAATTGTAGTAAGAATTCGCTTTTAAATGGGAAACAGCATGCTAAATATATACTTACACTGATTAAAATAAATACTAATAAAATTGTTTCAAGAAAGAAATGGAATAGAAAATTCTTACGTTAAATTAAAAAAAGGACATTATTTGTTAACTGTAATAAAATATATATAAAAAAATCAGATAATAAAATAAAATATTATGCATATCTTTTTCTCTAAAATATTTAAACATTCTGTATCGAAGAACTGCTTTACAAAGCTGATGTTAGTAGTAAATTGTTTCGATAAGCCATTTTCTAATTTAATAATTCATAGTTGCTTTAAGTTGCCAGTTTCACCATGATCAAAGGGAATTCAAAATGCCGTTTTAAATATCATATAATGAGGTCTCACGTATAGGCAAAATAAAAATAAAAATGGAATACTTGAAAACCCCTTCAGTTACAAAATTATTAAATGTTGAACAAACACACACACAGAGCTTCTTTCATTTTCGTTCCAATGCACTTAAAATTTGCGGCGTTCTAAGAAAAGCGTAAATCCTACAGTGCAATAAATAAAAAGATACTTTAACAAAAATATTTTTTTTAAAATATTTTACAGTAAAAGTGCAGAAATAAGTGAGTATCCTATGTCCTTAAATCTATTCCCAGCTGTAACACATACATGACAATTTTAAAAAAAGGAGAAAAGTACTCCATGCCTCCGTTTTTGAAGCGAGAAGAGTTCCGAAACAAAATGTTACATGGTTTAAATTAATTGCATCGCAGTTTAAATACCTTAACAGGGAATTCAAATCAGCAACAATTACTGTATGAATTAGTTATGAATGTTGTAATCAAAACTTCGAAGTGATACACATGCTGTATTTTAAGAGTTACTCATGATCAACATTCTCCTTTAAGTTTCATTCTATTTTATATAGACGTTTTCACTTCAATACCAGACAAAAATTAGGCAGATAAAAAGAAGAATTTTATTTATATAAATTAAAAAATTCTATGAAGACTTTATGAAAAAAAATTTTTAGTTAAAGAAGAAACATTTTCCGAATTCATTATCAAGTCTGCCGTATTTCTATTCTCTATATAAAAATTTATTTATACTTCAATTTTTTTTATGTAATTTAAACAAGAATTCAAAATGTTTTGTATTTTAATTAAAATTCTTTGTATTTTTAAAATATTTAATTTGCATTAAATTGCTCATTGCTCATTGCATTAAATTGCATCATGAGGCAAATATTTTTTGACTTCAAATTTAAAAAAAAAATTACCTCAAAAAATTTTAATGTAAAACATAAGAAATATGAGTAACTATTGTTTCTGATAACTATAGAAATATTCAAATTAATAAATTGAAATAAATTAATGAATAATCTCTTCATAGTAATCTGAATAATTTAAAAAATATATTATGCATCCCATTTTAGAGAGTTTGAAAGAATATGAAAAATAAATCCATAAAAGATTAAACAATTTTGAGTTGTACCTTCCTAAGCAAAGAAAGTAATTTTTTCGAAATCTTGGCAAAATATCCGGAAGAAGACAGAGTGATATTTTTATTTTTATTGCATGCATGTACGTATGAATATATCAGGTGTAAGCATATCAAATGAGACGATTGCTAATAGATGTCGTCAATCATAAATGCAAACATTACGAAACCATGACACGTGATTTTTCTATAGTTTGACCTTCGATACTCACATTTAGATTATATTTGGAGCAGTTTCAGCATGCATTGTGTGTGTTTTTTTATACTGTGTAGAAAATGTCGAATTTTATGCCTTCCAGCTACGATTTGCGAATAGCATTAATTTTTTGTTATCATCTGAAAATAAATGCTGCCGAATCGCATCAAATGCTTGTAGAAACATACGGTGGCAATGCTCTGAGCCGTGCGCAATGCTACTGGTGGTTTGAAAAGTTGCAAAATGGTGATTTCGATGTAAGAATCGAGGAGTGTGGCAGACGAGCAGAAAAATAGAAGATGCTGAATTGCAAACATTACTCGATGAATATGATGGCCAAATGCAAGAAGATCTTGCAGAACAATTGAATGTTGACAAGAGCACTGTTTTCCGTCATCTCAAAGCAATGGGCAAGATAATAAAGGTCGGTAGATGGGTATCACACTAGCTAACGGACCGTCAGCAGAAAAACCGAAATTATGAGCGAAATGTTGCTTCCCCGTTACAAACGCAAGTCATATCTCCATCGTATTGTGACTGGTGATGAAAAATGCATTTATTTTGAGAATCCCAAGCATAATCGATCATATGTTGACCCCGAACAGCCATCCAAATCGACCGCAACGACGAAACGCTTCGGCCGCAAGACAATGCTGTGTATTTTCTGGGATCAGGAGGGTCCAATCTATTATGAGCTTCTCAATCCCGGCGATAGTGAACTAAAAGCTACAATTACTTGATTTGACGATACCATACTCGAAAAACGCGAGCAATACAAAAAACAGCAGCACAAAATGATTTTCCTTGATGACAATGCACCTAGCTACTGTGCTAAACCGACCAAGGACATCGTTAAGGCGCTCGGCTGGGAGCCCTTAGCACATGCGGCTTATTCACCAGACTTGGCTCCTTCCGATTAGCACCTATTTGCATCATTGGGACAGACACGCATTGGCTGACCAACGTTTCACTTCTTACGAAAATGACAAATCTTGGCTTGATGACTAGTTGGCCTCAAAAGACCGATCATTTGTTTTGGCGTGGTATTCACAAATTCCCCGAAAGACGGGGAAATGCGTATCTAGCGATGGATATTATTTCAAATAAAGCAATATTAACAGTTTTCGCAAATTTATTTTTTTTAACAATCGTCTCATTTCATTTTCATACTCAGGTTATATAATAAAATTTAAAAACTACTTGAAGAAATATTCTACTTAAAAGAGATGAACCGCTTGAAAGGATTAGTAAAAAGGTTTTAATATTTTCCGTTAAATATATTTACTTAGTTATTGCATTTTATATACATGCTTCATTATTATGTTAGAAAAATATAATTACCATGCAGTATGATAATTATGTATTTTTTCTTAAAGAATCTGAATTTGAAATTTTAGCTCCCTAAATGAATTTGGATTCATTTAATTCCTTCTTTTTCTCTTCTGTTATTCTCTTCCATACATTGACATGCAAATGATTGTTTTCAAAACTTATTTTACGCTGTTTCGTTGAAAATAATTTATTCAATCAAAAAGGTGGAAAATTTTTTTATTTACATCAGAAAATGCTCGCAAAAGTTTCTATAAAATTATTTCGAAAGCTAATATATAAATTTCGAAACAAAATTTTCTATTAAGAATTATTTCAAAAAATTATGATGTTATCTAGCTTAGTGTCCAATTGGAGAAAAGCTCATTACAAGTTATATAGTATGTATATTTTCTCTTGAATTTTAAAAAATTTATATTGAAAAAATTTAATGAAGTTTTCCAATGTATTTCTGAGGCAGAAACCAATCATCACTTTTATTAGAGTGGGTTAATTTACACGTTCCTTTATAAGTTAAAAGTGAGGGGGGAGTTCAAATCGTGATTTTGCTATTAAAAATTCTTATTGTGTGGAGTCTTTTTCATAATTTATATCACAGAAGAATAATTTATTTCAACTATTTAACCAATTGCATGCAATAACTTTATTCTAATGGATATTTTAATGAAGTTTATTACTTAATTATAGGGAAATTCATTTCACAAATTCATATTTAAATAAAACACAATTTTTAAAGACTATGCACGAAAATAAATGGTTATATTTATATTTTTAACAATATGATGTACTTATTTTATATGAATAAAATGAGTATATTGATTTAATAGATATTGATTTAATTGATATAATGAGTATATTGATTAACTTATATTGATTTCTCTTTTCGATTGTTTAAACAAATTCAAAATGGTCAAGTAAAAATTTTTTTATTGTAATTCTTAAGTTATTAACATATGCAATACAAACAATTAGAAAAAATAGTAACACAAATTAATTGCATTTGAGCAAGGAAATTTGTCATCCTCAATATGAAAATATTTTCCTTAATTAAAAAAAAATATATTTCCTGAATATATTATCGTCTCAAGTTTCCATTCTCTTTATATAAATCTATTTTTATATCATTTTTTAGGTTTTATTGTAATTTTAGTTTGAGTTTGAATTAATAGGAGATATATTACATTTTAAAAAGTAAATTATGCTATTTTGCCCGATATTTTCAGAAAATTGTAATACAAAGATTGAGTTTCTCGTAGACATACCACAATTTTGAGTTTAACCATGATAAGTCGATAATTTTAACCTTTTGTTAAATATGCTGAAAGGATACTAATATAGCGATATTTTTATAAAAATAAACAGCGAATTTTTTAACATGCATCAAATCTGTCAGAGCAAATTGAGGTTTGTATATTAAATAAAAAATAAAAACTTAAATTAGTTTAATTAAAAAGTTATATATTCTAAAAATTATTCGAAAATTATTAAAGTAACTTGAACTATACAAAAAAAAATATTTTTAATAAACTAGAAAAAAAAATTCTAGTAAGATGAAGCATTAATAAAAGGAAGGAAAAGAGCTAGAGTAATAATGCAATAAATAAAATGTTAAATTGAAAACAGAATTGCGAAGACAAAAAAATTGAGAAATGAAAGAAATAAAACTTGTCCCTTCTTATTAGGGTAACAGAGGACAAGAAAACGTTTCGAATTCCTTTGCGTAATGATTCTAAAGAATAAACAACACACAAATGTTCCCCACGCCTTCGAAAGAAAAAATTTAAAATTGATATCACATAAAATTTGAAACAGCAAATAACAAATACGAAATTATGAAAAACATGACTGTTTATACAATGGTCTAATCACATTAATGTGTTGGTACTAATAGAAAACGTAACAGAATGTAATGTAACGGAATGAAATGCAACGGAAAACCGCAATCGTTGGCTTAATGCCAACGATTGCTGTTTTCCGTTTTGCTCTGTTTTTACAGTACAATTTATCCGACTTCCAAAAGGGCATGATTATTGGCTTTCGGACCAAGGATGGAAGCATTTTTAAAATGGCTATGTTAGCGTGCCGCTGTGGTAAAAATGTGCCATGTATGGCAAAATGGAACTATACAAAATCAATGACGTGGTATACGTGGTGGACTAGGGGTCATAGATGATAGAAGTAAAAGACGACTGCGAAGATGCTGTCGGACAACGTCCAATTTTTTTATAAAATTTAATTCTGATAATAGAGATCCACATGCCCATGTCGATGAAAATATTGATAAAATTGCTTTTGCTAATATTTTTAAACAATTAAACGTGTCAGGAATTGAATTCCATGTAGCTAGAATTTCATCTTCTGCAATTTTATTTATTTTGTCCAATAATCTCGATTACTTTCAATAATTTCTAAATTATTTCTTAAATCAACAAATTTTTGATTCCATTGGTACTTGACTAAAATTCAACTAATTCCATTTCTAATTCATTCAAATTTAAATACTCAATGACTTTTAAATTTAATTTTTCAAATGGTATTGTATCACGATATAAAATAAATTTTAAAGTTTTTTCAAATTCTTTATAAGCTGTGTAAATCTTGCAGAAAATTCCTGAATCAGGGATTGAATTACCATTGAAAATTCTGTCGCTAATGACTCTATTTGGCTTCTCGTGACATTCAATTTCAGAAAGAAAAATTTTGTATTCGGAAAATACACTGGCCTCCAAAAGTTAAGGAACAATCGTTTTTTGTGCCTAATTTGCAAATGAATAAATGTAAAAACACCAAATTTGGATGACATGCGCACAAAACAGGTATTTATTGATTGCAACATAGAAGTTTACATAAGAAGAAAGCAAAAAGGATTCACAACAAAAAAATGCAATCTCGCTGGAAAAGTCCATTCTTGGAAAAAAGAATAATCACAGTTTTATGTGATAAAAAGTAATAGAAGCGTAACAAAAATGGGTTTTAATAAGGGATATGCCCACCCCTAGCTTGCATGCATTGGCGGCATCGACTTTCCATGCTGTCAATTAAGTTGTCGGTTACCGAAATTGGAAGCGAAGACCAGACACGGAGTAAGCTTTGTTCCAGATCTCCTGAAGATCTTGGAGGAGGATTTAAAGCAGCAACCTGTCTACTAAGATACTCCCACACTTGTTCTATTGGATTCAGGTCTGGAGACCGATTTGGCCATTCCATTCGCTCCAAACCAAGATCCTCAAGATATTCCTAAACAACTACAGCTCGGTGAACTCGTATGTTATCATCCATCAGAATGAAATCACTACCAATTGCACCGGCATATGGGCGGACATATGGATCAAGGATCCCATCCCTATATCTCACGCCAGTCACAGTAGTTCCCTGGAACACATGCATGTCAGTGTGACCACCGACTGAGATCCCAACCCAAACCATCATTCCACCGCCGCAGTAACTGTCTCTTTACACAATGTTGGATTAATGGTATCTGGTGTTTTTTGTTCCCTCCAGATCAGAAGACGTCCTGAATCGCTCTCCAATGTGAATCTGGACTCGTCTATAAAGAGTTCAGAAGCCCATTGCTGTCTGGTCCAGGAAACTTGTTCTCTTGCCCAAGATAAGCGAGCCCTTCTTTGTCAGTGTATTTCTTCTTTGAGGCCAGTGTATTTATATGAATTTGAAAGAATATCACGATTAAAAATCTGTAATTTGACCTTGAACGAATAACATTATTATGACTTTTATCAACACCTTGTAGTTTTATACTTAATTTATTTAAGTGAGAGCATAAATCAGTGAAAAATATAACTTTGCTAGCCATACTACATCCAGTAATTGATTGTATTGGTCAATAATGCTCTCATTATTTAGAAATAATCTTATTTCCTCCAAACGGTCTACAAATATTTGCAAAACATTTCTGCGGCTTAATCAGCGTACATTATTGTATAAAATTAAGCTATTGTACTCCGTTTAACATTTCTAGAAATTTTCTTTTATTTAATGCTCGTGCTGATATAAAATTGACTAATTTTGTTGCAAAACTCAAAATATCATCAAACATTTTTAAACCTGTTTTGGCACATAAAGCTTATTGGTGAATAATGCAATGAATATCAAGAATTGTGTTAAATACGTTTTGTAAATGAATTTATAAATCTAGTTTCCCATCCAGTTAAACTACGGGCACCGTTAGTTGTATCTGACACAATTTTAGAAGGACATACTTCTCTTTATTCCAATGCATCTATAACTGACTTACAAATGTCTAATCCATTTGTTGTTGTTGTTAATGTTGATAAATTTATTAAATCTTCTTTACTATTGCTTTGAACAAAATAATGTACAAAAATTGCTAAGCGAGCAGAGCCTGTAACGTCGGTAGACTCGTCAAGGCAAATGGATAAAATATCGCAAGACTTTATATGAATTTTTTGATGAAAATTTGCATTTTCCGCCATACCCAAAATTCTCTCTTTCACTGTATTCCTACCTATCGGCATGTCCTTAATTCTTTGGATAATTTTTTCTTTGTTTTCGAAATCATCGAATAAATATGGTGCACATTGCAGCCAAGCATCCTTTAAAAATTCGCCTTTATTAAAATTTTGAGGTTACGCATATTGAACAATAGTTTTTGAAACTTGATAACTAACAGCAGTGATGTTTGATTGAGTTCCAATATATTTCATTAAAGAAGTAGTTTGAGCATTTTTATTTTTAAGGCACGTGGTATATACTCCTTTTGCTCTTCTACACTTCGATCGGGAAGAAATTTATGGTTAGTTTCATAATGCCGCTTTACTGAAGATGTTCTACAGACTACAATTTTAGAATATAAAATACAAATTGCTTTAGTGTTCTTTTCAATCATACCGTATCTATCCGTCCATCAAGCTTGAGATTTTCTGCTACTACCTGTTTCAGATAATTTCGATTTCTACATTGAACTAGCCATAATGAGAAATTCTAAAAAATATATATTTTAATAATATTGTTATAAAATAAATAACTTATTCTGCATTTGTTTGCAAGAACATATTTCGTCACATATTAAAGTTCTAAAAATATTACCAAACACAAGAAAATAATAAATAATATATTAATTCAAGATAATTATAATAAGTATTTCTACACTTTACACTGATTTAATGATAAAATAATTTCTCATAATATTAAAATATTTTATTGTTCAAAAATAAGCAAAAATAAATTATAAGTTCAGTAACTTTTAATACCTTAAGGTTGTTACAGGTTAAAATTTCAGTCGTGACGCAATGTCCTTGCAAACGAATGCAGAATATAAAATAAGAAATAATATGTAAAAATATTTACCTAAGAATAACACTATATCTATTTACAATAAGCGTTTATATTTTTTAACAGATCACTGAAGTTTCAAAGACGACGGTTTACTAAAAATGACTAATGCAGTCTGTCGTCTGATTCGAGCGCTGTGACAGCAACAACATGCAATAACATTAGAAGGTGAAACTGGAAACGCGCAAAAAATTCTAATGCGCATCTTTATATACTTCGAGACAATTCATGTGATACTTTAATAATAAAATGTATAATTTGACGGTTCTAGTTAACATACTATGAGAGGTATTCAGTACTACAAAATTATATCATAAATTATAAATTATCTGTAGATTAACAATTTTTAATTCATATCTATCAAAAAAGATAACTTACAAAAAATAATTTTGTTTTTGTGCGTGCCTTCAAAATTTAAAAACGTGCCACTGGTTTGCCATCCCTGGTCTAGGCTATAGGCGGGATCATTGTGGTCGAGGTGATGTTTTCCTAGCATTCTCTGGGTTCACTTATCATTGTGGAAGGCACAATGGATTAATACAAGTGCGCATCTATCCTTAAGAACTATGTCCAACCCTGTATGCGCATTGTTTTTTCTCGGATGATGGCATCTACCAGTCGGACAATGCGAGTTGTCATATAGCTGGCAGTGTACGTAGGTGTTTCGAAAAACACTAGGATGAGTTTACAATTATCTCCTGGCCAACAAACGCACCTCACTTAAACACAATCGAGAATCTGTGAGACCATCCCGATCGATTTGTTTGTGGCATGGATTTCACCCGCGTAATCTAGTGCAGCCTGCCATGGCACTGGAGTCGGCATGGCTCAACATCTCAGTGAACACCTTCAAGAGCTTAAATGACTCTCTCCTTATCTATTAAGTGGTTATTCCAGCTCTTGGCAAATGGTCATATTAATGAGACTGGATTAAGCATATACATATATATGATTGCAAAATTTCTGAAATGTCCAACCGGAACATCTAAATACCCTACGATTTTAAGAGCATGGAGAATGTTTTAAAAGGTAATATATTCTCAATGCTATTTTTTGATGGTTAGTGATTAGGGAACTAAACTACAGTTATAATGACACAAGTATATAAATTTAGGCATTTAAATTTTTTACTTGTTACATTTCTAAGTTACTTAAGTAAGAAGAAACACATTTAGAATGAGAAATAAAAAAATTCTACATTATTTGCACGCACTTTTCATTAGCTAGCTTTTTTTGTTTTTATCTTGTTGTAAGTCTTCACAATCTAATTCGATATTAATTTTACGTGCATCAAGCTTTTAACCGTAGATTCCATCATCAAACTTATCATGTACTGTTGATTATAAAATATGCTCTCTCAACATCTTGATCAGGTTAGATCTACTTTGTGATTATCTTTGAATTGAACAAACAGCTGAGCAATTTTTCTTCATTTGAAATAATCATATCTCTGGTAGTCTTTTCTTGATTCCACAGTTCCAGTTTGATACTGAAAGTGCTCCTTGCAAACACGACTTCATCAAACAGCTGATCATTATTTATTTTCATATCGGGTAATCAAGAAGTCTTCTATTAATAATTTTAACAGTTTTGTCGTTTTCTCAATCAACAACATTTGTTTTGTTCAGATAAACCCACTGCTCTGCTACTTCAAAACTATTCCTCCAGGGCTCCAAGTATATAATGCTTCTTTCATAATAACCATCAAATTCTTCTTTCTCACTTTTCAGACTAGCTCATCAAGATTCCTGTAAATGTTGTTGCCCCTTCTGTAGTTTTCATACTAGACAAAAATAAATGACAAACTATTACTATTTCCGTTAATTAGATTTAAACTTTTTTGGTCATATATAAAATGAAATTTAATTTTTGAAGGGACGTAAAGTAAACATATATATATATATATATATATATATATATATATATATATATATATATATATATATATATATATATATATATATATATATATTTCTTCAGCGTCGTTTGTTGAGTGTAGTAAAACTAGTATTGTAAGTAGGGAAGAACTAGGGAAAATAGTGATTATTTTGAATAAAGTTAGAATTTGATTTCCATCTATTAAAGCAAAGAAAAATGTTGGGTTAAATACAGAACAATTATATTTTTCAATATACTAAAAAGCAGAATTTAACATCGCTTTATTTCTACTCAACTCATACTGTACAAGGTATCGAAAATAAGGTGTCATGAAAAGTTTTCCTGCGTTTTCCAACAATTTTTTATTAATTGTAAACTACTGCATATCTAAAACCCATTAAAAGTAAAGTTACCGATAAGTTATATTTGTGTTTTATTAAATATTTTATACAACTTCTTCATAAAATATCCCGTTATGAAAATAAATAATAAGACATCTTTTTTGAATAAAAATTAAATATTTATATCATTTAAAATAAAGCATTGCTTTTTGTTATCTAAACAAGTTCAATTTTGAAAGTAAAATGCATGTCTTGCGTTAAAGACTTTTTCTTAGTATTTTTATAGATTAAAATCAAATTCTTCATGACCAAAATATAATTATTTTAATTTAAATTAAAATAATCGTTATGTATTAATCACTAACTGCTATAGTTCTAAGATTACTCTGATAATTCGTGAATTAAAATTGATAAATTTTATGGATATGAAGGCAAAAAATATCCATTAATTAATAAACATTATCATACATTAAAATTATTGTTAAAATAACCAATCCAATACTAAGTTAAAATTATTATTCTCAATTATTTAGTGAGATATTTAAAAATTCTAGTTTATTATGATTTTTAGTTGCTAAAATAAACAAATATCACAAAAAAATCTCATTTATGCTTAAATTCTGATAGATTTAAAACAATAGTTCTTTTCGGTTGATTAATTTTTTTGCATGAAATTGCAACATGTAACCTGCAATTTATAAAACGCCATCTCTAAAGGTTATTGAGTGGACATCACAAAATATATTTATTGCATCATTTTAATATACTTATTTCATTTCATTAAACATTGGTATATATAATTATGGATCTCTCTCTCACTCGCTCGCATGCACTTACACACACACAAATACAAGACAAAAAAAATCCAAATTAACTTCAAAAACGCAATTTTTTTTCTGAGAAGATCTATATGTACATAAATGAGCCTAGTATTATCTGAAACACGTACCCAGGCTCGCTAATGCCGAGAAAATAATCCAGATACGACTAATATGACCAGTAAATATACGCGGAATTCCCAAACGTAGAAGTCAATTTTGCAAATCCTCAGAATCGAAAGTCCGAAAGTTCTGATTTTAAAAGGAAATTATACTTGGTTGGTTGATTGGGTTCTCTGACATAGGTTCTAAAAAGGACATGCTGTGTCAAATCTAAGTTTTAAGAAAGTAAAATATATATTTATTAAAATTTTTAATTTAGAAAAACCCAATCAACATTGAAATTAGTAAAAAACAAAATTATCACTATATAATAAATTTAAAATCTAAATATAAAACAAAAATTAAAGTATAATACAAATGTTTAAAATTAAAATCATAAAATTAAATCAATTTTATGAAACCTGTTGCCTTTAGATAGGCTAAAAGGTTTCTGCGTGGAGGTTGCTCCAACAAATCAAACATAGTTAACATGTCATAACTAAAAAGTGTATAACAATAAAGGCTAAAATCTGGACATGAAATTGAAATATGATGTACAGTAAATGCTTCATCACACCAAGGATTTAAGTCACTTAAAAACAAATGTCTGTGGTGAAACGTGTGTGACTGATATGAAGGCGAATCAGACGAACATCCGCATTTCGTACCGGTGAAATTATATTTGGAATTGCAATAAGAGATTGTATCGATGATATTAAAATCAATAGATTTCCTTTTAAAATTTAAATTATAATCTTTACCAAACTTTCAAAGAATTTGTTTATTTATATACTTATTCATCCTGATTTGGGAATCGGCATTTCTTTCCGATTTCGTTCAATCGTTCTAGTAAACTAATGTCCTTCGTTTTTAAATTTTTTTTTTATGAAATTTCTGGAAACTAAAGTGTATCTAGGATAAGAATTGAGTCAAATTTCTCATTACAGGAAAGTTATATACATATGAATCACTGTACAAGCATAAGTGATTTAAACTTAGCGAAATATTTAGATGCACACAATTTCAAAATTTTTAACAAACAACTTTCAGTTATGACTGCTTGCTGGCTTACCCTTTTTAAGATATAAAAATTTTAAGAAAAGCCAAACTAATTTTTATCAGTCTTAAAAATTTTTATCTTTTCAAGTTCAAATAATTTTCACAAAATATAGCAGCATACTTAAATTAGAATTAAAAAAATGTTTAATTTAATATAAAGCATTTCTTATAATGCTTTATTGGCTTAAGAAATTTTTCTCAGATATGCAGAACAAATTTTTCTGTTAATCTTTTATGAATAAAAATGATTTTGAATGCAATAAAGTGTGTATCTTATATAAAAAATTATGAAAAGTAGTATTATTAAATATTGTAGTCAATATTTATTTACTTGAACTATTTTGCTTTTTTTTTTTTAATTTTGCTTCCTCTAAAATTATTTTTTCTGATTTTTAACTTTATTTATTTACAAATTATAATTTTCTATTTAAATTTATAATTAAATACCAATAAATATTCACTTTTACTTTCCATCTTACATTCATAGGTTCAAACATGTTACTCTAGTACAAAAGTTATATTTTTTACTAGAGTAACTTATACTATTTACTGAAAAAAGTAAACTTCAGTAAATAGACAAAATTCATTTGCCTAAGGAGCGATCTTGCTTCCTCCATTGAGCAGTAAAAAGCCCTACAAAGGGGCAGATGGTCGGAAGGCTGCCTGAGAGTCAGAAAGGATGACTGCTCTTGAAAATTTGTAATGAATAGCTGATAGTTGCTTCAAAGCTATACAAATAGCTATTACTTCACCATCGAAGGAGGTACCAATATAACCTGTGAAGGCATAAAATGAAAAAAGACCAGAGAAAACACCAGCTCCAACATTAAAGTGGCAGTCAAACTGGGACCTGTTGGTAAAAATTTGCAACCATTGAGAAAGCGGATATCTGGTTACAATGGTTTCTAGGGCAAGGGTTTTTAAAATCTTTCATTCAGCATCTTTCTTTCTCTGCACAACTTCCACTAAATCAAGGCTTATATCAACATTAGTTAATTCCAAGGGATTTCTGCATGACATAAGGGGAGTTTTATTACCTGGAATTTCGAGATCATCCTTCGTTTCCAGTTTTTTGGATAAAACCATGTTGAGTTTTCAGCTTTCTTGATTTGGCTACATAGTCTCTTTAGTAAGGATCCTCTACTCATAGTTTTTTATACAGAAATAAGATCTTTATTTCCATGGTGACTTGGAAAGGCATATTTCCTAATAGCATTGTGCCAATAGGTGAGGACTTTACAGGTCTTGTGATCAAACGCAAGCTGCGGTTTTGCAGTGCTTCGAGTTTTTTAAGTACCACTTTGGGAGCTGTGATTAGAGCTTCATAACGATAAGTTATTGAAAATAGTGTTTAGATAGTTTTATATAATGGATAAAAGTTTAAAAATAGTGTTTAGAGTGGAGCAAGCACAGCCCCTAGTACATCCTGCAAGGCATTTAAGAATACTTATCTGAGACATACTCACTAAGCTAATCAATGTAGGACTTCCAACTCAATTTGTTATCAAAGGTTATTCTGAGGTAAGTAAATTTGTCCGCGTTGGTAATTGATGCACTTTGGTACTTCAGCTCAGGCTAAAATCTGTGTGGGTTAGCGAAAAGGACTGAGAGGCTGGTTTATCTAAGTTTACATATTATTATCTTCTCTTCAGTTGGTAAGCACATGAAGTACTTTATTTAAGTGATTTTCAATAAAGTTTTTATCGTCATTTTAGGTGCCTGGGTTCAGATAACCAAGTTGTCAGTAAATAATTAAGAGATGAAATAAGGCCATTTACATAAATAATGAACATAGTGCTGCTAGAAACTGCTTCTTGAGGAAGCCCAGTTAGCAGATTAAAGCTTCTGGAGGACGAAATTCTAAATTTCACCCTGCATGCCCTAATTTGTGAAAGAATTAATCCATTTAAATAATTTAGAAGTAATACCAATATTCAGAAGTTTCTGGTAAAGCTTTTCTCTCCAAACAGAGTTATAAGCTCCTTTGAAGTTGACATAAACAGCTTTTAAAATATATCTGTCATCAAGAGCACCTTTGATAAACTGAGTTTTGTCACTTGATTACTCGATCTATTTCTTTGAAAGTCAGCCTGTTCTATGATCAGTATAGTATATTCCTCAACATACCAGTTTAAACAGTTAACCACAAGCCTTTCCATAGTTTTTGTGAAGATACTTGTAAGTGAAATGGGCCTATAGCTATTTAGCTGCCCAGGATCCTTGTTTTTCCTCAAAACTGGAATAATAGCAATTTTCCACTGTGTCAGAAACCGGCCAGTCCCCATACTTGGTTTTAAGCATTTATAACTTTTTTTTTTTTTGCCCTGTTACCCAAATGGATAAAAAATTCTTCATGGATGTAATCCACCCAAGGGGATTTTTTTTCGTTTTGAGATGTTTTAATGGGATTTTTCTTGTATAAATGCAACCAAATAACATATAATTTTCCTAGTAATTAATTTCCAAAATTTTATAAATCCAAGCAGATTAAAATATTAGTAGATGGTATTGTGGATTGATTTATTTTTTAATTCATAATACAAGATATTGTTATTTTGAAAAATATTAATTTATTATAGTTATTACAGTACCATAACTACCTTAATGAATCAATCTAAAATAGCAAATACTGAAGTTTTAATTTGATTAGTTATAAAACTTTAAGAATTTATGTTTGCATAAATAAAGTGAACATTCTTGATGAACTTCATACATTATTGATGTTAGCTGCTTACGTAAAGCTTTGATCATAAATATTCTGCTGCTTAAACTGCAATGTGTACTTTATGCAATATGTATTTTAAAAATGTGTATTTTATATTACATGAAAAGATTATTAAATATAATTTTTATCTTGTATGCATCATTTTGTAAAATATTTAATTTTAATTATGCTTGAACAAATATTGTGTAGCATTTTAAGTAAATAAATTAATCATTTTTTTATTGATTAGTTTCATAAGTTAAAATTTGTATTTTTGAGAGAAAACAAAGGCATAATTTGTTTCAGTAATAAAAATTAAAATCTAAAAATATAAGTTAGTATAAAACATTTGAAGTATATACAGCATTTCAGAATCTAGTGATATTAAAAAATGTACTCATTGTTTTAAAAACACATTTTTATATTTAGAGGTAAGTTTTTAGCAAAACAAATAATCTGTATATAAAATTGTTCCTCTAACAAGCAAAAATTTTTTAAAATTATTCATAAAATAAAAATGCTTCAAATTGTAAAAAATATACAATTTAATTAAAATATAAGTATTTACAATACTAAAATACAATATGGAAGAAATCAAAATCTTATTTCTTGAGAACTGATTTTATAATATCAACACCTGGCAAATCAGAATCTTTTACAAACTCAGAACCTAAATTCTGAAAAAAAAAAAAAAAAAAAGAATTAATTTAAATTATTAACAATATTTCTTTGGAAACATAATTGGAAATTATCAAATTCAGCTACAACTACATTTTAAGAAAAATAAATAAAAAGACTATATTTCTATTAAAATCTAAAAACTTATAGATATTTTAAACATTTTTAAATTAATGCATATATTTAGATTTAGCTGATATGCAATGATGTCATTAATCTTATTTAAAAATACATTTTAATAGTCTTAAAAAAGAAGATGCATTTAAAAAAGATTTACCAATATAATATAATAAATTTATAAAATCACTTAAGAAAGATTTATTCTGCAAAAAATGATAATTAGAGTACCTGAAATTCAGTTTCACAGGCATATTTCAAAAGTGTCAAGCATTTTTCACACATATCATGGATTTCTTTGATTTCTTGTAAAGGAACACATAATATTAATTCATCGATTTAAATATATATATATATATATTCATAAAAAGAACAATATATATATATATATATATATATATATATATATATATATATATATATATGTATTTCATAAAACGAACAAATTAGTAAAGAAAATTTAAACTGTTTTTATAGTTTTCTATTTATTCAATACAAATAAATAAATATTAAATTTAATGCAATCAAATCTACAGTATGTAATGTAAATTATAGCATACAGTTACAATAATTTTCAATATACTATAATTATTATAAAACATATACTTAAATCTCATCTGAACTTTAATTTTTCTATTGTATATATTTTTACAGGAAGTTTTAAATAATTTTTTGTTTTCATAAATATATTTTGACTTATCAACTTCAATTTAATGTTATGATATAGATTGATGCATTAATAATACATTGTTTATTCAAGAGCCAAAATTCTTGCTTTATTTCAAATGAAAATTTTTTAATTATTTTATTTTTATCCCAATTACTTCAAATAACAAACTGCACATTGAAAGTGAATGGTTAATATCTAAAGAGTGACAATAAAAGATGTTATATTGAAAGAATTTAAGGATCAATACTAATTCTCTAAATAAGAGTGATTTGTGTTTAATTTAACTCTATGTAAAATTGTTATACTGATAACTGTACAAGACTTTAAATTTTAATTTAAGAGAAGAAAAAATAATTTTATAAAGCTAATGTTGAGTAAAAAATACCATAAAAATTATAATTGTAAATAATGCAGGAAGAAAGATGCATCAATTATGAATTAAAATTGGAAATTTACAATATTAAAAATATTAACTAAAAATAGAAAGATTATAAATCTAAATAACAAAAACCAAAATTTCAATACATTTTAGATAACTAGAATATTATAGAAAACTAGTTTTTATATACTTTCACAATTCTTTAAATTTAGTACATAAATAACAAATTAGTTATTTCCATAAGCTAAGACACAGAACTATTTATTTAGATAAAATAAAACTCTAGGAAATTTTCATTTGCATTTGTTTTAGAATAAAAGAAAAATTCATTTTAAATGGAGCATAAGTAAATTGAAAATAATATTTATCACTAATGTAACACACATAGAAAAATTTAAATTTTTAAGTAAAGTTGAATCATACAGTTATGGAATTAAGTAATGGAAATTGAAAATAATAGTTTTAATATATGAAGTTTAACAGTTTACAAATATCTTACCTTTACTTTTATAGTGGGCTTTTTGATCTTCTATTTCATTAATTAAAATTATGATGCTTTTCATAATTTTAAAACAATAATGTTTCATTCTGTAAATGATAATCAAAAATATTGTGTTAAAATAATAAAAATACATAGATTTCAAACTTAAAATGCAAATACATAGAGAGCAGATCATTAAATAAATAACATATATTTCCCTCATCAAACAATATTTTAACTTAAGACTATAAATTTAAACTTATTCTCATGAATAATGTACTTTTTTTCCCATTAAATTTTACGTATATTAACAACCAACAAATATTAATATGTACAGATTTACTGTTAAAGAAGATAATAAAACTATTTATAAATTTCCAAACAAAAGAGGATTTTTTTCCTAAACTATATCAAAAGGAGAACTTTATCCTGTTTTGACAACATTTGAATAATCTTAAAAATTTCTAACATTATTTTGCAGTCTTTTACAAATGCATGCTGCCATAAAATATGTACAAGAATAATAATGTTAATATACATTTTTCAATAAACTAATAGAAACATTCATATATTATAAAAAATATATGAATATTTCTATTAGTTTACTAGCTATAAACTAGAAATAAAAAAATAGAAAATATATAGCATTAAATGCAAATAATTTTGATGATTTCATTTGTCAAAAATATTTCTTCTTACTTTTGCAGTTTTTAAATAATTTACAGTAAGATTACATACACACTTTTTTATCCATAAAATTATATTAGAATGGGAAAGAGTTTGAAATAATATAAATAGGCAAAGTGAATATTTGATGAGAAAATGGGTTTAGTTTTGTTTGTCACTCAACAGTCATTTTTTGTACACGAGAGCTAATTACACCAAAGAGGAAATGAGAATTTTTTGAATTTTTGATTAGAATTGAATTTTGGATAAATTTGAATATAATGAAATCATTTTTCCATCCATTTTTCTAATTACTCAGAACACAATGGTTTATTTACAAAACAATCAACTAAAATATTCCATGATGTAAAATGTGCAGATGTGTATTCCCACTTCTTTATATTTTTTCTGTCTGTAAATAGTTTTATTTTAAGACTACAAAATAAAAAAAATACTTTTGCTTCTTTACTTCGTGATATAATTAAATGTTTCTCTTATATATTTGCATAGGATTTTCCTTTATTTTTCAATTTTGTAATATAAATATTTTATGTTAATAAGCATAACAATTTATTAGTAGTATTTTGAATTTATTATTAAGAAATCTTTTGTAGAAAGAAATTACTTATCATTCAGTACATTTAGTAAGATTATCCATTAGCTGCCATTCATCTGGAAGCATTCTACTGGCTTAATATATTTGTAAAGGCGTTTTTTACACGCAAAGGTTAATCTGTCAAATATCTATAGTTTAAAACACATTTCGAATCAATGTTAAGATGCATATTTGAGATGGGAATCGAACCTACCAACTGTGAAACTGAAAGCCAGAGCATTAATTCTTTAGCAATAAGTATAAAGTAAGACATTTCTTATTAGGTTATTACTAATGCATTATTGGATATCTCCTTAATTTAAAACTTATTGAATCTACATACTTAATGTAGTTATTTTTCATTAAAATGTCTCAAATATAGATATATATATATATATATATATATATATATATATATATATATATATATATATATATATATATATAATAAGTAATTTGAAATTAAGTTCCCAAGAAAAGAAAAAAAAACATTATAGCTCCCTTTTACTTTTTTATTCTTATCTCTTATTTACGTGAAATAGAAAATTGTAATAATATTTAAGTTAAAAACATAAATATGATGAAATGATAAATAATTCTCAGCAAAATGTAATGTCAACAATGAAAATAATAAGATAGATATCCTAAACATATACAGAAGTTATGTATACATACATATGTATATATTCTTAAATTTTATACAATACCTAAAAGAAGTACAGGGTGATTATAAAAAAACTTTGCCAACATCTGCACTTCTAGCGTCCATTCTATTTAACCGATCAAGATGATATTTCAAATATAGTTCTTTTGAGATATGCGCTCGAGATTCTGTGAATGGCAACACAGTGGCCCTCGCGGTTACAGTTATAGTGACAGAAACTCGAAATTTTCGAATGGCAACGTCTACTTTTTACCATCGCAAAATGTTCAGCACATGCGAAAACCCTAAATAGCGTTGAAACGGTACCGATATGTCTAAAAACGGACATGTTCTGCAAACACAAAAAAGAGCTCTGAAAACCGGCCAATAAAACACGATCTGGGCGCACGCAATAAATTTGCATGTGACAGAGTCAAGAAACCAATCACAGAACGCCGGTCGCCAGATATTCAGCGTAGGAAACCTATAAAATACCAAGCGGGTATGCGAAGTCGTCATTCGGGAACTCGCACTTGCCGACGATATGAGTCTTCCTAGGAAAGTTCGCGGTGAATTGATCAAACTCTATTACCAAAATGGGATGAACGCTGCGGAAGCCTTGCGTGTGTATCGCCGCAATCATCGACAACGACGCGGCCCATGTACTCTGCAAGCTCTGCGTGATTTAGTGCGGAAATTCGAAGATACAGGCTGCACCTGTGACAAACAGCGCTCCGGACGGCCAACTGTTTCTGAGGACGTTGTCATGGAAGTGCACCATACAGTGACTGCCGGACACACAGAAACCGCAAGAGGCATAGCGCGCGTGTTGGATATTCCGAACTCAACGGTCCGCAAGCTCTTGCGCTCGGTACTTCACATGTTTCCCTATCGGTTCCAGCGCGTCCAGATGTTGGAGCCGGGTGACCCACAACAACGTCTGGACTTCGCAAATGCATTTTTGTTACGATATGATGCGGATAACGACTGGCCACTTCGCATACTATGGACGGACGAGGCGCATTTCACCTTAAATGGCAGCATTAACACAAAGAATTGTGTGCACTGGGGAGAGACGAATCCTCATGCTGTGGCGCCAGTACCATTATTTGACGCCAAAGTGACTGCGTGGTGCGGCATTACAGATACATTTGTTCTGGGCCCGTTCTTCTTTGAGGAAACGACCCCGACTGGCCCTGCAACATGTTCTGTAACGGGCCCTCGGTATGCAGCCATGCTGAAAAATTATGTCTTACCGGAGTTGCGTCGGCTGAATGCACTCAATGACATTGTTTGGATGCAAGATGGCGCACCTCCACATATAGCGAGGTCAGTTAAAAGGCTCCTGGATCAGCATTTTGGTGATCGCATCATCTCACGCTATTATCCTTTTCGTTGGCCTGCGCGATCCCCAGATCTGACGCCTATGGATTTCTGGTTTTGGGGCTATCTCAAATCCAGAGTTTATCTGTACAATCCTCAAACATTGTCGGACTTAAAGGATTCTATACGGCGTGAGATTGGAAACATCCCTCGTGCCATGTTGCGTGCAGCGACATTGTCCACCGTCTCCCGCATGCAATGCGTAATTGCCTGTGATGGCACTCATGTGGAAAATGTTTGAAATTAATAAAGATTTTTTTCTCTATGTGTTTTCATCATTGAGCAGTGTCTTGTCTCTGTCGTATGCATTATTCCTCCGTGCGCCTTGAAGAACTGTTTGTATGTGTATAACACGTCGGTTTTCGGACATATCGGTACCGTTTCAACGCTATTTAGGGTTTTCGCATGTGTTTTGCGATGGTAAAATGTAGGCGTTGCCATTCGAAAATTTCGAGTTTCTGTCACTATAACTGTAACCGCGAGGGCCACTGTGTTGCCATTCACAGAATCTCGAGCGCATATCTCAAAAGAACTATATTTGAAGTATCATCTTGATCGGTTAAATAGAATGGACGCTAGAAGTGCAGATGTTGGCAAAGTTTTTTTATAATCACCCTGTATTTTATTATACCTGTTATCTCATTAATCAATTGTACAAAGCAAGACATGTAAGTGACAACAACAAAGCAAGTTTTGACAATAATTTTAAAACATTTCATGTTAATAATCAAAATTATTCTATAAAATTGATATTTGAATATTTTATAATTTACCATAATGTGTTGAAGTATTGTATAAACTCACAATTAAGCTCCTCTTATTAAAATATTTAACTATTTTCTTACAACAATATATTTTCTAGCTATTTATCCAAGCATATATATTTTTTTATCATAAATAATCTAGAATAATAAAAATTTTATTTTTATATATTAAACTGAATTACTTAAATAACACCTTGATTCAATTAAAAAAATTGTTTAACAAAAAATTCTATTTATTAATCAAGCATTTTTTTAAAAATAAAATTAAATAAATAAGTTTGTATTAAAACATACAAATAAAATTTAAAATTAATTGTATTTCTTAACATTTAATTTTGCTCAGAATTTGTAATTATCTTTGCCATGTAAAATGCTGTAGATCCTATAAGTCCTCTATCTCAACTTAAGCAAGAAATAACATCTATTAATATTAATCTTATCAACATAATAATGCTAATGAACATAGTTACATTATTTTATGATTCCCATAAAAGTATTAGATTTATAAACTGAGTAGAAATTGAAGCTACAAGTATAAGCTTTCCATAATCAATTTCTTTCTAATTCATAACTCAAAGTAGTTCATTCTTAATTTAAACACAAAAAGGATAAAACTATTCATAAATAAACACATATAAACTTATATTAATCTAAAACATAAAACCTGCTTCATACCTAGGCCAACACGATTTAATGACAACTTCTAAGATTGCAAATGTAGTAATCAAGCATGTCATATTAGTTTCTTTGGAAAAATTTATTTCAATTAAATTCAAAAGACGCTGAAATGAAAATATTTAGAGGAAAATGAAGTACAATAAATTATAGTAAAAAAAAAGCTTTAATTTCAAAATTATTCAAAGTATATAAAATTATATTTCCAGAAATATGATTAATAAGGTTATCCTATAAAGAATACATTTTCAATCAGAAGTTAAAGTTTATAAACATATATTTACAAATGTTTAAGCATATATTTTTCCTTTGAATACTGTGATATAAATACCAGCAATAAATATAATATAATCGGGTAAACTTTCCTTGTTATATTTTACAATCAAATCGATTTTTAATATAGAAATTTATAAATTGTCAAGTTCCCTTACAATTTAAATATACAGTAAATCAGGGGTGTTTGTGGGACCCCAAAAATCCCCTGAAACTTTACGGACTTACTACCGACATTTTGGAGTTTCGAGAAGGGGGGGAGAAATGAAAAATTACAATTATGAAGTATTGAATGACCTAATTATAAAAGTTCAATGAATTATTTCTTTTGCAAAATTAATAACCATAAATTTTCAAACATATAAACTACTACATTTTATGTAAATATTTTAAATTACCTGAATTAATTTTTTTAAAAAAATTATCTAATTTCTGCTGCTTTTTTTTATTTTCTGATGTTTGTGGTCTTGTCTTTATTTTGTGGTGAACTTCATAATTGCAAAAAGGTTGACTTTTATTTTCCTCATTTACAGTTGAAGAAATTTCCTCGAGAACTGCACTTGCAGAGGTAGAAGCAGTTTGCTTTTCTGCTAATGTAGAAGGTTTTTCAGAGACTTTTATAGGTGACTCATCTGAAATACATGTTTTTAAGTCCTCTTGATATGTTTTCCAACTTCTGTTCATATTCAGTAAGAGATCTTTGTGAATTGGATCAGCCATTGGATTTTTTGAGCCATATTTTTCACATGAGGTTTCTTTAGAAGCCATTAAATCATATTTAATAGTCTGCACTGCATCTAGGGAATCAATCTTAAGTGAGGCTCTATAGTCAGTGACAAGTGTATCCATTAAGTTGAATGCACTTTCCACTAATGGGCCATGGAAGCAGCTAAGGCAGGGTTTGACCAATTTAGCCAATGTAGGATACTTATAATCATTTATGAAATCCTCTTTTAAATTAAAAACTTTAGACCAATATTTATTAATTGTACACTTGACTTGATTTCCACTTTCATCAGATGTGTAGAGCATTTCTTTGGTTGGTGATATCAATATCACTTTAGTATAACCTTATTTCAGCTTCTACTTTTGACTTTTCATTATCACTAAAAATATGGGACATAAAAGATGATAATTTTTCAAAAGCTTATATGGTACTGGTTTTACCTCTTAGCTCTGGATCTAATGCTGTAAAACTAATTAGATATGAATTTTTAAGGGGTAATTTCTGTTTCATATGCTGTGCTGTATTAGTATAAGCTTTCATCAGAGAAATTTGGAATTCTTTTGCTATTGGATGATTTTTTGATAATTTCTTCAGGAGAGTGGATGCTTCTGCACCAGTAAATATTACTTTGCTTGGTAGATGGAATTCTGGATTTGTGACATCAACCTTTAATAAATCATTATAAGATGTGCACTCAATATTTTCCATCAATTTTTAAATACTGGAATGTATTAAATGAAGCATTGGTTTTTTTGTTTCAAATAATTTAATATATGTGTTGAACTCTGGTAATACTGCTGAATATAATGCCATATGCAATAAAGTTTTGTTTTGCATAACAAATAACTAGTATTCTTTTTTTCCGAGCTAAAGCATCCTTTGTGAGTTGTTGGGAATGCAAGCAAGAATACAGCCCTTCAACAATTTTTTTTCTGAGCTGCAGAAATATTTCTTTATTGCATACAGTTTCAACATAAGAAAATAATCCCCTTTATCAGTTTTATCCAAGTAGTGAAAATAAAATTCAATAAGAGCATCCCACAGATCTTTGATTCTTTCTGAAACACATAAAATGTACACCCACCTATGGTCTGGTCTCTTCAAGGGCTTAAGTTTTTTAATGGCAAGGGAGTCACAGATTTTGAAAAAATTTTCTCTTTTATTGCAGCTTTTCATATCAAAATAGATGTCATCAAACAAATCTTCTAAGTATTTACAAAACATGAAGCAATTTTTTTTGCACAGTTATTAGCTGTGTGACATGTGTCACCATCAATATCTAATAAGTGGGGTGTTTTGTTTGATCATAGTCTGGTTTCAACACCTTTTTTTCCACGGATGGTGTTAGGTGAGTCCATTAATACACTAATTAAGTTTGCCCATGGAATATTATTATCTTCAATAGTATTAACAACTGCTTTAAAAACAGCTTCTGAATTGCAAGATTCCATCTTTAGAGATGCAAAATGATAAACTACAACTTCATTTTGATTGTTGTCATAAAACTGCACCAATATTACCAATATACTTTCTTGAGCATTGCTAGTACTTTTATCCAAATTTAGAGAAAATGGAGTCTCTTTTAAAGTTTTAATGATATTTTCCTTAATAGATTTTGTGAGCCCATATTTCATCTTATAACATGCAGTAGTCCTGGGCACTTCCAACGAGTTTAGTGCCGTCTGATCGCGGCTCAACTGTTTGCAGAGTTCAATTAAATTGGGACTACATTGAAAGAAAGAGAATTCTCAGCGATAAACGAAGTTATTAATACCTCTTGGCATGCTTTTCTTGTCACTATATCCAATGGTCGAGCATCAGTCTCCAGTAAGTCATCAGTATTTTTTGAATCAGCATAATTACTTAAAGTCATTGAATGTCTAATGCACTTTGAATATTTTATGTGTGTCACAGTTTTAGAATGATATTTGAAAGTCTTGAATCCTTCCCCACCATACTTCAGCAGTGAGTTACAAAAAACACAATATGCTTGTCCAGCAACATTTATTTTCTTGCACCATTAGCTGATGGTATCCCCATTACCATCTCTCCGTTCAATCCAATTCCACTTAAATGCATTCCGGACACCTTCTTCTAATTGTATAATATCACTATTTATATCGAGAAATTTCATAGTGAAATTCTCTTGCGTACATAAATAAAAAATATTTCAATAAATGAAACGAAAAATTTACACGTGCATTAATAAATGAAATGAAAATTTTACACAGCGGAGAAAAAAAGTTGCGAAGCGATCAATGAAAAATAGCTAATACGGAGAAAAACCCCCCTTCTCTACTTATTGGCGCCACGCCAGGAGAGATAAGACCTTTGAACCCAGAGTCACGTGATCGCACATCTGGTCGAACAAAGTTCTCTTCCTTTTTTTCTGCTGCGCCTACTTGCCAAAAAGAATCCAGAAGAGAATGTCCGAGAACCAGGGGAATGAGTCATAACTCGCAATAAAGAAAGAACAAAAAAGAAGTTTTTCCCCCTTTTCATGCATTATCACTGCCTTTGGAGAAAGAAAGGAAAAGTTTTCACCACACACAATGACCTTGCGTTTTCTGCTTTCAAAGCAAACAAAATTACCCAGATCAAAATAAATAACTCATTATTATTCCTACTTTCTTTTGAACGACAATCCCCGGAATTTCCGTGTATCGAAGTTCAAAATCCCTGGAATTCGGGGTTTACCCGGAGCACAAACACCCCTGGAAAATGTATTTATATCTGCATGAAAAATTATAAAATGCATATTCTAGTTTAATAATTTAAAAAAATTCCAATTTTAATTTAGTTTAAAGAAATTTACAACACTGCCAATGATCAACTACAAGCAATCATAAAAAGATAAGTTGAATTGAAAACAGTAACTATTCACCTGATAAAACAGATAAAAGAACAATGTACAGTCAAGAATTTTAATGATTCTCAAATTTCATTCTAAAAAAGTTTTCAGATTTAGATTTATTTAAATATTATTTTTTAAAATTTTCTTTTATTTGACATGCATGTTTCTGTAAATCAAAAGCGGTTTCAATTTCAAATAAGAATGTAAAAGCTATGTAAGTGAAATTAACTCTAGAATGCAGCAGTTGAATTAAATATGTCAAATTTCAAGGAGACTATAAAGCAGTTCTGATCATTAAAATGCTTAAATTATGCTCAGTTTAATGTTAAAAAAAATTAAGCTTTTTAAGTATTCTCAAGAAACATTAATTCTACAACTCTTTTGAAAGCAAATTAAACTACAATGTAGAAATAACTTAATCTAAACATTTAAAGATTAATTATAGAATAAAGACCTGTATTCATGGATTTTATGTAAAAATAATACTTAAATAATTATTATTATAATTATATTTATAATTATTTTCACATAAGATCCATGAATCTAAGCTTATAAGCAAGAAAATATTGTTTTAAAGTTAGTGATTAAATATTAACATTATTTGTTCATTGAGATATACTGTAAGTGCCAATAGGTTATTTTTAATTTCAATATATATATATATATATATATATATATATATATATATATATATATATATATATATATATGAAAACTGCAAGACATAAGATCATGTATAAATATAAACAACAACTTTCTTTTCTACCTTATAAATCATTACAACACTATATCTTAATTTACGATGTAAATTTTAAATTAGTGTAAAAATATTTTATGATGCATTGCAACATCTCAGTGACTGGTCCTCTATAAATGATGAAATAAGTTTATGTATTCTGCTGAAATTGAAAATGATCTCCCAATACCATAATGTACATCTCCAATAAATTCCATCCCATGTAAATATCAGTGGCAATGAGACCGCAGATCGATTGGCCAAAGAGGGCAGTGAGGAAGATACGCCCACTGGTTCATCGCTTACATATGAGGAACTTTACTCTAATGAAAAATCTAGACAACATTCAATCTGGCAAATTCCACCAACATACCAATGGTAATCTGTAACATCTCCTGGAAATAAAGTGTGCCCGAAAATCTCAAACACCGATGGCCACATTCTCAAGTGGACATCTAAAATATTTATTGTTTGAACGTAGTACAAAAAATTATCCCACTGGTAAAAAATGCTGTGACCATCCAGCCTCACCGAAACATATTCTGGATTGCATCGGACATTCCCAAGAAGATTTATCCTCAGATCCCCTACTAATTTGAGACTTTCTAACTGTCAACAATTTATTGGATCTGACAAATACTAGATCTTTAAAAAGGATAAGCCCACAACAACAATATTTTATGATACTGTACATTTTATATAGCAAGTTAAAAATGAAATTTCATACAGTAAGTTAAATAATTATTACATAAAATTATAATCTACATATAACAGACAAGATTAATTATTTTTATATATTTTAAAATACATCAATCTGAAATGTAAATAAAAAAATATAGAATATAATTAACTCTTTTCTCTCAAAACAAAAAATGTCAATAAAAGTCATATAGTAAAAATGATAGTTCAAAATACAATTGCTATTTAAGTAAAAAATTCATAAAGCTAATCTTTATACCTTTAAATGTTTAAATGGTGGTGTGATAAGAATAAAAGAATGAATATGTGACAAGTACAGCTGCTTAACATTCTTTGTAAATTCCATTTCTGTTTCTATTAAAAGATGATTTAAGATATGATCATAATTAGACCAATAAATATGTGTCATCTGAAAAATATGAAATGATCAAACAATGAATATATATATATATATATATATATATATATATATATATATATATATATATATATATATATATATATATATATATATATATATATAAGAAACAGGATTTCTATGCATTTAAAAGATATGTTATTTCAGTATTTAACAATAATAAAATAACATTTATATTGATTTTTACTAGTTTTATGATTAGATTGCAAATGCAACATAAGAAATATGGTGGTAACAAAATTTATTTAAAGAAAATAAGTATAATACTCAAGATTTTAAAGTGAAAAGTGATATTTTAGTAAAAAAAATTTTTTTATAGAAACTGGCAATTTCTTTGAGATGTTGGTATTTAAAATTGAATTTAATATAAAACATTTTATATTTTACAAGTAAGACATTAGTTATAACTTGTAACAAAATTTAGAAATTCGTTTATTTTGGATTTATTTATATTCAGTGCATAACTTATTTAGTAAACAACTATGTTAATCTTAATCTTCCAGTAATGTAAACATTCAGCTTGATCATTCCAATTTTTATATGATTTTAGAGCACATATAATTTAAGTATTTATATAATTAAATGAATCTTTGAAAACACAAATAAATTATTTCACTCTTTGCAAGATAAGAAAATAGTGAAAAAACAAATTTTAAAACTAATATTTAAGAAAATAGTTTATCATATTTAAATAATGGTTAAATTTGGAATGAAGAAAAATGTTTGAAAATTACATGTACATTGAATAATATTACAAAGCAATACAAAGCAATTTATTAGTGGTTTACACTCATTATTTATTAATGGACTACACTTTTACAGAAATATCCTCTTGTTTTTATACAAAAAACATTTAATTATAAAAACTACGTTTACAAATTTTTCTTTTTATCTAAATATATAGTGTGATAAATAGAAATAGTGATGGCTTGTATGAGTACTTGACATATCAGTACTTGACAAAGTGCATATCACTAAATTATGATAGAAATAGTGATGGCTTGTATGAGTACTTGACATATCAGTACTTGACAAAGTGCATATCACTAAATTATGATTTTTAACATTGCAAAAAAATAAATTAAAAGTTAAAACCTATAATTTAATATGAAATTATTTTAGCACAACCAATTGTAGTTCATTTGAAATAACTTACTTTCTGATATTTGATGCTAGGTAGTTTAAGAAGACAAGGATATAGTACAGAATTTATTTCCAGTTCTTTAGAATACATACATGTAGATAATAAGTGATACACCACATCCTCCTTTCCATCAATTTTCATCAAAGTAAGAGGCTTGATAATAAACATACAAAAATAAATTTTGGCGAATTTTTGATCTCAATAACAAATATTAGAGACTCATGAATTTTTCCTTATTTAATTGAATAGCAAAAACTTAACATACCACATTCTCCAGAATATGGTCGAAACATTTTATTCCAAGAATTTTATGAAGTGGTATATAATCAGATAAAAACATACATGGAGGAGGAAAAATATCTGGCAAGTAATCAGCCAAATAAGGATGCTGTAGAAAGATGAAAAATCACTAAATAAAACCAATAATGATGTTCATAAAAAATAGTTTAATTTTCAATTCTTTAATCATAAATAAAAAATATCAGTCAAAATTTGAAATACTCTCTTTTAAGAAATAATTTATCTGACACTTTTCTCACTAAAAACTACTTATTTGAAGAATTTTTCATCTTATTTATTAGTTCAAATATTTTCATTTTATTATCTTGCAAAATAGCAATTATTATTTTTTTTGACATATGGGTGTGGTAAAGCAGATGTCCTCATTAGTGCACCCTGGGTTAGACTAAATCTGCTACAGTTGTTATCTACTTCTTGCTCTCTATGATGTCTGCAATTCATCTTCATTTAAGATTGGAAATATTTCATTTTTATATTGGACTGCAAGATTTTGTAAGCTTGAAATAGCCAACTAAAAAGAATTTTTTCACAGCTTAAATCTAATTTTAAACAGCTGTCTATTTTTTTCAAATTGTTGCAGAAAGGTTATTTTAAAACATATTATGTTCTGAGCACATTTATTTATGATTTTTTTATCCTTCTTATTAGTACTCTACATATGATGTACAGTATTAATAATAATAAAAATGATATTATTAAAAATTTAAATACGTTATGTGAAATATAATCAAGTTTTCAAGCTTAAAAAATATTTTCTTTCCTTTTTTATTAAACATAAAGAATTTTTTAAAAACTGTAAATTTATGTTATGCCATTAATGTTCAAAACAAAATTAAATTTATTGTAGTTAGAAATTTAATTTCAGAAACAGTAATTTATTCTTCTATTGGTAATAATAAATAGAATTTAATGTATTAAATAAGTTTTTTATTAGAATATAAAAGGAGAGAAATTTCATAAAAAAATTATCCTGATTATGAGCAATGTGTATTATATTGAGAACAAAATATTACATGAGAAATTTTGCATGGCACAGTTTCAGAAATAAACATATTTTAAAATTTAATGCACACACACACAAAGACAAGAATGAAAATAATATAAATGATTAAATTGATTAATAAAAAAATGATCGATTAAAAGACTGCAAATAATGTGTCTAAAAGAGAAATATTTTGTAAAATTTAATTTAATAAAATAATATTAAATCAAAAACCTAATTCAAAGAGCTTTAAAAAAACACAAAAAAAAAATCCTCAAGTATATTACAACTTTTATTAATAACATACATATGTTGTAAAGAAAATTATGTTCAAAATGCTCATATTTTTTGGAAAGATTTATTTTAAATTCGTATTTGCAGGACTTACTTTTACTTCATGTAAAAGCCAAGAAAATATGTGGCAGGTACTAGGATTTTTTTTCCATGTATCTTTCATTATGGATGGACGTAACCTTTTCAAAATTCTTTTAAAAATTGTTGGATGGCAGTTATCATCACAAAGTAAACTAGACAAGTCCTCGTAATTTGTAATTGATAGTAAAAATTGTAAGAAATCTGAAAAGATATTAATAAATGCAAATTTATGTAAACAAGAAAATCAATGTTTTTTACAACTTTAAAAAAATGAAAATTTTATCACAGCAACTATCATTATATCAAATATGCATAGTAATAAATTTCACATAATATTTAAGAGGGATGTTCATTTGATTCATTAATTTTTTCATTACCAATAGCAATGCGAATACAAGGAATAACAGAAACAAAACATCTAAAAAATCACAAAATTGACATGAGATGAAGACAGGACAGGTGAATACAGTACATAAATGTAAATGAGATAACCTGAGTCATTGCTCGAAAAGTTTTCTGGCTTGCTAATAAAGCGATGATTCAGAGTTGCCATGCACTGCAGCACAGCAAAGGAAGTGTGTACAATTCATTGGCTCTACCAAATTGCAAATGGGACAGTCAGGTGAATTTAAATGCCAATGCAGTGCAAGTGTTCAGTCAAACAGTTGTGACCCGACAGGAGTCGAAACTGTGCCACAACTTCATGGTGTAGACCATCAGGGATATTCAGAAGGTTGTCTTTCCACTGCTTGGTTTTTATCCTTTCTTGTAGTTTAGAAGCTTGAATTAATTTAAAATTTTTTTTAGGTGTAGTTTTATAGTACGGTAGGAAATCTCTGCATGACTTGGCTGCAGAAGTCCTGTGCCCTTCTTTGCAAAGAAGTCCGCCTGCTCGTTTTCATAGATGCCACAGTGAGCAGGTATCCACTAAAACACATGTTTCTTTTATGATGACACAATTTCCATAACCTCCTGGATATGGAGAATTTCATAAGATGGGGGAGAAGTTGAGCTTATGGTCTGAATTTAAGCCTGTGAATCAGAGCCGCTCTGTCAAAAAATATCAGGAAGAGCTACTAGTTGTTTTAAGGCAATTTGGATTGCCTCAACGTCTCTGTCAAATGCTGTTCTGCAGACACCTGCATAAGCATAGAAATTGAACAGCTTTGAATGTACCTTTATATTATTATGCTGTGAACTACTTATAATAGCAAGCGATTAAATTGTAAAGAAGCTTGAAGTTCTACAAAACCAATGCCTGTGACTCATTACTGTTATCATTATAATGACACCTACCAATGCGTTATTGCTTCTGACCAACACTGCATCAATAAAAGGCACCATAAAAGAAAAGGCTTTAATCCTATATGATAAATTACTAAGAACTGGTGCCACCCAACCTGTCTAGTGGTCAGCGTGCCTAACTGCGGATAGGTAGGTCCTGGGTCCGAATCCCGGTTCAAGCATGGATGTACTTTCTCTATCTATCCTGTCTTGGTCCTTTCCTTGTATTGGGTTGTGGATGGTTGCCTACCCTATAAACGGGTACCTATGGCATGTGTGTACTAAGGAAGTCGGACTCCACACCTAAATTGGTTCAGTAGGAAAAGTGGAGCAGCGCACCCCATATTGCCAGCCTAGCTGGTACACAACAACAACTAAGAACTGGTAACAGCTCTTGGGTCATTAATTGTCCCAGTTCTAGAAATGTAAAGACTCAAAATGGTTTCATTCAGTGTGTTCAAAAGACCAGACAACTTTAAATCTCCTTGTTCTAATGTTCAGGAAATCATTAAACCAGTAAGCCCTCTAAGTATTCAAGATTTTGAAATAAACCTAAATCTCCAAGACAAGCTGTTCAAAGGTGATTCATTAAATTATAATTTTATAAATTGTTTGGAAATTTAAGCACAAAATTACATCAATATTTTCAAATTTTCCTTATCTATAATTTTGCATAATATGTCATTAAGGAGCATATAAAAGTTTTTTTGATTATTAGATTTAGTTTTTACAACTACAAGGGAAAATGATAATCTTTAGTCCTTATTATGAATATGCAATACTCATTGATTAAACTAACTTGAAATACATAATCCCTGGGGATAAATCTTTGAAAGAACTAAAAATTTCCTTAAAATGATTGCATATACATAAAAGAGCCAAATTCATAGCATTTTTAAGTAGCAAACTTCATTGTTGATAGCAAATATAGCTTTTGAGATTTACAAAACATTAAGCAAAAGTTCAAATGGCCTTTTAAATAAATAAAAAAAAGCTTATTCAAATTAAATTTTATAATATTAAGAAATAATTATGAAATTTTCTGAATAAAGTTAAAATTTAAAGTATTTTGCAAACAAATGCAAAACGACATTAGTACCACTTTATCAAACTACCGAGATGATACATGCACATTCAGTAACTATTAATTTGTGACAAATTATTTTAAAATCATCAACGATTACTTAATATTATTAATTAATAGTTTATGAAAGTTATTTTCTGCCCCATTTAACATTTTTAAACATCAAAAAATTATTAAAATTTGAGTTCCAAAATTTATTAATAAAACATATAATCTATGAGGGACTATTGTAGCCACATTTAATATCCTTGAACATGTTCTTAAAGTTTTGACATTGCATATTTCATGTTTATTACTGACTTAAAATCACACAGCAATGAAATAACCTAAATAATCCACTTATACTTTCGATTCCAAGCCCACAAGATTTTTGGAAAGGTGAAATATTAATAAAAACAAACTTACTGTTTTAAGAAATGATGTCTCTAATCTCTTAATCATGATTGTTCACCATTATTTGTGCTTGTAGCTAATACACAATCGTTGTGTTGGACATGTTAAATAAGAGAACATATTCACTGTTAACTCAAGCTGTGGCATAAAATGAAATATTACTTGTGTGGAAATCTGATTACCAGAATTTAGGTAATCAGAAAACCTGTTTGAAAATTACTACATTAAACATTACACTTACAAATTTCCCAAATTTTAATTCCACTTTTAAAAGTTTTGCATCAAAGTTGTAAAAAAAATCATCATAAAATAGAAAAAAATATAACATTAAAAATGATAAATTTCAAAATAGATTCAATTTTGAAACTATTCTCTAATTTCTGCATTTTACATTTAATTTTTGTAAAAATCAGTTATTTTGTCAAAAATATATTCACAAGAAAAGTGGCTAAAAAATTAAATAAAAATCAGTGTTATTTTACCAGAAGAAGAAGAAACTGAATTTTGATTACTCCAGGGATAAATTTTGTTATGTGTAGCACAAAGAAGCAAACTGTTTATGATAATTTGTTGTTTTTGACTAGGCTCAATCTCATCAAAACTGTGGAATAATATTTTAAGATATTTAAAGCTTTTCTGTCCATATTCAGCTGTATGTGGGAAATCTTCAGGAAAATATTCTGAAAATAAATATTACAATTATTTTAAAAAAAAACTTGATTATTTAGCACATAATTTAATAGTGAATAAATGTATATATAAATTACAGATAAATTTTTCTAAATCTTAATTTGATCTGATGAAAAAAAAAGTTTTAAATATTAAATTTAAAAAAAACATTATCAATATTTTTTAAAATGCAATAAAACATAAGAAAAAACAATACATAACAACTCATAAGTTTAAATTTCACAGTTATGAGACATTTTAGATGTTTTCTTACAGATAATTAGCTTCATACATTTCACTTTATTTGACAGGAAAATATAAGAATGTACCTTGATTAACATAAATAAGTTCATTGATAGTTAGTAACAAGTTCATATTATGGTATGAACATTATCTCTAGTTCATTGGGAAAACAAAGGGACAACAGAACCTCTTTAGATAATGTATTCTGCATATCAATAATTATTCAGATAAAATAAACATTGAAAAATGAACGGTATGTTTGATTTATCTAAAAATATTTTTGACTGGTGATATATATATATATATATATACACACACTGTCAGACATTGAAATGGAATACCAAGAAAAAACCGTACAGTTACACAAATGATGTGAAATGCGCAGCTCTCCAGTGCACATAGGGAGGAACTGGCAGAGTGGACAATATTCGCACCATTATTGCTGCTTGAAAAAAAATAGTTAAAAATTAGTTTTTGTCACAAAGGATGCCTGTAATTGCAGAAAATGCCAGGTCATCAAGGATGGAGTTAGTTCCAGAAGACAGACAAGGGACATGATGATCAGACTGAAAAGGGCAGGTTGGTACTTATGAGAAATCGCAGCTTTCAGACAACTGGGCACATCCATAGTGATGAAGATGGTTGGAACAAGGAACAGTGAAAATTTTGTGAGGTGCCAGTGCAACCAGAGTGACGTCAGCATGGATGGATCGATGTGTATAACGGGAGGTGGTCAGAAGCCCAGCATAGCATGTCTACCAGAATTCTGCAACATGTGCGAGCGAGATGCCCTAGATGCTTCTATATTGAGCAAAACCATTTGCCATTGATGGGTTGCTAGTGGGCAGTGCTCATGGCATTTGTTAAGAAGACTTCCATTGGGCCCACAACATAGACAGCAATGTTTGGAATGGTGCAGGACAAGAGTAATGTAGATGACAGAGTGGCATAATATCTCCTCAGATGAGTCCTACTCCTGTTTCTTTAGTGATAGTCGCCCATATGAGTATGAAGACAGGTTCAATCTGCAGCAATTGGGGAACAGCCCACTGCGCAACGAGGCATCATCATGGTATGGGGTGCCATGCATACAATTACAAGTTACCTCTAGATTATATTAATAATACTGTAACAGCCCAACATTAAGTGATGATATGCTGCAGCTGGTGATATTCCCCTTTATCAGCAGGATAATGCCCGAATTCATATATATTCAATGTACACATTAGTCAACATGTCTCGCAAGGTGTACAGCGGCTTCCCTGGCCACCATTTTTGCCATAGAGGTAGGAATCGAAACTCCTTAAAAGGGATGAACCTATTTTGGTTGGTACCCTAAAAGACGAGGAGGGTAATTTTGCTGCTTCCGGAAAAGGGGTTATGGAAATTATGACCAGGACTCACTTCCCGGGAGCTAGAGATATTTATAGCAACGAAGGGGAACATTGCATTGGCTCTTTGCAAAGAGTCAATAGCAATCAATGGACCATTGCTAAAAATATCATAAACTACAACATTGTTAAATGGGCAATTTTCGCCTTTAAACCTCTAAAATGCCCTGGGCCTGATGGAGTTATGCCCATCATGATCCAGAAGGCAGAAAAGGTTGTCATACCAATGCTAACTAGAATGTATAGAACTAGTTTGGCCCTGGGATATATACCAAAGACATGGCAAAAGACTAGGATAGTCTTCATTCCAAAACCTGGCAAGGACACTTATGACCAGGCCAAGTCATACAGACCAATCAGTCTTTCTTCATTCTTTCTTAAAATTATGGAGAAAATCATTGATCGGCATATTAGAGATTACTTGGGTAGAAATAGTCCCTTGCATGCTCTTCAATTTGCCTATCAACCTGGTAAATCTACAGAGACTGCTCTACATCAGCTAGTTTCCAAGATTGAAGCCACTCTGGATCAAAAGGATATTGCCTTGGCAACTTTCCTCGACATCCAGGGTGCTTTTGATAATACTTCCCATCCATCCATCCTCAATGCACTTAGAGGGGCAGGGATTAATCAAACCCTGTGTACTTGGATTGAGGCCTTAATTTCGGATAGATATATACAAATGAACATCTTCGGTGAATCATTTGAAAAAAAGACTACTAGAGGTTGTCCTCAAGGAGGTGTTCTGTCACCATTACTTTGGAACCTAGTTGTAAATAGCCTTATAAAACATCTAAATGATAAGGGTTATTATACGCAGGGATATGCTGATGACATTGTCATCCTTATCCTTGGTAAAGATTTTGACATAACTTGTCATCTCATGCAGGATGCTCTAAGTTATGTAGGTCAATGGTGCAAGGATAGGGACCTGATGGTTAATCCTCAGAAAACCTACCTCGTACCTTTTACACGCAAAAAGAAACGGAAAGGTTTTTTCATACCAAGACTTTTTGATGTTGAAATCAATGTGGCTTCAGAGGTGAAGTATCTGGGCATCTATTTAGACCAGAAACTCACCTGGAATAAGCACATTGATGATAGGATCAACCGAGCAAAGAAAAGCATTGTGATTTGCAGGCGAATGCTTGGTAAGAACTGGGGTTTACATCCAAAACTGATGTTATGGATGTACACAGCTTTTGTCAGGCCCATTTTCACATATGCCTGTGTGATCTGGTGGCATAAGGTGGAACAGAAGACTGTGATTGACAGATTGAGGAGTCTACAAAGACTAGCCTGTCTCTGCATCACAGGAGCAATCTCCACCACGCCAACCAGAGCATTGGAGGTTGTGTTGGATCTGACTCCCTTGGACATCTTCATATGCAGCGTTGCAAGATTGAATGCATATAGAATGAAGCTGCAAAACCACTGGTATGACCAGCCTGTTGCCAAAGGGCACAAGGGCATCACCAGGAAATTTCAAGACCCTATTTTTCTGATGCCATCTGACATCATGGAAAAAACATACATGTTTGACAAGACATTTGATGTAGTTTTTCCAACTAGAGAGGAATGGGATAACAACATGTTTGGAACTAAAACAGGAGATCTAATCTGGTACACAGATGGATCACTGAAGAACAGCCTCTCAGGTCTGGGAGTTTGTGGCGTGTCACCAAGAATCAGCTTGTCTGTAAGCCTTGGGCGATACGCTTCGGTCTTCCAGGCAGAAGTTTTGGCCATTATCCACTGTCTGCGACTGAATATGAAGAAGGGCTACTACGATAAGCGGATTCTCATTTTCAGTGACAGTCAAGCCGCTTTAAAAGCGCTTAATTCCTTCGAAATCAAATCTAAAATGATTCTGGAGTGTAGAAACCTTCTTACAGAACTGGCAACTAGAAACAGGGTGATCCTTGTATGGGTGCCAGGGCATAAAGGTATCGAAGGCAATGAAAAGGCTGATGAGCTTGCTAAACAAGGATCGTCTTTTGTTCCCATTGGTCCAGAACCTTTTTGTGGGATCAATTTGAAGACCGCAAAAACCAATGTTCGCAGATGGGAAAAACGGAAGATGTATGAAGCTTGGCTCAAATCTCCTGGTCAAACCCACGCTAAAGGTATGATCTGTAGGTCATCAGCGAGGATTTCCTATGAAATTCTTAGATGCTCTAGGCAGAAGATACGTTTAATCGTAGGCTTCATAACTGGGCACTACTATTTCAGAAAACATCTCCATAAAATGGGACTGTTTCAGCAAGATCCTATCTGCAGGAAATGTCATATGCAAGAGGAAACGGCCAAGCATATCATTTATGAATGCGAGGCTCTTGCCCTCCCTAGATTAACCTCTTTAGGCATCATCCATACTAGAGAGTTACACCTAGATTCCATTAAAGGGTTATCAGACTTTATTAATAAAGTGGGTGATCCGAGCAAATGGAACTAAGAAACATTGGGTTTGGAGTTAACAGTACAAAATGCTGATAAAAGCAGAGGTGCTCAATGACATACAAACCCAACTCGAAGAAGAAGAAGAAGAAGAAGAACCCCATAAATTGTTCAATTAATGGTCAAGCGGCTATCATTCATCCATCAGCTCTATCATTAGAGAATTAATTTTTGAAGTGAAGGCAAATAATTCACATGACATAAATTAATTGTACTTTTACATGTTTGGTTTGTTTGTCGCTCAACGGTCATTTTTTGCACACGAGGGCTAATTAGACCGGAACTTACGGTTTAAAGTGGATTCCGAACCACTACAAACATCCATGCCCAAGGTGGGATTCGAACCCACGAACTGTTGAACCGAAGGCAAGAGCGCTAACCATTCGGCTGCCAGCTCGGCGTGTACTTTTACATGGTCACATGTAATTTCAAACTTAGAATTCTTGCATTCTATATCTTGAGTAAATTATTAGATCCGAATTCATGAAAATAAATTATTTGAAATAGAATAAATGCTGCAACCATTGATTTTTTAATCTACATTATATCAACATATTTTTTACATTTAATTTATTAAAACAATTTTTTATAAGAATTTAAATGTGATTATATTTAAAATAACTTTTTGAAAATATTATTTACCTTGGTCTTCATTTTCTTCTGTAACATTTACTAAACCAAAACAAATGATAATTTCACATAACTTTGAAATAACCTCACTTTTAATAACTGAAGTCTCAGAGAACAGCAAAATAAAATCTTCCAAGTGGGACATGATATAATCTAATTCATCAATATGTAAGTCCTATTATAATAAATGATTAAGCAAAATGTCAAACAAATGATGAGATGTTTATGATAAAAAAAAGAATTCATAAAATACTAATCATAAATACAAAAAAATACAAATGTATTTATATATATAAATGATATTTAGATAAAATTGTTTATTAGTTTAAAAATGTTTCACTACTCAAATAACTTCTCACACAATTACTGTAATGTATAAAAATTTTGTATAAATTGATTTTCAATAGATAATAAATACAATTATAAGTTACCGACATAAAATGTTACTTCATGAATTATAAGAATGTAAAATTTTGCATCATGAAATTTTAATAAAATTTGAAATATTCATCAAATGACCAAACTGAAAAATCATTTATCTTGCTTAAATGTGTTGCTTTATAGCAAAAGTTTTTATTACAGTAACATTTAAAATTGCATTAATAGATTCATTTCTTGATTTTGTCATCTTTATATACCTCAAATTAGTTGTTGTTCATTTGTTAGTTACTTATGTGACTTACAAAATTTTTATTGACCTTTCAGTAATTTTAAATCAAGTTACTAAGTAAATTATAAAATGGACAATAATTAAAGAGGACTGAAATTTATGTCTCATGCCTCTTTAAGAATATATCTAAGAATCGAAATTATTTAAAAGACAAAGGCAAATTCCAAAATAAAAATAAAGATTTATAACCTGTATAATATTTTGTCTAGAAGGTAATTTGTCTCGCAAAAGCACTTCTTCATATTTGAGAAATATTTTGTCTCTGGAATGTTCCTCCATTATTAATGGTACTTTTTATAAGAAACTGAAAGCACAATAAATGTAAATATATAATTAATATAATGAAATAAGAAACTAGGATTACAAAAAACTACACAGTGCTTAAAAGACATATTATAGATTAGTTATTAAAATTAATATGTATAGAAAATAAAGTTTTCCAATATAAATAATCAAACAGCTTGATGAAACAATATGCTACTAAATATATAATTTGATAAAGTCATTTTATATTGTAAAGATAAAATCCTTTCAAATTTAAATCTAAAAAGCAGAAAGTATGTATAAGAATATTATAAAACTAATAACTTCTGCAAAAAAAGATATTGCTGCAAATTAAACAAATTTTTATTTTTAGATCAATTTTAGGGCTTTTTTACTTTCCCATCTCTAGAAATTACTTAATCATGAATGTTAGCAAGAAATAAAATATGGAATAATTGGACAGTGCTTAGCGTAATAATAGGAAATCACGATGATCAAAAGTGAGTTTGCTACAATTTTACCAAAATTAGAATGTTTTACGAGTGTCACAATGATTTTACCTATAAAATAGATACAAAAGTTTTCTGAAAAAAAAATACCTCTGTTTTAAACAAAAATGAGGACAAGGTATATTTAGCAAAATATATAAGAAATACAAATGAGACTTTTTATATTCTTGTATAAAGAATATAAAGTTATTGCCCAAACTAAGGGGTACCCGTATCTACACCGAACACCAAGGTGAAAACATTAGGCAATGATACACACGTAATTAAAGTTTTTTATCATCTTACTCAAAATCAAACAATCGGCGCTAAATTTGATAAAAACCAAGGGCCATCCTAAGGTATAAGAAACATATTAATTATAAAATATTATGCACGTAATAAAATAAATGCGCATAAATAAAACTATTTACCTTTGCGTTAGATGTGTAAAGTAAATGAAATCGAAATTTTAAAGTAACATCATATATTCATTGGTAAAATGATTTAACTAAAGTTACGTTGTATGCAATAGTTTGCAACAAAACTATAGGTAATAAGCAACAAACATGTTTTTAAATTAGAAATAAAAAAGTTAATAACTTTATGATTCAAAATGTAGTAATATGACAGAAGCAGTTTTGGAGGTTTATGCTCGTAGGCTTATAGCTCGCATTGAGTAAGATTGAGTTTTTACACAAAACTCGTCACAAATTTAAAACACCTTCTATGTTGCTTATGGTTGTTGTTATGATATGATGATTCAAAAGTACCACATTTGTAGCTTATTTGTTTACATTTCATCGGTTCAACTCCTGATTTTTGCTGATTGAAACTGTGTTAACCATAACCAACTTGTTCATAATATTGATTAACAGAGGCAGGTACAGAGCTGGCCTCTGTTTCTTTATACACTTACACCACACTATAGGAGAAACACACACACACATTAAATCTTTAAAACATTAAATATTAAATCCACTAAGGAACCTTTCATAAAACAACCAGATGCTTCGTAATTTTGAATCATGGTAGAGTGACAAAGTTAACACGTAATTAATTACACATGTCTACTTCATTATTTATGCACTTCTACTTTTTTCTTATTTGCTTCATAAAAGGTTTCACCTTTCGACATTGCATATGGTATTTATAACACCTACGAATTTTTGTTTTTAAGGTTTTAAACTTTGTGTCGGTCAAAGAAGAACATATGAAGTAAAAATATAATTGCCTAATTAATTTTGCTCATAGTAGTTGATATTTAATAATAATTTCAATATTAAGGTTGCAATAGAATTAAGCAACGACTTTCCGGAATTTGGAAGATAGAGATGAAAATAAAACTATATTCATTTTTCTTCACGTTATTTGAGGATTCATTATGTAATTTTTTCCAAAAGAACTTTTAATTTAGTTTTCCAAATTGAAATAAATAATCTATTTAAATGATTAAACCTTAAGCACAAAGCACGAATTTTAGAGATATTTTGATTTTTTTTTATTTTATTCATTTTTAAGAAGATGAGAAGTTGTATTTTATGAATTATAAATTTAAACTTTCGAATGAATCATTTTAGAATTTCATTTCATCATCTTAAGATTTCTAATAAATCAATCAATTGAAATGCAATTGTACATATATATAATTTTCTAATGTTTCATAGCCAGTACTTGAGATTTCAAGAGCTTCTATGGCGGAATTTGAGAGGATTGATTCCAGATGTGAACGGAAGTAGGTGCATTTTTTTTCTTCCTTCATTTGTAAGCTGTGCAGGCGTGAAATATACGTTTTATAGCGAACACAGATATCATTCGTTCTGCAATTTCATTTCTATTTAATTAAATGTGTTTATTTTCAAATTTTGAAGTCAATAAGTCTGTTTCATAACAATTTATATTAATCCTGACAGTGAAATTTCTCTGAATTTTCATATTTGATTTATAAGCATTCAAAGCAAAAAAATATTTTTATTTAAAAAGCTTTAATTTAACTTTGAAAATGTGTACGCTAATATATTTTTGTTTTTATTACATTCGTAGGAAAATGCTTTACTGTGGATTATTTTATAACAAGAAAAGAAATGTTTTGTACCTTTTGGGAACAAGAATTTACAGTTGAATTGAAGTTGCTGATGAAAGGGAAGTTAATGTTCAGCAAAATTTATGAATAATTGTATAAAAAATAAAGTGTTTCTGATAGTTAAAACATCTGAATCTCGATGTAGTAGGTGATAAATATTCTGTGTATCAATTACATTTCCTAGATCACCTATAATTATTAATTATAGGTCTTTTTTATTATTATTATTATTAATTATTGTCTTATTGGTAAGACATATAGTGATCTTTTCTCACGAGCTTAATTAGAAACGGATATAAGTATTTCCCCTTCTCATCCCACCTTAAAGAGGAGAAATAATTCCCCCGCTCTGAGGTACGGAGGCATCGTTCAGACAAGAAATTTGCTTCCGACCCCTTTTCCTCCTGCGGGAAGTAGGCGCGAGTTTGAGTAACATAGATATCAGTTGAGCAGTGTAGTTCGAACAATTCCAAAAACTTGAAGAGCAATCGGATCTATGATGTTCTATATAGATGTAATAAATATATTCTTTTAAAAATTGAAGTCTTAACTCCAAACATCAAGTATATACTAATTTGGATAAAGAATCGCAATGGTAGTGATTCCAGAGTTCCTGTACCTTATATCTACGCTTGTTTTTTTCTTGAACGAAACTTGAATAATTATGGAGTCAACAGATATTGTCATAACAACATTTATAAAAGCAGACCCTTCGTTGTAGTTCCATGTGATTAAAAGTACCTTCACACTAACGACTCCAAAGCATATAACAAAAGCTAAAACGAAATAGAATCACGTAACAGCTTATTTTCCTCCAGAAACAGCAACTATTATTAAATGTATGCTTATGCAAACATACCCGAAAAAGAAACTAAAGGAAAAACTAGTGGAACGGCGCTCAGGTTAAGGTTATTAACAGGAAAAAATCTGGAAAACCATAGTCGAGAAGAAAACCACAATATTGATGACTCTCTAATCCTAAAACTTTTTAATCAATCAATATTAGTTCCAGTACCGACGATACTAGAATTGATTTCTCCTTAGACTTCCGATCAAGCTCCTGCGCAAGCATCATTAGCAGTAGAAAAGAAATCGAATTTCGATTTTCTTTGCGAGGAAATAAAAGTACTACGGAACGAAGTCGCCGAACTTTGATTCGGACTAAGGAGCAGGAATCCGCTTCAGAAGAGTTTCCATCACCGACAGTGATCTTCTTCACAAAAACAAGTCTGTTTTTTTTATTTTTCATATTTTTTATCATGCCCTTTTCAAAGTTAAACTTCGCAAATGTGTAGTTTTATGTTCATTTTAGAGAACCAATACTCCAGCAGCGTAGTGTCTATTACTGACTTTTCCTCCGAAAATAATACTTCTCGTCGCCTATTCGTAAGAGACGAATTTTTTCGTTTATTCAATAAGTGATCTTCCATAATTGTAGATTCTAAAGAAGAACGCACATTTTCCCTTTTTTAAACATTTCGTGCTGCTAACGGCACCTCTGTCAATGCATATGTTTGTAAGTCAATGGCTGTTCATTTTGGTTTAACTAAGAGTTTTACTTGCTCATTTTATATTTGAAATTTATCTAGTGCAGTATTAGTTACAGATTTTTTTAAAATTTAAATTTATCACCAGACTTTAAGAATAAGCGTCTCGTAGATAATTCAACGAATTTGAAAGTGTATGGTAAAATACTTAGCTGTAAAATCTGCTTTTGGGAATAATATATATGGTAAAATATTGTTACAATATCCAGATATTACGAAATTACGAAATCTTCATATGCCTATAGAATATAATAATATTCATTATATAAATACTAAAAGTCCACCAGATGCAGCTAAGCCTAAATGTTTAGTACCTGTCCGTCTAAAAAATGCAAAAGCTAAATTTCAAATTGGCCACATAAGACCATCAAAAAACAAATACACCTCTACTTTGCATAAAATGCCTAGGAAAGTTACTGGTGAGTGGTGACTGGAGGATGATTTTCGTGTCCTTAATGCATAAAAATATAAAAGAGTCTTTTTGTTCTCTCGCATGTGTTCAATGCTCAGCTCAAAAGACATCATCTGACAATAATATAAAAGTGAGTTAAATGTCTCTGGAAATGTGTCCAGATCTTTTGATGTGTCAGCAGTTATACATAAATGTTTCCTCTTCCAGAAGCTCAGAAGCTCGGCTATATCATGATCCCAATGTAATGCAATGAAACAGTATTTTTGATGTTATAAAACCAAGTCTGAGTGTCTTTTGCTTTGTCATGTTTCGAAATTATGAGGACTCAAAAACTCTAAGAGCTATATGGAACAACCATTGGTCACTTCACTTTACATGATGCCATAATTTTTTATCCTTATGACAAATGACTTCCTAATCAATTGAAACATAATTCTTAATAAAATCGAAAAAATGAAGAAACATAAATTATATAAAACAGAAAGATTTTTAGGAAATTAGAGAAATGCTTTTGATGTAAAAAAATTAACCATTATTGAAACAAAAGAGAATAATTAAAGTAATTAAGGAATAAGTAAAAATGGAAATTGAAAACAGAAGTATTGGGAAAAAAGAAAACTTATCCCTTCTCATCAGAAGAATAACGGGAAAGGAGTTTCATAACATTTGCATAAAATTATACTCAAGTTATATAAAAAAAATTAAAGTCAATTCCTGCTAAGGTCAATGAAGAAAACTTATTTAGTTACATTTAAAATTAAATTTCGGATTATCCGTTTGTGAAGCAAGAGTCGATACTGTTAATCCAGTTTGTTTGATTATTTTATTGGTTCGATAGTTTTAATGCTTCAATGAGAGCCGATCCAAAAACATTGAGATTCTATTCGACTCTCTACCAACTTTGCCATTTCAAGACTAATTTGTTTTTTTTTCTCTTTATTGCAAAAAGGCTTTTATAAATAATTTTCATTAATTTTCTTATATAAGTTAGAAAACTTTCCCCTCCTCTCTCACATACATGTTTTACACTTCCATGTATTTCACTAATTTATCACTAATTTATTTCATCACTAATTTATTTCATAAATAAATAAGTATATCACTAATTTATTTCAATACAAAAAAGTGGAATTTTGAAAGAAATAATAAGCTTATTTACAAGACAATAAAAATAATTAAATTTAACAATGTACAAAATTTAAAGATAAAGATAGTAACTGTCAACTTCAACAGATGGCACCACTATGCAATAATGTATTTTTCTTCCTTATAAAACTAAAATTAATTAATTAAATTTAATTAAAAATAATATCTGAAAAAAAAACGGTATTAACATCAAGAGTCATCCTTCACAAGTTTGAAAAATGCATTTGAATATGAGTGTATGAATAAAAAGTATTTTAATAATATTTGAAAATTTGAAAAAGATATTTATAAACAGAGTGTGAATAATAGTATGAATTGAAAAATAAATAATACACGAATGAACTATTCCCGATGCCTCGAAAGAAAAAGTAAAAGAAATTAAGATTGAATACAGTTAAAATTTGAAATTTAAAGTTATACACACGAGAATACGAAAATGCAATAATACTTGCCTGAGCAAAATGTTTCAAAAAATTCTTTATTGAACAGCGAGTTTATTAGGACATGGAGTGAGAGTAAAAATTAGAATAATTACAAAGAGAAAAAAGTGGAAAATAAACGAAATTGAAAATTAACTTACCAGAAGTGCTAATAAGGTAAATCGTTCGTTGTAGTTAACAAAGGGAATAAAAATACAAGTAAAAAGGCTGTGTAGGTAAAAGATTGAAGAACAAAATATTTTATGGGTGAAGTTACTGTAAAAATGGAGAGGTTAATGTTTATTAAATTGTTAAGATTTTAAAGAATAAATTAAAAATTCTATTGTAACAGCTAAAATTTTCTAGAATTCGTTGATACCAACAAGGATTTATATATGGTATTTTCAGCCTTTCACCCCTTCTGTACTGAGTACCAACTGACTGAGTACCAACTGACTGAGTACCAAAAATGATTGGTAAGTAAACATTGGAGGTTTTGCACAAGAGTCATTATATTATGTTTATGAGGCACATATGCTTCTCACTTCAGAGTCCCTTGATAAAGAAAACAGATATGGGTACAGTATGCCTTGGCCCACATATGGGTCCTGGGCCACTTGTTTTTAGGTTTTATATATGGGATCTCATTTCATACTGCAAAAAACGTTTTGAATAAAATTAAGAAAAAATAGTAAAAATATCAGAAATCTCTCTCTCTAATATATATATATATATATATATATATATATATATATATATACTGCTGGACGATTGCTAAGGATGGATCACAAATTGCAATGTAGCATAACATTAAGCGAGACACATGAGGCCTAGTAGGATAAAATATAGTTGCCACACTGTTCAGACATTAGAATAAAGAATATTTATTGTTCTGGAAAGTACAAAAGCTGTGAAACATCTGAAAGAAAAAAATGTTCATTTGATGCTGCATACAGAAAAATGGAACAATGCATCTAAAAGTCTGCAGGCACCTTGAAGAAAGGAATCAGTATGGGATATGTCCACCGTGGAGTGTGATGCAATATTCCACACGTCATATCATAGTTTGCACAATATTATCCAGCAGCTGTTGAGGCAATTTATCCCATTCCTCTGGGAGTGCACGGAGGAGGGTGTTCTTGTTTGTCGGAGGATAGTTTCGACCAGCAACTTGTCTCCCCAAATCATCCCACACATTTTTAATGGGTTTTAGATCTGGAGAACGTGATGGCCATACGAGGCGTTGAATACCCTCACTGTCTAGACAATCCTGAACAGAGAGTGTTCGATGACATGTTGCGTTGTCGCCTATAAAATCAAATTTATCACCGACAGCACCACGAAAAAGACGAACATGAGAAAGTAGAACTTCATTAATGTATTGTTTGCCCGTCATAGTCCCATTCGCAACCACATGTAGGGGCGTGCGGCCATTGATCATGATGCCGGTCCACACCATGACACTGCATGTCGGATATCGGTCCCTTTCCTGGATATTTTCTGGATGATAAGCAGTACCACTCTCGCGCTAGATCAGTTGGCGTCTACAATCCGATGACAGACTGAACCTACTCTCATCTGAGAATAGTACGCATGCCCAGTCCTGTTCAGTCCAATTGCGATGCTCACGACACCATTGCAAACGAGCAGTACGGTGCTGTCTGGTCAATGGGACACACGCAACAGGTCTGCGGGCGTATAGTCTTCCTCCCCTCAAACGTCTGGCAACAGTTTTTCAGGAGATCTGCTTTCCTGAGGCAGCAAGAAAATAATTTGCCACCTGCTGAGCTGTGGTGCGCCTGTTCCTTTTTGCTGATAGGAAGATATATCTGTCTTTTGCATGTGTCTTACTTCTAACACGACCTCCCCCGTGCCGCCTACTACACATTCCAGTAGTTTTAAATGATTTCCACAGCCGTGCAACAACGTTGTGAGTGATGTCGAACTCCCTGGTAACAACTGTTATTTTTCGCCTTTCTTCGATCTTTCCAATAATTCGGCCACGCATAAAATCATCTAAGTGGTGTCGGGAAGACATGCCAAAAATTACAAGTACGTCTATTAAATCTTTCCTGTAAATCTTTGACTTGAAACAACAACTGTCCACACGCATCAAAGCCTTTAAAGCTCTTAAGAACGCTATCACATGATGAACAGACGCGGAAAAAAAATTTGCATGCGCATACTTCTTCTTACTATATCCCGCACTTATTCTAATTTTCCACATTTTGCTTCCTTTCATTTGGTGCTATGGATGATAGCGTTATCCGTCCTTTGCAAATGGCCAGCAGTGTATATATAGATACACTACTGGCCATTAAAATTGCTACACTAAGAAGGAATGCAAATAACAGAACGATATTTGTTGGACACATACATTATAGTGGAAAGAACAAGTGATTAGATTTACAGGAAATTAGGATGTATAGATCTTGAGAATTCAGTACCCAGAGCAGCCACCTCTGGCTGCAATAACAGCATTTATCCGCCTAGGGATGGAGTCTAACAGAGATTGTATGGCATGTACGGGGATCAGAGTCCATGCAGCTTCAACACTATGCCACAGTTAGACAGTAGTGAATGGTGAGTGATGGTGTGACAATCGCTCGCCAACCATTAACCACACATTCTCAATTGGTGACAGATCAGGAGAACGTGCTGGCCAGGGTAACAGTCAAATCTGTTCTGTATCAAGGAAGTTCAGAACAGTACAGGCAACATGCGGTCATGCATTATCCTGTTGAAACAAAGCATTAGGGAGGCCTCGAAGATAGGGCAGAGCCACGGGCCTTAACACATCGGAAATGTAACGGTTGCTGTTCAAAGTGCCGGTAATGCAAACAAGAGGTGATCGAGACGTGTATCCAATGGCACCCCATACCATCACTCCAGCAGATGGGCCAGTATGGCGATGTCCAATGCAAGCTAGCAATGTGCGTTCTCCACGATTCCTCCAAACACGGATGGTCCTGTATACAGAACCGAGTTTGACCTGTAAAGATGACGTGATGCCATTCCCGCGTCCAGGTTCGCCGCTGATCACACCATTGAAGCCGCTTCTGTCTGTGACGCAGCGTCTATGGTAGCCGAAGCCATGGTCGCCGTGCAGACAATCCATGCTGCTGCAAACGTCGTCGAACTGTTCGAGCAGAAACTTGTTGCCTTGCAAATGACTCCATTTCTTGACTCAGGGTTCGTGACGTGGTTGTACGATCCCTTGTAACCATGCGGATAAGATGTCTGTCTTCTCTGCTGTTAGTGATTGGGGGTTTCTGAGATCCTGCATGACGTTCCGTATGATTGTCCTGAACCCATCGATTCCATATTCTGCTAACAGTCATGGGGTCTCGACCGACGCGAGCAGCAATATTGCGGTATGATAAACCGCAATCCCGGTAGGCTATAATCCTTCCTCGATCAAAGTCAGACACGTGCTGATAGGCATTTCTTCTTCTTACACGAGGCATTACAACAACTTTCTTCGCCGAAAACAACGTTGAAACGGAAATTGAGTATGAGAAAACTGCTGTCAAATCTCTGATTTTATACACATTGTAGATATCGCTACTGTCGCCTGCTTTGTATGAATGCGCTGAAAATCTAATCATTTGCATATCACAGCAAGTTCTACCTGTCATGCAAATTTCACGTGTGTGCCGCTTACCTGGTGTAGCAATTTTTGGCAAGTAGTGTATATATATATATATATATATATATATATATATATATATATATATATATATATATATATTATTCTTAAAAATAGATGCGTGCGCATTTTAATTGCAAATCACGACATACGAAAGCTAATAAATAGTCTATGGCAACTAGTATTAATTTTTATTCAAGACACTTGTTCAGAAACATTTTTGTATATGTTCTCATATAAGAGACTTTTGTGCAGACTCCTATAGCGAAAATAAAACTTATGTATGCCATTTAATACTTTTATGTCATTTTAAATTAAACAAAAGAAGTTTTGACCATCTGTCGAGTGACATATTCTATACATCTATAATAATCCTTATAATTATTATATCATTTCTTCTTATGCGACTTTTGACTAAGAAATTTACCTTATAATAAAATGAAATCAAATGTTTCAAAAACACAATCTATAGTAAAATTCATCGGATTATTTACAATAAAAGGAAATCGTAAGACTGTTCCAGGTATTCATTTTATTAAAAAAATCTTTTGGGGAAAATGCTTAATGTATTGTTATGTAAGTTTGACTCTTCAACTCCTCTGTCAGTAAAACTGGTTGAAAGGAATGCATAAAACTTGGTATGTTGCCTTTGTAGACATAACAAAGAAATGTATTCCGAAAAGCTATACCCCGATGGCAGAAACTCTGAAAATTACAGATTTGTTATTCAATCAGCAACCATGCATGGTCTTGGAGATTTGCGAGTTTTTGAAATTCAAAAAATTGTCTCTAGCTTAACAAAATTCTTGCTAATTAAATTTTTCATTTAGTATAAGGAAATTAATTTGGTAGAATTAAATTTGGAGAATTGTGCAAAATACTACATTTATAGGAATTCATAATAAATAGAAATAATGTTAAATTTATTTTATATGATACATTTTACGCAAAAAAAGAAAGTAAACAGAATTTATAATTTTATTTTCGTCTTTACATTCAGAGAAAATGTTTGAATAATGGCTATGCAAATGCGATACCTTGGTATTGTGTTTAATTGCAAGCTAAATTGGAATGCACATAATAATATATGTAAATGTATCAATATATATTTCTACACACGCTTTCCCAGATGGCAGAAAATTGCTGGGAAAATCAAACCAACTACATTAAAACTATTTACAAAGGAGCTTTTCTGTCTATTTAATTTTTTACCACACCAGTGACACCACACCATTTTACACACTAAATGACACTTTAATGACAAAATAATTCACATAAAAAGGGAGGCAATAAAAATAGATTTGTTTCTTTAATATTATAATGATCTCAGGACCATTATACTTATATATAAGAAAACAATCCAATCTCTTTTGTCCTTATATCACGGAGTGAACAGAAACAAAAGTATACAATTAATGATATTAAGTTAAATCATCATTGTAAATTTTGAATAACTAACCGATTTTTAATAAAATTACTCCAATTTCCAACAGAAATAGTAGTATACTAGAATACATGAGTTAAATTTATTAAACATCATTTTTTTAAAATGAACATCATGAAATGTTTTAAACATCATATTATTTTAAATCCCAAGATACATATACTGTCCCCGATAGCTAAATCATTACATTCTGTCCTTCGATTCAATAGTTTCCTTGTCGACTCGTGATTCAGACGTTTGCTGTAGCAAGGAATTAATTCTAAACTTACCTTTTGGTACAATTAACCCTCTTATATAAATTGACCGTAGAGTAATTAACAATGTATCTTCAGATTTAGTTAAAGTTTTTAAACTGCAATTTTATCTGGTATTAATGAAAGTAGTGAGAAACTAAATTACCGAAACAGATCAGTTGCAATTGATAAATTAATTAGATTAGTAGACTTATATTTTCAGCGTAAAAACACTTCCAGCTTGATGACTAAGACTCCTAAATTCAATACTCACCAAATTTTGAAAATGTCCAAAACATGGCGTGTGATTGAGTACGTCCATTTTCAACCACATACCATATTTTCGTCTTATTCCATAGTAATTTTTCATTTATTTGAAAATTACTTTCAACTTAATTATGATTTTTTTTGAGATGTATGTTAGAGGAGATGATGAATTGAATTTCAGTTTGAGAAAATAAACATTGTTTTAATCATATTTAATTCACAATTAATTTTTAAAAATTGATTATAAAAAGGTTTTTCTTTTTCATTGTTTCCATTATTGTGATCTTATTTATGGTATGTGATAATTTTTGAAATAAATTATATTCGAATTTCCACCAAGCACTACAATTGTGCTATTTAAACAGTCATATTCTCTGAAATTTTACATTGATGATTTTAAAATTGGCAAATTAATTATGTTAATGTTTACAATATTGTGAAAAATATAAAATAATAATTCATACTTACACATTTTATTTGTATGTGATTGTAAAAAAATTATTTTCTGGTGTTGGTAGTGAACCCTATTTATTCTCAAACCATGAATAAGTTATTTTTTCAGAAACAAAAAAATATTTTTTAAGAAAATAAAAATAGTTAAATACAGGAAAAGCAGTCATAAAAATTAAGCACAAAGATATCACACAAGACATAAATACCTGATGATTTAAACATTATGTAAGAAAGTAGAATATTATTCATTTGGTTAAAAATAATTTCATATGAAAAATATACATCATAGTCCCTTCATTAGCTCTTTATATGGTTTTTATCATATTTCTTTAATTTATGATTATGTTTTTTATTAATTTAATAACAAAAGAAGTCAACAATTTTTTGTTCATTACTTTTTAGGTAAAAGCCAATTTACTTTAAATAGCAATTAGTTCATTTAGAAGTAAAGGCAACAAATAAAAAAGTGAAAAAAAGCTGTTCAGTTCCATACTGTTGAAAAATCATGATGTGTGCATTTCGTTTTTGCTTTCGGTATTTACATCTGTTAGAGTGGGTACTCGGGAGTTTTCCCAATTCTTCTTTTGTGCCACGTGAAAATAGCCCAATGCTTTTAAAAAAGTCTTTCCAAAAGGCGAAGTAGTAGCTATTGTTCAACTGCTTTACAAGAGCAAAACTCTTAAGCCATTAACTACTTGGTGTCCAGTTGTAACAATAAAAGTTTTTGTTTACAGTAAAAGAGTTATATTATTATCCATAAATTTATATACTATATATCACTAAGAGTTTGAAAATAGATTCCATGATTTCTATGTTTGTGATTTTACGTGACGCTATTCTCTGTCTAATATAATTTTCGATAAATTTTATTAATTCATTCTACTGTATTTTTAAATTTGTTCTTGTTTTACACTCACAGTAAGAATAAACATTCATCAAAACTATAGAATATCAAAGAAAAAAAACACATATCGACTGATTGTTCGCCGTTATTCGATTAAAATGAAGTTGAATTCTAATAAAATAAAGTTTAAAGACACTACAGAGATTTGTTTATACTATTGAAATTTATTAATTAAATTTCTGACTGTGTACTTTAAAGCTATTGAAATTTAATCATTTGTTTCAGAAAGTTCATTTTACTGCAGATTTAATTGTACTGGAGTCTTTCTTGAGCAATATATAATTGTTTAATAAAACAATAACTGGAATATAATAATTATTTAAAATGCAAATCAAATATATTTAAACTGCATTACAATTTTATTAGAATTTAATTATGGATTACAATAAAATTTTTAACTATTGATAAAATTATCGGCAAAACAATTATTTATAACATCCTAGACAATGACACTGATATCTTCAAAATATATTTTCTGTAATAAGCTTGATACCAGATACAATGTAGAAATCTGAAACAATTTTAAAAGAAAATCATTGTTTCGAATGAAATGGTGGATTTCCGAAGGTATTTGAAGATATAGATTTCATTATATTTATGAAAGAAGGATTATATTTTTTTGTATCCATTGTATAGTAAAAAAAATCATAATCGGTTTTTGTCAATATATTTCCATTTGAAGCTAAATGATTATTTTTTATAACAGCTTGAGGCAGAAATAGGAAATACGATAGAATAATATCTGTTTTCTTATTCCCTATTTTTTGGTTTTGAACAAAATTGAATGATACTTAAAAACTGTTCTTGGTTTCTTAAGATATTCTTTTAATGTGTTTGAAGATATCTCTTTTTCGAAAACTCTTATATAAAATGTTATAACAAGATAAAACCATTTTTGAAAGAACTGCACATTACATACAGAATCAGCTAATTACAAAATTACAAATTAGAATAGTAAAAATATTTAGGCGTATTATATATACATATATATATGTATATATATATATATATATATATATATATATATATATATATATATATATATATATATATATATATATATATATATATATATATATATATATATATATATATATATATATTTTATAGTCATGCAGCATAAATCCCCCTGAATGTTTGACAAAATTATTTACAATATTTTTCAATACAAGAGTTGCACAAATTTGGTTGTTTAATTTTTGAAGTTTGTAACAATAATTTTCACTTATTAAAATCTGCCATTTCACTTTACTTTATTTTTTGAATTTAAAAATTAAATATAACTTTTTGGAACTGTGTGTGTGTGCCCACATTAAGCTGAAAGATATAGTCTTTTTATGCATAAGAGACCTGAATTAACTATTATATACGAATAAGAAAGTGGATCCAGAATCACTGCAAACATCCAAGTCTGAGGTGAAAATCAAACAAACGAACTGTTGATGCATGACCAAAGTGCTAATCATTATCTGACAGCTTTGTCTATTTTCATTATATCCCGTTCGCACTTCCCTTTTTAAATCAATTTAAAGTTAAATCTGATTTAATTTAAACACCATGCTAAAAACAGTGTTTGCACTGCCGATACTGATTTAAGAAGTACTGGTTTTTGTTCAAAACCATATTTATCGTTTGTTATTACAAATAATATAATATTTTCGAATTTTTTTATAGCTGAGAAAGATTATTAAGTAATTACAGACCAAAATGACATTAATTAAGATTATGATATTTCAAATGAGGAATACGAAACCAAAGAATGTCGTTGACAAAGCTATTTCTTCTCAAACTTAATTTTTTTGTTGTTTATTTAATACTTATGTAAATATTTCTGAGTTATTATTTTTTTAAATTTTGCTTCTCTTGCATTTATTTTGATGAGTTTCATATATTTCAACAAGTACTGACAACAAGATAGCAGAAAACAGGATGGCGCTAAATCAGTTGAAACGTATTTAAGTCAGCTCCTCAAACTGATTTAAATCAGTTCGAACTCACTTAAATCACAAGTTGTCATCGTAAGAAAGCTTTGCAGAGACTTAAATGCGTTTAACAGAACGGAATATTAGACAATGTGATTTTGCTTTCATGTTTGTATCTACCTCAACTACAATTTTAAAGAATAAGTATTTGCTTACCTATAATACATATATTTCATTACATTTTGCATAATAGTAATTACAACAGTGTTAGTTTCACCGAAAACATTTTTGAGCAACAGAAGAGGCATACTTATTGTGACCAGTATTAACCTCATTCATCAGACGTTTTAATTTCTACTTTTTACTGGTTTGATTTGCTTGTAGATCTATGGTCACTTTTTTCAAAGAATGACTAATTCGGTCTCGAACTACAGTTTAAAATGGATTCTAAAGCATAGAAAACACCTGTTTCTGAGTTCGAACTTGAACTTATTAATTGTTCAATGGAAACCCCTAGAGCTCTAATCATTCAACTTTTGGCTAAGGTTAATGTTTTCATCAATGTTTAACTTTCACAAGTGGGAGACATGACAGTCTTGTCATACAAATAACAATATCACGTGGATTTACACATTAAATCCTGTTGATTTTTAAATATTATTACTCAAATCAGGCCTTTGCATAACTCGATATTTCAAATAGGCCAAATATTATAAATTTTATGGATTATAAGCTCAATAAAAAATTACAATAAATTTTTCGTCAATTTACGAACTTCCATTCCCTTATTCTATCTGCAAACTATTTAATACTAATGATGGAAACACTATTTCTTGTTTAATATTAAACTCTTACTAATTAATTCTGTATACAAGAATTTAAGTTAACTTCTATTCCAATTGAATTTTACATGCAGGATGGTTATATTATATTTTCTAGTACTGGTAACTAAATTTAGATAAAGGCAAATTGATGTTTTTATGAAAAGAAATGTCTCACTGTATAAAAATAATCACCAAAAAGTTCCTCAAAATTTGTACAGAAAAATGTACAATAATATTGATTAAAAAGATGTTTGAATGAGGAGGGAATTTTTGAAGGGAGGGGGTAATTAGTTTTCTTTACTCGAGAACAATAAATAAAGCAGCCTGGTCAGTGGGGGCCACATTAAGGCTAAAGATAGGGAGCCCCTCTAGTATTTAATAATTCAAAGCCACAAAGCTTCTCCTTCTTTTTTGGAGAGTTGGTTTCTAATATCATGAGAATGAGGGATTTTGCATTAGTCCATTATACCGTATGAGTCGCCCTCCGTTTAGTCATAATCTGATTTCAGAATTAAGATTATATGATTTTACTAAATGGGAAGAGTCATAGCGAATAGTTCAAAGTTAGATCATTTATTCAATTTCTCATCAATAAATCGAATGTTTGCATATTTCTCATTCAAAGAATTAACTAAATTTTAAAATATTCGTCACTAGTGATAAATTTTTATTAGATATATTTTTATAAAACAAATAATATCTTCTAACAAATTTGCATACAAACAAAACTTTGCATTGTTTGACGACATTTAAAATTAGCGTGTAGTAAGAATAGATCAATGATTTCTGGAGCCAGTGTAAATTAACGGTTTCTCATCAAGATTATCTCCATTATTTTGGAAAACATGGTAGAATATTGACAATGAACAATGATTATAATGAGAATATCGGTGTAAAAGGGAAGTAACAAAAGGATTCATAAAGGAAAATACAAAAAAATTTACGAAATTTTAGCTAAAGGCCAAAGTTTAAGTTCAATAGAATATTCGTGATATAAGAAAAATATACCATGCAATTAACTGATTGATAGCTTATTATTATTTTAGGACAATAAATGTTTTTACACGAGGGGCATAAGGTGGAAAGTAAGGATTGATTACACAGAAACTGTTTTTTATAAGTACATAAACCTAATTAGTGGAAATTGGGGAGAAAAACAGTGAAAATTATATCTATCACAGATAATTTGATGAGGAATTTGTTAAGCTGTAATTCTTGATTATTTTCTCATTTATTAAACAGTTAGTCACACATCTTTATTCAGCATTTTTTTTTACCTCTCCAATATCAAATCTGTGAAACTTTATTTTTCCCTCATTAAATATTTTTACTCTTCAAAATACAGATTTTATTAATATCAATATGTTATATTAGTGAAGAGAATGAATTTATGTTCGTGTAGTGAAACATTAAATAAATTCAAGTGAAAGTGTTTCGATAAATGATATCAATATTTTCTGTAGCTGGACATCTTACAAATATGACATTTAAAAATATTAATGATCATCAGTGCAGATATCATTTGAGGATGCTTGCAACACTTAATATTTTATCTGCTTTTGGTTGTATTCTAAAATCTAGTTTCTAATGAGTATGAATGTACAATCTAATTATTAATTTTGGAATCAGATGATGATCTAATTAATCATATGATTTAATTTTGGGTCAGATGATTAAAAATAAATTGTACAGTTCGTAATTTCTGTATTATTTGGATAAATTATATCGTAAAACCACTTAGCCAAATAATACAGAAATTATGAACTGTACAATTCATTTTTAAATTAACACTTTATATAAACATATTAAATATTTAAAAGTATATTATAACTAATAATAATTGTGGAAAAGAAGTAGGATTTCTATCGTTTTATTATATTATTATTTTTTCTTCATATTATTACTTTTATTTGCTTGGCCAGCAAATAAGGAGTCTCATTTTAAAAAAATATTATATGGTTATAGAAGTAGTTATCTTTTTTCATACAGTAAAATTCAAATTTATTGGATATATGTAAGTCGAGAAGTCACAGTCTGGCATATCTCTAGAAAAAAAGATGAAAAAAGTATAATCAAAGTTGTTGATATTTCGTATTATTTTGAATATTAGTTAAGAAGAATTGCCTCTATCTAAATTTTATTTTTACTATACTAAGTATCAGTGTATTAAAAAAATTTGTTCAAAATCGCATTCGTTTCCTAAAGGGATGGTTATTTCATGAAATACAAATTAATAAAGTAATCATTGATTTATTTTTAAATACAAATAAAAATGAAGAGATTATGATATCATTAAACTAAAAAATTTAATATGCTAATAAAAAATTTAATAAATAAAAAATTTAATAAAGTAATCATTGATATATTTTTAAATACAAATAAAAATGAAGAGATTCTGATATCATTAAAAAAAAATTTAATATGCGCTACAGTTCATCCATATACATACGAATGCATTTTACAAGCACCATTGTTTCAAAAACTTTTTATAGTTTCTTTAAGTTATGGTTGTATGTGGTCTTTAAGTTAAGTTTGGTGCTTATGAATTTAAGCTACAGGCATGTATTTCAGTTAGTATAAATTATGCAGTGTAAAACTATTTTAAAAAATAAATAATTAATTTAAATGTTAAATATAAATTTAATTTTATATATATATACATTTTGGGTTGTTCGGAAAGTAATTTCGTTTATTCCCGACCGAGGATTTAATTGTATTTTTTTGCACCCAATTTTACACTTAAGCCGGATAATTATTATACGCTTTGAGAGCTCATAAAGCAAGGCTTGTGTGTGAAAAATTCCAATTAATTCTAAGCAGTAGTTTTTAGTTGGTGCCCTTTCAAATATGGAAAGCGATAAGCAGCATTTTTGACATATCTTACTGTTTTAATACAGAAAGGGTAAAAATGTTGTTCAAGCCAGAAAGAAATTGACCGATGTGTATGGAGAAGGTTTGTTGACAATATGCCAGTGCCAGAACTGGTTCACTAAATTTCGATCCGGCAATTTTGATGTCGAAGATGCACCACGTTCGGGAAGGCCGGTTGAAGCTGATAAAGACGCGATAAATGCATTAGTTGATGCGAACCGGTGAATAACAACAGTTTATGACCACTTGAAAGGCCTGGGATTATCCTTGAAGCTCGATGTTCTTCCCCATGTTCTCACAGAGAGTAATCTGTGTCGCCGCATTGACGTCTGCGATTCGCTCTCAAACGTCACGAAAATGATCCGTTTTTGAAGCGCATCATCACTGGGGACGAAAAATGGGTTATATACAACAACGTCAAACGCAAGAGGTCATTTAGCAAAAAAGCAAAAAAGATGAACCGACTGAAACCATTTCCAAAGCCGATATTCACCAAAATAAGGTGATGCTGTTTGTTTGGTGGGAGTTTAAAGGAATCGTTTTTCTTTTTGAGCTTTTACCGGATAACACAACGATTAATTCGGAAGTCTACTGTCATCAGCTGGACAAACTGAATGATGCACTTCAACAGAAAAGGCCAGAACTAATCAAAACGAATAGTTTAGTGTTTCACCAAAACAACGCGAGAACTCACACAAGTTTGGTCACTCACCAAAAGCTTTTACAGCTTGAATGGGATACAATGCCACACTCACCATATTCTCCAGACCTTGCACCATTGGATTATTATTTGTTTCAGTCACTCCAAAATTTTTTAGACGGTAAAACCTTCACCTCAAACGAAAAAGTTAAAAAACCACCTCGATCAGTTTTTTGCCAGCAAAGACCAAATATTTTATGAGCGTGGAATTGTGCAACTACCAGATGGCATATATATATATATATATATATATATATATATATATATATATATATATATATATATATATATATATATATATATATATATATATATATATATATATATATATATATATATATATATGGGTGAATATATGCATTTTAATGTATATAGTTATTTTTCTGCAGTAATTGTAAGAAATATTATGTTTTATTTTCACTAAGTATTTTATAAACGAAGTATTTCTTAAGAAAAATATTTCTATGTTCTATGCAAGAAAAATTGTTTATTTGGCATCTAAATTTTATTTTCTGTATATTGTAATACTAGAAAAAATACTGATACAAAGATAATTTTTAACTATTAAGGAAACTATTATACAAAATGCATTTGTTTATATTAAAAATTAGCTGGGCTATTAGCACCGAAACTGTATTAAAATTATGGCATAACTTATTATAAGAGTATTTAAAGAATGTATTTTCGTAGAGAAAAATAAACATCAAAACCTAATTTAGTTCATTAAAATGCATTTGTAATTTTGATGATAACTCAAAAGTGCAATAATTTTTACTATTGAAAGTCTGATTTTTTCAGTTCTAAATACGTTTACATTTTTTAATTGCATATGTGGAACATAAAAAAAAATTCATAATTTCGAAATATTTAATAAAAGTTCCGCATTTCCGCTAAAATCTATTTTAAAAAGCCTTTTAAATAAATGAACAGTACGTTTTTCTCTTAATATTTTCTTACCTTTATCTTAGGAAAATCAAAAAATAAATAAAAAGATAAAACTCAAATTAATATTAAATAATGAAATCAAAGAGAACGAGAACAAATTTCAACAAGTTGCCATCTTAATTATTCTGAATCTTATCTTAGAGGCCGACGTGCGTGTTATTACTCGACATAATACACCCAAAAATGATATGGCGGGAGATAAAAAGTGTATTAAGGAAGATCTGATACGATGTAGGTAAGCAGAAATTAAATGTTAACTCTTCGATGCGAGAAATCTGTCGGATCGGTGGTACCCGAAAACCATCCAGAGGGCAGTTTAATTAAAAGCAATTTCATTTCACTTCGTTGGATTTCCGTTGGGTAGCAAGATTTGGTTGAACACTCCCAAGAAGAGAATGGAAAACCTTGATGGAACATCCTCTTCCGAGATTTGATTTTTGATTCCTGCAAAGCGACAACTCCTCGACTTCTTTATTTTTTTAAAGAAAAAATATGCCTCCTAATACATTAGAGAAATGCAATTATCTTAATGTAAATGAGGAGGGATCATCCACAAGTTCAATTACTTTTTATTTAGGTCGAGTTTCTAAATTTGGATCTAGTTTGCTCTATTGTGCCTAGATGGCACTAGTTTCTCACGAAAGCTGAGAGAAAATTCATTTGAAAAGATTTTCATCAAATTCCAAAAATATTTGCTGCCCCGATTATGAAAAAAATGATGCTGATACTTTAAAAGAAGTCTAGGTACAAGCTCTTGGAAAGCGAATTCGGAAAATCCTTAAACACAAAAATGAAGTTTATTTTTAAATTATCAAGAAAGATTTGGGAAACCAAGTCATGTATAAAAAAGAATATAAATAATAAAAAATCAATTTTCCAATATAATTATCGTAAAGTTTTGTGAGCACTGAAAGTTTTCGCTTGATGACAATAAATATTGTACATAAAAGACATTGAAAAAAATTAAAATTCTGAAAAATGAAGACGAAAGTTTTCAGAATTGAATACAAACAGGAATAACAAAATATTTCCTTAAAAAGTTTTTAAGCATCTGAAGTGAAATTTAAAAACCGAGAAACCTTAATTTAAAATTTTAATATGTAAAAAAAATTCAAAAATTTATTAAAGTTTTCTCATGTTTAGAAAATAATATATACGTTATGGTTAAAGTGATTAATCCGTTTATTGTATCTAATATAACCAGTGATTATTCAAAATTACCACTAAACTTGATAATCATGATAAAGTATCGAATATTTATCATAAGGTAAGTTTATAAAATCCTCAACTCGTTATGGGAAAGGTAATAAATTCCAATTATTTTGTAGAAAAGTGATATTTTAATTGATTTGCAAACGCAATCTAAATGATATTACTTGATCTGGAAACTTTTCAAGCAAAATAAATTTTTCTTCACAAATTGTGAAGTGATTTCTGGCATACTATTATGAAACTACTCTATGTTCCCGTGAATCACCTTTTGCTCTGTCTATATCTGGCATTCATAGTTTCATTGAGTGTCACCAATATTACAAGAAGAAGAGTTAAGATTTGAAACATTCAACGCCTTTTACGCCAGTAATTCTAAGCTTTCTTTAGTACTTTTTTCATATTTTCTTACTTGTTCTTGCTTTTAAAATATCTGTCGGATTGACATGGATCACTTCATCATTTTTATTCTGAATCTCAAAGTTAATTGCAGGTAAAAAGTAATTTAGCAATGGATCATTAATTTTCACTTTAAAATCGTCTTCAGTTTCAATATTGGTTTTATCAGAAGCGTTGTAAAATATTTCAATTAACGTTTGAATTTCTTCTTTGGTTCTAAGATATTTGATGAAGTCATTTATGAAAGAAAATGTTTTCAAGTCTTTATTTAAAGGTACCCCAAACACTGCTTCATACGAAGTACACTTGATACTTTCATGAAATGACATGCATTTCATAAGTTGTATAAAACTTCAACCTTCGGACCATTTACTAGTTTTATTGCATGTTTCCAAGAACATAGCATGTTTCCAACATCCTTGTTTGCACGCCGTACCAAACTTTGAATATGGGTGTACTTAGATTTTCCATGCACAATTTTAAATCTTGAAACTTTTCACAAGCCTCTTTCACTGTCTGATTAGTAAATCGTTATCATTGTGACTTTGAAGTATACTGGGTGTCCGACATATTAAAAATGTTATTTAAATGATACACAACGGCTACTGCTTATTTGTTGAGTTCAATTACGAATTTCATCAAATAGTCTTTACACACACGCGCGCGAAGAAATATTATTATCAGATTTCAATATTTAGGGTTATCGATCGTTTCAAAGAACCTTGCTGAAATTAGCAAAATCAGCACTTGGTTTCTTGTATATGTTTGTTGTATTATGTTTTATGTTCAACTTCTGATATATTTTATTAATGACACACACACACACAAAACGAAATGATAAATAATGTGACAGAATTTTGTAATTTCATTTATATAATGCATTATTTAAATACTTTAAAATTCTAACTACAAAAGGCATTTCATTTTCTTAATATTTTCTTTACTAGAAAGCTTAAAGTATTAAATGAGATTTTTAAATAATCCCTAGACAAGTATAAGCTACTTTCTGTTTATGATAAATTTTACAAGATAAATTAAAGTTACTTTATTTCTGAACTTCTTTCGCTGTGTCACAAAAGTCATGCAACCATTCATTTAATTTGATGTGATCTTTTTTTTTACGCCCATTACGTAATAGGAATGTCACAGTAGAACTCTATTTCCGGCTGCGATCCTTCTATTTGCTTAAAACAAGAAAGGAAAGACGACGTTTCCTTATTCATCTCCAGTCCAAACACAGTTTCGGTTTTCTAACAGACAAATTAAAACCCGAAAATTGCTTTTCTTAATCACAGGTGTTAGTTTTTTCTTTCATTTTTTTCCATTAATGATATCAAGAATTGGAAAATAGAATGCATTCGTATAAAATGATATCGCTTCATTGATATTTTCATTACCTTCAGTTGACATATTGCAAGAAAAAACTTTGGAACATGTATTAACTTTCAAATGTACGGTGGGATATAAAATTAAATCAACTATGATCTGATATTGAGCATTTGAGGGATGTAATCAATAGAAAGGAAAAAAAAGAAGGGTTTTTTTTAACTCTAGGCAAACAACCTATTATTTCTGTTTTTGATCTTTTCCCTTATCACGTTTCCCCTGGAATTAATTAGTTTCCCTTTTTAAATACCACATATGGGAAAGTTAAGCATAATAATTCTTTTTTGCATTTGATTTAATTATATTTTGCGAAAATTTACAATTTCATATAAGATTTGCGTTGTAATCTAATTATTTTTGTAGATTGATTCACACAAATGTATTTGTATTTCAAGAAAATTTGTGAAAAACAAACAAGGAATTAAATATTAAATATATTTAATTCCTTGTTTATTAATTTTAATATCAGATATTAGCTTCGAATAAATTTTAAGAAAATCAAATAACATAAGTGATATATATTCAGCGTATTTGAATATATTTAGTATTTTTGAGAGATTAATTTTATGTTTTTATATTTTGCAATGAAAAAAAAACTTGGCAAATAAAAACAATCTAATTTTGTTAATATAAAATATAATTAAAAAAAAATTTTAGTTGAATTTTTTTGACCAAGTGTAACATATTTTAAAAAGATGCTTAAATAGAACTAATTAAATACGTTTTAAATGCATATTAAATGTATATAATAAACTAAATGTATGCTTTTATCAAGTTTTACATTTCACAAATTAATTTTATGTTTCGCAATTACAATAATCTGGCAAATGTAAAAGTAATCAGTAATGCTTATACATAGAATGAATTCAAAAGAAAATTTAAAATTAATTAACTAAAAAGTCAATGAAAAAGTGCTTTTTATATCACTGATAGTTTCATTGTAATTTATCCGGAGGTAATAATGTATCACTTTTCACAAAATGGTGATTTATCAACAGTAAAGTTTTAACCATTTTCAAATGGCCCCTAAGATCTTCAAACCTTACAATTTGTGCATTTTTTCTTTAACAGTATATTAAAAACACGATTAACACCATAAATCACATCATTGCTGTCATGGTAAATATCGAATGTTACATATTTGGACTTCTATAGACAGAAGTTATAACCCTATTGATAAATGTTGAAAAAAAACGAGTAAAACATTCAAAGTTCTTGTAATGATGTGTAAGAAACTTGAAATCAAGCTTTCATCATTCACTAATTATTAATATATTATTCAGCTATTTATCATTCATGTTACTTTATGCAATACTTTGCTGAATTCATTCAACTAAAAGCCAATGAATGATTATCTTTAGTTTACATAAAAAATTAAAGATAGTCAATTAGACTATACTTTAATTATTTACTTAAATACTGTATTTCATAGGAAATAAAAACAATTCAAATAAAAGGTAAATAAATTTTTTTTAGTTGGTTCCTCTTATATGTTAATCATCATTTAGGGAAAAGAATGTATACTATATAAATATTTTCAAATCTATTCTTTGATTTCTCCTTTATAAAACCAATTCATTTTTATCTTTTCTTCTCATTTTATATTATAAATTGTTCATTTTAAATTTAAATTATGTGTTTTGCACAAATCTGAAGTAAAAAGTCGTTATATATTTTTAGGATTTTTTTTTATAAAACTGAGAACAATATTCCTTAAAAAAATTAGTTTTATCATTCAAACTTTGATACTTTCGATATCATCTTGTCATTACATATGACTGTGATTCTTATTGAATTTCAAGTATTCTATTGTAAACCGAAATTTTTTTATTTGATATAGAAAATAAATCTTTAGAAATATGTACCTTACGTCTTAAAATAGAATAAAGGAATTTGTTTCTCCTGTCTACCATACGAGTGTATATGTTTACCAAAATGACAAATGAATGTTCACTGAATCAGTTTAAAAGTCATGCTTTAAAAGGTAGTAATTTGCTTTTAAAATGCTTTTATTAAGTAGGTAAAAAGAAATATTTTTTAATTCATAATAAGTGGATTTGAAGATGTATGGATATAAATCGTTACAAATAATACAAGCCTAGAATAAAAGATTTTAAATGTCCTCATGCATACATTACACGAACAGATTTTTTTTAAATTCTGAGTGTTATAAAAATTCTTTTTAGGAATTCTTCAGAAAACTTTATTAGTAGATGTCTCTAGTGGGATGTAAATATACAATACCGAGAATAATAACAAAAGAAATATCCTTAATGAACGAAAAATCATATTTAATCATCTTAACTTTAAAAAGGATTACATTTTAGTAAATAAGAACCTTATTTATACAAATGTATCAAGAGGAATAATCAATTTAAGTTATAAGAAAAATTTACATTGTATTTCATGATGGATTTTGTGTATGTCCTTGGAATTTACTAACGAACAACTAATACTCCATTACATTCTAAAATGGCAAATAAAATCAAAGGAACATTTATGCATTTTTTTCATTAAAAATGTTATACATTGTTATAATAGTTGGATAAAAATTTAATTTTACTTAAAAAATCAAATATATAATTTTTTGAGGAAATCTATTTTCGGAGGAACAGGAGGGGTAAAAAATATTTATATATTTGTGAATATTATTTATATGAATCAAACATATTTATTTATGAAGTATTATGTAATTTGTCAACTTATTTCACAAAAAAATCGAATGCACTTAAGTTGAATGTGCGTAAGTTATGCTACTAAATAAAGTTTTAAGAATTGTTTTCTTTCTTAAGACTAATTATGTTTTCTACTCTGTTTACCTTATTTTCAAAATTTATTTAAACCATTTCTTCTTTCAGCACTACTAGGTGAAGAATTGATTGTTTCTCAGAAAATGAGGCACCAGTGAGTGTACCATTGTTTCCCAAAAGTGGAGGGAGGCACGGACCAAGCAGACCATCAGACTTGGTCTACAATCCTCAGAAATGTCACTCTTTTGGAAAAAATTGCAGTCACGAAACATTTTATGCACTCTGGTCGTCATTTGTGAAAATTGTTGTCTATGTCAAGAATATAAGCCCCTTCTCTCCAATTAAAAAATGACACCTTTTCTAACCGAGATATCCAGGCCTCTTAGTACTGTTTAAATATAAAAAATTTAGTACAAAAATGAAATTTTCAGCAATTAGAAATAACTAACAGCATACTATAATGGTAATCTATATATAATATTTGTAATACCTATAAAATGCTTTAACTAGTAATTTGAAACACCAGGCTTACAAAATGAAATTTTAAAAATTTACTTATTTTATCATTTGAAATTCAAATATATTTAATTATAATAATCGATATAATTTATGCATAACATTTATTTATGTTTTTAATTTTTTAAAAATTATCCACAAAAATTATGAATCTTTTTTTTAAATAAAAGAGATGATTTGAATAATCGTTATTTTAAAAGCTAATAAAAATGTATAAAGAAAAATTGCTTATGTTTTATTTTGAAGAAAGATAAATTTGCTGTACTTCAGTTTATAAGAATAAGTTTGATTGAAAGTTCCAAAATGTTAAAAAAATATCAATATTATGATTTACTATTAAGTCATAAAATAAAAAAAAATTGTTGTTTATGAAAGTTTTTATAGATTAACTATATTTGAAGATTGGTTACTTTTTACATAAAAAAAATCTTGATAAATATCGAGTAATTACTAATTTTCTCAATAACTATTAAATAGCTTTATTCTCATAGTTTTATATAATTGATGGAATTTTTGGAAACATTAACAAATGTTTCATATTATTCCTAGTTGTTAATTAATTTTTAATATTTAATTAATATTTCATAATTATCCATATTTTAAATGTCTAGCTTTTTTAATTTATTTGTTATTCCTATATCTTTTTCTAAAACATTCCTCAATAAAATACTTTATACAAAAATTCTAGATCAAAATATATTCAGAAGTAAATATATTTTCTTTACAAAATTTGATTTACATGCCATCGAATTTTGTATGTATTTTATTCAAACTAGAAAACTCATTATGACAAGAAATTAATTTTAAAAGTTATGTTCAAAGAGGTTTTTAAAATTTTTTTTTATTAATCATAAATTTCTAATATTTTGTAAAAAGTAAATTCATTCAGTCTAGTTAAGAGAAGAATTTTATGGTAAATAATTTTAATGTGCCATAACTTATCTTTAAAGTATATTATGTAAAAAATTTATATTGGCTAATTTATTTATCCAAGTTCCTCAAAACTAAGGGAATAGTCATGTACACTTACTGCAATAAATTTATGATATATTTATATTACATTAATTTTTAATATTTTTATAGGATTAAGCACGTAGGCTATTTTTCTAATAGGAAAATCTATTTTATATAAACTCTTACATATTTCAAGGATATTTCAAAATCTACTGAAAAAGACATGTTTTAATTTAAAATAAATTAAAAAATTAATAATGAATAATTAAATATTTTTTCATTTTGAAATCAAATTTTTTTTATCATTTAGATTTATCCTATAAATTTGAAACTTCATTATTCTTTATAAACTTTATAACATGATTGAATAAAAATTTTTTAGAATAAATTAAAAATAAATTTTTTATAAAATTTTATTTAGTTTCAAAAATAAACTTTTTATAAAATTTGATTTTATTTTAAATATAATTTTAAAAGCAAATTTTTTTGTAAAATTTTGTTTATTAAATATTTAAATTTATAAAGTTTAATAAATTTAAATTCTATGGAACAATTTTATAGTTTTAATATTTCCTAGTAACGGAAATAACAGAATAGTCGCAAGCATTTGTTTTTACATCTAGATTTATAATCCAGTTTCCAAAAGAGCGTGATATCATTATCAAATACACACTTAATCGAACTGTTTCTTTATTCAAAGTGTAAATTGTAAAAAAGTGTAAAAATGCTATTTAAATAATGTGTCTCCTGTTAGCTGTTTAAGCATCATCAGGTGCAAAGTGCAGGCTGTTTTCCAACAGCGATGAGCAACTACTAATGAACACCCACCTCCGGAAAGAGAATCAAAAATCCCCATCAGGAAATTAAAATTGATTACGGGAAGCCAACAGCGTTATGATATCGATTAAGCGGTCTTAGAAAAGCAGATATTAGGGAGAGGTGCGTCATGGAGGGAAAAAGAAAAAGAGGAAAAAGTATAACACACGAAAAGTTGCTGGTTGGAAAAGTGGTATGGGTTCTTAGTACAGAGCCATCGGGCCTTTTCATGAAATGAAAATGTGAAGTTGGCGTTTAAATTAGATTTCGGGTTTTGAAAAGTGTAGCTGCGTCAAATTAATGAGAGATACATTAATTTTGACAGTAAATGGAGGAAAATTGTATGTTTTACTCAGTGAAATTATAGTGAGAGTATATAATATGTTATGATTAAAAGGAGATATGAAAGCAGAGTTATAACTTAGTTCTGCCACACGGTTATTTATTCAGTTTTCTCTCTGAGAGCTATGATTATATATTAATTATAGTTGCATGATTATATTTTTTGTATTTGTTACTCCTGAATACTAACATTGAAATATGATTCAAATAAATTACTTAATAAATAGTTTAAAAAATATGAAAATGTAAATATTTTTCATTATTATATTAGTTGTAACAATTTAGTATATATTACAAACCTTTATATTTTTGTAAGTAATATATAATAAATAATTTGATTTAATTTTAAAACGCTAAGCATATTACATTAATGAAAATTATATTTTAAAAGCTAATTAAAATACGAGTGTTAAAAGTTATCAGATTATCTCAAATTATTATTATAAATAATTTATAATATAAATAACTAAATTGATAGAACTAAATAATGGCACAAATGAAATAGAAAAGTATATTCTGAGAACTACAACAAATTAAAAAATATATTTCGTTAAGTTATTTACAATTAAATATGATACAAAATTTTAATTATTCACAAATTGTGTAAATTGAAAACGACATTTGAGATCTAATTAATGTGCACTCTGCTTAAATATTAATTATAATTTTAATTGGAAATAATAATTTTTACTCGACTTTTTATTAGTACCAGTTTAATTACGGTATTTTCTCCGAAAAAATTTGAGATAAGGATATACTCATTAGCCAATGTGTTGATATATTTGATAATATTGATAATTTTACTATTAAATTTTCTTAAAATTTTTATCGAGTAGATTCCTATGTATCTTGGTTAATTTTGTGTCTTATATAAATTGTAAAAATATATTTCGTTTTTTGAAGTTCAGACAAATACAGCTTAAATTTTTAACTATATAAAAATCTGTCTCTAATTCGCATATGAAATAGTGGATAAAGTAGCAATTTTATTTTGAGGATTTAACTTACTCCTAGTTAAACGTGTCTATTTCATTTGAGAAATAAATATTGATTTTGATTTTTTTTTTAACCGAATCAATATTTTCTGCACATTAAAATTACCCAAAACATCTTATTTTAGTTACTCTTGATACGAGTGCATATATAATATTAATTATTCTAATTTGAATATTACTGACTATAGTATTATGTTAACAAATATTTCTAATTTCATAAAATTTCTTAGAGAAAACGAGTCACAAATTTTATATTTGTAATTTAAAAAATAATTTTAAGTGTCTTGGTGTGCAGTTTTATAAAAACTGATTTACTCTAATTTATATTTTTAATTGAAAATGCCTATAGTTTAATTTTAGTCTATCATTGTGATGTCTTAAAAAGGAGTGAGGTTAATTAAAAATCTTACATAACCATGATGGTGGGGATCAAGCAATTGCTTACATAGAGAGATGAAGAGCAAAAAGTGATTAAATATAGGCTAACGTAATACTTAAATATATACTTGTATATTCTTATAATATGTATTATTAATACACATGTATTACTATGTATTGAACAACAATATTTTAACCAAAAATTTTTTGACATTTGGTAAAGTTATTTATTTTTTTTATCAATATAGTGTTTTTAATTTTGGATTATTTATTATTAATTTTCCAACTTAGCGTTCTTATTAGTATTAATTTTAACTAAACAGAAGATGCCATCTTGATTTCTATCTTTAATATATATAATCTGGTTTAAAATATGGATGCTTTTCTGATTAGTTTTTAATTAAAAACGAAATTAGAGTCATTACAGTTATTTATATTCAAAGTAAGAACCCAACCCACAAACAGCGCAAGAAGAGACTATATTTTAATAACTTTAGTTTACTATTAACTGTTGGGTTCGGTGTAGAATCGTGTACAACTTGGTTTGGCGATACAGTTTGGTGATAAATTTTAATTTTTGGTAATTCTAGTATTAATTGAAGAAAATCTGAAGGGATTCGAAGGGATCTCCTGTTACGAATTATGGGTGAACAGTATAAATGCAATTGTTACACTTAAATTCGATTTTTATATCTCTTTTGAAAATAAAAGACATTTTAAGCGTTAAAACTATACTATATAATAAGCATTATTAAAGTCTATCGCTGGTACAATTACTTAGCGAGATGTTATTTAAAACTTAGAATATTTTTCGCATTTATACGATATAAATTTAAAGTAAACAACATATTAATAGAACATTATTCAACTAGAATTCTTTCCAATTCCTTAAATCTTATGTGATTAGACGTGTTTCATGCAAATTATGCAAATTTTGTTGATATCTTTACATTTTGAATAAAGAATTAATTTTGATAAGGAGGCAATTTTCCCTATAATAACTTGTGTCACTTAATAATAATATCCGCGAATTTTTACTTGTTTGTAAGTATGAGATCTGTAAGAGTAAAACAATGAATACTTATTTGTTGAATAGATAAGTATTTACTTAAATTTAAATAAAGTAACTTAAGAATTTGAGCGAGTAACGTTATTAAATGAAATAATGGAAATGTTTCTATATATTTATGATAGAATGAGCAAAACATTTGAAACATTAAACTTTATGAATTTCTATCATAAATTAGACAGAAATTAAATTAATTCCTTTTCTGTGTTTGTGACGTACATCGTGAATTTAACTGCCGATAATTTTTATATAAGAGAAGTTACACATTAATGTAAATCTAGCATTAATTCGCTAAAATTTTAATAAGTACTAGAAATACACGATTCTAAAATTTGTATTAAAGTTAGTTTCGGTGATACTGAAATATGAGTAAGCACATCTGTCTTTGTAGTTTACAGATAGTTGAATATACTGACTTATACTCAAAAAATTTTACTCGATACTAATTCTGTAAATCAGTCTCAATTTAAATTTCAATATTTTCATAGTTAATTTATTTCTGGAAGCTTAGACATACCTTAAAGTTTTGGTTGAATTGGATTATATAATAAAAAATAAGTAATTATATTTAAATTATTTATGCTGTATATTAAATAATTATTAATGTGCTAAAATATTATTGATATATTAATTACAAAATAATGTCATTTGTTACATATTTATGCTTAAACTTGCACGATTCATTTTATGAGTTTCATATCACATTAGAAAAATATTAGGCGCATTCACTTTATTATTTTTTATGAAATAAAGTTTTTGTAACTATGTTTATATATATATATATATATATATATATATATATATATATATATATATATATATATATATATATATATATATATATATATATATATTTGAATAGTTTTCATCAAAAAATAATTTTTTAGTAGTTTTTTAATATAATTGTTAGCTGTTTTATAGAAATTAATTTTTAAAAAATTTATTAGAAATAATTAATTGGAAAACGAGTAAAATGTTATATACGACACGAACAAATGTTATAACATTAAGAAAAAAGCATGAAAAAGCTGCTAACATGATATAATAAAATTAAAAATTAATTGAAATGATTGGAATTTGTAGATTTTTCAATATTATAGAAAAATAAATCTAATTCGATTTCCGTTTTATATACAATTTTTAAACGTAAAAAATGAGGGTTACTAATGTGAATTTTCATCTTCGAAAAATTTTATTTTGTTGTATTTTGAGATCTTTTAGGAATATTATTTAGTAAAATTTAATGGAATTTTTTTTTCTAGCTTGTCTGATTAAATGCAGAAATTCCTACAAAACTTCAACTCTTCAATTTTCTTGCAGACAGAGAGAAAGAATTCAATGTATACATTATTAATATGCAATATACATTTTAAAATAAAATTTTTATTTATATACCATGAAGTAATGGCTCTCAAACTACGAAGAATGCCTCCATGCGTATATTATGAAAAATGATATTTTAATGATTTCAATTTCTACGCAATAGATTATTAGAAATGATTGCTGAAATATTCCTAAACTAAACTATCAAGCAAGGAAAAAACATATTTCTTTTTGAAGATGTAGTTTCAGTACATTTTATAAAATGAAACAAAGATTACTGAAGCACAACACAAGAAAAATATTTTGCCAAAGGTGATTGTAAATTATCCTCTGGTGCAGTAAACCATTGTATCTAGTCAAATAATACGTGACTTCACATTTTCAGAATAGATGGATGTGTAAAGGAATGATTGATTGATGGAACATGCTGTAATTGGTTATTTTCATCGTTACACTTAAAGACAAATATGTAATCCGTTTGACATATATCGCAATGCACTTAAAGTTAAACACAACAATTGATCTCTACGGGGACCAATTAACATCAATAGCTTAAAGGAAAAAAAGCGTGAAGGTCATCTTTTACCTGAATAATCTTTAACTGTTCAGAGTTTGTGTTTGCAGTTGTACATTGAATGGCAGGTATGGATATTTGAGTGAGTTAACAGTGTAATGAAGGAAAACCATATTCTTGTCTGTAACACCAAGATTGTGGATATTGAAAAGAAAACACTGAATCATGTATTAACCTATGCATCCCTACATTGATCCTGCTGATGTTATTATGATTTGAAATGATATGCACTGGATTTCCAAATTGTTCAATTTGTCTTCTCGGTACTTCAAACTGCCAGAGAGCCCGAAATACATATAATAAGAATCTAATATTTGAACATATATTAAGGTACTTACTTATTTTTTGTATAATAACAACAATAGCCTATTTTTCAGGATTTTCAAGTCTTTTAAAAAATTAATATAAGAGTTCTCGGATACATTGTTTCATAATTGTTCTTATAGATGAATCAGTTAATGAGTCGTAAGACTATTGTGCTCCAAAATGTTTTTGTACAATTCAAGTTTTAATCCAATTGTCTAGTCTATCATATTTGAAATTTAATTGCCTCAAATAAAATGTCTTATAGATGTTTAAACTTGTTAGCCCTTTAATCAGTTTAGTTAACATGGTTATGCAAAAATATTCGTCATAATTTTTTCATAAACATGAAAAAGGTAAATTGACAGATAGGGGAAAATATATTCTTCATTAACTTTCAAATGATGAATTTCATTAGTGCGTTTTTTTATTATTGCATTTAATGCATTATTTTATCTATCCCAAAGTAAAATGGGACACATATTTAGAATTTTTTTCTGTAAAATGCACGTCATTAGAAAAATATTGATCATAAATATTTTATTACAATAAAATGTTCATACATCGTAGTCTAAACGATTTTGAAATTTGAATCAAAATAAGAATATTTATACATGCTTTATTTTTTTAAATGTTTAATATATTTTTCTAAATAATTCTATGGTTGTGGGTAAATTTCTGAATAAATCAACATTTGTTGAGGAAAAATGTGCATTACTACTTTATTTCTGTTGAATTCTAACAAGTTTGCCAAGTTTATGAAACTGAATTTCGAAGGAAAATAGACAATTAAACTAGCTATATTTAATCTTTTATTTAGAATAATTTTTTTCCTGATTCCAAAGTTTTTTTTAACAGAAAAAAAATTTACAGTGTTTTTATTTAAAATATTAGAAATGATTTTTTTTAAACATATTTTGTGAAATTTTTTAGTTTATTAACTGAATGCTGAAATTGTTGATTTTGTCTCACGGAATATTAAGGTTATAATAAATCTTCTATACATAAATATTTTATGGTATCTCTTGCATAGTTTTCGTGGAATCTATCAAATAAACATGTTCTCTATTCATTTGTATTTTAATATTTTTAGACAAAAAATGCTGCTTTTATACGAAAAGTTAAAATAATTAACCCACAAATTTTACTTAAGAAATTTGGAATTCAATCTTATGATTGTGATAGAGTTTTGTCTGTAAAGTGGGACTGTAAGATTAAAATTCTAAATGAATTAAATACTTATTATTTTTTTAAATATGGAGCACTTACTGTAATTAAGTGCTTATTAATTTTATGATATATATTTATAAACCCTTATAAAATAAATATGTTGATAAAATTTTATCCAGGCAAAAAAATCATATTGTTTAAGATAAACGTACATTCATGAATGGAAATATGTGCATTAAGAAATTCATATACTATAATATATATATATATATATATATATATATATATATATATATATATATATATATATATATATATATATATATATATATATATATATATATATATATATATATATATATATATATATATATATATATATATATATATATATATATATATATATATATATATATATATATATATATATATATATATATATATATATATATATATATATATATATATATATATATATATATATATATAAACACTACCGGCCATTAAAATTGCTACACCAGGAAAGCGGCACACCACACACGTGAAATTTGCATGACAGGTAGAACTTGCTGTGATATGCAAATGATTAGATTTTCAGCGCATTCATACAAAGCCGGCGACAGTAGTGACATCTACAATGTGTATAAAACCAGAGATTTGACAGCAGTTTTCTCATACTCAAATTCCGTTTCAACGTTGTTTTCGGCAAAGAAAGTTGTTGTAATGGCTCGTGTAAGAAGAAAAAAATGCCTATCAGCACGTGTCTGACTTTGATCGAGGAAGGATTATAGCCTACCGGTATTGCGGTTTATCGTACCGCAATATTGCTGCTCGCGTCGGTTGAGACCCCATGATTGTTAGCAGAATATGGAATCGATGAGTTCAGGACAATCATACGGAACGTCATGCAGGATCTCAGATACCCCCAATCACTTACAGCAGAGAAGACAGACATCTTATCCGCATGGTTACAAGGGATCGTACAACCACGTCACGAACCCTGAGTCAAGAAATGGAGTCATTTGCAAGGCAACAAGTTTCTGCTCGAACAGTTCGACGACGTTTGCAGCAGCATGGATTGTCTGCACGGCGACCATGGCTTCGGCTACCATAGACGCTGCGTCACAGACAGAAGCGCCTTCAATGGTGTGATCAGAGGCGAACCTGGACGCGGGAATGGCATCACGTCATCTTTACAGATGAATCTCGGTTCTGTATACAGGACCATCCGTGTTTGGAGGCATCGTGGAGAACGCGCATTGCCAGCTTGCATTGGACATCGCCATACTGGCCCATCTGCTGGAGTGATGGTATGGGGTGCCATTGGATACACGTCTCGATCACCTCTTGTTCGCATTACCGGCACTTTGAACAGCAACCGTTACATTTCCGATGTGTTAAGGCCCGTGGCTCTGCCCTATCTTCAAGGCCTCCCTAATGCGTTGTTTCAACAGGATAATGCACGACTGCATGTTGCGCGTTCTGTTCTGAACTTCCTTGATACAGAACAGGTTCGACTGTTACCCTGGCCAGCGCGTTCTCCTGATCTGTCACCAATTGAGAACGTGTGGTTAATGGTTGCCGAGCGATTGTCACGCCATCACTCATCATCCACTACTGTCGATGAACTGTGGCATAGTGTTGAAGCTGCATGGACTGAGATCCCCGTACATGCCATACAATCTCTGTTTGACTCCATGCCTAGGCGGATAAATGCTGTTATTGCAGCCAGAGGTGGCTGCTCTGGGTACTGATTTCTCAAGAGCTATACATCCTAATTTCCTGTAAATCTAATCACTTGTGTTCTTTCCACTATAATGTGTGTGTCCAATAAATATCGTTCTGTTATTTGCATTCCTTCTTGGTGTAGCAATTTTAATGGCCAGAAGTGTATATATATATTTATATTCATTTCATTAATTCTATTTTCCCTCAAAATACGTTTGATACTTACAATTATTAGTAATGCTGGGCTTGTTTTAATATTATGAGTTATATATGCCTCAATAATTACGGAAAAATGAAGAATACAAGTTTTAACAAATTAAAAAATATTTGTGTTGTTAATTTTAAGTAGCACAATGTAGTTAATGCGTGAGCTTTACTAATTAATTCCTTTACATACTCTAACAAATGACTTGTTTAAAGAAATTAGGGTTTTATATTATTCTTTATCATCTTTTGCGTGTAGATAACGAAATAAGATTGTGTTACAGCATGTTTCCATCGTGTATTAACAAAGTAAAATAATCTACCCAGCGTACACAAAATGGCTCTCTGATAATACATTTACATTCAAGCAAGTTTCCCCAGATAAATATTTAAATAATCACTAGATGTGGGAATAAATTTTCCTAACAACTGAAGTAGATATCATAAGCGATCTCTCTTCATTCCTTTTACGTGACCTCACACTTTTAGAATTAGATTAGAAGCATCAACGCGTCGGTGGAAAGTGGCTTCTTTCCAGAAAGTTCTCTTTGTCAACTCCATCGAGGAAGAGATTAGCCTCAACATGGGAGGTAAAGCGGAAGAGTTACCACGTAAAAAGGGATCGTCTACATTCAAAAGATCCTTATCTTGTTTGTTTAAAGGGATAGATGAAACTGATAAAGCCAATTGAGAATCCTGTTCGTGGCAGTGGTTTGGAAAATAGGATCCTTGTCTAATACTTTGTCTTCTTTGATGCAAATACTCTTTTCCTTAAATAAAGCTCATGAAACAAAATGATTTAAAAGGAAGAACCTTCTTTCATTTTTTAGTGTGGTTTCGAATCCACAGAAATGAACCCTTTGAAAATACCTTAGATTTTAAAAATGAAATTTCAGCTCTTTGAAAATATAAACTCTACAATATAATAGTAAAATGCTTTTAAACCTGGAATTCAATTTCCATAAATTCAGTTGGAATGTATTGGATTAAACTTTGAATAGAGGGATATTTTTTCCAATAGGTAATAGTTACATTGTATGCTTTGTGTATAATATATGGGATATAAACAAAAAGTGGGATGAATTTGAAATATTTTTAGATCAAAAACTTAAAATTAAAAATTTGGAATTTTTTTTTTACTTTTCAAATGTTTTAAGAATATAATACAGATTAAGGGAACTCATAAAACATTTCTTAATTAAAATGTTTTAAAATTTTTTCACTGAATAATAATACAGCTTTGAAAGAAATTTCACTCTTTAAAACACAACAAATTATATTGAATTATATAAGAATTTATATGACTACTTTTTAAATAAGTGAAATAAATTGATTTCTTATTAATTACATAAATGCATTATAATTAATAAAAATTATTAGCCTATTTCATCAATTCTATAACTATTTGTATATGAAGATTATTATTTTAAAAAGTGCTAAAGTTTCATGTTCTAACTATTTTTATTTGCTAAAATTTAAATCATTGATTTAGTTCAAGAAATTCAGTTTAAGAGCGTTCCATCAAGTATTTACGTTCTTAAGAAATTTCAGTAGATCAGTATCATACAATAGATTTTTATGAGATGCTACTGATATTTTTTACTAAATTATTTAAAGATATTAATACAATTCATTAAATTCTACTCATAATTAATGTTTCTAATGAATATTTTTTTTCAATAAAGCACAGATACATTTCTGCAAGTTTTGAATTAAAATAGTGAATTCTCTGAATGATGGTATTGATTGAAATTGATAATTGATTGGATAAGATTGAAATTATGAAAAATGGCTCTTAAAATTATGGACTGAATCTCTGATTTTTCTCGAGTACGTGAATTTCAATAACGTGTTCTCTATTGTAAACTGTGTGATTCAGAATAATTAAATTTCCTCCATTTTGTAATCATATATTTATTGATACTGATTGTTAATGTTACTAAAGTTATAAAATATTTTTCGTAGTTAAAATGATAGATTAAATTGTTTACTAAACAATTCATCTTTTGTTATAAAATGTGCTTCTAGACATCGCTTTTACCCTTGCAAACAGATAAACAATTAATGATTTCTAATGTATGATTACATATTTTAATATACAGTAACACTTAAATCTTATATTAATAATAATAGTAGTTTTATGCTAGTTAAAGAATATCATAATTAAATTTATGCGTGTTATATTAGCAAGTTTTATTGATGTAGTATTAAGTAGAAGATAAAAGTTTTATCACGCATAACTGTTAACTCCTTACAAATGTATTCATCACTTTCAGTTGATCAAAGTGAAGAATTAGAAGTTGTGCTAACGTAAATTCTTATTTAATGCCATTATATTCGGTTATTTTTGAAAAAAAATCTTATATTACGTAATATTATAATATTTGAAATTGATAATTAAAATAACTAAATATTGAGATTTTCAGTTGAAATTTTCTTATAAGATAAGGAAATTCATTAAGAAATTAATTAACTAAGAGAGTTAATACATGATACAAAAGAGTACTTGTTAATTTTCATTAAAGTTGGGTATATTTAAGAACAAACAGAACACAATTCTATTTGAAAATTAAATATTTTGCAAATTATTTTACATGTTTAATATAATAAAGCAAGAGATAGATGAATCATAAATTTAATTTAATATATTATTTAAATTTACTGTCTATCGTTTTTCGTAATTTGATTTTAATTATGAATACATAAATTATTAAAATTTTTAAGCAATTTAATTATTTGTGCACTAATTTTACTTCTAAATTATATTTTGATAATTTTGAAAAACAAAATTATTTGAGTATCAAGAATTTGTTATATTATTATTAATTCTCTCATACACATAATATAAAACCATTGCTTAATTAGTCAAGTAAATTTTCATGAAGTAATTGAATTTCATTTAGGAAAAAAAGTATTTTTCATGGATATTAGATAAAAAAAAGAATAAAAGATAAGTTCCGAAACTATTTGAGAGCAATTAACGAGGTGTTATTGTTCTGTTGAAAAAGGTATATCCAAGCAGCGCATGATCATTTTATACCCAATTTCATTGAATACATAATTCAGAAATAATGATTTTTTTATCGTCAAACAATATTCCATTAATCTACAAGTCCTTATGTCAAAAAGAAAGTTTTTCCAATTAATGATCCTCTTACTGAATCCCTTCTAAATTCGCAACTTTTAAATTAATTTCTCTGTATATATATTTAACTCATTTGTAGTAATAAACATTATTAGAACGTAATTATATATTGAAATGTTATGGATATTTTAATTGATTTCTAGGTTAGAAACTGTATAACTAAAATTGATTGAATCAAGTATAATGAATTATATTGATTATGACTGTAATAGCAACAAATATGTTTGAAAACAAGATTTAAAAATGCTCTTAATTTAGATTAATTACAACACATACAATTAAAAATATAAGTATTTGTAAAAAATATGGAAACTTGTATACTTCAAACTGATATATTTGAAGAGAAAACTGGTTTAAATGAAACTGATTGCCATGGATATAACCATTAGGAAGCTAAAAGATATTAAATACATTCAAACATGAATACTTTAAATTGACATTAGAGATTTATGAAAATGTATTTAATTAAATACTACAAATGAAACAATTAGAAAACTGGTTGATGTTAAAATTATTTAAAATTTAATATTTTAAACTGATACATTTTAAAATAAAATTTGAAAGATTTTTTATTTGAAACTGATTGCAACAAATATTTGAAAAATCGAATAAATATTTAAAGTATTCAAATTTGAATATTTTACAAATAAATTTGAGAGTTAAAAATTTCAAAATTAGTTTGATTAAAACTGATTGCAACAAATATAACACATAGCATGAAAGCATTCATACCACTCTCTTCGTTTACAATGTTGTCGCAAGCAACTTGTATCACTGTAGCTCTCGTTTCTTTCACTGCATAATTCTTTGTCCCATTACGGGACATCTGATTGATCGCTGCGGTCATATGTCCTTTTGTTCGCTTGTTGCCGATGTGACGGAGTCGTATGTCAGGAATTCATACACACACGCAACATGAAATAAAAGGAACTAAATGGGGAAGAGAAATCAGCGCAGTTCACGATGAAAACACGAAAAAAAAATAAAAACTCGGTTAACGTTTATTTTAATGATCCGGTTTTGGAGAAAAGAAATTCTGCGCATCAATTCAATCCCTGTTTGCATTACACACATGATGAATGCGAAGGGTGAAATAAATGAGATGCATTATTAGAAAGTAGCTGGCATACATCATCCAGATGCCTAGATCCGAAATTCCTTTGTGTGAGGTTTTATCCATTTGTTTTCTGCTCGGTTCTGTTATGGTAATTAAAAACGGCGTTTATATCTTACCTTGTTTTCTATATAATGCTACATACTATAAACTTTTGCATTATAAGTAAACAAACGCGATTTTCAGTAAAAATTATAAAACTTTTTTGATAGGTCTGATTTAATGTAAACAAATACAAATTTGTAGTTAAATGAAAAAATGGTAGAAAATATAACTTATGGAAAATATACGCAATGTGCTTCTATTAGAAGGATTTAAACTGGTTTTCATTATTAATAGTCCAGTTATGCTTCAGTTAAGTAGCGTGCTTGTCAAATTCAAATACAATAAACTTATTTAATTATGCACAAAATTGAGTTTAGATAACTTGATTATGATGTATAACTAAAATTAGGAAATAACTGTGTAATATTTAAAATCATATCGACATTAAATACGTTAATTTTATTATTAAAAGAAATTATCAATCATTTTTATAGTTTGCTTGAGAATAATTAGTTAGAATACATTTTATGTTTCTTGATTTAATAAATTTTCTCGAACAGTAATAGATCTTAAATTTGTAATTACATTTATTAAGGCAAAATGTAAGTACCTTTTTTCTAAATTTGAGATAAAATATTAAACAATTATATGCAGATAATATTTTTCATGCATACTTAAAAAAGCTTTATAAAATACTGTATTTTTTACCACTAGATACAGTATAAAGTAAGAAGTGCAATGATAAAATCATTTATTTGTGGTTAATCGAAAAGTAAATCACTGTTATTGAAATTTTCATAAATATGACTTTTACTGCTTTAATGGAAAATGTCATATTTTGTGTTTTAAGGGAAAATCAACTGATATTTTAGTTCCCACAAAAAAAGAAATTAATAATTGAATTTTCTAATGTAAAATAAGTATTAACCAAAAATTAACCAAAGATCAATAAATATTCCCGAAATTGTTATGATAATTTCATTTTAATTACCCTTATTCTTGATGTTAATTGGTTAAGCATAATTCAATCATCTGATGACATGAAAACATAATTAATAAATGAACTCAAAATCAAAGTGGTCACTTAGAAGTGGTTCAGTATATCGAAACCATTATGTCAAAGTTGTGGGTTATCATCAGGATGAGTACCAAAAATTTCTAAGAATAGAAATACATATTCATTGTCTCTCTTCTTTGATAGGAGCTTTATGTACTTTTCTATGGTTAATCCTCATCTGATGATTGAGTTCATTGCAAAAATATTTTACAAATCTTAAAATCTACTTCAATTCTTATGATTAGTGCAATATCAGATTTTTATTTCACATTTTCGAACGTAATATTCATGAAGCTGGAATAAATGAAAACAACCAATGAATTCTGCGAAGAATTTTAAGTTGATCTTGAAAAGGAAGAGGAGATTTAAAATTTGGATCAAATAAGAGAAGAAATATATTCTTTTGAAGGACAAACGGAAATAAATATTATTTGATACAATAGGTATAGTTTTGCAAACACTGTTTTTCAATATAGAGCTGGAAATTTTAACAGACCAAGCGAAATATGAAAATGAATAGTTTGAGAATGAAATTCTCATCTTGGAATAGGTTTTTTTACTGTATTCAGAGAATTGAGGATCATTTAGGCTCTCCTAATGTATTTCAGAACAATTTAGAAGATATTCAAATGCTATTTCATTGCTAATTAACAACATCATGGCCCAAGTTTGAATAAAACCTTGTAAGAAAAAGTGAATGGAAAATTGATTGAAAAATTTTTCCATTTTGTTAATCAAATGAAGGAGAGCCATTTTTATCTTGTAGGTAATATTATATCCCTGCCATATAGTATAAAGCTATCATGAAAGCCAATGATTTGAACCCATGTCATTTTTCATATTTTTAACTGTCTTAAATATTTTGAACTATGACAATGTTTGTTTTCATTAAATGATAAACATGCGAATTTCAGCTAAATTTGTGTTGTTTGTATCATGAATGTAATTTGTGTAACAGATAAATATAAATTGTTTAAAAATTTCAAGTTCAATTTCATGCAAATTAGAAACAGAAGGAACAAGCTTAGTACGTTACTGAAAGTCATAATATATTAATACATTTATATTTCAAAATCCCTTAAGTTCAGTTTATTAGTTTAATTTAAAGGGGTTTGATAATTTAAGGGATATTACTTAAATATTTTCCTATTACTAATTAAAATTAAAAAAAGTCATATTGAATTCTAAGCAACATAGCAATTAAAGATTATAGTTTGCAATATTTTAAAGTGTAAAAGTTAAAATTTTTAATTGCATTTTTAGTTTTTTGATTTGTTTTTAAAATTTTTACATTTAAATATAAATGAAATCAGTATTTCAAAATTTTAATAAAAATTTATATCACTGCATAATTTATGTTTTCGTATAGTTAATTTAGTGCTAAAATAGTTTGAAATTAAAGGATTTTGTACGATGGAATATTTAGAAGCTTTAATTCTTTTTTCTTGCAAAGAAAGTTTTCTAAATAAAATATTATATAAATTATTCCCTCAATGAAAATAAATATTCCTAAAAATTTCAAATATTATCTTGATACAGATTCATTTCGACTTACAACGTAATTTCTGCTATGGACTAAAACTTATATGTCTTTGATTTTCTTAGAAAATTTATTAAAGAAGTGACTAATATGCGCACTGTTTGAAACAAATCAAAACAGCTAATTTATCTTTGTTCTTTGCTGTTATAGGCTACCAAAAGAAATTGTAAATTGGTATCTTTTTAATTAAAAGTAATTATGCGGATTTTCACTCCGAAACTAATGATAGCAACAATATAATTTCAATTGTCTTATACAAGAATTACTTACTATTTTATTCCTGAATAATGGCCTACATTTGTTTAAAACAATGGTTGTAAACTGTTTCCTCCGTTAGTGGGAAGTTCAATATAATAAAATGTACGCTTACAAATCAAATACAACTAAATACATCATAAGAATTCCAATAAGTTTATGATACTAATGATATATTGATAAAGAAATACCTGCTGGTCTTTAACAGTAAAATGATTTTACAATTTGAGGTACAAAATAACTCAACAAAATAAAACTTGATTTAAAATTATTTTTTAAATTAAAAAAATATTTTGAAGTATTTTTTATGTATTTGATTATGTAAAATACGCAATATATCATAAAATTTGATTTAAATCAATAAATGTAAAGTTATTTTATGTAGTTTGTAGACATGTTATGACTGCTGTGCTGTAGAAAAAGATATAAATTTTTTCGAAAATTTTCATTGATCTTTTATTAAAAACTTGACTATTTCTTTATGTAAAGAAGATTTTATACAAATTATAGATACTAACTTTTTATAAAATAGTTTAATGAATTGAATTAAAAGTATATAAAAAGCTTTTCATAAGAAACACGATATGGAATGATATTCACTATTAGTTGCAGTAAAATTCAGCAAGAAACTGTTTAATAAATGTTTTGCTTGAATAAATTAAGAGAATATTAAAATTTTGTGCATGAATAAATAAGCAATAAGTTTCTATTGCTCAATGTATAAAGTGGATGCCTAGAAAACTAATTATCTAAAGGGTGAGAAGTTATAAACTTTACTCCTTAAAATTATTTTATATGAATTGAAGAAAATATAATTTTTGATTTAAATGACATATTTATTTTAATAAATTGATTTAAATATATACGCATAGTTATTGTTAATAAAAATTAAATGTAAATTGAATTATAAATATAAAATCTAAAATGATATATGAAATAAAAGTAATGCTGAATAGAATAAATATGCCAAATACTATCAATATAATATCAGAAATTAATATATATGTTAATATTACGAAATAATATTATTAAATTGGATTATTATATTTATAATATATAATTGTGACATACACAACATTAAATATTATTCTGAAATTACTTTGAGGTGCTTAAAATGCATTTGTAATTAAGGAAAATGGTTGCTATAAACAATTAGCCTAAAATTGTATGTATAAGGAATTACATTTCTATCAATGCAATGTTTATTATAGAATTTATTCAGCTACTTAACGTTACACATTTTGAGTACTTTTTATGCAGCTCTTTATAAGATATATGGCAAACGTTTAAAATGTTTGCGCCATCGGCAAAATTTTTTGTATTATATTGAATAGAATTTTTGTGAAATAAATATTTTGTGTGACACTAATGTAGATAACAAATATTTTATTTTCTACTTTTCAAATATGTGAAACATTATTTGTATAAAGCACATATTTACATATAAATACATTATGCATTAATTATTTCCTTCTTACTACTAGAACTGTTATCAATATTATAACAGTTATTAAGTAACAACAATCGTTTCATTTTTAGCCCAAAAATTTTGAAACTGGAATATAAATTGATGGTAGTCGAATGTTTTTATTTCCTTGATTCAGTTCTTAACTCAGGCATACCTATTTTGATCTAAAGTTAAAAATAGTTGGAATCCAATTTAACACTTTTATTCCTGTTAAATTGTACCTTATAAATTTTTATTTCCAAAGTGCCCATTTCATATTGTAATTACTTATTTTTTGTGAACCAAAAGCTGCATGGTATGATTTCTCATCGTTCATGTTGGTCTATACGTTTATTATTGTTTTATGGAAAGTGATCGATCATGTGATGACTATCTATGTGATATACGTAAAATGAGAAGGTTAGAGAAAAATAACTAATTTTAAATTTGCTGTGTAGGAGGTGAAAAAGAGATATAGAATTAAATAAATCGAATACTTAATACTTTCATTTTCATCTCCAAAAACCATGAATTTAGAAGCAAAAAATACAGTTCATCTATTAGTGATAAAAGGATAAATTTTTCCGTTAGGGAATTTTATCATTCATTTATTCAATAAAAATAAACTTTAAAAAATATTCCATTGTTATTCTTCTGCAAGATACTTGACAGCCAATAATTGGTTTCGCAGAATAAAAATGATAAAATTACTTCTCCTCATATGTTTCGAATATCCAATGGTAGTAAAGCATTGCGTATAAAAACAAATCTTGGTGAAAAAAGAATTAAGATTCATGACACATTTTTATTAGGAATCTATACTTTCTTTGACATATTTTTGCCAATGAAATTTCATCGCATTTATTAAAATCAGTATTATCATGAAATTTCTCTTCTCTAAAGTATGATTGAAAAATACAAATATACGCCTTTACTCATATAATATAGTTTATTAGGAAAAATGCTTAAAATATTAATTTGATTCAAATTTTATCAGCATTTTTGAGCACACGGCAGTACGTAAGCAATATTGTAATTGTAAAATAATTCAACAACCACACATTAAATAATTTCTGGTTCCTATAGATATTCAATTATTCAGTGTTGATTACGAATAATTCATTAAAAAGAAAAATTGTTTCTATTGTGAATTAGAGATTTTAAATCAGGAGTTAATATCCTTTTTACTTTGATTTTTTTTATCCTCTGTTAAAGCCCGTTGAAGTTGTTTGAAATAAAGAGGTATGATGTGAAAATAGTTGCTTTGTAGCATTTTACAAATATTATGATGACATTTAAAAAAACTTTTTCTAAATGCTAAAAAAAACTCTTCTTATTTTACTAAATAATTATAAAAATAATTTAAATATTAAATATAGTGATAAAATTGGAATAATAAATATAAATTATTTTTATTTTTAACGATAATAATGAATTAGTTTGATGATTGATTTATATAGAGAAATTAATAACTTAAAAAATTTCATTGTAGGCGTAAAAATCTGATTTTAAATATTTCAAAATTCGATTTTATTAGCCAAAAAATTAATTTAAATTTAAATGGTTGAAAATAAGAATTGGTTGTGCAAAATCAAATAAAAATTTTTTCTCTGATTATCATTTACATTTTTTAAAAATGTTTTAAAAATCTTTATTGAAATACAATTTATATTTTTATATAATTTTCGAATGAAAAAAGTAAAAAAAAAAAAATCCAGGAGTTATGATATAGTTTCTATGGGATTATATATGAACATACATGTGCTATTTTGTATAATATTATGTACTGTTTTATGTTTTTAATAAGGTGTTATTAGTTTGAGAAATCATGTTTCACTCTATATCCAGATTCTTGTTCAATTATTTCAAAATTAAGTTTTAAATTTTATGTCATAAGAGAAAATACAAACTTAGAAAAAAAATCATATTTTACATTATTATGAATAATAAATAATTCAATGAATCATATTAAATCATAGTTGTCAGCATCGTTGTATTGAATGAACATTTTGCTTATAACAGAGAAATCAAAAAATTAGTCTTCTAGTGAATATAATGAATATCACTCAATTTCCTGATTGTTTTATGAAATTCGTTACAGTTTTATTTCTTCTGTTTTTTGTATGAATATGATAAGCAAAATCTTTAATCAAAACATACTTAAGTGATGAAATCAAGGTATATAAAAGGACTAGTTATTTTCTGATCTTCTATTTTACATATTTATTTTCATTTAAAGATAAATTTTTAAGAAAAATTAATAAATGAACTACTTTTGAGTTAATATTTTTAAAATAAAATACTTTTTAAGAAATATATTTTTAGTAATTAATGTACTATTATAATAAATATTTTTATAGTGGATTTATGATGTATTAATTACATCAGTGTAAAAAATTTGCATTTAAAAATGCTCATATTGAAGAAATTGATTTTAAAGTAGTTTATATTTCATCGTATGATGAAAAAAATTTTCTGCAGCAAATTAATTTAATTTTAACAGATAAATATGTAATAATTTAGTGCTACATAAGTAGGAAGAATAAGGGAAATATTACGTTAAATAACATAAATCATTTTAAATTTTAATATATAAATCTAAATTTAAGACAACTTACAGTAAATACTTTAATGTAAGCATTTTATCGAAAAAATTAATATTTTTTATATTGTTTTTCTAAATTGAAATGAAATATTACTAAAATTAAAAGTATAAATTTTTAATTAGTTTGAAGCAATTTTGAACATTATATTTGGCAATTACAGGATTTAATTTCCAAAATGGTTAATTAATTTGTTGAAGTTTACTTTTTTGGTAAAAGTATTCCCCAAAATAATCGTTTTAATAATTTTTAAAGAAAGACATTTTTAATCTTTATTTTAAAGTTTTATTTTTTTAGTTAAATTGTAAGTTGAATTGAAAATATTTTTCATAAATTAAAATCGAATTCTCCCGTTTTTCACATTTTTAAAATAATTTTAATGATTATCACATTCAATGTCTCTTTTGCGTTTTCGTCTAAGGTAAACAAAATAAAAATAAACTACATATATAAGGAAAAAATATAAAAGTCAAAATATCTTTTACCGGGAAGAGAAGGACTTTACTTATATCTTTACAGTATCATCCATCATAATTCAAAAGTATCATCTAAAAGAATATTATGTAAATATCTCTAGTCCTTTTGTATACATGTCTATCTCATTGGTATTTGTGATATTCTTATGTCAGTTCTATGCTTAAAGATTTGGTTACTTTCACCAAAGATGGTTTACTCTATTTGAAAAATCACAGTATGTAGTTCTTTTGATCAGATTTCGTTATTTGACACTCCGAAGGATATCACTGTTGAATAATAAAAAGAAAGATTAAATACTTTTAAGAAATATTGTATAAATGGAAATGTTTTACCGGAAGAGAAACTTAGAATTTTTGCTTCAAATGGCTTGAATTATTAAAAAAGAAACTATTTCAAAATGAAAATTTGTTAGGAACTAGTAAATAAGATTACAAATTTTTATTCTTGTTTTTGATGTAAATGTGTTCTTAATTTATTTTACGAAATGAAAATGCGTTCTATCAAATATCATTAGTTTAATCAAATGTATGCATGTAAATTTAATTAAATGCTGAAACAATAAATGTTTGCACTTCATCAAAATTACTCAAAACTAATACTTGATTACTATTGTAATGTGCAGTGAAAATGGTTCAAGCATGAGTTAAATATCGCTCTCAATATTTTCTGCTCAAGTAAATAAAATTGCTTTCTATATTAAAAAAGAATTCCCGTATCCTCGGCAAAATGTATTGCCTAGTAAATAGAATAAAATTATTCAGAAAGTTCAATAGTAATAATATCTTTAACACTATTTGCTTAATCAATTAGGAAAGTTAATTTTGATACCTAAACAAATAATTTTTACATATATAACGATACTGTATACCTGAACAGTAGAAATTAATTTTTGTTTATCGAGTAAGCTAAAATCATAGATTTTGTAATATTTATTACATAACTGAGTTAAATGTTTTGACAGTTAATTAAACAATTGAAATATTCTTGTAATAGTTACCGTACATAAATTAGATAAATTTTTTTTAAGTAAATGAATTGTATTACACATTATTTTCAGTTCTAAACTTTATTTCAATGTTTTTGTAAATTATATTTAGGATTTATGAAAAAAAAATATTTTTTATTGTTATAATTTGTTTGAATTATTTATATTTTTCGTTTGACAGATGGTAAATTCTACTTTAATCAAGTGAATGGAGAGGATGCTTTATTATTTAAATCTTGTTAATTTTTATAAAATATTAAAAAGATTAATATAATATACACGTTTACAAAAGTGTTGCATATTTTTCTTAAAATTTTTTGTTTATGTAGAATTTTGTAGAAAAGTCATTGACGTTCGTTTGATGTAGATGAGCTTTGTTTTATTTTATTTATCATAAAAAAATTAAAGAATTATTTTTTAAGGAGCAAACTAATTGTACTTTAACAAAAGAACAAATTCTGCTTTTTAAATAATTAAATTTTGAGATTTTTCTTTGTAATTTTAATTATGTTAAGGGAGTGTTACAGTATTTAATTGATTCTTCACCGCATTAAAGATCAATGTGTTTCTTCTTTAAGGTAATTATGTTAACCCGATTATAATTTTAAACCCTACATTCTCTGTAGCAATAACTTTTTTTGCAGTTTTCTACGACAATATTTGCTTTGATTTTTCTGTTTAATTGATTAAAAAACACTCTTATGATATTAAATTTTAAAAATAATGTAATTTGTAAACTCAGTAGTTTAATTTATATTTTTCATTTATAATTACAATTATAAAAAATCAATGAAATAGTGTCGAAAAGTTATTTTTTATGTTCACTTGTTTCAAAAAATCTTAAGCAACTGTGTATATATAAATTAAAGAATTATTATAATGTAGAATTGTTCTTTTGTATATTAATTAAAACCAAAGTGAATAAAGGCTCTAAATCTTCTTTCTTTTCTCGATTAGCATTTAAGAGTTTCATTAACAATTAAATTAATTTAAATGAAGATTAAACTGATTAATTACATAAAGAATGAATAAAAATGTTAAAAGTAAATTTTAAAAATACAAGGACAAGAATCATGAACATAACTTTATCAAATACGTATGACATTTTTGATTATTAAAATACATTTATTAATGAAAAAGTACTATTGTCATTATTATGTTAATAATACATCAATTGCACATCGCAAAATACTGTTTTGAGCAATGATGTTTCCTATTATTATTGCTTTTACTTTTAATATTTATACACATTTACTAAAACAGTTTTTCTGACAACGCTATTTAATTTAATTAATATTATTAATTTTGTAGAATATTATATTATACATATACAGTAAATAATGTATTATAATGCAGTAAATAAATTAATTAGACTATCATTCGATTAAATTGTGTGAAATATATTTTTTTAGGAATTTTCTTTTGCTTTTCAGTTTAATCAGTAAAATCTATCAACGAAATTTCCCGAAGAAAGGCGGTGAGCGCTTATTTATTTAAAAGTTAAATTTTAAGCTATGCAATAACTCTCTAATAAAAGAATGTTTCAGAACAATAAGAAATAAAATAGTTTTATGTTATTTTCAAAATGAGTAGGCAATGAGAGGAAATCTAAGAAAAAATTATCTTTTAATATAAAGATTAAAAAGTGTTAAAATTACTATCTCGATAAATATATCCTTCACCAGGAAAATGAATATGACACATCAATAGATTTTAACTAGTTAAATCCTAATTTAGTTCAGGTTTTGATAAAACATTTTATTTTAAATGAAGAATTACAATTAGAGGATTTCAAAGGAAGTACAATTTACTGTAATTTATTTTGTTTTGGAAAAATTAAATTTATCTACGTAATTTTAAAGGAGGATTTTTCATTCAGTTGATTGCTTCGTACTTATAAGATTCCTTTATGTCATGGAATGAATATTTGACATGGTAACATTTTTAATGAATCAATGTAAGAATGTTTAGAAAAGAAAGCGTATTTTAAAAATTTTTTCACCTATATTTCAATGTTTTTACTTTGTAATTCGTTTAACTACTATAAAGTATATTTCAAATTTTTGCGAAAGTGATTTTTACGGTGACATTGTCATAATGTATCTTCATGCTGCGTTAACGCTTATACCCATTTTCTTCTGGAAGCTAAGGTAATTCTATTTTATGCCTTGAATGTTTTATTTCATTCAGAATTTGCTAAAATATAGAAAATGCACTTTAGTAGACCACTGTGAGTTACATAAGTGAAAACGTATGACTTCGGTTCTGGTGTAATTGAAAACAACTATAATGATAAGAAATATGTAACACTACTAAATGTTCTGTTGCATTGGTTTGAGAAGGGATATATATATATATATATATATATATATATATATATATATATATATATATATATATATATATATATATATATATATATATATATATATATATATATATATATATATATATATATATATATATATATATATATATATATACATATATATATATATATATATATATATATACATATATATATATATATATATATATATATATATATATATATATATATATATATATATATATATATATATATATATATATATATGGGTGTGTGTGCGTGTTTTTAAATAATTCTCGAAATGTAAATTGATTCTTATTTAGTTTTATTAATTATGTACATAAGATTTTTTACTCCTTTATAAACTTATGGATTCTTTTAGAATACATTAGAAAATATAGATAAAAAATTTTCTGATAAACAATTTTGAAATGATAGGGAATATTTGAAATATTTATTAGTTTATTAAATTTAAATAAATTTTCAGATAGTTTTGATGACTGTTTGTTAAGAGAATAAAATCCTTTCTTCTCGAAGATCAAACAGATTGGAGAATATATTTCCACATTTTATGATAGTTTGTTTTAAGACATATTTCACACATGAATTGTACCCCATTATTAATTTTAATAAAAATAAATTAATGAACATTGAAATAAAAATCTCACAGCATCACAAAGAATAATTTATAAAAAAATATATTATAAATATATTTATAATATAAAAATATCTTTATATAAAAAATTTAATTTATAAAAAATGTTTCCAGAGAGTTGGAATTTGAATTTAATTTTGTTTTTCATTAAGAATCTGATCCAGAACATATATGTACTTACAGCATATTTACTGACTATACCTCAAAATAGATACATATTCAATCACATCTATGTGCCTATATATCTTACATATTTATAATTTCATTGTGAAAGTGAATTTATAGACATGATATAACTAAGCACAAAGGCTCAGAAATATTTCAGTTGAAACAACTGGAAAAATGGGGAAATTCTTATATCAAATTTCATTTGTACTCACAGAGAAATGATATTCTACGAATATTAGTTTGCCTTATTGTAACTTGTAATTAAAGTAACTATTTATGATACTTCATATAATTGTTTTTTTAATAATGGGGCATACTTATATGTGATAAAGCAATTTTAATGATTTATTTTTCCATAAAAATTGTATGAAAAAGACATCGGGTAATCTTTGACAAGAACAATTTTCATAATGGAATAATGAAGTGTATTTTAAATCTTAAACATATAAATATTTTTATATGCATGTAAAAGCTCTGATTCCATTGAAATTTTAAAATTTTTAACTGTATTTATTATTAATTTATTGATTACATATAAACGCCAAATAATTTAGATAATTTACCAATTCTTAACTTTTTATTATTGAATCTATTTTCTCATAATCAGATTTTCATTCCAATTAAAGAAGCCAACATGATTTTTGTACAAAAAATTCAGATAGTTAGCTTAAAGAATTTTAAATAACCAAGTAAAAATTCTGAATCCCTGGACATTTTTGATTGTTTTAGTTCATTTCCTAGATAGAAGTGTGATTTGGATGTTTTAATTTTCACTTTCTTATTATTGAAGTTGCTCTATCATTGCAAACTTTCCATTCTGATAAAATAAGAAAAAAAATTCATAAAGAAAACCTTAAATAGTTAAGCACAAAAATATGTATACAAACAGAGAAAATTTCTAAACTTTTGAAAATATTTTAAATTTTAATTTATTATTTTGAGTGAGGTGCTGAAGTACTAGATATTTTTCAATTTGTATAATATTATTCAATCTATTTTGTCATACAATTAGAATGAAAATGATCTCTTTTGCTGAAAAAAGTACATAATAAGATTTTAAGTTAAGCATTTTCAATAATAATATTTTAAAATTTAGTTTTTATGAACTTGATCCCATTTTGTTTCCTCAAATTATTTTAAGAAATATATAAATTTCTAATACGAAATTTGAACGGCGAATCAAAAACACACGCTAAACATATAAAAAGAAGTTTAGAAAGTCATATTTGTGTTTAGATAATAGAATTAGCTTGGCAGACATAAATTACAAGTAAAGTATTAATTAAACCTTAATATTTTACAAAACTGCTGTCCCTAGATAGTTGCAAATTAAAATCTTATATATTTTACGAATGTCATCTGAGATTTCATTTCTGATCTAACTTCAGTTGCAAAACTCAAATATGTCGTTGGTAAAATTCAGCCAAAAATACTTCTTTTCCTAAGTTATTCCATCAAGTCAAAGTTCTTGAGATTGAAGGAAAGAAAGCAAATCTATAAATACGACACTCTCTTCTAAAGTGCAAAACGCTTGACGATCAAAATGTACAAAAATGGAAAGCATTTGCATAATATTCTTTCAAACAAGATTTTCGAATTATGATTGATGAGTTTGTAAAAGCATGAATAAAGTCTTTCCATTTAGTGAAAAGAAATTTTGAACGGTATATGTTGAGCGTTTAATCTTTTATTCTTTGCAGAGCTATTCGTATTTCAGAAAAGATTGAACTCAGTAAATGCAACAATAAAAAAGCCCTTTTTCACATGAAAAGATTAGCATAAAAGCTCCTATAGTTAGGCAGGTCTCATAAATTATTTCAAATTAAAAATGTGTACCAATATTTGAATTCATGAACAATTTAGGAATGAAATATATATGCTTTTAGAGAAATGTTTTTTCTGATAAAATATTTCTTCATAAATATCTAAACTGAATAGAAACGCTAAGCTTCACATAAATGTGTTTTGTAAATCGTTTTTTTATTGAACTTTATCATTTTTACGAACCATTATCAACTAAATAGTCTTATATTATGTTAATAATGCTACAAAATACATAATTAATTTCTAAGTTTTACTGAAATAAGCATTTTAAATTATATGGTACAGATTTATAAGAATTTATTTTGTAATTATGAGAAATATTGGATTTTCATCACAAATATTAGCCAATTTAATTTTTATGAGAAAAATCACATATTTTCTATTTGTAAAACATGAAAATAAAAAAAATCATTTAAAAGAGAGTCTATAAATATGTACAATTGTTATAAATAATTATGCATATGCCTTTATCTTTAAGATTGTTTATCAAGTATAGACATTAGCTCGTCCCATTCTCTTTTACCAATATTACTGTCTTCTCTATTGTAGTAACATTTTCCATTGTAAATTGTATTTTTTCATGAGATCATATTCATAATTTTATTTTTTACACTGAAAGTAGTATCTGTGTATGATAAAAATTAATTACTTGTTTTAAAAATTTAACTAAAAAAATTCTTGCCAAAGAATTTATAGATACAGATAACGATGAATTTTAATTTTGTATCGAATGATTTTTACTTTAAATTATCAAAATCAGATTTAAAGCCCTAGGGTCAAATTTTCTAAAATATAGCACAAAATGATTAGAAAAATATATTTTTAAGAAACTTGTGCATAATTATTGCGTAAAAGCGTTATTAAAATACTTTTGGAACTGGTAATATAACTTAACGTTTTCTAAAAAAATATTCTTTTTAATGTAATACTCATCGAGATAATTTTTGTATGATGTAAGAATAGTTTAGTATATTTTATCTTCACAAGTATAAAAAATAAGTTTGAAAAAAAAGATTTTGTTAAATGATTATCGGAATTTTATTAAATGACTACATAAATGTTATTATTGATTGTTAGAAAAAAACTGTCAGTAGAAATCAATTACATAAAATTCATACTTTAGATTTAATATTAAAATTTTTTTAAATTTAATTTAAAAATTATTATTACTTTAAATCATGTTTTTATTTTAATCATATATTATTTTATATTTTAAAGTAAATAATTTCACTGATTAAAAAAAAGCGTTTTTACTTAATAATTTACGGAGAGAAATGGAAGGAATTTAAATAAAGGAGTGCATGTTCATTAATATAATATAGATTAAAAATATCAAATAAATCTACTATGAATTAATTCCCCTTAATTGGGATACAATTGTAATTAAATTAATTGCAATTTTATTTCAATAATTATTTGGAATCATTTATTAAAATACGGGAAAATATATACATTCTATTTTCAATTTATAATTTTTATATATTCTTTTAAAACTTTTTTTCAATCTATTTAAGAAACGTTATTTCAGTTTAGTATGATTTCTTTGGTACAAGGTATATATTTATACATACAAAAATTGTTTTTCAAACATGTTATGCACTTATTTTAATTGATAAAATTTATCCGATGTTTAATCTTTCTCATTCTTTAAATCTATAAATATGTACCTATATACAATATAAACGTTCAATTTATTAAGAAAGTTATGTAAATGCATTGAGATAAATTATATGCTGTAATAGCTTTTAGTAGTAATGAAACATTTAAGAGCATATATTTTTGAGGAGAAAGGATATATCAATATATTAGTTATTCATTACTGTTTAATTTTATTTATCATTTTAATCAGCATACGTTAATACAAATAGTTAATACATTAATTGAAAATCAAAATGTACCACATATTTAGATTAAGATTTCCGTTGAGAATCATATAGTAATTCTTGATTTCAGGTAACCAGAAAAGTTTTATTGCTATGTGACATAAAAATTACACAAGGGTACAACAAAGTAAGCACCATTACATGCGATAACCTTCTCCAGAGTGATGTAAACTCAATTATACCATGTGATAAAATGCTGGGTCCTTAGAAGTAAAAAAAAATTGCCCATTTCAGTTGTGATTTCTTCATCATCATGGAACTGTCTCACTTGCATGTGATTGCCTAGTGGAAGAAACAAGTGATCGTCACTTGGGGAAATACTTATGGGAGGATAAGGATTAGGAAGAAGTTCTTATTTTCTAAGACAGTAATCACAATTAGATTTTAGTCTGCAGTCTTTCGTTGTTATGCAAGAACCGAATTTTTCCTGTTGACCAATACTGGCTACTGCTGAAGAAATGACTGTTGCACATGTTCCAGTTGCTGTATCTAGACGGAAGCATTAATAATCTGCCCACGTGGAAGGAACTTGTAGTGGACAATGCCAACCGATGTCCACCATACACATAGAAACAGCTTCTGGGAATGGAGTGGAGCCTTTGCAGTCCAATAATCGGATTTCTCTGTTTCAGTTAATAATGTGAACACTTGTGGCTAGTTTACTGGACCCATTTTTCCACGCACGTCAGCTGATAATCCAGAAAACATTCTGGATTATTCTAACAGAAAATAAGGGATAAACAGATGGATAAACTTTGAAGTTAATTACATTAAATAAATTCTTGAAGATATTTTCTTAGATTCTCACACATTTACTAGTTCATGTAAGCGAATGGGAATGATTTTATCACATACGTGGAACTTAATTCCAAGCTCTAGATACGTTGAGAACCATTCTCTTCAATAGCACTTTTTAAATCATCGCTATTTAAGACTGTTGCCGAATCTTATCATAGTGCATCTGTGAGCAATTCATCACCAGAAAACTCTGGCTTGGAGCAGTAGAGTCTGAGCCTAGCTAGTGCTCATTTAATAAATATGCTCCGATAGCGTCCTTATTTAGGGTCATTACTAAACTTCTTTTCGGATCCACAAACTGAACTGCAATCTATAAACTTCTTCGTGAGCAAATACTATATATCTACAGTTTGAATATATCGAAGGTAACTTTATGTTAATTAATGTGCTCGCAAAGCAGCATTTGCTATTTGGCTTATCTAAAAGCGGCAGAACTTTTCTTGTTAACCGACAAAAAGCTTTATTTTGGAATCTTATTCTTATACGTAACAAATGTTAGTTTACTTTCATTTTTGAAAATGTTTGAGCTGTTTGATAATTTTGTCAAATCACAATCTTATTATCAAGATAAACATATCTAAATTAATTGAGACATGGATTCTTTAATACGAAAAAATTTAAACATCTGAGTTAAAAACATTCAACATTGATATATCAAATGAATTTTAAATAAATAAGTTTATTATCCAAAATTTTGTTAAATCAAATTGAGATTTTACAACATTCAATGTAATTATAAAAATTTACATTTTCAGTAAATATAGAGAATTAAAATTACAATTTTCTTAGTGATAAGATGTCAGTATTACCAAAAATCTTTTTGTTTTTACATAAAATTAATTTTATTTTTTGAATGAAATATTCCTTACGTTAAAAATTAACTTGTAAAATATATGAAAATGATAAATTTGAGCTAATATTTACATTAATCATACAATGAGACAACATTTTCATATTTAATTAAAAAGCAGTTGTACATCAACTCATAAATTTTAATACCTAGTTCAATTATTGAGAATAAACAGATTTGTTGAAAAAATTTCAGATAATTATCATATAAAGTTAATACTTAAAAATTTAACTCGATGAATGAAAACCAAAAAATTAGAAGTCGTTACAATAATTTAGTTTTCGATATTTTTAAAATAGTGAGAATGGTTTAAATACCATGTATAACAGAGCTTATAGGTTTTAGCCGATAAGTAATTTCAATTAATCTCCACAGTAATTATGTAATTTATCAATGTTTATATAGCTATGCATCTTTTAAGCAACCTTTAATTACATAGTAAATTTTAAAAGGTCAGCAGATTTTAATTTTTAGAATAGGAATTTTCCCGTTTATTATACAAATTCACACTTAAAAAATACTCTAAAGAAAAGGATTCAACTATAAAGAAATATTTTTAAATTCATTTGGGATTGGAGATTATTAAGTTGAAAGATTAAAATGATCAATAGTTTGTTGATTTAAAATGAGTGCAAAAATTACTTCAATAAATTAATATTTAATAACGTTTCCCGAAGGATTTTTTTTGTTAAAATTATTTTAGTTTTTAGTCCGTAACAACTGGAAAATTAAAACTCTTATGGAATTAAGCTAATTGCTTTAAATAAGACAGAAGAGAAATTCTAATAATAAAGTGTATTAGATATCCCTGACTTAATGAATTTTTTTGCTCCTTCTTTATTCTAGGCAATCAATTTACGAAGAAGTTTAATTGGTTTTGTTCTTAATTTATTATCCTCATTGCATTTTGGGAAACATGCTGTGGAGTTATTTCTTTAATTCAGCTATTTCCTTAAAAGATAAAAGGGGTTATTTATTAAAAGCTAAATTCAAAGTTTATTCTCATACGTGACTAATTGATTTAATTTAATTATTGTGTTAAAATAAAATATCGAAATATTACAAAATTCCTGACACAAAAAATGATATTGGATATTTCAAGTTTCCAAGTTAAAGGTTTCAATTAAACTTAACAAAGATATTAAGCTGTTTTTTCGTAAAATAAATATTCTAAACTATATGGATGTATTTATTAATGACAATTTGCATAAAAATATGCTTAATTCTGCATTTACTATTGATTACAACTCATTCTTTTAGAAAAACTCAATTAAAAAATTTATATTAAACTTAGAATGATATCAAATGAAACTTCCGTTTATAAAACTTTAATTTCAAAATAAAATTTATTAAATGACTTTAAGGGAAATATTTTAAAAAATATAATTTCTTTTACTTATTTATATATTTGCATAATCATTTTCCCGAAAGCGTTCACAATAAACTCTTTGAAATTATTCAGTTTGTTCATTGAAATACAATTGCATATATTGCCTAGTAAGTCGAAATTTTGTCAATTAAAAGATGAATTGAAAAGGAATAAAAAATCTATAGAGAAAAATATTTTGTATGGCACAACATTTTCTCAATTGCTTTCCCCAGTTAAAATGTTACAAAAGGATTTATAAATATTTTTCTTCTGAATAAAATTTTTAAAATGAATTAGAACTACCTTCATAAATTTTTGTTGGTTATTGACTATAATTCTTCTTCACTGGCAGGACAGCTCTGAATGGTCCCAGGCCTTCCCCAAAAATCCATTCATAGCCACGTTTTTTTCTGCTAAGGTTTCTCAACTTAGATACTGATTGTTTCCAGGTATTTTTCCAGGCACAAAATACACCTAATTTCTTATCTCAATTTTTTCGAGTACCAGATAGTTTAGCCAAGATTTTTTGGCATCTCTATTTCATAATAATTTTCATTTGTCAATAAAAAGATACCAAGTTATGCATTTTTTTATTGTTTTATTACTTGAGTGTTAAATTAGTGCTTAATTGGAGTTCAAATTCATTCCTTAACTATCTAATATACTTTAAAAAAAGTGAAACTTTTGATATGGGATCAAATTCTTTCAAAATTTATTTTTATTAAGAAAAATATTTAACTTTTAAATATAGGAAAAGATATCCTCTTTTTAAAAATTTTTTCGTAAGCCCATTTACTATATATATAACCCTTTATTCAAACCAATATAAATTTTACTTGCATTTTATACAAATTAGCAGTTCGTACTCTATAGAATAAATTATAATTATGAAAGTTTTTAACTATTTTCAGAAATTTGAAATTTGTAAATAAAAAATCTCTGATATTTTCGTAGGTTTTCTGAAAGTAACAAATAAGTTCTAAAAAAGTTACTGGATTGGCAAATACGAGTCAAATACAAATGTGTTATACGAGGGTTGTCAAAAGCATTTCTTAAAATTACAGAATAGGTATTTATTATTTAAAACGAAGTTAAAGATTATGTAGTTCAAATTTTAAGTAAAGCAATAGACTTACTTTGCATATACTTGATAAAATTATATCTTTATGACACAATTATAAATGAAGGTACAATCTCAGACAATGAAGTTAGGTAAATCATCCTATAACATAAACGTAGATGAAATGTTAACGAAAGTTACTTTACTATCCTTCGAAATAGTCATTTCACATATCTATGTCCTACTGAGATGTCCTATACATGTTATGGAAACTTTGTAAGAAGTCTTCTTTTGGGATTGAGTTAAAAAGCCTCGTCACGTTTCGTTATTTGTCAGGAATATCATCAAATCTCTCTCCTTTGAAAGCGAGTTTGAATTGAAGGGATAGGAAGAAGTCTGGAAGATTGAGATCTAGAAAGTGTGATGCATGTTCAATTTACATCACCACCTTTCTTGTCAGGAACTGTTTGATGATGAGCTGTATGAGGGCAAGTATTGTCATGAACAAAAAAACATGAACCTTGTGCGTACTGGAGTAGTACGCCATGTAGACGTTTCATGAAACTAGTCAAAATTTCTACTTACCGTGAAGCATTTATCGTCGTTCTTTTATGTAGAAATTCCTTGACTTTGAAAGGATAATGCCTTGACTATCATAAAAAAGTGATGAGAGTCGTTTTAATGAGTGATTTTTTGTTGACATTTTTCTCATGAAGTGATACTGGAGAACGCCATTCCATGCTTTGCCGTTTCGTTTTTGGGTCGTAACTAAGACACTAGGTTCATAACTTTGTGACAACACAGTTAAAAGCATTTCATGTTACTTCCACAGGTCCAAAAAAATCCAGTGTCCTACTTCTGATCATCAGTCAAGTGATGTTGCCCAAGAAGCCAACATGTTTTTCTCATCCCTAAATTCTGGATAACGATTTGTCTCACAGAATCACGCATAATCTACAGTTTATCAGCTACCATGCACTCGGTTGATTGACGATCTTACGTATTTAATTTCCTCACTTTCTCAATGTTTTCGTCACTGATGGAGGCAGGGGTATCACACTAGGAGGGTTGTCAAAAACATTTCCGATTGTAAACATAAACCATTTCATACGTTTACTGCATTTCTTATTTATTGTTAGAATAAATTTATTTTAAAGAATATGATTTTCGGTAGAATATTCATCAACACATTTTCATGAGTTCTTTTTTACTTCTGGACACTGAAAGCATAAAATAAAGTTCCTATCAATATATATCTGTATCTCAAAGTTAGAGAGATATTCTGTAATTACAAAATAAACAAAATGATATTTATGCAAATGTTGTTGATAAAAATAGCTATTAAAAGTTGCAATACATGTCTCCAAATTCGATAAATAACCGTTATAAAAGTATTCACGTAGTCACAATAAGGGTTAAATAATTTAATATCCACTGTCCTGGTTTTCTTTAATTAACCTATTACAAGAATAATAGCTATTAACTTCTTGTTAGCTTAACATAAAAACATATTTTAAACTCTCAAATGTGTTTAATGAATCAAATGAAGAAATAAAGTGCTAAGATCAAATGCATAAAAGGTTTTTAATAAATAAAGGCTACATTTCACATTTTTGAAGTATATAAATAAGCTTGCATATTTATCAAGCCTTTTACACATTACAAGGTATGCGTATAATATTTTATTATCCCCTTTCTAAATAACTTTTTATTATTTCCATTTTTCACAAATCACAAAAATTATGCACATTTCTGAAAATAATTTAAAAAGAAGCCTAAAAAATATTTAACGTAAAATATTATTTCTATTTATAATAAGTACTTTATAATTTTTGTTTTATTAAATAAATATTAGCTTATGAAAGGTCAGTTTGTAAACATCCTCCTTAATTTACCAAAATATCTTATCTCAGTAGACAAAGGGTATTCTAAATTTTTTTTTTGTTTCAAACACTTAAGTAAACATTGTTTAGTTAGAGAATAATATAAGTATTGAACTTTCTTTGGATGCAGGAAATGAAAGTTTGGTATTCAATATTTTTTAATTAAACAAATTCTTAATAGAAAAATTGACATTTTAAAATTTTTCTATTGATTTCTGTCATTTTACTAGATGGGAATCATTTTATTAAGCAACTGAAGTAATAATTATTTTTAATTTGTTTTTAAAATATTTTATTTATTTTTATAATACTTTCTGGAAAGAAATGATTTATTTTTGTGATTTTTTTTACTATAATAAAAACAAACATATTTTTTGATTTTGTTTCGTAAAGTAAATTATTAATCATAGTCATTAATATAATTTTAGAATTGTTTTGATGAATTTAAATAGTTGTTCTCCGGAAAATTTTCCCTTTTCAAGCAGGAAAACATAACAAATTGTAAATTTAAAATAATATAAAATTTTACACTACTAGTACTCAATTAAAAGAATATTAAAATCAAGAAGAATAAAAAACTGAAAGAAATTTTTATAAATAAAAATTTCAATTCTCATCGAAACTTAAAATACATTCCATAAAAATTTCCACTTTTAATTTAATAAGATTATTCTTGCAGAAGAAAACTTATATTTCTTAATTTATATTTTTACGGGAGAGTTTAGAATGAATGATTATCTTAAATATAATAGCAAAATTATGATGCCATTTCTAAATAAAAACTAAATATCGGAAAAACAATTATTCATAAAAATAATGAATCTACATATTGCTCTCATACACCAGTTAAAAGTCAGCTGACAAAATATGAGTTTTTATCATTAACTACAACTGTTCTGCTCTATATTGCAAACATACTAATAAAAGCTACCTTTAAACCATCTTATGTTTAACACATAATCACAAAAAGATAATTTTTGTAGATGAGGTAATAATTTTACTTACAAACGATATTGCAGTATACTGAATGAAGTAAAATAATTAGGATTTTAGGATTATATATATATATATATATATATATATATATATATATATATATATATATATATATATATATATATATATATATATATATATATATATATATATATATATATATATATATATATATATATATATATACAGTGTGATTATAAAAAAACTTTGCCAACATCTGCACTTCTAGCGTCCATTCTATTTAACCGATCAAGATGATATTTCAAATATAGTTCTTTTGAGATATGCGCTCGAGATTCTGTGAATGGCAACACAGTGGCCCTCGCGGTTACAGTTATAGTGACAGAAACTCGAAATTTTCGAATGGCAACGTCTACTTTTTACCATCGCAAAATGTTCAGCACATGCGAAAACCCTAAATAGCGTTGAAACGGTACCGATATGTCTAAAAACGGACGTGTTCTGCAAACACAAAAAAGAGTTCTGAAAACCGGCCAATAAAACACGATCTGGGAGCACGCAATAAATTTGCATGTGACAGAGTCAAGAAACCAATCACAGAACGCCGGTTGCCAGATATTCAGCGTAGGAAACCTATAAAATACCAAGCGGGTATGCGAAGTCGTCATTCGGGAACTCGCACATGCCGACGATATGAGTCTTCCTAGGAAAGTTCGCGGTGAATTGATCAAACTCTATTACCAAAATGGGATGAACGCTGCGGAAGCCTTGCGTGTGTATCGCCGCAATCATCGACAACGACGCGGCCCATGTACTCTGCAAGCTCTGCGTGATTTAGTGCGGAAATTCGAAGATACAGGCTGCACCTGTGACAAACAGCGGCCAACTGTTTCTGAGGACGTTGTCATGGAAGTGCACCATACAGTGACTGCAGGACACACAGAAACCGCAAGAGGCGTAGCGCGCGTGTTGGATATTCCGAACTCAACGGTCCGCAAGCTCTTGCGCTCGGTACTTCACATGTTTCCCTATCGGTTCCAGCGCGTCCAGATGTTGGAGCCGGCCGACCCACAACAACGTCTGGACTTCGCAAATGCATTTTTGTTACGATATGATGCGGATAACGACTGGCCACTTCGCATACTATGGACGGACGAGGCGCATTTCACATTAAATGGCAGCATTAACACAAAGAATTGTGTGCACTGGGGAGAGACGAATCCTCATGCTGTGGCGCCAGTACCATTATTTGACGCCAAAGTGACTGCGTGGTGCGGCATTACAGCTACATTTGTTCTGGGCCCGTTCTTCTTTGAGGAAACGACCCCGACTGGCCCTGCAACATGTTCTGTAACGGGCCCTCGGTATGCAGCCATGCTGAAAAATTATGTCTTACCGGAGTTGCGTCGGCTGAATGCACTCAATGACATTGTTTGGATGCAAAATGGCGCACCTTCACATATAGCGAGGTCAGTTAAAAGGCTCCTGGATCAGCATTTTGGTGATCGCATCATCTCATGCTATTATCCTTTTCCGTGGCCTGCGCGATCCCCAGATCTGACGCCTATGGATTTCTGGTTTTGGGGCTATCTCAAATCCAGAGTTTATCTGTGCAATCCTCAAACATTGTCGGACTTAAAGGATTCTATACGGCGTGAGATTGGAAACATCCCTCGTGCCATGTTGCGTGCAGCGACATTGTCCACCGTCTCCCGCATGCAATGCGTAATTGCCTGTGATGGCACTCATGTGGAAAATGTTTCGACGCCGCAGGCGGACAGCCTACTCGCGAAGCGAGTGTGAGGCTGTTGATGTCCAAATGTGGAAAATGTTTGAAATTAATAAAGATTTTTTTCTCTATGTGTTCTCATCATTGAGCAATGTCTTGTCTCTGTCGTATGCATTATTCCTCCGTGCGCCTTGAAGAACTGTTTGTATGTGTATAACACGTCGGTTTTCGGACATATCGGTACCGTTTCAACGCTATTTAGGGTTTTCGCATGTGCTGAACATTTTGCGATGGTAAAAAGTAGGCGTTGCCATTCGAAAATTTCGAGTTTCTGTCACTATAACTGTAACCGCGAGGGCCACTGTGTTGCCATTCACAGAATCTCGAGCGCATATCTCAAAAGAACTATATTTGAAGTATCATCTTGATCGGTTAAATAGAATGGACGCTAGAAGTGCAGATGTTGGCAAAGTTTATTTATAATCACTCTGTATATATATATATATATATATATATATATATATATATATATATATATATATATATATATATATATATATATATATATACTTATATATACATACATAAATGTATACACACACACATATACATACATACATACATATATATGTATATATATGACTGTATCGAAATGATATGAATTTCATTTCATGTCACCTCGGCAAAGTCATATCATTATCTTATATAAATATCAAGATTTTGTCAAATAAAATGCACATTAAAAAGTTATTGCATGTCCCACTCCTGCACTTCATAATAATGTACCAAATCATATGAGGCTACTACAATAGTTCAATGTAGAGGATTCACGTGCACAATGAAACATAATAGCATGCTTCAAAATTAATGTATGGAAGTTGTTCTTTTCTGTGCAAATATGTTTATGTTTCCTTTTATGTTGCATTCCCCATTGAGACATATTTTGACAACAATAAAAAAAGTCCTTGGTTAGCTGGCTTCATGCGGAGTTTTTTATCTTAAGGAACGTATGTGAAATGAATTAAAGCAGTGATCTTTAACTTTTCATTATGCCCCTGCACACTTTTAACGATTTTAAAATTTGGCGGGACACAAGGAAAAATATTTGTTTGCTTAGAAAAAGAAAGTTTAAAAGTTGTCTACTTACCTATAATACACCTTGAAAAATAGTTTATGATAATAATTTTAAATGTGAAATAAAATAATATAGTATATACTACAAAAAAACAGCAGTACATTTATTACACTTTATTCGAATTAAAAAATTTATTGTAGTTTTTACTATATATATTTCTAAAATTTGGCTGCACACAAATATGCCACTGTACAATGTTTGAGAGAATCACTGATTTAGATCATCAGTTTCGTACCAAACTGATTAGACAAAAGCATAAAAAAATATTCACGATGCTAAAAATGAATAATTCTTGTTTGGTTTTAAAAGGGAGCTTAGTTCCACTAGCGATTTTTTTTAAAACTTTATAATTTAACTCGATAACGGTACTTAATATTTATTTTAAATTTGCTATCATAAAATATATTAAATAACAAATTTAACAGAATTTAACTTTGATTTAAAGAACAAAAATATTTTAAATATTTAATTCCAATAAAATATTATTTATGAAGCTGATTGTATTCGAGTTCCTATGAAATGAATTATTAAAAATAACTATTAATATAAAACAAAATAATAAATAAAAACAATTAATATACCCATTCCTTCTCGAGCATTAAGAAGAAATGAATTTTTATATATAGTTATTTTATAATTAAACAATAAATTACTTTCTCTGAAATGATTAATAAAAGTGTTGGATTAAGAAATGTGATGTGAATTTTTATGATGCATATTTTTCATCTGAAGTTTCCTTCATTATTAAAAATTTTTTTTTAAGATTAAAACTTATAATTTTTTATTTGAAGTAGAACTTTTATTTCCATTACAAAGCAATGTAACATGAAATAAATGTGATACTTCTCTGAAAATCATCTACGTTTGTAGCTATTTAGCAAATATAAATAATTCTTAAATACTAGTTATAACTTTGTAACGCTGGTAAAATCTGAAATTAATTTCGGTTTCATTTAAAAATTTTTAATGAATTTCAATTAAGGATCTATGCAATTATAAAACTTAAATTTAGAGTCTAACTGAAAAAGCTTAAATATATCGACTTAGATTTTTATTTTTAAGGCATTTAATTATACTTTAAAGAAGAGTCCGAAAGAAGTGAATAACTAAATTTTTTATAATATAAAATCTACATTTCTTAAAAAAAAAATACCGAAAACATTTGACTATAAAATTTGTAAAATTCATTGAGAGAGAGAGAAAAATGTTTACTTTATACTTTACCATCGTGCTGCAACTGGTTAACATTAAAAAATAACAGGTATTACACAATTTTAATAATATTTGGATATAATAGACTGTGAATATCTAAATACCAGTTAATATATCTCACGTCAATCCTGTGGTGATCAAAAAGAAACAATGCAATTAGTTAAAAATTGGAACTTAACAACACTCTGAAGAGAAAGAATTTGGGATTCTTTTAATTTTTGAATATTCATGTCAAAGAATATCTGTTTTATAAGTCATGTTGATAAATATATCATATTAAAATTGCTGAGTAAATAATAAATGAAGTATAATTTACCTAGTTAATTAGAAATCTTTATGAAGATATTTCTAAATTGTTTTGGCATGGTACAAAAAGATAGAACCAAAAAAAATGATTATTAAATTTTTCATAAATAGTGGCATGGTTAATATTTTAAAATATTTATCGTTTCTCATAATTTTCTTACTGATTTAAATAAATGATTCCAGTTATAAGTTTTTTATATACTATTAGATTATTGCTATCCATAATTGATACAACATCAACTCTATTGATTTTCAAATCTTATTTCTTCTTAAAAATCGTTACTACGAGTTTTTATTTTTGTCTATTTACAAGAAATATATATTTGGAACATTTAAACTCCCAACATAAGCAGGTTTATAGATGCGTTATTTCTTATTCAAAAAGTTTTAAATTTGAAAATATTTTTGTATTAATAATCATGAAGTATTTATAAACTACTTTGTTGAAACTGCGTATTTGTCATTTAAATTTGTTCAGATCATTTAAATTATTTATAAATGGTATCTCTACTTGGCACATAAGATGAAAAAAACCCCAATTAATTTACTTATATTAGGTATTAAATATTTCGGGAAACGAAATATTTGAATGTCTGCGTGTTTAAATTTAACACCATACTTGCAAAAGTGTAGCTTAAAATTATTAAGTATTATTTTTAAATTGATCATTAAATTCTTTGCCTTTTTAAAAAGCATCAGTAATATTCTTTCATATTTTATGTAGAAATTGTAAATATATAGATTTGCAAATACTTTTACTTATAAGATTTATAGATTAAAACTGAGATATTAAGTGAGTGATGAATTACTTTTGATTTTACATAATTTTCACTTTATCTTATTATAAAATATTTTGCAAGAAAGCATTTTCTTTTCAATAATAGTTTATCCAAAAATGTATTTTATTCTACATAACATTTCTTAATCATGTACTTTTAGTAACCCGAGGATAAATTATAATTTTTATTTTAAATCTGTGATTATTGTTTACATTTAACAAATTATATAAATTTTAGCTCATAAATTTTAAGAAACATTATGTTATTCTTATAATATTGTAAAAAAATTTTTATTTTGAATATGCATAAATTTTTAAGGTATCTATTACTTTTTGATACATAAATATCAGATGAATAATTGGCTTATTCTGTTATATACTATTATATACAGTTGATTTCTTCTTTCAGTTTGCAAAAAATATTTATCAACATTATCATTTCTTAATTCATTGTGAAAGATTTGAAAAATATCAAAATTTGAAGAAGTACGTTTGAAAATAATGGTCATATCATACGAAATCCTAAATATAAATTATATTTTATAATAGAGAAACTAAAATTTTGCTCACAACATTTATTTATGTTTATTGGTATATTTTGTCTAGACATTCACTTTTATAAATTTAATTTAAACTTATAAAATTATATTTAAGTTTTTTGTCATAATCAGGTCTATTCTTCGTTTTAAACTATTTTCTTGTCATCTGAAGCTAAATTTCATTTATCAAATTTCAAAAGTATTTCAAAATATATGACTTTCAATCATTACATAGATTATCTTACTTATTCTAAAAGTTGTCAATTCAGAAAATATGTTTTGTATGCTTTGTTAAATATGTTTTATCAATATTATTGACTTATAAAACTTACTTTTTTAAACCAAATTTCATTTTAGATTCAATCTCTTCATGAGAATCATAATAGAATACTTTCGCGTTTACTAACTTATCAGTCATAATTTCAAAATCATGTTTGAAAGAATATTATGCAAATGCTTTTACCTTTTTGTACATTTTGATCTACAACCGCTTGACACTTTAGTGTCGGGTGACGTATTTGTAGATTAGTTTTCTTTACTTTACGCTTGGGTGCTTCAACTTGACGGAAAGAGTAAGGAAATCTTATGGTTAAATTTTATGAAATACATTTTGAAAAGTTTCACAGTTTGAAGAAAAGAAAATGATTTTTTAGATGGATTGGAGAAATGCTATGGATTTTATAAAATAATTTTCAAGCACAAAAACCATAAAAAACATTTCTAGATTAGACATGAACTACATATTTTATGGGATAGATAAGTTCGATATAAATACATTTTATAAGATTTTTTTATTTGAAACAAAATATAATGTTATAAATTTTTTCATGCATTTAGTGTGCATATTTTTAATGAATTTTTGTAAGTTTCTTCACCTGTATATTTCAGTTTATTATAATACACTTGTTAATATAAAGGACGATGAAGTTCTATAAAACTAAGTTCTTTATTTATCATCAAAGATGATTATATAATCCCGTGTTCAATTTTCTAATAGATAAATCTAATAATTCCAAAACAATTTCATAATAAAACAGATTAATTGATTAGTTAGTAGTTAGGGACGTTAATTAAATATACTTATAAAAATAAAGTAATAAAAAGGTCCATTAATATATTTAATAACTTCAGTAAGACAGAAATTTTATTTTATGTCTGTATGTGTAAGACATTTTATTTAATAAATTAAATAATGCTTTACGAAAGCTTATTTTGTGTTATTTAAGATGAAAAATGTTTTATCGTCTTGCAAAACATGCAGAGAAAAGTATATTATGTTTCATTAAAATAAACAAGTATGCACTTAGCAAAAACTAGAAAAACCAGATAGAGAATATGATCTTATTATAGTTGATAGAAAAAAATTGTATAATATTAATTTTATATATATTTCTCATCTCAGAATGGATTATTTTATGTTAGGATTACACTTGCTTTTGTTTCAGTAAAAATTTTGGTTCACATTTCTTATATCATATTATGAAATGTTATAACTTTTTCATGGACACTTTGACTATTTTAAAACATCAAATGTTTGTTGGTGGTTTGATTTAATGACTTATGGCTACCCGTTTGCACGCTATGGTTAGTTATACCAATTTATATTTAAAATGAATAAAAAACCCATTACCCAGGTAGCTGTCAAAACTACAAATTATGGGACAAAAATCACAAAAAAATATATTAACATTCAACCACCAACTATTTTGAAATAATCATAAATATTAATATTTATGATGATTTCAAAATAATCATAAGAAAAAAGAATTTGTTTTAATACTCTGGTAAAATGTTCAGCAAATTAATCATAAGAATATTTATCATTCGAATATATTTATGAAGGATTTAATACATTTAAAACATCAGAGTATATTAATTTATAAAACTGAGTATATTTTTGTCAAAAATTACTATATTATCATTATTCATTTTTTTATTATATTTTGAATATTGATTGAAACAGATGATGTCAATGTAACATTAATTTGTTTTGCCAAGTAGCAAAGCAAAATTGTTTCTTTTTATTGCTAATTAAATGACAGAAAATATATCAGATAACGGATTATGTAAATGAAGAACTCTGTTTTGAATTAATCATGTAATTAGCAAACAAAGTATAATCAAAATAAAAAATTTGTAGCTTACATTTCTAACTCTAATATGTAATATAACTAACTTTTTTCTTCTGTTTCAGTAAAGATTTCATAGAGATTAATTTTAAACACCTGCTTCGTGAAGACTGCAAGGCTTAAATATTCTCTTCAAAGATATAATAGAGGGTTTCACCCATAAAAAGATTTCTAATGCAGTAAACATATAAGTTTTTGGTTGTTGGAAAGCGGCGACACAGAAACTTCTAAAAGAGTTTGATGGTAAAGATTTAGATTTCTGTTACATTCCAGTATGCAGTTCAAAAGTGATACAGCTTAATAGTCTGACATTTTAACCGGAAATTATTTTATAAAATAAAGAATCAAAAGTATAATCACAGTACCTATGCTGTGGCTTCTAAAATTCTAAACAAGACATAGGTTTTACAAATTTTAAAAATAATATTCTTTTTTATATTGTTTGTGTAAACACTGAAAACAAATTAAAAAAACGTATAGTCTTTTAAAACATACACTTCAGAAAAGTTGGGGTAATATTTTGATAGTGAGGATCTGCAGATTCTTTTACTTCATTTTGAATTCCTCTGTGCTATTTGTTTGCAAATACAATATTTTTCGCACACACACACAGTTTCAAGAAACTGCGAAATTTCCCAAATATATTACAACGTCATATAAACATAAATAATTTCAAGACTGGATTTAAATTGTGATCATTTTTATTTTACTATTATGATAAGAATGTTCAGCTTAGATAAATTAAATAAGGCGATTTGTATTTCTATGAAAAATATTAAAAGTAATTTTTTATTTAATAAATTTTGTATTAGAAAAATTTTTATTTAGTAAGAATACTAAAAAGAAGAATTTCTTTAAATCATAATTTTATTTACTTTTCAATTGATATTTTTATAAAAATATTATTATTATTTCATTGACTATCAGCATTTAACTCATTGTATGTTAAGGATTAGCTTATAAATAGAATAACAATTTGTAGATATTTTGAAATGTTAAAGCATGTCAAATAGAAAAATGAAAAATGTTTTTTGAAGAAATTGAGTAATTTGTGCAGCAATTGTGTGATTATTGAACTAACTAAATTATATTAATGAAGTATTTCCTTCTTTAAGATATAAAACTTAATTAGATGATCACACGGAAAGATTTATTCTATTATAAAAATGAATTAAATTTGCTAAAATTTTTACTTATTGTGAAGAAATCTTTCATCAAAAATATTGTTGAAATTGTTAATAATTTTTTTTAAATTTTGCAGTTACAGGTTTATTTTGTAATATTTTACACAAATATCACAGTTATGCATTTTTGATATATTAAATACATTTTTTGTAGTACAATGGGAATAAAATATTGAAATAATTCTTAATTTACAAGCGTTTCACGGAATGTTCCTCAATATGGTCAAAGTAAATATTACTTAAGGAAGGAAAAAAAATTTGAAAAATTTAAAGTAAATAAAATGATTTATTTAAAAAAACATGTTTCTTTGATTATATAAAATATCAGTCTGTATTTTAACATCGTGCTGCAACTGATTGTTCAATATTTTTTTAAAAAAACCTGTATTTGCAGAATTTGCAGAGAATGCTAGGTTATCGTCAACGGAGTCAGTTCCAGCAGGCAGACAAGATTACAAAGGGCATGGTGATCAGAAGTGAGAAGGGCAGGTTAGTTTTTACGGCAAATCGCATCTGACCTGGAATATATAGGAAGAGGACAATCCAATAAAGATGGATTTTTCTTGATCATACGGAAGTCTTCAATTGAGTCCAGAATTGCAACTGATGCTGAATGATAATATTTCTGGAATTTAGATCAACCAATTGCTAGGGTTCAATACCCTTCACGGATTTAAATGTTAAAAATAGTTAGGAATTAAATTGTAGGTTCTGTGAAGAAAGTAATTTTAAATGTAAAGAAATTTCTTTCTTTTCCGGTAGCGAAACAAACATACCAAATGAAATCAGTAGGATTACTGATTAAAAATCATATTAATTTGGCTGTATTGATTACTATTGATAAATAATACGGATTTTTTTTAATTATAGTTACTAATAATTTAATTTAAAATATAAGATTGAATGAGTGTATATATATATGGAATTTCATTACTACAGTATTTGCTGCAATATATTTACTGCGTTATAGTAATAATTACTTATACTTTATACAATGAAATTTAATTCAAAATACGGAATTCATTTGTGTTAAATTTGAATTAATTAAACTATCAAACAATATAAATAACTAATTCTAACAATAGACAAAGAATAACTAAAAATTAAGAAAGCACATATTTAATTACTTTCAGAACCTTAAAGTTAAAACTTTTATGAAGCTTCATTTTTAAAACATGCACTAAATATTTGAATAAACTAATATTTGAAAATTTTCCCAAGAGGCAGAATATCGTTTGCTTAATTTTTACATCGCTTTTATCTATCAGTGCAGGATAAATTAAAACTGTAATAAAATCATTCTAATTGATTTAAGTTATTTTTAAGAAACAAATTTTGTAATGAAGTTCTGGATATGTGGTGGACGTAATGCGGTTTTTTATATACCTCTTTATTTTTGGAGGGCTGTTTATAAGTAGCGCTAATTGGTTTTACTTTTAATTTTCTACCTTTAAAACAATTTTTTTGAAAATAGCTTTGAATTCTTTCACTACTTTTGCTCCGCTTAATTTTGTCGCTAAAAGATAAAGATAATGTTTATGAACAGTCTTATTTGAAATTTTATTTGCATACACATTTAATTAATTTAGTTGAAATGCAATGCGATTAAAATAAATCATTTTGTGGAAAGAAGAAGAATTCTTATAATATCATTAACGGAAAAATTGATATCCAATTTCTAAGGATACAGAGTTTTGATTCTCTTTTAAGATGGATAAACTAGTTGATTTTCTTTTTTTGTTTGTAAAATTAAAAATTATTTAAAAAATTTTGATACTGTCAATGTTATGTTTTCATAAAATGTTTTGATTTTTGAATGAATTACCTGAGGGAATTTATCTGAATAAGAATATCCTTAAAAGTAAAATAATTTAATAAATGAATTAATTTTAAAATTAAGATAACACACTTTATTTTTCTCAATAGTTAACAAAAAGTAAAATGTTGGTTAATTATCAGAAATTTTGAAAAGAATGTTGTTTGCAGTAAAAAAAGATTATAAATGTCACATTGCATAAGGTAAATTTACTACCTGGGTTAAAATTTGAGTAGCAACTATGTTTTTCAAACTTAATTTTGAACAATCAAATGAAATGGCTAGAAACAAATTATGTTCCTACAGATTTACACGAAATATTTTCGTAAGCTTAGATCTTCATTTGATAGTTTCTCAGATGAATTGTTCTTTATTATCAACTGTCATTGCATTCCTATATTTGTGATATTATAATAAGAGTTATTGAGCTGAGGGGCTTAAATAAATTATTAGTATAACCTGAGAACATTTTACTAAAATCATAAATTCCATATGCGTTTCAAATATTTAAGTTCTTCAATAGCTTTGATTCTTAACTATAAAATGTTTTTTGTGCATAAGCAAAGACTATACGGAAGTTTTTCATGAATGACAGTTTCCATTATAGATATTCGTTCTATAAATTTATATATAACGTAGGAGAAAACTGGAAGTTACTTAGTCAGCAGTAGTTTATAAAGAGCATTGAATCAGATTATAATAATTTAAAATAATATACAGCTTTTACAGATAAAATATTTCAAGCTATAAAATGGGTTTCTAGGATTTATATGCAAGTTTACACTGAAGTTTTAACAAATATACTTTGGATACGATTCAGTTAATTTGTGCTAATGAAAGTTAAAGTTTATATATGAACTTGCAATAGTCTCCAATTTGCAATATTTTAAGTTTTTCGTTGACACAGAAATGAGTGCACTTGTGTTCTCAGATTTTGCACTGTGGTATAATATAGTTTACATGATTTTATGCGTTTCATTGTCGTAATGCATTGTTTGATTTTCTTAGATACTGAGTAATGTTGAAGAATTTTTATTGACATAAAAACAAATGATTTTAAATTTTATTTAATTCAAGTATTTTGGTATGATTACTCATGGACATTTAATCTTGGATATTTAAGCTCTAAGCACTCGTTACGAATATTTTTTCTATAATTTTATACTCTGGAAACAATAATTACATTATTTGAACTCTAGATTTCATTTTGTGTACATTAAAGAATTACTTGATTTTGTCCAGTAAAACAAAATTTTATCATTGCCTTAATAGATGCTGTTATAATTTGTTTTCTTCACATTTTAGTAAACCGTAGACTTCAAAAAATTATTTAAGTATAAAAACTAAATTTCCCATAACTATTAAGGAATATTTGAATAAAATTATGCCAGGACATATGCACTGGTGTGTAAAACTTAAGCAATGATGCAAGTTTTAAGTAGATAGCCTTATAATTGCAAAACAGAGCTCTTCTCATCAGTTGAACCCGCAATTCAGTAGAAAGATCATGTCAATGAAAATGTTAGAAACAAAGTTTTACAGGTGCCATTATCGTATACAAAACAAGTGTGATTGGTGTGTGTTGCTCAAGATTACAATAAAAGAAAGGAAAGAGATGCAATTAAAGATATTTGCTACACGTGCCAGTTCTTTAATGAGGTGTGGTGAGAAGAAAGTTCTTGGAAACTTCACATCTAAAAGAATGATCAGAAAGCTGGAAGAGGGGCGTAGTATGAATAGTATAATTAAAGTGTTCAGAATCAGCAAACGAGTCAACATTCAAACTATAGATAAAGTTGTTAGAAAAATTGGTTGTCGTAGCCCCAGTAAAATAACTGTTGTGGATGACCGATATATCGTCCTTTTGGTGAAAAGAACTAAAAAAATAATAAGCAATCGTCATTGATCAGCAACTGTGACAACAATGGGGTGACAGGTGTTGGGATTTACTGGGTTCAGATGCCCCTACAAAGATGACTTTCATCCCACCGCACAAAACTCTTTAAAAATTAGACATCCGGGTAACAGATCAAAGAAGTGCAAAGAGCACAAAAGCGAATCTCATTAATGAAGTCGTAACCATTTTATGAGTGAGAGTCTTTAAAATGCTACAATTCTCAACATCAATTGATTTCCAAAGCTCTCGAGGCATGGTTTCATCCTAGTAATATCACGGTAAGAGACAGTTACAGTGGTCCTGGAAGTGTTGTCTGAGAAGATATTATGCTGAACAAACGGACTTCATTCCAAATTTTTGACACAGATTCTTTAAAGGTAATCGGTATTGTAAAGAGGTGGTTCTTATTCGTGTTTCTCTTTGGAATAGACTTAATATTTATGGGTGACAATGCATTGTCTCACAAGTCTCCTGTTGTTCAATAGTTGCTGGAAAAGGAAAATAAACCCGAATGGATTAGCGACCCAACTAGCACAACATCATTTGATATTTCAAATATTGTAAAAAAGCTGAACTCAGTAAATACAAAATTTATAAATATCATAAGATATTACTTTATAAATGACCGACTATAAATGCTGATTTTGATGTGAACAGAATTTATAAAATAATAATCTATGGTCAATGTTTATCAAGTTCGTATGATATTCCATGTGTAATACTATAATTCTTATACGCATATATTTCTGTGGATATTCAGTTTGCAAGATTATTTGAAAAAGAGTGAAGAAGTATTAGAAGAGGAGAAAATGCTCAGAGAAGATGACGAAAAACATGAAAAAGTGGAAACACCGAAATATATGAAAATCTGAACCAATTTTTTCATTTGCTTTCTGGGTAAAGGCTATAAAAAAGAATTGCAAGTCATTAATCACATTCTGAATCGCAGACTCTCTATACATTTGGAAGAACAAAAGGATTCGAATTCCTTTTTCACCAGTATTAGATATTTCTAAATGTAAGAATCTTTTTCGCTTTCCATTTGTTATGCGTAGATTTTACCATTAGCAGAAGTGTAATACAAAAAAGAAGCAATGATCACCATTTAAAATTGTTAACAAATTAAATCATGGTGCAAATTTGAAAAATTCAACCACAGAACACAGTTTCTAGTGAAATCTTTGTGTGGTATATCATTATCTTCATTTTTACTCTATCATAACGCATACACTTGTGGCATTATCTCAGTGAAGTTTCTGCACAGTATGTATTCACATGGCACACATACTTTTGTAAAATATTTATTTAATATCTTTATTTTCCAAATTCAAAAGGAATTTATATAAGTACGAAAATTTATTAGGACTTATTAGCAAATGAGTATTAGAAATATTGAAGGTTGATTTATCTAAATTAAATACTTATAGCAATTTTATAATGGGTTTTATCTAAAAGTGATAAGATTTCTTAAGTTATCTGATGGCATATTTAGTATTTATTATCTAAAAATTTATTATACTTAATATTATATAATTTTGCACTTTATTTTACTTTAGAGCAAAACCACTTAACAAATATATTAATATTTTTTGATCAATGAATCTGTATTTTTTAAAATTAAAGAATACATTTAAATGAATTTTCTTACCCGAGATAAAGAAATCAATTATTAAAATTGAATATTAAGGATTGTTGACAGTAACATTAAATTATTGTTAATACCTGTTACTAAGAATATTTAATAAAATTTTAGATCTAACACAACTATAAGCATTAATTATGAAAAGTATTAATGTATTATGAAAAGTATACCTCGCACTTTGTTAGCACTGTTGTTGTCAAATTTTACTATCTCACAAATTATCGATATAAATATGTGAAACTCATTTGAAAATACTTGTTTACAAAAATTTTGATTATAACTTTTTTATCGATATTTTTTTTAACATACTACGTCATTCATAACGGTAATTATGAATTTTCAGTGAAAAAATGCATGAAAGAAAGTCACAGAGCTCTAAGCATGTTCAGAAGGTTTTCTGAGAGCGATAGCAGTGACATAAAACTCAAGAAAGGACACGCACATGGTGAGAAAATGGCTGAAACAACTTTGATAGATAGCGCTGTGCATTCCGAAATACCAGGTGATGCTGCATGTGGGCAGTTTTAGCTTCCATCATTATTTTATATATTTTAAAACATTACATCTTCTATAAACCGAAATAAGAAGCCTGCATTACGTTCCAGCATCATAATTTTAAACGGCTTTCTTATGATGACTATAGTCTCTTTTTATACCTTTTACCTGTGTGCTGTGATAAAAATAATAAATATTCTTTCTCACTTAGCTAGTATCCTTCCTTTTCGAGTTTAGTGTCGTCACTATTGGTCCAGGAATTTGTTCTGATCATGAACTACTACGCGAATTCTCTTCGTGTAGTCTACCTTTTTTGAAAGTTTGTAACCATAGCGTTTTGTATTGGATTTTTAATTATACTATCGCGTATTGTATGAGTTACATTATAAAACTAATTAAAACATTTATTTTTACCAAGAAAATTTAATCAATTGATATTTTTTTCCGATTTACATTAAAAAAAAATGATAAATGTCGTTACAATGATAATAGTTGAACTATATGTCCTGTATCATATGCAAAATAGCTCAATTCATACATGTATTCTTACATTAGGGACAAATTATTTAAAAGTTGTTGAAATAGTTGTGAGTTTATTGTAAAATTCATACCATGATATGTCTTATAAATTATTTAAAATATTTGATGATGATGTTGATATTTGATCTTTTACTCAATTCAGGAATTTTTAACGCAAGCAGGAAAAAGTTTATTCCTCGACAACATTTTAGTTTTATGTGAAAATTCAATTCTTTTTAAGAATTAGTAGTTTTTCTTAATTAAAGAAACTTTATTTTTATTGCATAATATTAAAATCTTTAAATATTTTAACACCAAGTATGACATGTGGGTAAATAATATAAAAGTTGAGATACAAGTAACACATTTGTGCATGCATATTTACTATTGGTATATAGGTTTACAAGCATTTTTATTTTATATGTATATCAATATAATGCATATAGTATTAATAATATTAAAGTATGTAGTTTAATATTACCATGTTTCAAATTTAATGTACGATAGTAACTTTTTCCAAATTTTTCACATAAATTTGCCGATTATTATTATACCAAGCAAAATGGTATTCTTTGTGTTTGAAATAAAATGTTATCTGAATATAATTTTTTAGTAATAATAATGGAGTTGTGCGTGTACTTAATTAGTTTCAATTCGTTAAAATATGTCATGTATGCTTATAATTCCACTAATTGAACAAATAATCTAAATTTCCTTAGTTATTTACATGGTATGTATATGTGCTATATAGGCAAATGTGTAATGTTATATAAGTTTATAATTCATTTAATTGGATAAACAGTATTATATCACTAGTTTCAATTTATTAAAATATGCTCCATAAAGTTAAATGAGTTAAATTTTAATAATATTTCAATATATTTTGGTCCCATGACTAATACATAATGTATTTGCTTGGAAACGAAGTTTAAATTTGTACGTCAATTCAAATAATTACTAGGAGAGAAACTTGAAAAGTGTTTGAAGATTTGCAGCGTAAGAGTTTTCTGAAATTCAGCGCCAGCTCTTCTTTTTAATATTATCCATCTTCTTAAAAGACCTTAAATTGTCACATGTTAAAGACTTTAACGATAATTTGGGTAGTTTCTAGTGATGGTGATTTCAACATTTCGACATATAATAATGATATTTTATTCCAAGATAAATTCATAAATCATTTTCATTTCTTTCATCAGCGAAATATCGAAATATTTCATTGATAACCAGTGATGAAAATTATTTACTTTTTAATTTAGAACAAAATTGATGATACGTGAGGCTTTACATTAAAATATAAAATAATTAACCATATTTTAATGCGCTGAAAAATAAGAAATTAAATTTTAAATCAAAGTGCATATTTAATAGTTACTATAAGAATTACAATTTAAATAATTTATATTGTGTTAGTTTTCTAAACATACTTGTTAAGATGCTATTCTTGTTAAGTTGTGCAAAATTAAAAAAAATTAAACGGCAAAATATTGGCTGCAATCCAGAATGTTAAACAAAGCTGGCAAATGATTGGTTTACTTTCAGCTTTTCAATCAACAATTAGAAGGTTCAATTCCCAATAACAACATGGAAGTTTGTAGCTAATTTTCCAGGTTGTTGAAAAAGAGTAATTTTATTCTTATGTATAACTGTGAATATTTTATGATGGATGGGTTTGTAGTTCGATTGAAAAAATGTAAAATTTTAGCACGTTGATGTCGGTAATTGATGTTGAAAAAGTTATTGTTTGAAATTAATGCCATTTCAAAATATTTCTACTTTATATTCATTAAAATATGAAAGCAGATATATATTGAACTGCTAGAATTTTCATAATAGTTTAGAAAAAAGAAAGAGTATATATGCTGTAAGCAAGCTACTATGTTATACAGAAATTGTTTATGGAGGAAAAATGTTTATTAAAAATAAATAAAAGGATCATAGTTAAACGTAGTTACGGTTATAGAATCTATAAATTAATATCAAAGTTAAATACAATAATTATAAATGCGCAATGTGATTTAAATTACAAATAGCTCCAATAAACACACGACATTTTTGATGTTGTAATTGCAAGATTCCAAACATATTCTATACAATTTTATCATGATTTAAACATGGATGTTGAATGACATTATGCATGGTAGATACATTGCTTGAATGACTGTAGCTATAGAATCTAAATAATCACAGTTTCATGAATTGATAATTCCGTTTGTATGTCTGGAACAAACGTAATTAGCCGAAACCCAATACATTTCCTTTTCGAAAGAAAATCAGTTTCAAAACTTTGCCCTTCTTTTGTATAATGCATGAGCGAGTGACAAACGAGATCGCAAAACACAAAAAGAAACTTATTTTCAGGCGTCGAAAATATATAAATCATGCCTGCTCAGTGTTTTTTGGCCCTCCGGTTGAACGTCATATGTCTCGAATCTCTTTGGATTTATAAATTGCGGGAAAAGGAACTTTCCATTATGACGTAAACTTCCCATGATCCCTCTGTCATCGTCCCCGCAAACATATAGTTCCAAGCATCCGGTGTGCTTTTCAACAACAAAGCACATTGAATCGAAAGTGCTGGTTGCTTTATTTCGCCAAAAAGGCCGGTGGATTTGAAGAAGAGGCGTATACATTATGACTCTTCTAATGAAATATTCATTTGGAATTCTTTTTCGAAATAAGAAAGTGTTGCATTCTTGGCGACTAAAATTTCAGTTTAGAGATACAGCAAATGTGTGAAGCGTTTATGTTCAGAAGTAAAAGTACAATGCATTTCTTTTTGAGGATTCTATTCTCAATGATACATGATTTATGTGCGAGACTTAAGCATCAAAATCTAGTTTGTTGTAAATCCCAATGTTCTCAATATATCATCTTGTTGAAAGCAGGAACATTTTATAAAAAAATATCTAGTCATTGCTTTTTACTTTTTAGTGTACAACAAGAAACTTTTATATTTTCATCCCTCTTAAAATTGATTTTATCCATCTTTTTATAAAAGCTAACTTACTACTTACTTAAAAGGATTTGGTCGATTATGATGCAGAAAAATTATTCATAATTGGTATTCCTAAAATATTAACACAATACAAAGAGTTTTTTTATGTGAGTATTTTATAATAATTACACGATATTAAATTGCAATGAACTAATAACTAGAAACATAAAGTTTGTACTAATAATATTTGTGATTAACAGAAGTACTTAAGGTACACATTTTTGTCTGTTGGAGAAGGAACAATACATTCGATTTAACAAATCATCATCATATTGAATTTTTTTCCGACTTATCAGTCGATGCAGTCTAATGGTGAAACATATGATAAAAAAACATTTGATGAAACATATGATAAAGATGAAACATATGATAATAAATCTGTTTATTACTCTCAATTACCTTTTATTTGTTTAAGTAAAAGGATATTGGACATCTTAAAGTTAGAAAAATAAGAATTATTTAATTTTAATTACATGTAAATAGTAAATTTGCTATTTAACAAAGGATAATTAGTCATTTAGAAACAATATAGGAAGGAAAATGTGTGATTAACAGTTCTTCAGGAATTTTATAAGAACGAAAGACAAATAATTCTTTAGAAATATCACAAAAAGCCATATACAAAAGCATATTAAACACCTTGAGAAGGAAGTTTGGTAATTATATATTCTCTTTACAGTATAAAATTTCGAAAAAATACCTATATTTTATGCTATACGTGATAAATATAAAGTCAGTTTTAAGACTTTATTTTGTGGCGCTTTCGAAACTATTGCGATATAATAAAAATAAATGATGGATTTTAGCAATAGAATTATTTTCATTAAAAAACTAAAATAAAATTTCAGCTCTTATTATGGTTTGCAATGAATATTTATGAGCAGAAAAATATTGCTGATAAATTTGTTACATTTATGAGAAGTTTTAATTATTAAGAGCTCATATCAGTTTTTATTTTGTGGTTAATTATTTTTTTAAAATAAGGTATAATATTTTATTAATTTAATCCCATATATTTCCTATTATTTTGCTTTTCTTTCATAAAAAATTCTCCTGAATTTCAAATTTTTTGAAAAGTTTATTAAGCATTTTTCCCAATGCGATTAAGGCGTAATTCTCAAACAGTGGAATTAGCGAGAGAAAAATTTTTGTGATTTTTTTTTTCGCTTTGAATGCTTGCAATTTTTTAAATGAAGTTTCCTATTTCAAAGGAATTTTCTCACCAACTATCATCTTTTTTATAAAAATAGTATTCCCAGTGTGAATAGCATCTTACAAACATGAACCAGTTATTTTTTTAAAATTAATTTCGGAGATTTTTATTACATTTTTTAATAATGATTATACATTTTATTCGCATTTTTCTTCAAATTTTCTTTAGATATGTATAGATGGCATTTTATAGGTGTTTCCTTATATTTAAAAAATAAGCAATGAAGTGTTCTTTATATTTTTGCTTAGTTTTTTTTATTATTATTTATTTTAATTTTTTTCCGGAATCACAAAAGTATCATCATGGAATTGAAATTCTATTAATTTTGAGTACTTAAGAAAGAGCTTACCATACTGCAATTTGTTTAAAAAGAAAAAAAAATTACTAAATTTCCTTTATCAAAATTGTTAAAGGTCCCTCTTGCGCAAAGAAACAAACTACAACCAGCTTTCCAAGTTTGTTTTACTCCCTTGTGATGTCCAAATTCAACAGAATGTTTCTTTTTTCAGTGTCAGATGGTTTTTTCTTGGACTTTCACAGAAACTTTTCTTCACATTTTTTTCTCTTTTAGATATGCCATTTCAAATTTGGAATAGTTTACATAAATAAGTGGAAGATTTTGTGTGAGTATATAGTTATTGGTTATTGTATTTAAAATAAAGAAAAAATTGCTGAAAATGTTTTTACTAAATAATTATCTTTCTGTAGTTGGTATCTATCTATCTATCCATCTCTCTCTCTCTCCATATGTGTGTGTGTGTGTGTGTATATATATATATATATATATATATATATATATATATATATATATATATATATATATATATATATATATATATATATATATATATATATATATATATATATATATATATATATATATATATATATATATATATATATATATATATATATATATATATATATATATATATATATATATATATATATATATATATATATATATATATATATATATATATATATCAACTAACAGTTTTATAGTAGTAAAATAAATTGATTGTTCTGTATTTAATGTAGAAAAGTAAACAATCTATTGTATTATTGAAATTGTTTTCAGCAACAAATGATTTTTCAATAGTCTTTAGTCGTAAAATTTAACAGGATGATTGAGATATTCTTTTGAAGCAGCTGTTCCTCTGCGAATATGAAAACTCAGTTTTATACGTAGTTTTTTTTGCAGTTTTTTTATGATTATTCAAAGTCACAAAATAATATGGCAGTTATTTTTTTGTCTATATTGACCATAAAATCAAAATACATATGATTATCATGTTAGGCAAATATTGCTTTTTGCATCGGGAGAAATTGTGATTTGGAAAAACATGGTAAATAATTAAGCATTCTTAAACTTGTATGCAATAATTTTGATGAAAACGATGACAAAAATTATATGAAACTAATACGAATTAATAAAGTAAAATAATTAAAATTCTTTTTGCCGGAAACAGATTGAAGAGGAATTCAATTATGAAATTATACAGTTTAATTGGGTAAATGAAGTGAGTCATGGAATAAAATAGATCGTGTTTTGGAATCCACAGGTGATTGAAAATTTTCTCATAATTTTGATAGAAATTTGGGTATCTTGTGAGTGCATAGAAAATTAATTACTTTTAAAATTTATCTCCTTTAAGAAATAAAAAATTTAATATTATAGTCAGTTAATCAGCATGCAATCCTCAGTACAAATTCATTTGAATGAGACAAAAAACCATTTCTGTTAGTATTGTGCTTATGAAGGACATAATTGAAGCATTGATGATGAATGAACATGAAAACATAAACAAGATTATCACAAATGGAGTGATATAGATCATTGGATTATAATGTCAATTAGGATAAATTCAAATTCGATTTAAACTATGGAAATTTTAATCTTATAGATTATTGAATTGGTTCATTAATTTTTGATTTATTTATGGTGCGATGTACTATATAGTTTTTAATGTTGTGGAGCATATAATGTTGTGGACACAACATACTATATAATGTTGTGGAGCATCATAAGTTTAAATTCTCTGTCACTCCTAGAAACATTTAGTTGTAAATAGAGCTAAGAATTTTAATTGTTATATTCTCTTGCCACATGAGTTGTTTTTCATGGTACTGTAGAAAATTTCTTACATGATTAATTCTCATCTACGCTCATATGCGTGTCATAGAAATGTTTGTCATAATTTACGATATTTTCATAGCCAGCCTGAGTGGTTCCAATATTTTGCTTTATAGAAAATTTGAAAGATAGTCATAGTCACAAAAGGGATAATTTTCATGTTTTCTTGATCTAAAAGCCCATTTGCAATGAGTCTTTAGATCACACCCAACTCTGCTAGAAATGATACAGAAATTCAGTAGACAATATATAACATCAACACAGTTAACTATCTACAAGTCAAAGGATCTACTATTCACCAATAAAAATTTCGAAACTTCTAAACCATAAAATTAAAAAATTTAAAAAATATAGAAAAATACATGCAAACGAAATGTGCATGAATATGAGATAGCAAAAAAAGAGTTTTTTTCACAAATTTAGTTCATTAATGGGAATTAAAATTATCATTGAGATTATAGGTCATGTTATTTAACAGTCACTAGTTTGTGAAATCGTAACTGTTTCTAAATTATAGTTTTATAAAAATGAAAGTCTTTGAATAATGCCAGTCTATCGGGTAAAATTAATAATAGGCATATTTATAATTTTGATTGGGTACATCAATGTGACTTATAGAAAAATATTCATATATCGTAGTCATAACTCACAGTCATAAACTTTCAACAGAGCATTTTTTTAAAAAAAACTTATTAAATATGAAATATTTTAATAAATACATTTTTTAAATATAAAATATAAAATCCTCTAGTGTGCATTCTGAATATACAGCATTCACATAGAAAAGTAAATCTAATTAACCACGCTATATTGCAATGAAATTAATTTATTTATTTTTCTAGAGTGTAGTTAAAAGAATGTGAAATTATTTTCAATTTAATGTTCAAAATGAAATGGTGTAAGGAGTAAATCCTAAAATTCAGTGCCTTAAATTTACATTAGAAAAAGAGATTTATTTACCTCCATTTTAAAAAAACGAAATCAAATAAAGAAATTAACTTTAAAGCTAATTTTATTCTGAAAATATCTGAAGGAGAGGTTTTCTATTTATTTTAAAATAGAAAGATTAAAATTTGAAAATTAAATCAAGCAAATTTATTACATGAATTATTAAAGAGAAAGCCGCGTGTTAGAAATCCATTCAAGTAAGTAAAATGAACTTGACAAATGTAATTTTCAATACAAATTTAAAACAGTTCATAAAATTTTATCTTCATCTACCAAAAAAGAGTCCTGCGATTGCTACAAATTTTTATCAGTAGAGAAAAAATTGCATATTATTTAATGAAATTCACATATTTTAGATTTCAAAAATTAAAAACTTAATTTTGAAAATATTTTTAGTCTTGCTTTCATCTATTGTTATTAAAACTTTATTTTCTACAGAATTAATAGATTTAAAACTATGCAAGTGATTCACTCATTTACAGACAGTTTGTTACTTATAATTTGATTTTATGAAAAAAGAAAGATTTGTTCGATTTTCATGCAAATAATTTCCATATTTATAAGCTTTGAGGTAAACGAATGCAAAACTATGCATGGATTTAATTCATTTCTTGATTGGGGAAAATGTCTACAGAAAGGAAAATACAAATCTTGTCCAAATGAGGCATCTGATCCTGATAAATGGAGTACGAAACGGAAGTTCATGGTTAACTTATACTAAATGATCAAATGGACTGCAAAAGTATGACATGTTACGGAGATGGCATGAATTTGTGCTATTATTAAGAAGATAAGTGGACAAAAGATGGACATTACTTACTACATTAAATAGTGTTACTGTGTAAATAATGATTGAAAATTAGATATCCTTTATCACTTAAGAATCATGGAATAAATATAATCAAATAGCAACATTTGTTTAATGTTCAATAGCAGATGTTAATGTTAAAGCTATATTTAAAGAATAAAGCACCAGATGAAAAAATAATTAGAAGTGCAAATTGTTATCATTATAAGTTAATACTTGTACAGAATAGAAAGCGACAGATGTGTACAAAAACAGTACAAAACTAACAGTGCATACAGTGCATCAAATAATCACAGATAATAATTACCATTATAATTGAATCCTACAGATGGAGAAGTGATAATACAGCAAAACTATCATAAAGTCATTTTGTTTTCATAAGAAAAAGTAAATTCATCCAAAATGGTTGGTATTTTTTTAATGGAAAGCATTGGAACCTATTAAATTATATTGAACAATGAATGATACAATTTTGAACCCTCATAACTAAACGTTTAATCACACAACGTACATACATGGTACTGCTGATGAAATTTATTCTTTGATATAATTAGAGAGAATTTTCTCCATCACATCAATGCAGTCTGTCACAATTTTTATACGCACAGGAGTGTTTATAATATAAAGTAAATATTGCTCAGATTGTGTGTGTGTGAAAGTATAATTTTTTTTATCTCTTTTAAGATAAACACGAAACAAGTCTGAGAATGTCATCAATAATTAATCGGCAAATATTAAATATCACTTAACTAGATACATTATATAAACTTCCAAAATCTCACAGAGTAAATGGAAAATTAGTTACTAAGATAAGCAAGAAAAAAGGTATAAATGCCACTAAATATTAGTAGAATGGTCATATTACTAATTGCATGTTCTATTAAAATTGAGTGTAATTTCAAACTTTTGCATAATTAAGAATAATTTGTGTTGGAAATTATTTAAATACATTTCAATGATATATTTTTAAATACTGAAACAAATTTAACGGCTATTGATTACATGAAATTATGGTTTAACGAAAATTCAAAGGAATTTGCAATATTTCGATATCTACTTGTATATCCAGGTAATCTAATTTCTATGATAAGCATATTTTTTCAAGAGAACTCTGTAGTTATAGCAAATTAAAACAAAGTTTACTCTTTGTATGAACACAGTTATCCTTAAAAACATTTATGATTATGGTTAAATATTTTAAATTTTATTTGCAATATTTTGAAAATTAAGTTTAATTTGATTTCGAGCAGCAAAGGGCAATTTTACATTGAACTTACATGAAGAAGAAATTATTTTTATTTTATTCTTCGAGTGCATTTTGTAAAGATAAAAAAATTAACAAGTAAGATATTTTTGAATGAAAAATCATAAACTTCTCAAATTATATTAAGTTGCAATACTCTGAAGGGAAAAAATTTAAAACGAATTCTTTAACTACTACTAAATTATCCCAAATTATTAATACTTATGGACATTCAGACAGGAATTAGTTAATGAATTATTATAAATTGCTTTTTTTCATCATTTCATTTGCATGATTATTATTTTGTTTGAGAAAATTTATTTAATTCTTAGGAGATATTAATGAAACATTTATATTATCTTTTAAATATTTAATGAAATTTATCAGAAATTATTAATACTCAAGGGTATCCAGACCAAATAATTTATCAATGAATCATTATTAATTATTTTTGTGAACTATTTAATTAGAATATTAGTTATTAAAATATAAAGAAAAACTATTAATTGTATTGAAACTGATTTTTTTGCTAAAGGAGGATATATCATTATAATTCTTCTAACTTCTAAAAGTTTATTTGTTTTAAATACTATAAATATCCTTTCCTAATAAATTTTTTGTAAAGGATTTAACAGTTCAAATTCTTTTATTCTTTAAAAATTTTTCTATTATAGGTTTAGTTAGCAGAAAATTTTCATTTCCAAATATAACTTAGCTATAAACTCCATGAGATTCATATATTTTTACCATAAAAGCTAACTGGTCATTTTCTTTTAGCTGATCAATTTATCTATGGACAATCAATTTATTTAATACGAGAAATTGACATTCCTCTCTGAAATATAAATTTTTATATGTTTATTCGGTTATAAGTATTAGGATTTGATTTTAAAGTTACCCCTCTTTTTCTTTCGTGCAGCATCTATGGAAATTAAAGAAAATTTTAGAAATAAATTAAAGTGTATTCTTTTGAGAAAATGGTAATAGATTTTTAATTCTAGTTGTCACACTGTGGGGATTCTGCTTTCTGCAGTATATCTAATAGTGTGGGTTGTGAATGGTATTCAGCTTTTCTTTGTCACTTTTTGCCCATGAAAAGTCCACTCGAAAGGTAATAAACTATAAATATCCTCAGTACCCTTAAAGTGAATGAAATTATTTGGCTATTTAAAATACAGCTTAAATAATTTTAAACTATTTACTTTCAGTATCATATAATGAATAAAATATGAGTAATATCCATTTATTTCTTATATATTTTAATAATAACTTTATAAGCAGATATTTTTGTAATTACTATTTGTGTCGTTTTTCTTTTGGAAAAAAATAGATTGACTACAGTACATTTAAGTAAACAAATTGAACAGTAAATCTAGCATAAAATTTAGTTTAATTTAATTTAGGATATATTACATAAAAATATTTTCATAAAAATCATAAACATTTCACGGTTTCTTAAAATACACAAGAATCAGATTTGAAATAAGACATATTTACAATCATAAATCGCAACTTTTATCGTTTTATCACATTCGTAAATCTCATTTTTCATTTCAGCTTATAGAATGGTAATTAGCGACTTTATTATCTTTTTCGCAATATATTGTAAAAGCAGTCTTTATTTAAAAAAAGTAATGAAGTGGTGCTTTATTTCATGTTACTTATGTGTTATCCTCCATGTTATTTAATGTTATACATTTAATGTTCATGGTCAAAATGAGTGATTAAAAATACTCTTAATTGTTTGCATTCGATATTAAAGAATATCAGGGTATAATTTATGAAAATAATAGTCTGAAAGTGAAGACTCTTCTTTTTCTTTTTCAAGAATTTCTAAAAAATTTTTAAATAGAAAAAAATATTAATAATTAAAATTGTTTCCCAAGCATTTCCATTTTGTTGATTAAATTTTAATGCTAATTGAAGTTGCATTCTCAGATTGAAAATTGTGATTAAGTTAAAAATTTGTTATTTTGTGAGAGTGACTCCAGTAATTTTAGAAGCAAACATTTTTATAATAAAATAAAAATAGAGCTGAAATATAAGAAAAAGTAAATATTTTCGTTTACTTTACATGATTACGAATATCTGGTTAAGTATTATTATATTTGACATTACATATAAATTAAAAAAATTTTTGATCATCCAGCTACTCGTAAATTGGACATTGCGTATCAGGCAGCAGTTTAATCATTTAATCACTGAAAATTGTTGTTAGGTATTTAAATCTGTCCGTATATATATATATATATATATATATATATATATATATATATATATATATATATATATATATATATATATATATATATATATATATATATATATATATATATATATATATATATATATCATAAGAGTAGTCGTATATCACAAGGTGGGAAATCTTAAAAACTTTTAAACTTTCATGCTGACTGTTATATATGCACAATATGCATGGTCTGTGATCAACAGTAAGAGGTATCAAGTTCAGAACCTCCTATTTCGTAACGCATTATAATATTCCATGGTACAATTTGCCCAATAAAGTGTAAAGAAGGAGATATTTTTATTAAGGATAAAATAAATAATTCACTTGCGGAATTGATTCTTATAAATAATATACAATCGTATAAATAGCATCTTGCTTTAATCTGTTTCCTACGGAAAAAAATAAGCAAATGCATAAATAAAATTAAATAAATTACTGTTGGTTTAAAATCGGTTATCCTTAGCGAAAAAAACTATCGAATTTTGTGATAAACAGCAGTGAATCGTTTCAATTAAAAAAATACTCCAAAAATTGAGAAAAAATTGGCTAGTACCCTATTGATATAAGCAAAAATAAATATTCGGGTAGCAGGTGTTACGAAAAGAGACATTTTATTAATGTTTAAAAATTTATGAAAAGAAAATTTATGTTTTTAGTAAACAGTTCAGTTATACTTATATATTATGGTGAGCAACTGATGCTTTGGAATAAATTTTTTTCATTCGCTGTGACAAGTTGCTTTGTTTTGTTGATGATTTTATATTTAAGAAACAATTGTTTTTAAGATTAATTTCTTTATTTCTTTTTAATAAATATGAATAGAATTCTCTAACGTCTCTAATTCTATTTTACGTTCCACGCAAAAGCTTTGGAAGAGTAGAATGTTTGAATTTAAGAAGATTAATTTCTATTTTAGCGCCTCTGTTCTTTAATCTACTGAATACGAAACATTTCTTCGTAAATAATCTGATTGACAAATATTTCTTTGAAGATTAAAATTTAATCTAATCTATTTTTATATTTTAAAATATCTAAAATGAGAAATATTTAAAAAAAATTTAAATATAATTTTCGGAAATATTTTCTGCTATAAATGTAATGATCAATGAATTCAAGAATTCTCAATAATAATATTTTTGCAAGATTAAAATAAGAATGAGTTTCTTTTCAAAATGTTGCATTGTATAGATGAAAAATTATTTTAATATTTGATTGAGTTTCTATTTTACAAAATCAAACATACATTTTCATTAATTTATCGGTCTGATTTTAAATCTGTTATTGTTCAAAGTGTTGTGTGTGTGGAAATCTTTTTTTTATAACCTATATTACATGATAACTATTACCGATTAATAAATTACACTCTATACTGTGTATTTATTTTAGGACCATATACATTATAATTTAGGAATTATATTAAAAAATAAATTTAATATATTCAATATAATAATTACATTCAAAACAATAACATGACAATCATATTCAAAAACAAACTTAAAAGCGAGAAGAAGGAGAATACAGCAAGATTTTCACTTTTTTGAATTAGGCTAACATTGGTTTTATTTTTTAATAATATTAAAATAAAATTTATGCAAAAAGTTACGTAAAAGTTACTGAATGGAACAAATTATAATCTACAAAATTTTTCGTCCTCAAGGAAATGGAAGAACTATGATATACTATCACCCATCGTCTCAAGCGATTTCTGCCGCAAAGTTGCTGACGCTGTACTTTTATATCATCAGAAATATTTGTAATGCACCAAAATGAATAACATTTGGTGAATATAATGACTGTCATTTTTCCAATTTACTCATTCCTTATGTGTTGGAAATTTTTTGCGAGATATGCATTTATTGGTTACACTTAAAACGATCATTTGTTACTAACACAGGCAATTTTCTTTTACAAATGATTACTTTTGTAAAATATAAATACCAATTATTCATCATTTCTTTTCTTTTAATGGAATGAAATATATTATGTCACGAGTTTGATAAAAAATAAAAACATAGTATTTCGGCATTTTAGTATTAATTTATTTTTCTGGCTGTAAAAAAATTGCAAAACGTGGGGAGGAGATAAAGCTTCGGAGTTTCTTTGTCGCAAAAAATAACGATATGTTATTGTTATGGAAAATAATGAAAACAATGTAAAACTGAGTGATTTCGTGGAATTCTTTTAAATCTTAGCCAAATATTTTATGTTAATGAGATGGACAATCTTCAAGTTAAAATTCTACTTGGAAGCTAACTTGTCCTCTATACTAAGATATAAATAAGTAATTTTCCTTTCACTGGATCTCTCACAAAACTATTTATGTTTAGAAATTAATGTGGTACCATTGGACCTTAATAATGACCCGAACATATTTGCTTTTGGTGGTCTTTATTAGTATTACATTTAAATTACATTCTCTTTTTTTAAAAAAATTAAATACTTTTTCTTTGGTTCTGAAGCAAGATGCTAAATGTTAAATGTGTAGAACAACTGAACATAATAAATCATATAAGTTTTCAAAATGGAAAATTTTGCAAAAAAGTATATTATTAAATAAAATTAGTTATGACAATTATTCTATATCAATTTATATATACTATAACAAAAATACAAAAGTTTGGATTAGTTATCTCTAACAAGATACTTTTAGCGAATAATAATAAGATGCTGCATCATCCCTGCATTCTCAGATTTTCTAATTGCTATTTGGTATCGACAAGTTAGTTCACACATTTCTATTCATTTATTTATTTTACAAGTGCCGAATATTATTGCTTAAGCCATTAATTCACAAGCCCTCCAATACTTCTTGAGAATATCCTCATACTGAGAAAGTAAGGTACAATTATTTAAATGTTCAAAAATTATTGGTATATTAGATTCACATAAAACACAGTTCTGGAAATCCACCACTCTAATTCTATAGAGATGCTTTTGTAAACAGTTGTGCCATATCAATCCTCTTAATAGAGCCACTGCAGTCTTTCTGGAAAATCGGAAACTATTCTTTCCTCCCTCAGAATCTTCCATCTCTTATCATTAGTGCATTGAATCATACCGTTTTTACGAGTTTTTCTAAGGGTCAAGTTAATAAACAAATTAATCGTGTGAAAAGAAAGAGAACGATTTATACATTCTTCTATCAAAGCCTTCTTCTTAGACAGTGAGTCTGCTTTTTCGTTGTCCATAATTATACAATGGGAAGGAATCCAATGGGATGAAATTCTGTGAGCTGTTGCCTTAAACAAAGGTCTGCATTCTAAAATTTAGTGAGAGATATTCAAAATGGCTTGAGAATTTGAGAATCAAAAGGACTTTTAGAATCTGATAATATGAAAGCTCTTACAAAAGAGTGACCATAAATTGACATTGTTGCATGCCTATGGCAATTACTTTAATGTCACCATTGAAGGCAGTAGTAAGAGTTCCAATTGGTAAGTAAAAACTTAAAAGCTCACTATGGATATCTGCTACAGCACCGTACATTGTTCTTTATAACATAAAACAATCTATGAAGACACTAAACTATTTCCAGGATAGCGAATCTCAGTAGTCTTCATTGAAAAAAATCTTAACTGTGAATTGACATTTTGTTCTTAACAATTCTTTGCATAAGATCAAGCTTTACACTTCGAGCTTCACATTTAATCATTTTTAACATCTACGGAGTTTCTATTCCTTGTTATAAGCTTTTTGCAAGATAAAAAGACATATTTTAATTCACATTGACTAGAAATATATGCAATATTGCTACTATCACTTCTAATTGAATCTGTTGTAAAGTGCACAAATTTAATTTTATAAAAGTTATTGTAATGATAATTTTAAAATATAGTTACACATTTCTGTGATATAACAAATACATAAATACATTTGGGAAAATGTTTCCCATCCAATGACATTTTGTCCACTGATGATGATTTTCACTGATTGGATACAGGAAGACACGACTCCGCGTAAAGTATATCACAATAGTTGAAAATAATGGGATGAATTTTTTGAACAACCTTTCCCTTATTTTTTTTGGGGCAGGACTTTAGTCACACAATAGGCCATAACCCGGTATGGCAAGAGAGGAAATGTGAAAAACTTATAAATATTTATTCCGATAGAAGTGGATTATTCCGAAAGCAGAAACACAATATTAATGATTTGTTACTCAACAATAATCTCGAAACCTTTTAGAATCTGTTTTACAACTTAACAATAGTGAATTTTTGAGTTGAGAAAAATGTAAAGACTTAAATATCATATGAATTCTGGAGGCTCAAGTCACAAGGAGTACAATAACAGAATATAGAAATTTTTTTCTAAATATATTCCACTCAGCCAAAAATATTTAATCTTGAATTTTTTGACAGTGACTGAAGTCAAGCGATGGTACCATTCTAAGCATATAAATGAATAGACTAAAAATACGAATATTTTGAAAGCTGAAAATTTAGTATTTTAATGAACAAAGTATTATCTACAAATAAATAGATACTTTACCTCAAATTAACTGTTTATTATATAATAATGATCAAATCCTCATAGTATATTTATGCTGAGTATTGAAGCCTTTTAACAACTATGCTCATATTTGTGCGAAATCTTATCGAATTATAAACTTTTAATACTTATATCTTAACAAATTTAACTGTTAAGAAAAAAGTCATTATATTTTACTGTCAATAATTGAGAGGATAAAAAATTTTAGTATCTTGGGAAAATTATACTTAAATTAAAAACTAATTGCCACATGAATTTATAATATGTATATTAATAATTTATTTTGTTAATTTTTATAAGAACTGTGATAATTTTGAAAGTTTCTTATTTCCTAATAGTAGGAAAGTTAAGTCAATAAAAACTTTTAATATATATAATTGAAAAATTAAATGTTTTTCTTTATGATTTTTCTAACAAAATTTGCTTTGTATACTGATTTTTAGTTTTTTATTACATCATTGGTTTTTAATCATTTTATTATTATTTCATGTAAGCATTATTAATATTTGAATTCATTTTTGAACATTATACTCGTATCTTGGTATGTTGTACTTATAAATTCATATATGAAAAATGAATCGATGTAAAGATTAATTGTGTAATATTTTATAGCAAAATAACTTTGGCTTTTTCAGCCCAGAATAATAATTAATGTGATAGAAAGATAATATTCATTCATTTCTATTTACCACACGATCAATAAATAGAAAAATAGAACACAAAAGTGTAAACATTAAAAAGAACTAATAAACATTTTAAAGAAAGTGTTTCATATAATAAAACACGAGTCAAAACTTTGCGACGTTGATTTTACTGATAATGTCGTACCAAATTTTATTTAGCGCTGTTTTTATTATGGTGTGAAATTGTGATTTTAAATATTGTATACCGTTTTTCTCAAGTTTGGACTTAATGTATCAGTGGTCTTCCTTTAGAAAAATGCACGTGTTCCCACCTTAATGATACTTATCCCACAATCTTTTAAGCTGTGGATCTACTGTCATAAAATTTGTACCATGATGTAAAATTCTCATATAGTGTTTCTCAAGGAAATTACTCACAAGATGACCATTCGATATGAATGAAGTTGCTTGTATACATAATGACCGCTTATGTGATAAATATGCATTTCATTCTTGAAAAATACAAATAACTGGGAAAAATACAGTACAATTCTTGACGTTGGAAAAAAAATTATTAATTCGTACATGATCAGATTTATGTTCGATCAGAAATTAAAAATCAGTAATGAAAATTAAATTTTTCTTAAAATATGTTTTATATTAGTTATGTATTATAATATATATATATTGTACATACAGTATACATAAAATACATTTTATAAACAGACTGTTTCATAAACTATCACGCAGTTCGTTATCCATTATCTCGGAGTGCAAGAACAATTTTTATGAGTCATATTGCATTAATGAATGCCAAAAAACGTTCGGGTAATTAATGACGAGTAGAAAAAGGCAGTCAAGCACTGCTAAATTTAATTTAATGTTTTAAAATTTTTTAATGACACTGTAACAATACTCAGAAACCATCTATTCCTTAAAGTTTCATATATGATTTATTGCTATGCTCTATTACTAGGAGCATTCGAATTTATTATGACTATAGAGAAAAATATGAATAACTTTTTTATAGTCTTTGTTCATCTTTTCTTGATAATTTCATTGAAATAACATTTTCAGAAAACGTTATAATTTTTAAAACTTTTTTATGAACCAATAGTATTGACATATTTTAATACTTTTTTAATCAGTTTAATGATTTAAAAAAATGGCAAGAAATTGTTGCTATAATGATTTTAATTGTTAGTGACCCCTTATTTGTGATGTAAAACTTTCCGAATAGCATTTTTAATTGCAATAGACTTTCAATAAACCATGACAAAGTTGATAGCTGAATGGTTACCACTGTGACCTTCAGTGCAAGATTTTGTGGGCTAGATTTCTTACGTTAGAATATCTTTATAGTAAGTCTTATGTATGGCATGGACTAGATCTTCCTAGTAGTTCCATTTAAAACCTTATGCATAATTAGTAAAAAAAAAAAAAAAAAAAGGAATTATAGAGGTATAAACTAACTAAACCAGACACTAAGATTTCTTCATACTTTTCACACATGAAGGAATTGTACTATATTGGTTTCTTAAAAATCTTTCGATTCATTATGACGATGATAAAAATTGTAATCAAGCCCCTCAAATTGATATCATAAAGGTGAAAATCACCAATCTGCCGTGCTAAATTTAGCTGTCTTTAAAAATAATAACTTTAACTCCACAAAGGAAAATCATACTTAAACCCTCATAACTTTCAATTTTCTGTTAAAAAGCACATCAAATCCATAAATTAATTACGACAGTATCAACTGTAATCAAATGCATTGTTTTAGTGCATTTTTTCACTGAAAAAGTGAAAGATAACCAATTTTTTCACTAAAGAATTCAGTCTTTGAAACAGTGAAATCTACTTTCAGTATACAAAAAAAGAATTTGGATATAATGCGAACGGCTAATGTCTTTATTTTCTTTCAAACGATGGTTTACGACTATATTTGAAACCAAGCCATGAATTCGAAGAAGATCTCGTATTGATGCATTTTGCCATGGAACAAATCGAATGATCTTATAGTCGAATCAATTTTGAGTACTGCATAAACTTTCAGATTGGTATTTTTGAATGAGAATAATAACATTTATTTCGGGTTTTTCCAATTTTTGAACAGATTTTTTAATCTAAAACAATTTGCTTCAAAGTTATATACTTTGCAAGCATTTTCTTCAGTTATTCATCAGCGTTTATATTGATATTTGACTAATTATTTAGCCATAAACCAAAATGAGATGATATTTTACAGGTACAAATATATATATATATATATATATATATATATATATATATATATATATATATATATATATATATATATATATATATATATATATATATATATATATATATATATATATATATATATATATATATAAAGGACACATAATTTTGTTATTTAATGATTAAAATTAAAATAAATAAGATTAAAATTTTTTCTTTCGAAAAAAAGTATAGTACATTAAATAGAGGATTGATTTATTACTGTGCAAATGTTTTTTTTTTTGTATTTATGATAATTTAATATTGAGTTTCATTGAAAATTCCTTATCTATTTTTATTACAGTCAAACTTCTCTTTCTTCATGGTGGAAATTTCAATGTTTTGAAAAATAAATGTAGATTTTTTATGAGTAAACAATTTTCAGTTCAAAATTGCTGTAAGGCTTTTTGTACTTCCATAGAAAATTAGTTTATTGCAAACCACTGATTAGTAGTGAAAGGAATTACATGCTTTGACAACGAAACATGGGAAACGTTCAAGTCCTCACTTTAACACCAGTAAAAATTACTCGTGGTAGAAATGAATCTTTTATATGTCTCTCATACGCTTTATTGCATCATCAATTTTTTATGATATAAAACTAAGTGAACACAAATCCTTTATACAATATTTGTTGCGTATCTCTCTTTTTATACCGTACTTAAAATTTCAAATAAAACTTTCTTTCATTTTACCCTATGTAGTGGATAACTTACGGAGCAAACACAGAAAATACCCTCTGATAGAGATAAAAGAGAAAGCTGAAAATTAGGATCGAGAGAAGAAAGAGTTATCAACTCATATCGTATCTGTTGTAATAGTTTGATAATCTGTGATAAATATTATCGCAGAATTATCAATCGTAGAGAGCATGGTTTTATCAATAAGTCATATCGCGCAATGTGTTACATAAGCATTAATGCATTTCATCTACTGATTGAGTGAAACTTATTTGTATTGCTTCTTTGTTAACAGGTATCACCGCTTAATTTTTTTAACCATTCATGTTTCTCGTTTTCTTAATCATGGTGTAGGAAATAAGCATATAAAATTTCAGTATTTATTGAAATCACTAAATTTTGAATTAAAAAAAGTTAATATGATATGGGATAAATTTAAGTGGTAACATTTCCCAAAATACAGAAATATATACAGAGAAAAATATGTCTGATATTCAAAAGCAACTAAGAGTTTTTTAATGGGAATTGATTCAAAATTTTTATTCATATTTAATGATAATAATTTTAATTTTATGCAGTGTATGCTTTTTATTATAAATAATATGGTTTAATTTTTTATGAACTACATTAACTCAGTAAGAAATTCTCACCAAATGTTTTCAATTTGGCATTTTTTTGCATGTTGACAGGACAGAATGCCTTACTCTTATTTGAATTTTCTGCATTATAAATCAACACATATTTCCATAATGTAATAAAAAGAATGTAAGAATATATATATATATATATATATATATATATATATATATATATATATATATATATATATATATATATATATATATATATATATATATATATATATATATATATATATATATATATATATATACATAAATTTGACAGATAAATAATGTTCAAATATTACAGATTTTAATTATTTATTTTAATAAAAATTCATAAGTTATATGCGGGTACTTTGAATATAATTTGAATTTTTAAAAGTTTATACAAAACCAGTATTAATTTTTGTTTTTTTAAATGAAATTTCACTTCATGGAAATTATTTGAAACAATTTAATTTAACTCTTATTTGTACAGAAAATAAAATGATGTATTTTTATTCAATTCTTTTTTGCTTACTTGCTTTTATAATACGGGAACATAAGTATTTATTTATGTAAGCACGTTTATTATATCGAAAATAAAGGAATTTCATATTTAAAGTACTGTCTATTAAAAGTTTAATTTTTTAATTTGAATTGTAAAGTTTTGATTAAATCCTCATCAGAAAATATGACACCGACCATAAAATAATATGATAATAAATCAAAAGTTAAAATTTTACACTTTCTTATCAGTTAAGCAATTTTCAATTTTATAATTTTACCATACAGTCATTTTACAAAGAACAATATGTAAAATGAATGTGAATTCCATAGCAATTTAATATCTTGGAATGTTAATATCTAGTGAGGTGTTGTTAAAAGTAAATAAAAGAAGTGACTTAAACATTTATCAGAAAGCTGAAAAAAGCCAAATTTCAAGTTAAAAAGCGTTTCGTTAAAGTGATATACTTCATTCAAAAATCTGTCTAGTAAATATTGAAAAAGTAACTGACAAAGTTAATCATCAGATCATGTGACACGAGATTCATAACCAAAAAACCTTAAATTTTATTTTTTCTTGAAGATATTTTCGGAATTTCATTTTCAAAAATAAGGTAATATATATCATTGTTCAATGAATATGTTAAACATTACGTTAATTTCTTTTGATGATTTAAAAATGGTAAGACAAAAATTATTTTGAAATAACTTTGAGTTACTACGAGTATTACACTTTGATTTACCTATAAACAAGGATTACTCAATTTTTCGAGCGTTATAACTTTACTTTGACACCTTAGACATGGTTAAATTATTAAGAGCAGGATTTAAAAGATAAATGTATTTATTTGAAAGAAAAGCGGAGTTTTGATTGTGTTTGGAATGAGCATTATCTTTAAATGAAAATGCAGTGATTAGAAAGTAAAATAAAATCTTAATAGTTTTTTTTTATGTATTATCAATTCAAGAAATATTTTAAAGTGTTAACAAACCAAAATATTTATTCCCAATGTATACATATTTATAAAAAAGCAAGATTTCTAATATGTTGATATATTATCTGTTTTAAAAAACTTTTAACTTATTTATTTACAAATATATGTAAGCAAATTAAGACTTATTTATGTTACACTTTTTTTTGTCTTTTCCTACAAATATTTAATAATATAATTTATGTACACTTCATTGAGAAATGAAATACTATCAAAAATTCTATTTACATAAAAAATTTCAACGTTTATTTGTCTTGTCTTGGCTTAAGCAACTAAATCCTGTTTTCTATTTTATACCATTTTCAAATAATTCATAGGTTTTTTCGTGAAAAATTCTTCAGGTATAACAAAAATTGACAGTTGCAAATGACTTGTATTTTTAGTTGATCATATTCATTATCAAGAAATAAAATATTTTAAGTTTTCTAATGGTAGACTAATTGTGGCTCCTAATAAAGATATGACACTTGGTATATGCCATTTGAGAAATAAATGAGGAAGGACTTATTATATATATATATATACTATATATATATATATATATATATATATATATATATATATATATATATATATATATATATATATATATATATATATATATATATATATATATATATATATATATATATATATATATATATATATATATATATATATATATATATATATATATATATATATATATATATATATATATATATATATATATATATATATATATATATATATATATATATATATATATATATATATATATATATATATATATATATATATATATATATACATACACACTCTATTCTATCAAAAATATTAAGTCTACCTTAATATGCAAGCTATAATCCATAAATTTAGAAAGACGTTATCAAAATATAGGTATTTTTTTCTCTATCTCTCTCATCTATTTGTACATATAGTTTAACGTATAATATAAAAAGTAATCAAGTGAACATTTTCTGGAGATTATTTTCTTTAATACATGATACTTGCTACAACAATTATAATAGTATATTGTTAAAAAATCAAGCTCTGTCTTCAATACATAAGATGTAATGTTAAAATATTTTATATGCCTTTTCAAAAGAATTTCAAGACAATAAAAACATGGTTCATTAATTAAAATAAATTAAAATTTCATACAAAATATAGTTTTGGAGATAATTACCAATTAAAGATGGCTGCACTTTCGTTTCTGTAAAGCACATATTTATTCAAAACGCTTAATTAGGCTTAAAACAATATTATATTCAGAAGTGGTTAAATTTCTGCATAATCAGGGAAGAAATCTCTGCCATTTGTACCCTTGACCCTTCTCACTAATATGTCTCACGAAAACTTAGTTATACGCATTGCAGATGCCCAAAAGCCAAGTCATTACCATATCTAGATTGCTATCTTCAACATTAACATATCCCTTGGCGGTAGTTTTTGTGTAACATTCCTTTTTGGATTGTTATTATTCACGGTCGATTAATGCTGCGAATGGTGGTCTGCTGGGAGTCACATTAGGGCGAAACTCAAAGTTGGAAAGTGGCTCAATATGCTTTTTTTTCCTTACTTTTTTCATTATTCTGCAGAACTTCTCGAAATTCCGCGAAAAAGAGAGAGGGAAAATTAAATCGAAGTTTGAAGATTTTATTCAGCGTAAGTATGATAGAAAGATATTCTTATCGAAACGTGAGAATAACCTGGTTTTGTATTGGCCATTTTCATGTTAAAATGGATTGTATTAGTACATAGGAAGTGAATGGTTTGCTTTATGTAGCAGATGCAACACTATTTCAAGATACTTTGAATGTAATAATTTTATCATTAAATAAGAAAAGCTGGTTTTTAATTATGTGGAATATAATAATATGTGTTCATTAATCATGAAAATTTATATGTTTGAAAATTTGTGTTATAAATTTGCATTAATAGAAAAAATAACTGGTATCACACAATAATGAATCTATATTTATCTTATTTATTTTGTTATTATATATGTTATTGTAAAGAAATCAATTTTGTAACTTTAAGAAAGTAAATATTTCTGATCATAAGTATCAATTCCACATTTTATCACTAATAAGTGGTATATATCTCATATTTTATCACAGATCATTGTATTTTCACAGTGATAAAATAAAAAACATAATTAAAAACTTTTAAAAGTAAATTTTTATTTTTAAAATTTAACATTTTAAATTCATTAAAATATCTAAAATATTGGCAAATTTTGCTTATAAATTGACTAATATATTTATGTACGTAATGTATAAATGCATGCTTATATAATTTAATTTATTAGATATAGGACTATTGTTAATAATGGAAGGATTGTTATCCCATGTATAACAAAGACAGTTTCGAAATTGAAGCGAGAACTATTATAAGAACATTTATTTTTTAACAACTATCATTTTTATTATTAATGACTTAATTCGTTTTGCCAGAATATTAAAATCTTTTTGTGAATTTGAATTTTAAAATTTCGATTATTAATCCCTCACCTTTTTGCTAATCACCGTGATAAAAATAGTAAGAATTATTTGGTCCGTCTTTAATGAAAGTATTGTATATATATATATATATATATATATATATATATATATATATATATATATATATATATATATATATATATATATATATATATATATATATATATATATATATATATATATATATATATATATATATATATATATATATATATATATATGTAACTCTTACAAATGTTATACCAATTTTAAAATGTTAATTTCTTCAATTCCGTGTTTTTGTATTAGGATAAAATAATCTATTGTGAAATCAATAATCAATAATGAATTTTAATTTTGTATTGAAAACTTGATACTCATAACTTGATAATTGGAAAAGTAAAAAGTATGCATAAAATTTGCAAAATCTAGAATACCATGTATCATAATTATTTAAAAAAGGAAATCTAAATCACGCGTTTAATGAGTTTTGATGTAGGTTAAGATAAAAAATTTTGTTATAAAATTCATTATAAGACATAAAATATCATTGAGATGTATACTTATCAAATTTATTATAAATGATCGCCTGATGTTTAAAAATCTCATTGGGTGTTAGAAAAAATAACATATCTTGACTGGTCTGACAAAGGTAATGATAATTTTTCTGAACATGCATCATCTCGATCTTCAAATTATTACTAAACAAGACTGGAAATTAGGGTATGTACATTTATAAGATTATATAATCAATAATAAATGCAATATTATGGATATGGCTTCAAAATATATATTTATCTAATTTTATCAAAAAAGACAACCCGAGGATTAAAAATGGGCGTTTGGAAAAACAAAATATCTTGAAAATAATAATAATTCCTCTTCACCATGCATCATCACATACTTCAGATTATTAATATACAGTGTAATGGTGTTACGATCAATTGCTTAGAGCTCTATTTAATTAGTGTTATCCGAAATTTACATATTTATAATGAATCTACGTTACCCAGCTGAACAGTTGAGCATATCCATAGAAAACTGCTTGAATACGTTAAAAATTATATAAGTAGCATTTTATTTTTTTTAATTATAGAGGCATATTAACTGAACTTATAAATAGTTCATTATTGCTTTAGTAATGAAAACATTTTATCCGGAAAGAAGCGGACAATTAAATCATTTATTGGCAAGATCTAATGAAAGAACTGGAAACTTTTTTTAGCCAAAAACAATATGGAAAGGTTTTTTTTATCAGTAACTTGCGTGTGTATTTGGATTTGATAGAATTGCAATTGTTATTTTCATATAAAATCAATATGATTTTATTGATTTCCAAAATATTACAGATATTTATTTTTTCTATTGTTCAGAAACATTAAGAAAGGAAAAACTAATTTATCAATAGAAATAGTTAAATGTAAGATATTATTTGAAATCAATGGTAATTTTGTGGAAGTATATTAGCTTATACTGAGTAATCTTAAGGATTCCTTTTATTCCTTTTATAATTATTATAATAATCCTTATTCCTTATTCCTTTTATAATATTTAAATTTTAAATAATAAAATGTACAACTATAAATATGATTTTCCTTAAACATTGAATTACTTCAAAACTTCAAATGTACTTTATATGATTATATTTCTCAAAATTTTTGGAATAGTTTATTAATAATATAACATTAGAAAATGAAATGATACATTTTATTAATTCAAGATTAAAAAAAACTTTCCATACATTTTATAATGAATTCTTATTTTTAATTTCTTTTACAGAAATTCTATAATTTAATAAGTTTTGGAATAATGTTTTGCATAATGTTTAAATAAATAGCTATTTTTGTTCTATTTTGTATTTTGCGTTAAGCAATCAAGAATTAAATAAAAAAATTTCAGTCATTAAAAATGTGTTTTAGACTACAAGTGATTGTTTTTTGTAAAATTTAAGCAAAATTCTATAAAATATTCTATTAAAAATATAATTATTCTTAAACTCAATAAAAATAAACAAAATGAGATGAAGAGGAATGTACGTTAACTATTATAGACAACAGAGTATATACAGCGTATTATAATAAGTGTGAAAATTTGACAAAATAAATGTATTTTATTTCAAATAAAATTTTTGTGATGTAAATAATAAGCAACAGAGATCAATGATTTTCATTAGCACTCCTGAAGATACTAATGATGACAGGCTTAAGTATTTTAATGCATTTTATGTTCAAATGAATTTTAAAAACTCAATGTAAAATCAACTATTTTTACATAGATTTTTTTCATTATCAAAAATCAATGTAAAAGCAACAAAAACTGGAAAACACTGAAATCCCAGAGGGAACGACAGTGAAACATGGAAATATAAACATGTTAAAAATTTTTCAGCTGGATATCTTTAATTTATCTATTTCCTTGACGCATAAGCTCCAGAATGAAAAATCTGAAATAATTTGAGAAAAATTCTGAAAGACCAGTGAAATACCAGGAATCAAAACATACAAATGTCTGGAAGAAATGTTACAAAGAATATCATGTTTTTCTTGGGATTAGAAGTCAAAACTTCTGAAAATTGAATAAATTGAAAATAATCTGTATCCCGTATACACACACTCACAATCACTCTCTCTCTCTCTCTCTCTCTCTCTCTCTCTCTCTCTCTCTCTCTCTCACACACACACACACACACACACACACACACACACACACACACACACACACACACACACACACACACACACACACACACACACACACACACACACACACACACACACACACACACACACACACACACACACACACACACACACACACACACACACACACACACACACACACACACACACACACACACACACACACACACACACACACACACACACACACGAATATAGCTTTCTCTTTAGCTGTTTGTTCTTTACGGTTTTAAGCGATTCAGTTGTGCTTGATATGAAATAATATTAAGTTTATGGGAAGGTACTTTTGGGAAAAAAATTAACTTTTTAATTATTTTTCTGGCCGCTTATGATTAATGCTTTGGCCTTCTGTTCAACAACTTATGGGTTCGCTTCCTACATCAGACTATAATGTTTTATGTAATTTAGAATCCGCTTTTAGCTATAAATCTTGATCAAACTGACCCTCGTGTGCAAAATAGGACAATTAAGTAACAAACAAAACAAATCAATGTCACATCTTAGGAAGAAAAATTCAGCATTCAAATTTATAGCAAAAATATAAAGATTGTTATTAATTTCATTATGAAATGCAGAAAAACAACTTTATGTTTCTCATCATGATTAACATCATGTTTATTTTTATTAAAATACATACTACTCACTAGACATATTAATTAAAATACTACCAAAATTATTTGAAAGACTCATTCTGTAGACTAAAACTTACATGAAATATAGTTATGAATAAGAATTGTTCACCGGGAAATTTTATTCATATTTTGCGAAAGAGAAATGTTAATTACATGGTGTATAATAATTAAAAATAAACATTAATTGATGTCAAATTAGTTATTTTTTGTTTCATAATACTCAAGTAGCAATCCATTCTGCATTCTTCCTTTGAGAGTTTCGAAATGAGCTACTACAACTTCTCAGTTATTGGAAGACAAAGTTACACAGATGGAAGTCAAAATTAATACCATTTCCTATAACTAGCAATTTTGTTCCTGAGTAAATAAGGTTTTAATCTGCACGAAAAGAATTTTCTCCTCCATTGAAAACCTCTCCGATAGACTTCTGATGCTTTATCTTAATCTAGGCTTAATTTCTCCCCCTATATGCACATTAATGCCCGCAATATGATCGATAAGCCTTATTCCTTCTCCAAGCAGTAACGACCCGATATTAGGTATCCGGGAACTGGCAACGGAAATTAAAATTGATTACTCCCAAAATATAAAACGACGTACGAACTACAAGGGAGATTGGAAATTAGCTAGATAACATCTGCGCCAAAACCTGAAAGGTAAAATGAGGAATTTCTAGATTTGAAAGTGTTTCGAGACTCCTTTTTTTATCTTTCAAGCGCAAACAAAGGATTTGTTTCTGATTCCAGGACGTTTCTCTAATTTTCCTAAGTGGCAAAAAGATATAAAAATCTAATATAGTGCTTAGAGTTATTTTTTATTTTCATTGAAAAATTAAAATTGATTAGAACAAAGTAGCTCGAATTATTCTCAAAGAGCTAAATTTATATGTTTAAAGGAGAGACGTAATATATTTTCGATTTTAAACGTCTTTCTTTTAAACAAGCTCATCTTTTCATTTTAAAAGCTATTAATTTCGTATATAAAATATTTAAATTTTTCCTTATTATAGAAACTTTAAGATTGGTATAAATACATTGTATTATTAACCTCTGATTTAATAAAAAATACTTCATATTGCCATACGAAGCAAATTAATACATACATACTCACACACACATATATATATATATATACATTTATATATATATATATATATATATATATATATATATATATATATATATATATATATATCAGTATATATATATAGTATAAATATATATATAGCATAAATTAAGTCAAAGTTTGTAAACTTTAAAAGAATTTGTGTAGATATTATTGAAACATGTTAGACACACATAATGTGAGCTAAAAGAATAACTTATGTATATAGTTTATAATATATCGAGAAATAAAAGCATGCCGTCTCGATTTTTATAATAATTATGAATGTAATTATCAGAAAATGTGCTTAAATTCGTTATTAAGATATTTTTAAATCCTAACTGGTATTTTATATTAGGAGGCAATTTTTCTCGATTGAGAAATTTTGTAAAATTATTTAGCTTTTAAGTAATTTTTGTAGTTATTCAGTGTGTTGGACAGTAAACTGATTTAAAAACTATTCGATGTATTGGGCAAAGTAATTAATATTTCACTGTGTTGGAAGGGATTAGAAGTATTATTTAGTCATTATAACTTTAAAGTATAAAGTGAAATAGTAATAATATAAGCATAAAATATCGCTATAAGTATGAATATAAAGTAAGTAAAATGCAAAAAATTCTAAAATTCGAGTTAACAGTGGTTATGAATCTTGATTCAAATTATTAAATTTAAAATATAAATATCTCTCTGCATACATTTTTGAATGTGAACAAAGTGAAATCTTAATGCTACAGATATCAGTTCTTTTCATTAAATGTTAGTAATTAAATTTGTAAATTTAAAGAATACATAAACTGCAAAATTAGAATTGAAATAAATGTTGCAAGTGAAAAGAACACAATGTGATACGTTATTTGATATGTAGTAAATCGTTTAACTTAATATATGATCTCATTTTTGAGAATTAAATAAATTTCAAGATTTAAAATATATATCTTTATGTGTTTATGTCTTATACCATGGTCCAGTCTGAAAAATAGTTTTTGATTTTATTTATTGTTTCTTACAGTTAACACCTTAATTTATTCTATTTCATATAGTATTTAGTTTCTTAAAAGTAAAATTAAATCTAATTTTACTGTCACTTTTATGTTAGAAATGGTTAAACTGATATACTTTCAATGACAGATGGAAGAAACGAATTTTCATTTCTTTTGATGTCTATAGTCGAATAATAGTTTGCAGGAACTTTCCAAAAGAGAGGCAAAAAATCAGGAATCGCAACTATGTGGTCGTCTATTATGAATTCTATGCATTTGCAGAGGAGGTAATAATAAAATTTTTCAAAAATGTGTAAGAAATTTTAATTTTCAAAATGATTTTTGATCTATTACAAGAGACAAGATAAACTGTACAAACCCAGAAAAGTTAAAAGTACAAAACACAGAAATGGAAAATTACACATTAAGATAATTATTTATTCAAAATAGTTACACAAACGAATGATGAAGTGAGTAAAGTTATGATAATTTTTCACAGATTTTTAAATCATCCATTTAAATTATAGTGAATATTCGAAAATTCTGTTACATATGCACAAAAAAGGTGCACTGTAATTGAAAGATATTAAAGCAATGAATTCATTGTAGAATGGATGAACAATTTTTATTAGTCTGCTATATCATAATATGATGCAAAAGTTAAAATTATTATTGCATACATGGAGACAAGATGGCTCAGTTATAGAAAGCAATTTAGCGATGAACCCATTTCAGAATGATATCTTTTCTTAACTGATTGCATAAAATGATGTAAAATGCGAAAATTTTACTACAGACATAGAATAAAGATGACATAATAAAGGAAACGGTAATCCAAAGGTAAAAATATGTGGAACCATTAAACATACATACTATATTTGTTATAAACAAAATATTTAAAATGATGCAGAAAAGGGAAAATTAATGTACTCATGGGATCAAGATGGCTAAGTAGTAAAAATGTGCTTCACACATGAGCTTAGTGTACAATAGACGAACAACCTATGTTAATAAGCTAGATACATAAGATGATAAATACGAAAGTTTCAATGCACACATGGGAAAAATGTAGCTTAGTTACGTAAATCTATTTTTATGATAAGCTCTATGTAACTAAGCGATTAATGTGCTTAAACGTATGGTAAAATAGACCAGCAATTTTGTTAATTCTATAGTTTCTATCTAATCTGAAGAAATTAAATATGAAAATGAATTTTGGAAGTTTCATTCGTTAATTAGAGAGGAATGCATTTAAAACTGAATTTGCTTTCTGGAAGTAATATTTTGAGGAAAATTGAATGTAATTTTAAAAGTTTTATATACTGATTGAAAATTATTGCTATCAGAATGCTACCACCTACTTATCAGTTTGCAAAACTATTTGATTCATCAAGGTATTTAATTTAATAAGAATAATGAGAATTCATTAATAATTCATATAGGAGATATCATCGAACACAATGTACGCTTGTTATACTTCAATATTTCTAAAAAAGAATTCTAAAAACTTAAATTATAAATTAACTAATAATACTGAAGTAATATCACCTCATAATGAAAAACGAATCGATCATAAATAATGGCTTTATTTTCCTCTTGGTTAAATATTTATTCAAATTATTCAAAAATTGTCTTGGAGATAGACTTATTACTTTTTATGTGAAATAATTAAGCTCGAAATATTAAAAAAAGTATAACAGACAAACATTCGAACTTGTAGTTAATGAACAGTGAATTCTACTTCTATATGTTGAATTGACCACAAATTTGCATCGTCTGTTAGAGAATCACTTCGAATTTTCTTTAAGTAAAACACATGAATTTATTCATTTGGCATAGTGTGCAGATAGTCTAACTACAGTCGTAAGGTATTTACCTCGGATGCATCACTTAACGGGCGTTCTTTTGGTGCTGTTTCATTGGTAAAAAGTAGAATTCACACTCAAGGAACGGAATAAAAGTATGAACATGTTTCATGAAAAATATATCAAATTATATGTATTTTTTTATTATATTAATATTTAATTAAAAATTATAATTTTAATGGATTAATATTTTATCATAAATTTTTTGCTTAAACTCCTCTAGCCCTGGAAAATCGAATTGCAATAAACAAATTGTTGTTAGAAAAATTCCACACAAAATCATTGTCATTTTTTTCAAATTCTCTTTCAAGCAATCACACGATTTCTGCATACAATACCGTGTAATCAAAACTCATTGAATCGTGCAAAAGAATTTCCTAACATAAAAAAATGATAACTGCCTTACAATGAATTTAAACACACGTTGGAATGACTTAAAAAAAGGAGGACGATAAAGGAACTTAAGAAAAAACTGGAATGTTGAAATCAAAAAACAATAACGGAACTTGTACATTAATGAAAATAATAGTAAAAAATGATATAAGAAATGCTTAATTTCAATACAATCTATATTTACGGAATACAATGAAGGCAGTTAATGCTCAGCCATATTTGTTTTATTTTTTTAACACTTATATTTTTTTCCTTTTCATAGTTTTGATATAGTTATTGTTATACACTGATTTACTCTTTTGTAATATAATTTAATTTTTTGCTCCAATCTTTGTTATGTAGGAAAAAATGATGCTTAACCAACTACATATTTCTTACATCTACAATAAAAATGTTACATAAACTTTTCATCCTTCTTCTTGATAACTGTATCAACATTCCCAAAACGCGTCTTTTTTTATCAAAAATGTTACTGAATCTTGAAATGATATGTGTGTTAGAACGTTTTTTAAAATAAGCTTTTAAGTTTAATATACTTAATAAGAATATAATTAAACAAATTGTCAATAATACTTTATCATAATTTAATATAGATGGGTATAAATTTGCTGTAAAAAGAAATCAATTTTCAAATTGTTTATTAAGAAAACTTTATAAATTGTTTCTAAAATTAAATTATTATTTAATGTAGATTTACTATATAGTAAATCTATTTTGACTCATCTTTTTCATCAATTAAGTTATAATTAGTAATCTTTTAAAACATGTGTAGCAAAAGGTTTTAGAACTTAGTGTATTAATGCAAAGTATAACAATATAAACTCTATGATAGGAAATGTATATTTATAAGTGTAAAACATATTCATCTCTAATTAATTAATTTTACAAGATATTACCATAAAATTATGCTAAAATACATTTTATATTTCAATTAAATGCAAATAATATTATTAGCAATTGGAACTATTTTGTAAATTTAAGAAACACTTAAGAAATACAATTAATCTCGAAAATATTGACTAATTTTTCCCAATCTTTTAAATTGCATAGTATTAACTTAACTAATCAATTCCTTATTGTATATATATTTACTTTTAATGACTAGCACTTATTTGCGCTAAGGTCTAAATTGGTTGATAATGAGGCTATTAAATTTCGATGTAATTCGAAGCTCTAATATTAATTGATAAAAATTCACCTGATCTATTATTTAATTAAGTTAATTGGGGAAGTAGCATTTTACTAAATTGCTCCTTTTTTATTTCAGTTCTAACTTTTTGCTTTTTAAATTAATGAAGCCTGTAAATTATTGTTTAAATATTTAACGTTAATTTGCTTTAATTTATTATAGCATATTAAATTACTTTTATTAACTTAGAATTTGATTTATGATTAAATATTTATTAAGGACTTTGAAGAGCTGAAAGAGTAAAACATTTCAATGTTCGAAATTTTACCAATAAATGAGTTTTTTAAAGTTTACTAAAATTTGTATAAAAAGCATTTGAGAAAAAAAATTAAATATTTTATTGCAATTTATTTTATAAGAAATCTTCCTTACGTAGAATTGAAAGTCTCAAATTTTTGGTGAGTAAAATTGATATTGCAAATTATAAATGGAATATGAGTCCTCAAGAGAAAAGAAAACTTATCTACAAGAAATAAAGATACCATGAAACATTCGAAAAGTTTCTGAAGACACTGAAAACTTAAATTTAACACTTAGGTACATTTTACATTGCATTTAACATTTAAATACCTAACAAAATTTTCTATATTTGTATATTTTACATTACATTAGGTATATTTTAACTCAACAAAGTTGAACTACTTAGACTATTTTCTGTAATATTAAGTATAAACAACATCGTATTGATAATTCATTACATATAAATTGCTACAATTTAATAATTCCGTAAAATAAGGATTTAAGTAAGTTTTCACATCTCACCACTGGACAATAACTTTAATTTATTTTGATACAACAATGTCTATTATAAATGTTACGAAGAAATTTCTGAACATTAAAAGTTTCTTCAAAACTAACAAATGGGATTCTTTGATAATTTTCATATAGCTAAATATTTTTAATTATATATATACATTGTGCATAAATATATATTTTTTCTTATTACAAATAATATATATGAATATCGTTCTATATTCTTAAAACAATATCCAGGAGTATTTTTCAAAGATTTTATTTGTAACATTTAAAACTAAAAGTTCATCAACAAAAAATGGATAGAGCCTTATTTTGAAAGAATGTTTTATAAGAAATTTTCATACACATTTCTACACTTGTTTTAAATTTACACACTATCATTCTATGATAAATAATATATTTTTCATCATTGAACGTTAGAAAATATTAAGAAAGGAAAGGATTGGATTTTAAAAGGTAATTTTAAGAAGAAAATATTAAGATATTTTAATTATTTAACACAATAAATTTTCAAAATGAATATTAGTACTTTTATTATTAACATTTTTTAATTAATTAATTTTCATATAATATTAAGCCCAGCTGATGTTTTATGAAAATTAGAATTTAATTTTTATACAGCTATAGTTAATTGATTTTAATTATCATTTTATATGTAATTATTTATTGCTGTTGTTTGGTATACTAATTTAAATTAATTACTTTATGTTAAATTTACGATAGTCATTATGCCATATCCAAGATGTTTCAGTTTTTAATGAAACTAATTTTAAGTAAATGAAACTAGTATTTTTTATTTTTTCTTAAATTTATTTTAATGTTTAAATTTATTTTTGCTGACATTTTAAGCTGTTTTTCTTATGTGATATTTTCTATGTAAAAAATATAGGTGAAGCTTTACGACAGTGGGACTTAGGCCGATGCTTCTGAACTGAATTATACTGGGGATTACGATACTGCATTGTGCTGTGATTTGCAAATTCGTGCGTTTAGATGAATTGATCTTATCATATTCATAAAACTATTATAATATGGATATCTAAGTAAATTTGCATATAAGGTGATCTATTGAAAACATTGACACCTAAAGTTTCGAACGATTTCATCTTTTTTCTAATTTTTTAAGCTGGTTCATTTTTTTAATCACTGATTTCAAATTATTTCTATTTAAATTTATCCTTTATTATTTTTACGTTATTTTAAAATTATTACAATTAAAATTATTGGAACTATTAATTTTTAATTCTTATATCAATTTCTCATAATTTTTAATGTCACTTTCAATAGTTTATAGTAGTAATAGTTTGTAAGAAAAAGTATTCGTTATCAGATTATAAAGAAATTTATCATAAAAACTTTCTTATTGTATTTAAAATATAAGAGGATTAAATGAGAATTTCGTTTTTTCGTTCTTGTTAATTTTTTCTATTTGTTTTTATTAAAAAATAGTTAATATTAATTCAATATTTAGTTAGTTTTAACTCTAATAAATGTAACTTAAAATTAATTAAATCATTTTAAAAGTAATGTCTTATAATTTTAAATATTACTCAATTAAGTAATTTAATTGAATAAATACATTGTCATTTAATTTCACGTTGATAAAAATCTAATAAAGTTAAAATTATTACAATTTGTTTTATTAACTACTGACAATGTTGTTTTTTTCTTAAAAATTCTAAAACTATAACAATAGAAATTGACTTTTTCTTAATTAGTCTTTTCCTTTTATAATTTATCTTGCAAATATGAATCAATCTGAAATAGAATTATTTAAAATATTCTGGATGCATTGATACTTTTAATTATAATTTATAGAAAATTGTAAAAATACTCATTTATTATTTGCTAATTAGCCTATTAAAAATTGGTTATTACTGGAAATTTTGAATATTTTTATTAAGTTTGGTCTTCTTTAGAGATTATTTTCAGCAATATTAATTTATTCAAATGTAATGAGTATTGAAAGATGTTACAGCACGAGATATTGTCTACAATTATTTGATAAAATCATTTGCATAAGAAAATCGCTTATATTATAAGAATATTAAATGAATGGAAGTATTTGTTTTGTTAAATATAAATATATTTTATTTTCAGCAGAATTTAGTTTCTATAGTTATTTGAAGACAATGATTGTAGACGGAGGTTTCAGTAAATTTTGATTGCCAATAAAACTGTCCTTATTTCAATGGCAATTCAAACAAATCTTTTTATAAGTCAAAAATTATATTTTATTAGTCAAATTTGAAAGAAAATTCATTGAAATATTTTTTCTGTTCTTAATATAAATTTATCAATCTCTTGTCATAAGAAGCTATTGATTTATTTTAATTTTTATTTAACGATGCAAAATAATACAAATGCTTGGTGTAGCAAAAGTAAAAACATAATTTATAAAGCAAAAACTCATGTATAGTTAACTTAATTCTTTTCATTTATGTCTTTCTCCATAATACCTAAAGTTATTTCTTTATAAATGCAAAAAACAATAAAATTCTTCTATTTCAAAAATTATTTTAATTTTATATTTTTCTTTTCATGAAATTTTTCTTGCTACCATTGTTCTGTTATTAGTGACGAATATATTTTAAATAATATATATATATATATATATATATATATATATATATATATATATTCATATTATAATATTATATGTATTTTTTATAATTGAATGATATAGCAGTGAAAACAATAACATCAGTGTAAATAGTATTTCAATATTTCTTGTCCAATACAAATCCTTGTTATGCTTTAATAATATATTTCTTATGACTCTTAATGGAATGTATAAATCAGATATTTATGAATGTAAGAAATTTATAAGAAAATACTATTGTATTTAATGTATAGGACATGAAAAAGAGCATTCTTGTTGGAGTGCTTCACTGAAACATTAATTTCTTGAACAACTGAAATATAGGTCCAAGTTCCATTCAGTCATGAGTTAAAAGAGCAAATGTAAACATGCTAAATGTATTCCAGCACGAAACAAAATAATAGTGCAATATGGAGTTAATCTATCTAAATTCATATTTCAATTTAAAGGTTTATTGAGATTCTGAAAAATACCAAAGAGGGGATTTTCTGCAATAAGAATGCTTATTTCTAGTGAAAACTAATCAGCACTCTCTTTTGAGATTACAAATTTTTTGTTAGTGTTTTTACAATAATTATTTTACAAGATTTTGCTTATGAAATTTTTTACAACATTTTGCAAGTAGCATTTTACAACATTTTGCAAGTAGCATTTTATTACTATTTGGATATTCTAAAATTATATATAACTCAAAATGGGCATTTTATTATGGAAACTTGACTCAAAGTTTGTCAAAGTGATATTTATTCATTCCGATGTCCCTATGATGATGTTAAAAGTATAGTTGAGTGTGTTCATTTATTAACTTCTTTTATGAAGATAGTTGGGTAGACATTAATAAAAAATATGAATTATATTTTAGTTCAAGCCTTACTATTTATGAAAAAAATTACATTTACAACAGAAAAAATATTAGCGGGCAAAACATAATCAGTTATGCAAATTTTAAGTAGATATCCATCAAATTGCGGATGGAATCCATGCAATGAGCATCCAATTAAGCAAAAATATCATGCGTATTTCATGCATGGAAAGGTCATGTTAATAACAGGAACAAAATATTACAGGTGGCATGAGTGTATGCCAAACACGTGTGGTCAACTCGGTCATCTCAGTACAAAAATAAAGTGAAGGACGGAGACACAATTAAAGAAATTCATTGGTAGTGAAAGCGGGTTATTTCGTGAAATGTGACTAGAAAAACTTATATGGATGATTTCACAAGAGGGAAAATGATTAGAAAGTTAAAGGAGGCGCGTAGTTTGATTAGCTATACTGAAGAGTTCAGAATCAGCAAAAGTGTCGCTTGGTGCTATTAGAAATATTTTCAAACCATAGATACAACTGTTAGAAGGGTTGGTATTGACAGGTTTAGGAAAGAAACTGCAGTGCGTTACCCATATATTGTGTTGCAGGTGAAAAAACCCGAAACCAATTAGCGATTGCCATTGCTCAGCAGTTATATACAGCAAGTGTAACTGTTTACGTATCTAGACACCTTCATAATTGTGGCTCATTCACCCACCATTATGAACACTATATCCCTTTGAAAGATAACCAATGACGCCACCATTTAGAATGCTGTAGTGCGTGAAATGATTGTGCATCTTATCAATGAAATCGTGTCCATTTTATAGATGAGAATTGTTTCAATGTCATCAGCGATACTTAACTCTAATGATTTGTTCACGATTTTATAAATGTTACATCAAAAAAAATTATGGATGCAGCTTTATTTCAGTAAAACCATGAAAAGAAGCCCTTAATAGTGATCTTGGTGTTGTCATCTGGTGAAACATAATATCAAATGGACTGAGCTCTATATTTACAACAGAATTTCTGTAAACAGAAATCACTTGAAGGTCTAGGAAAACCTTCCCTATGTGCATTTGTTCTGAAGTGACAATGCACAACCATATTGGATTACTACTTCTCAGCAGCTACTGTAAAGGAAAGACATCATTCGAATAGATTGGCCAGCTTACTCCTCTGATTTAAATCCTATTGAAAATGTGTGGAATGATTTGGCATGATGAACTAGCTCTATTACATCCTTTGGAGAATCATCAATAATTTAAACAAATAATGATTTAGAAATGGACCCTCTTATCTTAAGTACTTTTGTATAATCTGGTGCTGAGTATTGAGAGTCGAAGTGATTATTGTTATAGGCGGAAGGTGCATCTCATATTCAAGAAACTCTGATATTCTTTTTCTTTGATAGGAAATGATGTGTAAAGATATTATGAGTTCCATAAAACTTTTTTCTTAATTTCGATTCTCTATGATTCGCACTCATTTGTTTGCAACTATAGATTCGTCATCTTGATTAAGTACAAATGCTCCCTTACATTTATTAATAAATGACTCTCATAATTTCTCTTGTAATTTTGTCAAAAAATCACTTATAGCTTAATTTTTGCATATCAGTGATATGTAAAATAAAAATCAAGCTGAAAAATTATATCAAACATAATATAATTAAAAATATCCATGATTTATGTTTTTCAATAATTTATCTTAGGAAATTTATATAATTTTTCATAATTAATAGTATTCTTGCAAGTAGGATGAAAACCCAAAGTAATCGTATTTTATTGCCTTATAACAAATCTGTTAAAAGATAATAAAATACGCCCTATAAACAATAAGCAAAATTAACTTAATACAAAATGTTATTTTAAAGATAAAACTATTTAGCAATCATGAAACTGCTTAAGAGCTCCTCACAAATTTCTTTCGTTTTAAAATTTATTGACCTGTATGGTTATGGAACACGCTAATAATTTAAAATTCATTTAATACCATGATATATTTGCTAGGCTAATGGAATATTTAATATAATTCAAAATGTTTGTATAAGTCTTGATTCTTGAATGAAAAGTGTTTGATCGCTGGGTTTCATATGAATCCACACAAAATTTATATCATTTGCATATCACTCTCACTATTAATATATTTTCATACTTTTGTTACTTCAAACGTTCCTAAGTGTAAAACAACTTATACTGTTTTAAAGTAACTAGTAATTATTCTTTCAACATTTGCTTGTTACAAAAATTAACGCATTTATTTTATAATTTTGAAATTATTTTTGATATTAGAAAAAAATAATGAACAAATGAAGAAAACATACATGAGCAACCACTATTGTGCTTGATTGAACGCATGTTTATTCTTTTGTGCCACGTAGAAAATGAAATTATTTTCCTGTTAAAATTAGATTTAAATAAAAGTGCATTTGAATTAAAATATTTGAGTTCAGCCTAGGTAACTTATCAAATGATGAACGAATAAGTTATATAAGTTACTTCTATAAACTTGAACACATAAGCATTAGAAATTTTATTCCTAATACATGGCACAAAGATAGCAGTCTTATCTTCATACAAAAATTAATCAACCCTGAAATTATTTAAAATTCTATTTAAGTCTTATAAAACTCATCAAGGAAAGGCTCTAAGAATATATAAGCTCTCAGAAATAGAGTATTTCAGGTCGAAATGAAATAATGTATTTCTTCCAGCACTTCCATCCTCCTACTAATGAGATTTTATCAGTGTAGATTTATCTGATTTATATCTGTACTTCTCACATGGATGGAAGGTATGGCTTTTCTCGGAAAGCAATGCCCCTTGACTTGTAGCTTTCGAGGATAAAATCATTTTCTCTCTTAGCTTTTGCGTGATTGATAGAAATTAATATTCTCTCCACCCCTCCAACAGCCATCGCCGTCTCAGCAGAGAAAGAGCGAGAAACACTTTCTCATCGATAGAAAAGCGCCATCGACTTCATTAAGAAAAATCATACGGAAAAGACTTCTTGGCTGCATTTTGCACGCGCCACCGAATCTTTCTTGAAAGGAGCTGGGGAAGAAATTTTTGATTTGTTGTTACGAAAAGTCATTTGCGGTTAACGTAATAAGAAACACGTGGCGTTTTAGTTATGAACTGCTGTTCTTGTTATTTTTTATTTCTTTGAACCTCTCCCCTGGAAGCCATTTCTAAGGGTGTATTCATTTGAAGCATGAAATTATTTTGGGGTTTGGAAAAAGAAACGATGCTTAAAAAGTGTTTTTCCTACGTGCATGTCAGTGAAAACTTTTCGCCGCTTTCAGATCCGCATATTTAGAATCATGAATCTTTTTTTCTGTAACTTAAAAAAAAGAAACATTTCTTATAAATTTTTCCGTGTGTGAGACTCTCTGTACGTTAATAAATTTTCCTCTTATGACGTTTTGTACCCGGAGTTAGAGCATGTCATACTTCATCTCTATGGGTAAAAACATTACTCAATAATTCATACGACGGAACTATACTGTTTAATATGCTCAATAATAAGTGTATTATTATATAAAACTAAAGTGATTGCATTCTATGTTATATTCATTGAAAACATTTGTTTGAAAATAAATTAGATCAAATATATCTTGAGAAAGATATTTTTGAATTTAATTTTTCAATGAATTACTGTTTTATGTAAGTGTTGTCATTGTTAAAAATTATAAAGATTGTTTTTGCCCTATTCTGTATAAGATTTTATAAAAGTTTTTTTTAATACTATCAAAATATTTTGGTATGATTTTGTTACAATCACTGAGTTTAATAATTATAATAAGCACATATGTTTCTGCTCTATATTCTACAATTATTTTATTTATTTATAGAATTATTAAATTAATATTTTAAAATATGCATTTTTATTCAAAGTTTCTACTGCTTGTTTTAAGCTTCAAAAAGTTCTAAAAGTTTTTTACCTCGAATTTACTAACTAAAAATTATTTACTAATAAATTTTCACAAGTAAGAATTAAAAAAGTCGTGAATACTGCTGAATATTATATACAAACGTTTTTGTTTTAGTCATGCAAATAATGATTTTTTTTATATATTATTTCCGATAATGAGCTACATTTGAATATTTAAAAGTAAGTTTGATTACTGAACTTGAAATTGCAAAGTACATATTATTTTCTGTCCTATTTAGTAACTTTGTTATTTCAAGAAAGAAGTGCATGGAATTTTGTTTTGCCGATTATAAATCACGGTTTAAATTAAAAATAAGTAATATACTTTACCATTATAAGTTAAAAGAAAAGACTTCATTGTGATTCTCTTTGATTTTTATTTTCTGTGATAATCGATTGTTAATTACAGTTTATTTCAATTTCTACGTATTGCATTTATTATAATTATATAGGTATATTTAAGTATATTATTGATTCAAATTATAAATGTACATTGAGCTTGATATTTTATATTAAATAATTTACATCCAGAATTTTATTATTTATAATTATTAATTAAAGTATTAAAAAATAAAACTAACTCATTAATACTTTACTGAATTATAATAATGTATGATATAAAAACATGTCCCATACATTAATATAGACAGTAAATTCGTTATTTTAACAATATTCGTATTTTCAGAAGCTGTAATAAATATTAAAATTTTGACAAAAACCAAAAATATTATGGAAACTCTTTATTTAAATCAGCACTGTAATTAGAAATAGCAGTGCATAAAGGGTATTTTCTTTGTAACAAAAATATATAAGGAAATATCCAATGAAAGTAAACTAATGAAAAAATATCATTTACGTTACAGGAATATTTCATATGTAACTTCGTTTATTTATTCAATAACTTATTTTCTGCATAAAAAAATGGATAAAGCGTTCGGCTGTAAATAAAATAAAATACATATTTCTATACCTTATTATTTTTTATCTGAATAGCGCTTATTAAATTAAAGAACTGAATCATTCTACAAAAATATAAGCTTAAGTGATATTGTAAATAATGTATTTTTTATTCTGTAGCAGTTGGAAAATATCTGATTTAGAAAAACCTTTTAACGTCATTTAACTAAAATATTACAGAAATATTATTATCCAAACTGAAGCAAGCAATGTATTAATTTTTTGTCCCTTGTATCAAAAGAATAGTTTATACTTTGTATTTTCTTGAATTTTGTTTTCATATGCAAGGAAAACATACAATTTTAGACGGTTCTAATCTAGTTCTATAGAATTTATTTCGATACTTGTCATCTTCAGTTGTGTCTCGGTTTTTGAAGATGTAATAACCTAGCGAGTATATAGGATTTACAAATATTTTTACGGCCAAGATTAGATTATTTCTATTCCCCGAGGGCCAAAATATTTTATGAAATAAATTACTTACATTGAAAAGAGTAAATATGGCATTAATCCCTCTTTTCGTCTGCGTCGATATTTCTTATGAAGGAAAATGATCTTATAAAACAAAAATATTTTATTTTGTTTTTATCAGGAATTATTTATACAAAGTGAGGCATTAAGAAAGTTAGTTAAATAGATACATTTCTTAAAAGTAAATATAAATATCGTTAGCTGTAAGCAATTGTTTTAAAATTTTAAGATCTAAAGAACATGAGAAATTCGATATTTTGTTTTACGGTATTCAGTCTTGTATTTCGTTATTTAAATTGATTGTATCCACAGCAAATCAGCATTTGAAAATCAAAATTTCTAAAACGTTCTATCATCATTTATTTATATACTGGAGTTAGTCTGAATACTGTCTCCATACCCGATAAAATTTACATCTGCATTTGATGTGTTATCACACATTAGCTTTTAGTTTTAAAAATACTTAAGCATAATTTTTGAATAACTATGCATCAAGCTTATAGATTAATAATTTGCAATTACGTTACCAGAGTAATAATTTATAGGTTCAATTTTCTCCTCAAATATAGATGTTTCTTGTGGTTCGGAATAAGCTTTAAACTGTAAATAAAATAAAATTAAATCTGATGTATTGAAAAGTAAAACTGAAAAGCTGTTGAATTAGAGCTTGAATGCAATTCGATAATACATTAGCATTTTCTTAAAGATATCAGAAAAGATTACTTAAAGATTTTGCTATTCGACTATTTTATACCTTGTATTTCATATTATATCATCGTCATAGTGTCTTTTATATTCCTAACAGATGCTATTTTTTCAGATGTAGAAGAATTAATTATTTGGTTACTAACATATAAATTTACTTGGTCAAACTATAATCATTATCTTTCTTAGAAAATTTCAAAGTATACACGAAGAAAAATACTGTCACATAAAATATTCAAATTTTAACTTAGATTCATTAGTAGACCAGATATTATTTGTTTTACATTTTCATCGTCATTTAAGGAACTTGTATTGATCCCTGTTTTATTAAACTTAAAGTAACGAATAATAATATACTAGAGCCTTTTGCCTAAAAACTATAAATGAGTTTATATGTGAGATAGTTTTCTAGTGATTATTTACAGTCAATTAATATAATAGATAGTTAATCCTAAATTATTTTTTTACTTGATGCATTTAAAATTATAATTAAATAGGCTCAAACCGGAAAACTTTAGACAATCATGCCAATTCAGTTCTCATTATTCTAACATCGTTTGCCAATAGATACAAAAAACAATAAACTGCAATAAGAAGTCACTCTTTTATAATGCATTATTGCAAAGAAGACATCAATTCTGTTGAAGGAATATTCTTCGGATGTTTCTTTCTATTAATTTTTGTTTCTTTCTATTCTAACTAAGAATTTTATAAAGACCAATAAGTTTCGCCAAAAATAAGCATTAGTATAAAATTGGAAAAAATATTACGATTTGGAAAAATAATGATATGTACAATTTGATATTTGGGATGCGATGATCCAGTTGTTAAAGGCGAAGTTGTAAAATCGATAGCAATCTAGCTAAAGATTTGTCACGTTCACTAATAGAGACTGGAACATTTAAAAGAGACCGCGGTCACTATGTCTTAGTTAAATACTATTTCTGGGTTTGACATATCAAAAATTTAGAGAGCCTTCTATTTGATTTCTACTTCTAAATTATTAATCTCCATCGACTTTTAAAATTACAATGACATAGGTACAACACAGCATGAAATGCCTTCAATTTCATATCTTGTGCTGAAAATCTGGGGCTAAGGGTTTTGTCGTCTGTGGGTACACTTGAAATACATGAATAAGTAAACAATTTACTTAGCTTTGTTCAAAACTCTGATATGCACCACTAAAAGGTATCTCGTGGGTAGATTGAGACTAAAAAAATCGAATGCGGCATTGAACATTAAAAAATTCCTTTTGGTTAATTATTAAATATAGAAATCTGAACATATTTAATCTATTTCTTACTGCACTTCCTTTAGGCAAAGAATTAAAAATATATATCATATAAAAAACAATATTTTTTCAAAAATGAAAAACAAATAGCAAGTATTCTCATCTAAAAAAATTGTGTAGGAATGTAGAGAGAAGATAGATCTGATACTGTCGTTATTTTCCTTTCATTTCTTGTAATTGTGCACAGATAACAATTTTGAGAGGAAGAAAATAGCCAAGTCTCTGTTTTTGAAGAGAGAACAAGTCTGGAGTAAAATATAATATCGTGGTATACGCAATTTTACAGGGCACTATAATCAGCGTTAATGTTATCTACAAATGTTGTAGTCAAAATTTCGAAATGAATCCTTGATTTCATTTTAATGTAGCTAGAGATAAACATCTGTATATTAATGTCTTAGCATTTTACGCAGCCGATATCAATTCAATTCTTGGCAAAAAATTTGGCGCGCAAACAAAATAAGGATTTCCTTGTTGTGGATTGCAGCAGCACAGTTTTTGACATGTTTTTATTTAAAAAATTTCGATTTCTAAGTTCGTAAACCATACATATTTCATCTAATGTTGAAAATAAAATTTAATTGCTGTAAATTATTATAAATTTTATTTGAAGTTGATTAATATCGTAATTCTGAAGGAATTATTCAGGATTTCTAATGATCCATTTGAATTAAAAGATGTAATATTCCTGCAAAAAATGTTATCATAGTCTTGTTCATTGAAAGGGACAATTAGTTGCGAATATATTTTGTTTTTCAGAAAGATGAATTTTATTATTGCAATTAAAGTCTATATGTTAATATATTCATAGCTAAAATATTGAAAATAAAATTGATTTCATTCCAATTTGAAATTTAATGCATTAAACTATGGAAACAAAAACATTATAAACTATTATGACATAATGTTAATTTTAGTTTATCATATAATTTAAAGCACATGTATGTTTACTAAATTATGGTATTAGTGATAGTTTCTATCTAATAATAATTATATTTTTAAATTGGTATGTATACATACTTAAATGACAAAATATATTTCTGTGCTATTTCAAATAGTTTTGATATTAGTTTTTTTATTATAAGCATTTGAATAAAAGAATTACTGATCTAGTGATTTTAAGTAATACGTATAAATACTTTAATGTTATCCAAAAATATTAATGAATTAAAAAATGAATTTTTTAAAAATTTATATGCAATTAAAATTATTAATGTAAAGAAAAAAAATTCAATTAATAAATCTGTATCTTCTTTGTAAATTAATATATTTTTAATATTTGTTTCAATTTAACTAATGACAATGAATTAGTATCAGGATGAGATATTTATTTTGTTAAGATGAATTCATAATTTTACTAAATGATGAGAAGTGGCTAAATGATAGTGATATAAATTCCTGTTGACCATTATAATTTTAAAATGCATTATTTTCTGATCTTTAATTTTGCATTACGTATTTTACCCTATATATGAAATTATTTAAAGGAAAAGAGTTAGGAAGTTTATTTTATACGTTAAAAAGAGTAACATTAAAATTAACAATAATTGAAGAGCTATATTTTTGTATTAAATAATTTTATCAGGATTCTTATGCTTAGATGAAAGGAATCCAGGAGTAGTTTAAAAATTGACATTTCTAAAATTCATGCTGTGCTAACAAAATCAGAGACTTAAGTAAAAGAAATGCAGATGTGCTTGATAAATTGTAAATAATATTAAACAATATCCCGTAAAGGAAAGGAGATAATTTAAATGTTTTCATCAGAACTTTACAAATAAATGCTTTGGCTTAAAGCCATGTATCGGATATAGAAATTAAATTCATCCTTTGAATGCTGTATAAAATATTTGCAATGCCACGATTTGAATAAAAAACATCTAAAAAACTTCACTGTTTAATTAAATTTAATTCTCTTAAATAATCTATGTCATAAGATTTTATTCTTTATGGACGAGAAATTTAATCTACTGTTTCCTGGGGTCTTTGGGACATGTCATTAAGCATTGAGGAACATAAAAAAAGCGAACTTAAATTTTATTTACATCGTTTAGTTTTTTCAGTCAGAAGAAACAGGAACAGATAGCAGGCTAAGAAATACGAGCGTTAAATTATGCTGCCGTAAAAAGCACTTAGTTTAATTTAATTAAGACAAAGTGCTGATACTTGGTCATCCCTCTGGGCAAGGACGAGCCAAAAAACCAGCTTTGTAAAAAATATTTAACTCTAAAAAAGATCAAAAGCACTTAAGAAAAAAATTTGCTACCTCTGAACTTCGAAAAATAAATAATTACATAAAGAGATAGCGAGGGTGAAAAGTTCATGTTTTGCAAATTGTTAATTATCTTTTCCAACCTACTGGAAACAGCTTGTAGCATGGAGCACTTTAAAAATACTGCTAAGGGATTTTATATTGAAATTTTTTTTAAAATTTTAATGAGCAAATAAAATATTCTTCAAAGTATATACATGACGAAGCATTAAAAACAGATATTTCCCTTAATAACATGAAAAATCAGGTAATGAGATGGGGTTTTTTATGCCAAAGAAAAATATTTTTAATGTATTTTTCCTAATATTGTTTATTTTATTGAGTATTTTACAGCAAAAAGAATTCGAAAATCATGAGCTATACGCCAGATAGGCAAAATGTTATAACTAATTCTATTACGTTAAGAACAGAAGGAGTCTTATTCGACAAGAAATATTTCAGCTAATCTAATCTAAGGGAGTTTACATTTTCATGAAGTTATTATAATAACAATATTAAAATATTATTATATCTATAATTTTATTATATTTTTTCTTTTGACTACTGAGTAAATATTTTTTTAATTTATAATTCTCTTTTAATATGAATCTGATTCATATTTCATTAATAGGAATTATTTCCCCCTCTATTTTGAGAAAACTAAAACTATTTTTGGAACAAGAATAAAAACAGCACAATATTCATTTAAAAGGAATGCGTTTATATAATTATAACGCATTTGATTAGCATTTCTCACGTCTTGCCAATGAAATGAAAATATATTTAAATACTTATTCACATTGGTATATTTATAAGGTATTATTAAGTAAAAAACAAGATTCAACATAAATTGAAGCTAGGAGTACTATAAATATTTAGTATTCCACAATTATTGTAATATGACTAAATTTGCGAAGCTTACAAAAACAGAAATTATATCTTAAAGCCAGTTTTGAAATAAACACAAAATACAATCTAAGAGCAATTAAGGGGTTGGTATGTACTAACTTTTAATGAATTTAAGAATTTTAAGAGATACATATTTGGAAATAAAGATAATTAGTAGACCAAACTTAAAATTCCTCATCAAATCTATCTTCAGGACATATCCTATTTTTTGTGCATTATTGCTTTATAGAACATAATTTTTTTTCTACAGAAGTAAGATGCTGGTAAAATATCTTTACTGATTTTTATTATAAAGAATTGTAAGTGTGTACAGTGCATTTGATATTATTGACTGGTATTTTTTTTGACTTGCATTATTTACCAGTGGCCTGTTTTTGCTTATAACCAAGATGAAAAATCATGCGGGGCCTTCCAATATAAGTCTGGGACTATTACTTTATTTGTGTGGTGAAAAACAATAATTCGATATGAAAATGATAACATAAGTTGTCATAAATCTATTAAATGTCAATTACTGTGTTTCTTCAGTCGTTCACATTTAACTCATCCAATAGACAACTTAAAGACCTAAGGTTATTGTAAAACATTTAAATGCTCAATACATAAATTGCCCTCTGAGAGGTCTTTTCATTTATAATAAGCAGTACTCAAGTGTCAGTGAAAGTCAAGGAATTAAATCACAACCTAATCTTTCTATTATGGTCTATAGTTGGTTGCTGGAATTCACATGTGCGGCCCTTTAGGTAGTTCAATCATTAATTGATATTTCTTAAAATTTCCTAAAATAAATCATAAAGAATATTCGTAAAATAATATTTCCAAATTAAAATTTTCCTAAAATATGCCTTTTGTTTTGAATATAGGAATTTCATTAAAAACATAGTTTTCAATTAACTATTCTCAATGATTTTATCTGAAAATTAAATAGAAAAAGTCAACATCGTTTGCAGCCACTACTAAATTACAAATCATTGATGATAAGCTTTATCTATGATCACGTGGAATCTACTTTATAATCTAATATTCTAACGATCAGAGCCTAATGATCAAGACAGTAATAGCTACTTAAGAATCTAGAATAATGATAAATTTTACCAGTTGGAATTTTACTATTCATGCAGAATTAAATTTGTAAGTTCATGAAATCGGAAAAAGCAATGTAAGCACTGTATTGTGTCATTCAAAAGAGTTAAACTAATTTGCGTTTTATTCATAAATCCGGGTGATTTTGCTTTCTGTTGCTATTAGTAGTTATATATTTAATTGCTTCATCCACCCAGACAGTCTCTCCATTTTAAATTCCATGTAGACTTTTAATGATATTTGATACAAGGTTGCATGTTAGTTAGCAATTATGAATCTACTTTTAAGATAAATTGTTTTGATTATTTAATTAGCGTAAGATGTTCTGTATTATTCATGTTTAAAGATAAAATCTGATGTAACATATTTTAAGCCCATTCTTCACACTGTGAGTAGAAGAATATTGAATCTTTTTATAATTTTCGTATATACAGCCGACCAATGGCTGAGTGGTTAGCGTTCCTGACTATTGAGCTGTGGGTCCCGGGTTCGAATCCCGGTTCGGGCATGGATGTTACTATCTCTCTGTGTTTCTCTGTCCTTTCTTGTGTGTTGATGTATGAATGTGGCCCGCCCTATAAACGGGTCTGTGGTGGTATGACGCGAGTAATGCTACTCGCCTCCGTGACATGGTTCACAGGTGCCCGCTGGGTAACGACAAATGAGTAGCAGTTTCCGGCCTTGTTGTAGCAAAGGGTTAGTCACCCAAGTGCCCGCCATTATTTAAAAAAAAATAATAATTTTCGTATAGTAATGAACTTAGTGTACAGCTCAAACTACATTTACAAATATAATTCCATTCTTTATTTCTTTGTAATGTAATAATTTTAATCTTTGCAATATAATTGCTAAAATTAATAAAATTATAATGCTAAATCTTTGCAATATGATTTTAATTCATGCTTTTCTTGAAAAAATCCTGGATTATATATATAATAGTAAGGTATTTTTTATCGAATGTTAGTGTTATATACTTTGCCGGTAGCATATATACTAAAGTAACTGAAAATATATCTTATATGACTCATTCGAATTGTCATATTTATTAATAAATTTGCAATCACATGTCTATTATTTCTTATCGTACTTATTTTGCATGGATAATTATTTGAAACCATATATTTATTAAGAATGTGAATTTTATATTTATTTTATTAAGACTATTTTAACGAACCAAAGTTTTGTGATAAAAGATAGTTAGCTTAGATGACAGAGAAATAGATTTTTATCTTTACATAATGCTAATGAAAACATGTTTTAATATATATTTTGGGTCTGTAAGCACAAAATTTTGAACAGAATATTTACATTCACAGTTTATTTAGCATTAAAAAAAGCTTGATATTCTAAGACTCGAATTTTAAAATCTACTGCAAGAAAAGATTTCTCCTAAATTGAGTTGAAATTTAAAGAAAACGAAATTAAATCCTCTAATACTTTCCTGTAAAAATTACTATCACAATGAAATACTTCATTGTAAATTAGTTTCTATGCTTTGATTGATTTAGAATTTATAAAATATAACGCTTAGATAATTTTCGTTTACTCCATATAAGCCTAAAGAGAAAGTATGCCATTTAGTTGACAGTCGGTTGGAAAATTCAGTAACAAATGATTTACTAATGATAAATTGAAGACTATAAGTTGCGTGAACATAATGGTTTGTAACTGCTTTCTCGTTTAAAAGATATTTATCATCAATCTAAAATCACAAATGCAATAAAAATTCATTGTTGCTTTATTTAAAAAAATCATTTAAAATAAATAAATTATCAAAATACTACACAAAACTTATATTATTCTTAAAAATATAAATATGGAAACTGTTTTTGTTTTCAAACTTTTAGCTTTTGTATTTTTTGTAAAATACAACATTTTTTGTAAAAAAGATAGATTTAAAGTGTGACATCATCTAATTACTAAGATGATTTATAAGAATTTCTAGCAAAAGATATCATTAGTTCCTCCACTAGAAATTTTCAAATATAATTGACATTTTTTAATAATTTATTTTGAAGGATTTAGAATTTTATCAAAACATTTAAAAAAAGAAATTATCCCTTCTTGGAACAGAACTTAAAGATACACATTTTACTGTGCTGTCCATTTCAAGTTACATACTTACATTCTTCAAAGAAATCTGCTATAACGAAATATATATTTTTAAATGCATACAGAAATTTAATTTAATAATAATTGAACAAAACTTATTTTTATAAGCTTATATATGTATTTAATAAACTTATAATTTAATTTATAAATTTAACTTATAAATAAAATTAAGTTTTTCTTCAGAAGCGTTAACTTATAACGAACTTTGTTCTTAGAAGGAAATAAAAGCTTAATAAACATTTGAAATAAATGATTTAAAATCAATAATGAATAGAATAACTGAAGAAGGGGTATATTTACTAAAATGAATCCATAAGACCATATCCATATCACAATTTTTCCAATTCGTTACAAATTTTAACAGTAAGTGATTCTTTAAGTTTATTTGAGTACAAAAAAGAAAGAAGCAGAATCTATAAATCGCATGTGGTATCTTGAAATAACATTTACAATTATGTTGAAATTAATATAAGGGATAAATTTATAGCATTTTTATAGACTTTAGTCTTGATTTTTTATAATTAATCTAACAACATTTTCCAATAATAATTAAAGTTTCAAGGTGACTACATTTGAAATTAATTTTGAAACTTCTGATTCAATTTTAACTTTTTACTAGTAAATATTCAACTTGTTACAATGTATTTTGAATTAAATTTTTATTCACACAAAATTATTATAAAATAATTAATAAATAATATTTTGAGCGATTTTTCCATCAATTAATGATTCATAAAATGTCATACAGGTAGCTTAAATTTTTAATCTGAAATGCTGATTTCTTTCTCTTAATATAAATTTACTTTAGTAAGCTTTTAAATAAAATTTAATGAACATTGCTATAAACTAAATTAAACTCAAAAGAATTAATATTGATTATAACTTTATGGTTTAATTTGAAATTGTAATGATATAAAAATGTTAGCTATGATTATCATTAAAATGTAAACAAAAAAATAATCTTTCAAATAATCTAGGGAGATTTCTTCATAAAATCTAATAAACGAATAATATTTTTATTAGAAAAAAATGGCATTTTACTTCATTAATTGGATTGATATGAAAATTAGCATAACAAAACCTCTTGATACCATTAATGCACTGTATAAAAATAAAGATTAAGTAAGATTTTGACTTTATGTTATAAGCATGATGCGATAATTGCATCTAATTATTATTTCTCATTAGCGATGAGGATTGGAATTTTCCTCTGTTTTCCTAAAATGATAGTAATGAATTCCAATTCTCGTGGGTGTATTTTAATTCTTAATGGATATTGAAGGTATTGATGCCGATGTTTTATGGCAAGAAATAAAGTTATCTCCAAATGTGAGATGTAACAATCAAAATTTTTATTGTATGGAATGATAATGAGTGGTTTCCTAATTTTATTTTGTAATGAGAAAATGCGATAATATGTCAACATTATGAATAAAATTTACATTTACGATTCAGGTAATAAGTTTTTATAGATTCATTTCATTTATCTGAAATAATTTTTTTAACAGTCGTATGTTTCTTTAATTTATTAAGTTAAGAACGTAGGAATAATTTTGGAGTGTAATGATAATGTAAATATATTGCAGCAGTATAGTCATTCTGGCAGTCTAAACAATTTTTTAAAAAAACATCAAATTAAATTGATATTTTTTAGTCATTAACTGTGGCTTTTTACTTACTTACTATTATTGGTGAGAAAATTGGATATTTAATATTCTTTCAGCTTAATCGTTTAGATATTTATTTCATTTAAAGATGCTCTGACATTCTTTGTGAACAGTCTAATGACTGAAAGGTATTATAAGGAATTTTAATATCCATCATTTAAATTACTTCCCAAGAGGACTTTTCATACATAAGAAACAGTATTCAATTGATGCAAAGAAGATTTGAAAAACTCCCAAGCATGCACCCCGTCAGATGTGCACGCTGAAGGTAATCAATCTACTGTTGTTCAGTATTGGCTAGGATGAGACCTTGGAATAAATTGGGAGACTTTAGCTTCAGCGCTGTAGTATTATTAGACTGTGGTGAGTCATATGAATAACCTTGTTTACCTTTTCATCCCTGCGGTACAACTATCGTACGACGAAAGTTAGTGTCTGAGAATAAGGCTATGGTATAGCAGTTGTATAACAGAGATTTTTCCCTCTTCTCAAGCGCTCACCTTTTTCCCGCTTAAGTATTTTCGGGCATTTGAGAAAGATTTAATTATCTTTTGTATCCGAAAGTCAGAAAAATTGGGTAATGGTCAGAGCGGAGAATTTTGGTGAAAAACATATTTATTGACTCTTTTTAAAAGGAAAGTATAATCATCCTCACGTTAGCATATTTTTTCATTGTAACCAGTTGCTCTTTTAGTCACTTGAAAAACATTTTCGATGGCTTCATGTCGTGAGTGTTTGAATGTTGAAGAAATTAAAAGGTATGAATTAGGAAAGGATGAATTAGGAGAAGAGAATTTTACAGATAATGATTCTAAATCTTATGTTTGACTCTAAATTCCGGAATAAAAGTTTTCTTGATGACAATAACGAGGCAGATTTTTCCGTATCATTCAATTTTGGTTCATGAATGTTAAAGCAATTAACAAGCCTATAATTTTTAAATTTACAAGGGACTTCAGTATTTTGTAACAAATAAATGATTTAGTTGATGAAGTTGAATTTTTTAATTTGTTTTTTTGTAGAAAACATTTTAAATTTTATCGCTGGTGAAACAAATTTATATAAATGCTTCACATATATAGGTATATAGATATAGGTTTTATAATTTTTTTAGTAAATATTAAGTAATGATTAAGTGATAATTGAATTGTCTTCTAAATTAAAACAACTTTAGGAGAAATTAAAAAATATTGAGATGGAATTATATAAGGCAAAAGTAAACAATTATAATTCCAATCATTAGTTATTGAAGATGTTCAAAAAATGATTTGTGTCAAGATCCATTTAATTATGCTCTAAAATTATTAACATAAATAAAAAATGATAATATTAGACATTTTCTTTCCCTCTCAGTCAATTGAATCAAAATTATATATGTTACAATTGTCTGCACTCATATTTAAAACTTCCAATACCATTATTTTACCTCTTGATTTAGGAACGAAATTGATTTAGGATATGTTTATATTAATTTTTATAGTTATAAAACAGTAGCAATAAATACCTTGAGCATGATCGATATATGATAAATTTATCGATCGTACTCAAGGCAACTACTGCCCCTGTAAAGAAGAATTAATGGTTGATTGACGTATTAAGATTTATTAACACTTCCTGAAACTTTTTAATTTTCTGCTAATACACATGTATGAAAATTAAATCAAGAAAATATTAAACTTTGCGGAGATAAAGATAACTTTTACCTATAACTACGCAGTGCTATTATTAGCATAAATTATTTTTATAATATCATTAAATTGCGTTAATTTTTTGAATAGAATAATTGCATTTAATCGTAACTTCGACTTAATATAATTTGTATTAAAATATTTTTCTCATTTTACTTTTCCTGGAAATTTGATATTAATATCTATTTTCAAAGCAACTGCTTTGGTTAAAAATATGTCATATATGTAAACAATTTAAAAGAGCTAAAATTTAAAAATCAAATTTGTTCTTAATTTCAAAATTTTAAAACATATCTCTGCATTATCATACAAATGGGAACAGTTTGTGATTTTAAAAATAATATACCCACTCAGAAGTCATAAATTTTTAGAAATGTTAAATATTTACTCGATATTTTTTCAACATTACCGTCATAATAAATTATTCTGAAAACAAATATACATATTAATGGAAAACTAATCCACGGTAATATTTAATCGACAGGAATCATATTTTGTATCCTATTAGATTACGATTAAGTTACATAATAGCCAAATTTTATCATAAAATATTATTAGATTGTTTAAATTAAGCAAAGCAATAAATTCATGTGGAAGTTTTAGTTTACACATGAATAATCTCAGTTTTTGATTTTTTTTCTTCCTAACCATACATTATTTTTATATTTGAACTCAAAATTCCGCAATTACAATTTACTGTCCTTTTTACTAAACATTAAAAATTTTTTTTTGAATTTCATTATTTTATTTATAGCTATTTTTATGACTTTTTGCCATACTATAAGTTTGTAGACGAATAAAGAATACATTATTTAATCCCCTTTATTAAGCTGTAAATTTTTGATTCTATTATTTTATAATATCCTTGAGTTAGGATATAATCATATCAAAATGTTTTGTAAAATTTCAGAAGAAAGTCGCAGGTTTTTGATGTTGTAACCTTATTGTAAAGAAAATTGCAGAAAGAACTAAATTAAAAGATTATTTTGGTATAAATATATGAAGTTTTGTATTTTTCAACCATCTTTGCTTATTTAAATGTAACAAAAAGTAATTTCTTATTCGATGATTCGAAAAAATAAAATGAAAATTTTTATTTCATAGATTTTTATTACCTTAATCCTATGAATGATAAAGAAATCGTTTTTATATTCATTGTTTTTCTGATATTAAATGTTAATATCAAATGATTTTTAAAAATGTTTTAAAAATTTTACCATAAACATTTCGAAAACAATAAAATGCAAAATTTATTTGATATAATTAGACTAAAGTTTCCACAATTTATAATTTTTCAACTTTTGAATTTATAAACCTATATGATACCCATTTAAAATTTTTATATGAATTTACATATAACCTCAAAATGAAAATTATCCTCATTTTTATGGTCATATCTAATTAATTAAATATCTGAAGAACTGTAATTTAAAAAATTATTTAAAAATTATATGTTGCCAATAATCTTACTTTGACAATATGTAATGGACAGAAAAATGTTGTTGTAAATCATTTTTAGAACAGAGAGAATGTTTTATAAATAGTGAATTGTATTCATACTCATATTCTTGAATGGGAGAAAGCTCGATAATTTTCCAAGCATTCAAATAAACAACGTGCGTATGACAAACAAAAATGCAACTTCCATTTTCTTGGCCATTTTCCGTACAAAAAACATATCCTGTCATTATAGATCATGTTAGCTTAAAGGAAACTTTCTTATATAAAATAAAGGAATGATATAAATTTTTAGTTTTATTTTAGAGAATTAGAAATCTTTGCCTCCAGTGATATAAGCTTTATTTTGCCAAAAAGTAAACATATATTAGAAACCATACGATTAATATGATTCAACAATTAGTATGATTACCTCACAACTTCAAAGATAAAATTACAGACATAAATGGTTGTTTCAATCTGAAGAATGAGGATGTGCTTTTCTATGGATATTTCTTAAGTCATTATCAATAGAAAATTTTATAGTTCGATACCAATTAAACATATATATTGAAGATTCTCTTTATAGTCAAAGCATGAAAGTAGCGTACCAATTGGTTTTAATATGCAAAAGAGATGTTACCCACTAAGGGCCACTTAGCATTTGTAACTATTTGTAATGTGATTTTAAACAAATTATGGTAGTGGTAAATGTATCTTAGTTACTAAAAAAATAAATTTACAAATACTTTTATAAATTTGTGATTTAAAGTATATTTTTATTTAAATGATAACATAAAGATTGTTTGAAGAATAATATTGTATAGAATATCAGCACAAATAAATCTAGAGAGGAATGAGCAGAAGTAAAAAAATGAAATTAAAAATTCAAACCAATAGTCACAATAAAGCTCTAGTTGAAATTAATAATAAATGGTTTATTCTTATAAATCAGCCCGATTTTATCATTAAAACTATTAAACCTTGAACCAGAGTGTGAACAGAAAGCTCTTATTCTATTGATATACATAAATGCAGAGAGCTATGTGTATTAATACATCGTTCTAATGATGTAAATTGTTGTTACTTATGACACTTAGACAAGCCAAGCTCGATAGCCGTCGGTTAAAAAATTAAGTCAAAAGGGTGTGTCTTTTATTTAATCACAACAACACGAAATTGAAAATATGACTTTTGCTCTAAGACTCCTCCGATAGATGGCACTACCAGAGGAGCTGTTCACTCAATTTTGACTTTGATCTGGAGGGGAAGAAAATTTTCTGCTCGCCAAAACACCCATGGTAACTGTTTAATGAATGCATTTCTCAATAATTTCCCCGTATATTTGCAAAAATTAAGTTGAATTAAACTTCAGAATATGTTTTATACTTAAAATCTTATTAATAAAAGTGATTGAAAATGTATCCATAATAGTGAAAAAGGTTGCTTCAGTAATGTCTAATTAATTTTTTTTTATAAATTTTTGTTTAAAGAAAAATTATAGACTTGCTGATTGTAAACATTACTAATAAAAAGCAAATAATAAAATGCCGCATTATAAAGTTTTTATTTTTTATTTTCTCAACACAAAACAAAAATGAAGTAAATCAGAAAAATGCACCAAGATTACAAAGTTAATTATTTTATCCTTGTATTTACTAAGAGAAAAAGTATAAATCTGAGTTTTTTACCTTTTTTATACTCAACTTACATTTGATTTCCGCATAAATGAGTAGACATATTTCTTAACAAGAACAAGAACAATGGTTGACTAAATAATTATACTTTCGCACTAAATACTATCAGTAAAAATGTTATTTTTATGTGATGAATTTAACATAGTGTGAACTATTTTTGAAAAAAAAAAAGGATTACTGGATAAAAACTATTTTTGAGTTTTGCATATTATGCTTTTTATAACTCTCTCGTTAGGCATTGATTTGCTGTTACTTACGGCTATTAATTTGGGAGCATATTATTTTCTATTTTGTATAAGAAAATAATAATATTTATACAAAAGTATTTTCAATATTTTTCTCCTAAAATAAGCTAAAGAATAGTAAATTCTTAAATATAAAGGATAATTTAGGTTTAAAATAAAATAATTGTAGAAGTAAAAGTGCAAGAAATTCAAAGAGGTATTCAGCTGAAAAAATAATAAAACATTAATCTTAATTATCGTAGTTTAATTCAATCAAGAAATGATTTTTATCATTTTATATGTAAAAAATGACAATAATGTATAACAGACAAGAATGTTAAGAGTTTTATATTTGGACACGAAATGGAGAATAAATTGGAAGATATTTATTAATATTAAGTTACATTATAAATTTTGAATTATCCTCATAGTTTTCATATTACACACTTGATTTTTTTGTTGTGTGTACCTTTACTTTCAAATATATCCATCTTGATAGTGCATTAAATAGAAAAGATAGTAACAGTTATAATACATATTTTTAAATAGCCTGATATTGAAGATCCATTTGGAAAAGTAATAGCTACTCTTTTGATAATTCTTTGAACTAAAGATTTAATATCTTTTGCTTTGACAAAATTATTTATTTAGGTTATACTCTGCTGTTACTTTCTTTCTAGTAAATCAATTAAATTGTGGCCCACAATTTAAAAGTGGACTCCAAACGGTTGTAAGCAACCACAAACATTTAAATCAAAAACCGGAGAGTTAGCCATTTAGCAACTGGTTCTACCATTTGTTTAATATTTGATTTTCCAGAGAATTCACAAATGAAAATTATAATGAATTTTCAAATTACTAATGTAATTTTCACTATATTCAATTTAAACGTAAATTCTTAGAACATTTAATTGTGCTTAATAAATATTTAAATGTGCAAGTCAATTTTATACTAAAAAATAAAAGTTGCTGGGCAACAATTTTGTAATAACTTTATTTAGAAATGATTATATTTTATTTTCTTAAAGATATGATACGTTATCAAACTCAGAAGCATGAAATAAAAGCAAATATTTAAAACAAAATTTACTTATTAATATTTTAGATATACTTGTCAAGTTGTACAATATAATTTTTTAGTCATTTTTACATGATTATTAGTATTCTATTTGATTCAAACATTTGCTCCATAAATTTTACTATTTAAATAGAAAATTACAAGTTTGTATCTTTTAACTATTTATAAATATTCATATGCAAAACTTCCAATTAAAGTTCCTTTTCCCAATTGTTAAATCTTTCATTCTAAACTTAAATGCCTTTAACATTAAGGAGATTTAAAATAAACTTTATTTAAAATTCCTAATAAAACTTTAAATTAAATCAATATAACATTGATGATTATGATTTTGTAAGCCAGACTGCAAATATCAATTAATGAAAAGAAAGAAAACTTATAACAAACTGTAAAAATGTACCCAATTACGACACTTTTAATATACAAGACATTATTTCATACAGAAAAGATGCGCCAAAAGCTGTGTCATGTAGAAAAGTAAGAATAAAAATAATTTTAGCTTTCAACCCTCATATTTTTAAACTTAGCGATTAAAGTGAGCTTGATAATGTTATCATAATAGTTTTGTAATGTCGATAACAAAACTACTTTGGTTTACGAAAACATCACGTTTTTAGTCGTTACCTCGTGAACAGCCTAATTAAGAACCGCTATATTACCTTAATTAAGAAACTCCGGCAATGGAACAAGTTCTTATCACTTCAAGAGAAATTGCCCATGGCAGAAGAAAGAAGTACCATTAAAGGCATGGGAAAATTACGTATCTGATTAATTATTAGCCCACTGCCTATTCTGTAACAAAGAGATTACAGAACATTTTGCATTAACGACAATTGTTTTCCCTACGGAATATCCAAGGAGGGTATTGCAGGGCATAGATTTATGATTTTTTTGATAAAGAATTGTGATAAAGTTTTCGCTCGATTAATTTCCGATTTTCATTTACTGTGAATATATGCAACTATATATGCCCCACATAATTGCAATTGAGGATCGTATGTTTTCTTTATCTTAGGTGGTAAATTTTTATGATTTAATGAATACATACTGTTACTCTTTTCTCCTAAATTTGGATGGTCTTCTGTCCTTAATTGTTAGGTAAACATTCAAGACAGTAAATTGATAACATTATGTTCTCCGTCCTTCACGAGTAAACAATTTTTCCCACATAAACAAGAGAGTTAATACCGAAATTACAAACCGAATGATAATTAGTTAGTAAATTAAGACTTAATATAATAATAAACGTTCTTTTGTCTTCATTCAAGTTAGAATCACTAGAATTAAAATTTTCATCTACAGAAATAAATTTAGACTGTGAGTCTTAAGTCATTTATTGACTTTTACAGACAGCAATGCATCAGAACTCTCAAAACTGTTTAAATTTCTTTTTTTCTATAACCATTTTTTTCACTGCTTTCAACAAGGGATTTAGTTAAGATTCGTTAAAATTTGTTACTCTTTATTCAAATAACTTTTTTTCCACAGGAAGGCTAATTAAACTAAATTTGCTCACTAAAAACAATGGATGTTCAGAATTCATTAAAAACAATTGCTTAAAGTGGATTCTGAATCACTACAAACACTCATACTTTAGGTGGGATTTGAAATCTCGAATTGATGAATCTAAGGCAGGAGAGTCAACTATTCGGCTTCCAGCTCTGCAAACTTTGTAAAAGAAAAGATTAAACAATATTCATTACCTTTAAATAATTGTTCATGAACACTTGTAATAGCTGAATTCTTAATAATCTGCTTCGAGTTTCTTCCTCTAATTCGTATTCATGAAGTACAAATTTCTTCATCTATCTAGTCTCTTGAATCACTTTGTTTCCTTATATAACTGCTCTTTCAACTAAAACGTCAAAAGTTCCGAAATTGCATTGTTGATCAAGGAGAAATTGGCAGTGTATTTTTGTTTTCTGCATTCCCTTGGTCAGAATTTGAGCGTGGAGTTCTTTAAAATTTCTTCAGTTTATGAAACGTAGATAAAACTCACTATCTATAAAATGCTTCCCAAGCATAATCTGACACATGCAATGTCAATTGTCAGCTCGCCTCTTCTGAAAAATAGAACAATTTTCGACTATTAGAGAATAACGGCCGACTCATAAAATATTTTCCTTTCTTTTATTTCTTTATTAATATTCAAAGGACATATCATTTCTATATATAGCGTTTAGTTATACATTACAGACATAATTGAAATAGTTATGCAACAGTTATATTTATCATCTATTCTGTTAGTCAATGCAAATAAAAAGAGATAAAAATAGTAAATGCAAATAATAAGTTAATGTAATAAAAATTGAACTCTCCTTAATATATGCTGAAAATATAAATTCATAACTTTTTAATCTTTAAAAACCATCGAATTTTATTCTCAGGCAAACATGACACAAATAGAGATAATAGAGCCTTCATACTCATAATTGAATTTTTAGATAAAGAGAAAGTTTTCATTATGGGTAAAAACAAAGCAAAAAAAAAAGTGAGCTCTTCTTATAGAGTCGACTCAACATGGGCTAGTGGTAGAAAGGTGAATTTTTAAGAAAGTCAGTTTTAAAATTTTCATTATTGAGAAACTGAAAATAAATATTGCTTTTCTGTTATTAGCATGCGCGATTAATGAAATGAATTCTCATCAGTGTTTTCGGATTCTTCCTTTGTAATAAGAAAATATAGCCTACAACTTAAATAAATGTCTTGAAAACAGTACGTAGTGAGTGTTAAGAAAGTTAAAAAAATATCTAGGATTTATTAAAACATCCATTATAAATAATGAATACAAATCATTTATGATAAGTTGTTTAAATTTTGCTTACAGTTTACAGATTATTTATGAATAACCCCATGTCAATATTCTCGATAGTTATGACACACATAGACCATGCTTTTAAAAAACATTTTCATAAAATCTATTCACCAGTCTCAACATATCTATATCTATCTAACTAAAACCTATTTTTGCATAAAGATATGTTGTTGTTGACCTATCCTCTTTAAAGACCTGACATTTGTCAGATCAACTGCAATAAATTGTTGACAGTTAGAAAGTCAATGACTAGCAGGGGATCGGAGGATAAATCCTCCCGAGAAAGTCCGATGCAATCCAGAATATGTTTCGGTGAGGCTGGATGGACACTGCATTTCTTACAAGTGGGATAATTTTTTGCACCAAGTTCAAACGATAAACATTTTAGATGTACACTTGAGAATCTGGCCAAGGCAGTTTGAGATTTCCGGTTTCATTTTATTCTCAGAAGAGTTCCAGGAGATGTTCCAGAGTACCATTGGTGTGTTGGTGGAATTTGCCAGATTGAATGTAATCTAGATTTTTCATTAAAGTTCCTGATATGTAAGTGATGAACAAGTGGGTGTATCTTCCTCACTGCCCTCTTTGGCCAGTCGATCTGTGGTCTCAATATCATTGCCACTAATATTTACATGGGATGGAATCCATTGGAGATGTACATCATGGTCTTTGGAGATCATTTTCAGTTATTACATTTGCATTTTCATACAGATATACACACACAAAACAATATGCAGATACTTATATATGTATGTGTGTGTCCTATGCAATTGAGAAAGAAAAGAAAAATATTTTTTTAGAATTATATACTCATTTCATAACAGTGTATTCCATTTTAGCAGCAACTATAACAATATAACTAATTGCAGGAAAGTTCGACAATCTAATTATAAAGGATTAATTAACTTAATAGAACATTTAGGAAGATTTATCATCATAGAAGAATAAAATTTGTGGGTGTTCTCATAAGAATATTATTAAAATATGCTACGCAATCTTCAAAGCTAATCAAATGCATAGTGATGAAACTGACACAAAATTGAGATACATGTAAGCTTCCTTTAACATTCCCAGTGAACTGCATTTCCTTAGGAAAAAAATCCTAGCGATGGATAATTCCTAATGAATAATTCCTTTTTTGGAGTTGTCAAACGATTGGTAAGTACTTTGGTTTTTAGTACTACAGCTCAGGAGTTTAGTTTTCATCTCGGATTTGGAAAATGGCAATGTTTCTGAAACTTTCTTAAATAGTAAATACTCATCAAATTAGTTTACTTTTGCAAATACAACCGCTAATGACATATAAAAATTGATTCAAAATATGTTTAAAACTTTTTTTATAAATATGGCCTTGAAACCGTATTATAAGATATATAATACTTGTATTCGAAAAGCAGTTTACATCAATTTTGTTAATTTTAAATAATTATATATTTTTAAATCAAGTAATTTAGTTTATAATCTAATTAGAAAACTACGAAAAATTGTGAAATTTGATATTCTGTTGAATTAGTTTGATACCTGTTTATGTCCATTGGCTTCCCTTGAGTAATTTCAAGAATTTATAAAATTAGTTAATTAAATAAAAATATTCCGATATTTTACCTGGAAATATATTTAAGTATCAATAAACATTTTCAATTAATTGTCTTAATTATATGGAAAAATTCTGAATGGGAAATTGAATTGCTTTAATAAAAATTTTGAATGAAAATCAAAATATTAATGCAAGTAAATATATTTATTCAATTTACTGCTTTCAAGAATAATCTTATTAAACGGTAAACATAGCAGTCCTCATTTCTAAAATCAATTACAACAAATGCATTCAGAAACAAATCTTAAAAATATATTTGATTGTAAGAAAAGATAAAAAAATATCATTATAATCTTTAAACGAGAAATCAAAGTACTTATTAATAAAACATCTGACTTCTTCTCACATATATATTACTGGAATTAATCTTAAGGAGCTTTCATGAATAATCTGATAGAATAGTAAATAACTTATCTGTCGTTTATTAAATCTAGTAAAAGTTACAATTATGAGAACATTTATTCAATTATATATATATATATATATATATATATATATATATATATATATATATATATATATATATATATATATATATATATATATATATATATATATATATATATATATATATATATATATATATATATATATGTAATATATATATATATATATATATATATATATATATATATATATATATATATATATATATATATATATATATATATATATATATATATATATATATATATATATATATATATATATATATATATATATATATATATATATATATATATATATATATATATATATATATATGTTAATAAGCGAAAATAAAAATGAAATTTGAACACAAAATTTTATTTATGAATCAAAATATTTACTAATAAAATATTATATTTTTCTCCCATATATAAATGCTGGAGTTAAGCTCATTTTTCTTAAATTTTATCATGATAAATAATTATTAAAACAATTTTAAACGTAAATAGTGTAGCAAAAATAAAATGATACTCAATAAACTACTTAGACAGATAAACTGGGAACGGAAAAGAAAACAAATTCAGGAAAATATAAATGCATTTAATGAGTTTATTCATTTTAAGTACATTAATAATATGTATAAAATTCATAAATGTGTTCAAAATTCTAAGATTTATTGGAAGCAGAAATAAAATATTTTTCAAATATACATGAAAAACCGAGAAAAGGATAAAATGTAGTATTGTTAAAAATATTACAACCCAGTAAATAAATGTAATGCCACTTACAATAAGGGCCTAAATCGGCTTGGAGAGACACTGGCAAGCGGTACCACTACCCGTCAAAACATGTCCGCTCGGGGCAAATGTCGGCCCAGAGAATGGCGCGGCCTTGGAACAGTATAGAGTCAATACTGTTCTATACTATAGACAAAGTCGTCATGACCGCTTGCCCGATATTTTACCGATGTCATTCCATACGTGGATCGATTGCTTTCGATAAATGGCCCAACGTCAGCAATTATTTAATGACCAACCGCAAGCAACTAAATAGGAATTTTTATTTTTTTTAAATTCACGATTGATTTTTGTTTGTTAATTTTGTTTGATAAAATCATTACAAAAAAAATCCTCTAAAAGAAGTTTAACTTACTGGCGTATATTATTAACAATTACAAACAGAAAATTTGTAAAGATTATTAAATATTAGTTGTAATATTTATAAAATAAGTATTTCAAAAATGTTTGATAATGTTCCTTTTTAACTGAAATCAAAGTTTTAACATTTTTAGAAGTTTTTATACCAATGAGAAAGCTGTTTGATTTACATAATTTAATCGACATCAAAAATTATTTTTAATGGAACCAAAATGTATATTTAAAATAACTTTTGTTGTTGCTACTTATGCCATCTGGACAAGCCAAGCTCTCTTTGCCATTAACTACGTGAAATTAAGTCTTTCGTTTAACCAGAGAACCACAAAGGTGAAAGTACGACTTTGATCTAAACACTTCCGATAGATGGCAGCACCAGAGGATGCACTCTCTCAATTTTGTCATTGATCTGAAGGGGGAAGCAATTTTCTTCAGATCATTACACCCATGGTAATAGCTCAACGACCGACAATAGAACTTTCGATTCCAGAGCTTTAACAAAATGTATATCGCATGTACTCGGTGGGTCTTTGGCGGCATTAGTAATCGAACTACGCTGTTTCAGACAAAATGCCGATGTTCTAACAACTAAAAGTAACAACAACGGCCCCTAAAGTATTTTTTATAGTTCAGAAATAAGTTGCCTTAATGTTATTGTTCAATAGATCATAAATTTATTATTTTTTTAAACCAAAAGTTTTTATCACACAAAATATTTGTTAATTGAAAAAATTTAAATATATAAATTGTTTAAATATTCTTTTTTATTAAATAGCTATTTCACAATAGTAGAAATAAAACAATTTTATTAATAATCAGTGTGAACATTAAATGCAATATTAAGACAAAGAGCTCTTATTTATTAAATAATTTTAATAACTTCAATTTCTAATTTCTTTTGCCATTATTGCATTTGTAACAATGAGGTCTTGAATTCCAAGAAAATTTGATGATGCCAATGGCTTTAACAATTTCGCAATAGGACTAATGTCGCATATGATATTCGGCGCAGAATTGGAAAGCATGTATCAAACCTATATCGGCAGACGGTATTCACAATTTGCCGACAGTTAGCCGCGTTAGGACCAATACGTGTTTCTGATAACATTAAAGTAGAAAGTTTTGATGTCGTTTGCCGATATGGAACCGTTATCATTGCGAAATCAGCTTGCCAATGATGACTCATAATCGGCACTGCCGATATCGGCCAATTAGGATGCCAATAGGTTTGTGTTTGCAGGAAAGCAATGAATAGTACAAGTCTACAATGTAATAGTATAAGTGTGTGTACAGTATATTTTTGAAAAATATTCACAATGAAGTATAAAATATCGAATGCCTATCTAAGAAAATTTAATTCCATTAAAATTTGACGTTTGTTACCCATCATTTTTCATCACATTTCCCACTCAAACTAACATAAATTTTGATTTAAAACATGAAAACAACAGAATTAAATTGGAGTTTATCTAAATGAAAATAAGAACATGAGCAAACAAGGATATTAGTAATTTAAAAGTGATATAAACCTCACAAACTATTAGTGATATTCATATTAAAACAAAATGTATCATTCACTGCTGAATCATAAAAGGAAGTGACACTGTAAAAATAGTAATTTAGTGATAATGTATTGCACAGAAAGTTATCAAGAAGGTAATCAAAATATGGTTGGCAATTAATTCTAAACTATGATTATGTTGGTTTGTATGACAAAATTGTAATGCAGAAAAATGTCTATTTTAAATGTTAATGTTAACAAATAGATATGAAAAAAAGTCATTTAGTTAAATTAAATGAATCTAATAAATGAATATGAAGTTTTTAATATTTCCTGTCAAACTAAATAAAAGTAACTATGTTACAATTATCATGTCATATATATTGTTCTTTAATAAAGAAAACTAAATTACACATCTGCATGATGTGAAAAATGGACTTCAAAAAATAAAAAATCATTTACTTACATGATGTAAGAATTATAGAGAAAGATAAATATTTGAAACAGAAACGTGTTGCTAATTTTACGCATATTTATATACTCATGTATGCCAATACTGGTATCATAAGATGGGAAATTATTTTTAGAATAATATATTATAATGGAAAAACTTAAAATCAGAGCAATTAATGTCTTCATGATACAGATTATGCAATACCTTTACTTAACTCTTTTATTCTTTTCAAAATTAATATTTTTAAAATAATAAACATCTTATTATATTTAAAAATTAAATAATAATTTATATAATGAGACGGCCTGTATTTATAAAATATGATATTGATTTTAAATTAATTTGTCCTCTGAATTGTTTTAGTAACATCAAGTCCCTTCGCGTGATCCTGAAATTAAATCTTTCTTAGGTATTAATAATGAAAGTAAATATATTGTAACTAGAAGTAATAATTTTTTGATACTTAATAAATGTACTTTTTATGCCAAAATATTCATATCAAGGAACAATGTTAAGAATATCTTATATTGGATGCTTGATAATTTATCCATAATTTATTCACTAAGTATTCATTAAACATGTTATCCTGAACTATACACTGTAAGTTGTTTGTTAGTTCTGAAAGAAACAATTAAGCTTTAATTAGTTTTCCTTTAATGAGCTCATCTATAACACCCCGTTGAGGACAATAACATTTATCTGAAACGAATATTTCTGCTGTAATCAATTCTACAATAAGAAATAAACTAAATAGAAGAGAGATAAATGAATAACATTTTTGTATTCATATTCAAAAGAAGAAATTAATTAAGTTTTATTTATGATAAATGTTATTTAATTTAACATGAAATCAATTAAGTATGGAAAACTTTTTATAATAAATATTTTATAAATAGGTATTAATAATTGCTAAGAAGGCAATAAAAACATTTAAAGTACACAAATATGGTACGAACTAAGCTCTATAAATGAATTATTTGCATTCAGTCATGATGAATTTAATGTAGTTTGATTGAACATACTTACAAAAATTATCAAAACATAATATTCAAAAACTTACTGAAACATTAGTTTATTTTTAATTATCAAAGTGTTAAATCCAATAGTTAAAAATGTAGTAAACAGAACGAATAAAAAGAAAAGTATTTTAGCATTTTAATAGATAATTATTCACATTTTTCATATTTTAAGTCAATAGTGCCATATACAAGTAAATTTATGTAAAATTAAACAGAGAATAATATTTCATTTGGAATTTTTGTGTTTTCCTTTTAATTAACTGATAGTAATATGGTTTATCTAAAGTCTTAAAAACTACGCGAAGACCTAGTCAAATGACTTTATGTAATAATGAACTAAGACATTAAAATTTCTATACTTAAAAAACTTTACTTAAGAGAAAGTTCTAAAATTTTTATCTCAAATTTCCTGACACTGAAGAAATTTAATAATTATATTTATTGTTTTTGTTCTTGTTTAATTTAATATTTAATACAAAAACTAATTAAAACTATTCATATTTCTTTTTTATTTTCTCTTAAATATTATCTTGATAATGTTATTGTTATATTCTGAATGGTGAAGACTAACAGAGTAATTAATTTCAAATACCTTAAAATTATCTCGTTATATATCATTATCTTCATGTACGAAAATCAGTTAACAATAAATCAAACTGTTCACAAATTCAATATTTTTGTATACTTCTTTTCATTTATCATGCAATTTTTGAGAAATTATTTAAAATTTTGAAACTGATTTTGATAAAATTATTTTTAATTTTAAAAATTTAAGTTTTAATATTGAAAATTTCCATGCTTAATTTCTTGTTAGTTATTCTTTACATATGTATATTATTCTATAGAGTTGAGGAAGAATAATTCTACTTTGATTTATATAAAGATAATGCTTAAAGTTTAAAATAAAGCTGCATGCTATAATTTGAAATTTACTCGGATATTTTATAAAAGTAAATTTTATAATAATCGGTCTCCAGTGATAAAGTGATAAGATGTACGAATTCTTAAGAAAAAAGTGTCTTTCTCTTTCTAAAACATATTGATTGCTTTTACTAAATTTAAGCTTTTGATCAAATGTAAGATTACTTTTATAATACAGTATATTTTTACTCTAGGCGGGACAAAACTGTTTTGAAAATAAATTTAAGTCTCGATAAAATCACACAATACAAATGTTATTAATCTATTATAAGTGAAAATTAAATATAGGCTGCATTGAATAAATGGTAAATTGCCCTCTTTTAGCTATAAAATTATTAATCCACTTCAAGTTACATTTGATATGTGATTTTTTTAGCTCACTAATTTTGTTCAAATCATGTTAGCTAGTTTGAAAATATAAAATATGACCGGGGGCTGTTAGAATAATGAATAAAAAATATTTATTTAATAAAAATAATTTTTCTCAACCTATTTATATCAAGAACCTCTGTATTGCAAATAGTCTTTTAAATATGCTTACATAATTGGTAAACCTAAAGGTCTAAAATTAAATTAGAATCAACTATTACCGTAACTATACTTCTGTATAATTATCTTATTATTATCTGTATAATTATCTTATTTCTTTTTCATTAATATTAATTAAGGAAAATGACGCATTTTATACTTTATGAAAATTTAAGTTTAATCTCAGATTTTTTTATAAAATATAAAATTAGTTCTTTTGCATATTTTATGCAAATTTTTCACATTCATTTAAATATATTTCAAAAAATAATTTTTACACTTATTTAATTTTTTTAGATTAAATCTATAGTTTTTTTTTTTTTAGAAATATGCCATTGGACTGTTTTTCATATACTTAAATCCGTTTGATTTTCTGTAATTATAACTATTATTTTCAAGTTATTGTTATACTTGTAAAAACGAAGTCCTATTCCCCCCAGTAAATTTAATAAAATATAAAATTTATCTCTCTCAACAGCATTTAGAATATATATTAATATTTTATTTATGTTATTGTGCTTAAATTAAATAGCAATTACAATGGAACATAATATTTATCATCTTTTTTAGTTTTTTCTTACATCTTATATCTCATCTAAAAAGAGGCTCAATGATGTTTATCATCAGCGATGAAAATTATCGAAAGCAATTACATATAAAAACAATAAATCACCATATGTAAAATTAATTTTTTAAAACTCAAAGATTTAAATGGCTCAGTATAATATTTATTTAGCATTCAAAATGAATCAACTAGATTGAAAGTAAGATTTTTAAGGATTTGTTGAAAATTATAAATTGAAAAAAGGTGATGTACATTCACACATTGTTTTATATTACTTATGCAAAATAAATTCATTCTAAAATTATCAACAACACATATCAAATGAGTCGATAAAAAGTTTATACATTATATCTCATTAAAGTAATAGGATGATTTATTTTTATATTGAAAATATGGTTAAGTCTATTTTAATTTAAAATGGATTATTAAATTTTAAAGTGAGAAAATCTAATAATTTGATGACCTAAATTTTAATGTAATTTAAATAATTATTATATTAGTCTATAAAGTCTAAACAGTGATGAATATAAAATTTTTTGTGTTCAAAATATAAATTAAAAAATCTTTTTTCATGCATCATGTATTTATAGAAGGAATATATATATATATATATATATATATATATATATATATATATATATATATATATATATATATATATATATATATATATATATATATATATATATATATACATACACGCGTCTAGGAATTTCCAAATAAATCTACTTATCTTTGACTGAAAGCAAAAAAGACCTTTTCAAAGGGCATTTACTGGAAACATGCAGACATACAAAAGATATAATTGTAAATTTCACGTAAAATGATATTTGTATTTTAAAAGCTTGTTATAAATAAAATCAGAATTTCAAACATTGAAAACACTTGTTAAATTTTTACTTTTGTTATTTCAGGTAAATTTTGAGCATTAGAAATTGTTGCGTATACTTTATAGATTTTGTGATAAACTTTATCGAAAAAACTTTTGAGGAAGAATCTTTATGAAATTTCTGATGTATTTTCTGTGTCTCTCCCATTGGCTGATAAAACTGCAAATATCACGTGGAACTGACAAAACATTTTATTGTCTCTCAGTCCCTCTTCGGTTTCTTTGAAAGCAAAATCAGAATTGATACAGAGATCTAAAAAAAAAATTCTCAGTAAATGTTTCCATGTTTTTCAATCACCGGAGTAGTTTTTCTGTCGAGAACTTTCTTTTTCTTCCAGTCATGGGATCGAGGCATAAAAAGTCAAGAGCCTTCCTCCTTCTTTACTTCTTTATGCTCCCCAAAACTCAGCCATAAGATAGGTAAGTTCATAGAGCGGGAGGAAAATTCAAACATGAATAATAGAAGCCTTTCTTCTAGAACCACAAGTTAAGAAATGGGAAGTGGAGATGCTTCTTCGCCGTCGGACTAAAATACTGCATTTTTCTTCTTTTTTTGGTTAACTTGGTTACGCAGCAAAAAACGTTCTTTGCGCTACTAGGTGGTGGGACTAGACAGAGAATGTTTCCTGTAATTCATTTCCGCAGTACGTGTATTAGCATAGTGAAGGGATTTCAAGTGAACTATATTTTACATATATTGAATAAAAAATGCAATTTTTGCTCGGAAGGCATGAGAAAAGATACGACTAAGTGAGCAATCTGAACTGGCAAAGGGAACACGTAAGGTTATTTCTGGGGGACATATTTCGTGGCTTGAAAAGTATCTCTTGCTGCGAAAAACTCTTATTTTTAATGTAAAAATTCTTGTTGCTGAATAGTTCTGACAAAAACTATAGTTTCTGTCAATGATGTTCATGAAAGTCTTTTATTGTTATATAAATAAATTGCATTTTAGATGTACCTTTCAATTTACTTAAAAAAGCAATATAAAATTTTACGAATTTAAATTCCTTATTTCATAATGCCGGCTAAATCCTTAAAATGCACGAAAATCTTATTCATATTGATGTATCAAATTTTATCAGAGATGTATTTAATTTAATTTGAAAATTAGATTAATCTATTTTGTCTTTTTAGTCGTAATAAAGTGTGATGTTAAGATGACAGCAGAAGATGAGTGTGTGTGTAATTTACCAAATAAACATACAAATTTACCTCATTTTGATTTAAAAGTAGAATAATTAACTGTAAAATTATGCGACAATTAAAATTAAAATAGCATAAAAATACTATAAAAAATAAAAATAAGTTAAGTAATCATAATTATTAAGTGGAGGTATTTGGAGCCCAATAATCTAAAATTTCTTGTAATGACAACATTTTGTTGATATTAATTTTCGAATACTGGAATTTGTTTCTGATCTATAAATTTCCGCTTTCAAAATGCTTATGATGAGAAAAATGGCTCTGCTTACCACATCAATCAGCATTTTTTTGACTGAGACATAAATATGTGAATATAAATCCTTTAGCTTTTATAGATTGGCAAATAGGTTGCAGGTTGTACAAGAATGATCAGAAACAGATTTGTGAGAACAGGAATTTTGGAGACAGTAGCTGATTAACTAATAATAAAGAGCACATGAATTGAAGGCTGTTGTCTTGATGTGCTAAAAGGACTGTGTTTAAAATTAAAAAGATTTTCTTGAACTAATTTAACCAAATTTAAGAAATCAATTCCTTTGAAAATTATTTTAATTAAATTGAAGATTATTCTCGTATACATTTAAGTATGTAAAAAGCTGGAATTACTTAAAAACATTAAATTGCGAAAACGAAATATGATTTTAAGAGTGAAAAAAATATTTTTGTAGAAAATCTGCTGATATGCAAATATTAGAGAATCGGAAAATAATATATATATATATATATATATATATATATATATATATATATATATATATATATATATATATATATATATATATATATATATATATATATATATATATATATATGTATGAATCTAAACTAAAAAATGTTTGAGAAAATGTATACTTTATCACGTTTTTAAAAGGTTATTATTTATTATTAAAATTTTACTAATATTATTTTATTTCCGTTCAATTGGATTTTACTACACATCTAATCTCAGGAACAAACTTTATGAAATAACTTTTTGTAGAAGAAATATAATATATTTCTTACTACCATGTTCGGCAGGTTTCTTTCTACATATTACAACGGCAAATTTGTGGCTATTTACATGATTAAAGTCGACATTCAGCTGCTTTGCTGTATATCTGATAGAGCTCCAATGGCTCAGTAGCTTATGTTATGATCGTCAAAGTGAAAAACTATTTTACAAGGGGTGATTCGGAGGGTGGTCGTATACACTCCCTCACAGGGTTACTGAAGTTTCGAGTGTTGGGGACGTGTCCACGTTAATATGTGACGTCCAAAGTCCTTCCGCTAGTGTGACATGGTTGTTGAGAAGAGGATTCCAGATCAGGTGTGTCCTTGTCACCTGATCGTAGTTCAAAATTACGAGGCATTTGGTGATGGTTGCGTATCATAAACCCGTTAACCTAAAGGTAGAGTCCGGGGCTTACCTGCACCAATATGTATGTTCAGCAGTCTTCTCTTCATAGAGCTGTTATATTGTCTGACTCTATATCGGCTCTCCAATCTGTTGAAAATGGACAATATACAGATATTATCCACATTTTACAATGCAGAGACCTTGCAAGGTCAATATCTGTTTCTTTCCAGTAGATTCCTGCACATTGTGGGATTCCTGGAAACTAGGCTGCTGACGTTTTGGCGAAGATATGTACGAAGGTCCTTCAGAAACCTTTGAATAGCCTTTCTTCTCATTCAGTAAAAATTACTGGTTACGAAAATACATGTTGCTTGAATAAAGCAGAAGGCATTGTGTGACTCTGTCAGTAAGCATTGGGCTTTCCTGATTGATGTGTCGGAGGCCATTCCTGGTTTTTCTAGATGTGCAAATGTGGTCTTATTTCTCCTTTCTACTGGCCATAACTCTTTGCGGCATATTTGTATCGGTTTAAATTTTAGAGTTTTTTCTTATGTCCTTTGTATAAACAGGATCAAATTTTTGATGCCAATAATCTTGACTCGGGCTTTGCATTTCTTTTTTTAATGTGTACAGTTAGATATATTGGAAGGGCAGAGAACTAATACCATCACAGCCAGTTTTTTGAGCATTTGTAATAAATAGATTAATAAGTACTATACTTCAAATTTTATTTTGGTATACAATTTAAAAATATCTTTATTCTAAGTAATTTTAAAGTGTAAGTGGTAGCGTAATAATATAGTGCATAAATTATTATTTAAGTGAGTAATTTTAGTTTGTAAGTTTCAGTAATGCCTTCTATTATTAAATTAAGTAAATATAATATTGGAAAATTTAAGCAATTGAGAAACCTTTTTGAATTTTCACAATTTTAAAATTCATATATTTGTTATTTCAACTTTTGATAGCTTTTGATTGATGAATTGATTAAATTAGATATTATTTTTAAGTATGAGAAGCGGATATTTAGATGTTTTAAATAAAATAATTTAACAAAAAATTTAGTAACTCATTACTATTTATATTTTAGTAAGTCCTAACAAACTCGCTGTTAAAAAGTTAACATGCAACAATTATGTATCATTTTAAATCATTTTTCTTAAATAAATTCATTGAATACAAAGAAAATAACTTGAAGTATTTAATGCTAAGTAAAATTTCCATGTTTATGTGACACAGTATTTTTCTTTTTTGTGTAATGTATTGCATAAAATAAAAATTGAATTATTACTTGCTACACTATTTATTGGCATTATATAACTAACTTTATTTAAGATAAACTAGATTCAGAAATCATGTTAGAATTTAGAAAAATTTTATTCTTAAGAATATGTTTATAGTGTATGCATATAAATCAAAACGTTTAAACAATTCTCATAAACTCCTACATAATTGCGGCAGCAAAAATTTGCATAAAATAGAATACCTCTGCTCTAAAGTTGTAAAAAAAATATTTGTATTTTGTGAAGAAAAATTATTTTCATTTTATGTCTCAAATAAACGTTAGGAAAATTAACAATATTCCTTTTTATGTTCAATAAATCATCTAAAGTTAATCAATCACGTAAAATTAGTTAATTTACAGACTAAATCTTACTGATTCTAGAGATCTAGATTTTAAATAATTATCTAAACAATATTACGTTGTTTAAATAATTACTTAAAATCTAGATCTCTAGTTTTAAATAATTTATTAACTTTTTAAACAATGTATATTAAAAAATATGAACATAATGAAGCATTAAAATTTAAATATGAATGAAACGTAAGAATTGTGTGAAAAATAAGACATAACAAATGCTTTGCAACTGATACGAATGGGTTAATATAAAATACCAGTTAACTGTTATTTTGATAATATAATTAAATAACACTTATGGTGAACTAGCAAAAGGACTTATTTTAAGAACAGGATGCAGTTCTTGCATTCTACTGTTTACAATTTTAATACTACGAACATCATATTTTACATTTCAGTTTGTATTTTGAATAGAAAAAAATATGCGATCTAAAATCTGTTTTCATAAACAAATGCTATTGTTTACGCATTATTCTTGCTAAATCCCTTAAATAAAATTTAGTATTAAGTTACAAGAATTTATGATGCCTTAAAAATATACATTCAATAATTTATAATTTCTTCAAATAGCTTAATAAATTGATTTTAAAAACTAAGTATTACAATTTATTGTGCTGCAGAATTATCTAAATCCCTAGTTTAATATTTCATTATATCCATGCTCATTAATAATACAATAACTTAGTTTCATTCATTATTTTTCTTAATTACTTGCTAAGAAAAGTAATACGCATATCTTAGTTAAGATTTATCAAATAATAATGATATATATAATATATATAAATATAAATAAATAAAATGCATAAATTTCAAATTTTGTTTCTCTTTTTCAGAATCAAAGAAAAAATTTTTATGTGAAGAAAAGTATATTTTGATGATATATTTTGAAAATACATTTTGATTCAAAATCACAGTAAACTTTTTCCGAAAATATTTCCAATTTTTATTTAAAAAAAATTCTATATTAGATTGTAACTTCTCTCTTTTTTGGAATCAATAACAGTTTTAGTAGCTAAAATGGGTGCATGCATGTTTTACATGTATATGTGTATTGATAAATAAATCTTTGCAAAGCAAAGTTTCAAATGTCTTAGGAAATGATGTATTGAAACAAATTTTTGAAAACCTTTAAGGGTAACATTTTAGTTGACTTAAGTAAATAAATCTGCAAGAAAATTATTGCTAAATTAAATCTACAAGGAAAGAAAGTCAAGGTTTTCTAGAGTTCAATTTGAATGTTAAACAAGGCAAATTTTAGGAGCGTTATTTTTTGAAAAAAGATTTGAAATCTTGTCTAAAATTCTTTCTTAGTGTCATTTTCCTTTTTTCAGTACATTCGGTGTTGATATAATTTTTTACGAAATTCTTTGATATGCTTAAAAAGGTGTCTGGAGCTATTTGTTTTGTAAACAATATGTAATATGAAATGTTCATATTCAAAGTTAAAGTAGTCAAAAGAAAACAAAAGTAAAGTCTTTCTTTTTATTTAGTTTGAAATATTTGAATAATATTACCTACCATTTACACGAAAAGCATGAATTTCATTATTTAAAAAAACACTACTTTATACAATTTTCAGCATTTTGTCTGAGTAAGCAAGAACACACTGCAGTAATCAGTCCCAACGATATTTAAGTACGCATAAAATAAACTGCGTGTTTGAAGAATTGTTACTCTTATTATCATACATAATGTTTACAAACATTTCAGTTGAGTTTCTGAATTTCCCATATAAATTTCTCGATGAATGGAATAATATGCTTTTTTCATCTATGAAGATTTACCTATTTTTTGAACAACACGTTTCCTGTTTTAACTACGTAGCATTTTACTAACATATTTTTACACATTGTGTGTTTCAAGCAATTCATATTCACCTCATTTAATGCAATATGTGAGATTTTTTAAAAGATGCTTTCTTTAAGTGAGAATTTTTGAAAAGCGGGAAGTGTATCAAAACAAGATATTTTAATATTTCTTACTAAGAACTATCTATGTTCGAAATAATATTTGTAGCTAAGACTGTTAAGAAATGTTTTTTATCGAGTACTTATATTTCTCGATGCGCTTATCCAAATACATTTTGAGGGTAACATTCCAAGCAATTGTCAACGTTGTTGGAGTAAGTTCCAATGTAGCGCAAATAAAAACCAAAACTAACTTATATATTTCATATTTTTCAGACTACTATCCTGTTTAATTATCGACTAATTGCACTAAAATGAAGAAAAACATATATTAAAATACAAGGATAAATTGTATCAGTGATATAGGATTTGGAGTTGCATAAGTATCACTCTATATTTTAACTCGCGTCACTAGTTTAAAATTTTTAAGCCCCACTTAGTTTTTTATGATTTAACATCACAAGAATGAATAAAGCTCAGGCTTTTAAACAATCTTGAATTTTTTTTCAATATAAATCACAAATAGGAAATACCAGTATAAAATTTATTTACCCAGAAATATAAATTTTGTAGATTGATTTGTTTTTAGCTAAACAATTCTCAATTAAGTGTACGAGAAACTACAAAAATAATAAATCACAATGTCTGAAATATATTTATTAGTTATTTTTAAAAGGAAATACTCATGAAATAAAATAATGAGCTGCTAAAATACATAATACAGTGCTGGCTAGGTTCACATTTTTTCCAAAGATTTATTAAAAAATGAGTTTTATCAGAGAAATAATAATGCCTTAACATTACAATAAAGATTTGCGAAGTGTTTAAATCTGTAGGTTCATAATTATACAATAATGAATACCTATTCAGATATAAAATAAACTTCAACTAAACCTTATCAAATTGATTAATATATAGTAAAAATATGTGAAGTTTTATGTATTTCAAACATATTTCCAATCTGAAGTATACATATCTACGTTCTATAATTTAGTATACAATTTAGAAAATGTAAACTATATTGTACTTTTAGTTTAAATTTTATGTGCAATGTTATGCATAATTAAACACGACTTTATGTATACATATATATGTACATTTATTCATTTGAGAAATTCTTGTTAAATGATGAATTACAAAAATCGTTTAATATTATTAGTAAGATTTAAGAGTTCATTTTCTATTACTATTTAAAGTTTTTCTTATATTCTAGTTAATTTAATTAAAACTTTTTTTAGAAAATATAAAATCATAGACATAAAGAAAATATAGTCAAATGTTTTATCTAAATGTGTGCGTACAACAGATTCCATGTTTTAGAAATTTCCTTTTTTTAAAAAAATTTACAAGAGATTGTGCTTTAGTAGCATACTAAAGATGAAACTAATTTTTAATATCTTTTGGCTTGAAACGCAACGCTAATAAGCTGGTGATAAAGAAGTATAACAAGAGAACGTTAACTATAGTCTATTTTCTAGGTTTTCTAGTTGACTTTCATTTTTAATTCCTGCATATAGCTCACTTTTTAGAATAAAGAAAATAATAAATGTACATACATTATTTTCTTTATTAATACAATGCATTGAAGATAATAAAAATTGCAACACTAGTAAAGAATGATCTTGCGTTATCTTGCGAATGTTAAAATTATGTGAAATAACGAAACTAGAATATACAAATAATTTACCATCCAGCTTCTTTACATTCGGGTCAGCAGGAAGATCACAGTGCATCTGAAGCACTTCATAAAATGAAGTTTGTTCCGTGGAGTTCTCACTTAGAAACCACTTGGTAATGCTAGTCTTCTCAGAATATCGTGTTACACTTCGAAAAATATAATGGAATACTTATCAGCAAATGTCAGAATTCTATAGCAGCAGGATTGTTTACAATCCAGAATATGAATAATGCTTCAGTGATACTACTACTTATTTTGGTTAAAATCTAGCCAATATGAAACGATTATGGAATAGTTGGTTGCAATACTATATAAAATCTTAACGGTCTTCATGCTTAAAATATCTGAGAAAACAAACATTGTGACGTTAGATTTACAAAGCCATACAAAGACATTACATTTCACAACGAACATCATATGAAAAACGAAAGAACATATGAAACGTCATATGAAAAACGAAAGAAACTGCTTGTAAATTCTTTCGTTTTTCATATGACATATTAACATACAATAAGCTTCTTTAGTATGTTCTCTTTCTTTATATTGTTTCAATTTTAATAGCCAGTATATATACGCGTATATATGTTGGCAAAACAAACAGTTATACCCGTATATATCTAGCCTACAACTGAGTTTGTGTTAATCATAAATTTGTAATCATATTAGCTACATTAAATTCGAGTATCAAAATCGAAAGAAGGTTAAAAAGATTATATTCGTTGATATATTCTTTAGGAGAAATGTTATCGAAAAATACAGTTAGAGTTACGTTTTAGCAAATATGTTGCTGGTGATCTTGAAATTATCAACATAACAGAAATAAATATGAACAATTTTTCCGCACCAGTATTTTTGTTACATTTTTATTTCGTTTTCCTAATTATAAATGCATAATTTAGATTTCGCATAGTTTTTATTAATGGTGTCCGTGAATAGATTTTCTTAATATGGATTACCTAATTTTATCGTTCGAATATCATTAATATGAACAATAAAAGTATGTTTCATTTATCGTAAAATATTTTATGTTGCGATGTAGTATGAATTTAAGTGAATGATAATTTTACAAAAAAAACTTCTATAGCAGCTATATACAATATATAAGAGAAATGACATTACAAAAACTTGTACATTCAACAGAAAAAATCATGAAAAACAGGTAGCATTCTAGCTGCCAAGCGAATATAGTTGTTTCTTTGAATCCGACATGCGAGTGACTGACTCTTCCTTCAAACAGAGTCAGAAAACTGAAAAGAGTAATGTTTAGTTGTTCTGATGCCGATAAACTGGAACAACATGTGTTATGCGTTTACCATGACGTAGGGAAGTTTTTTAGTGTGAATGATCCTCGTTTCGATCTTAGAAATTGTACAAAAACGACTAACGAATGCTGTTTTTACCCTTGCATTGAATGTACATCTCTCAAATAATGGATTAGGATTTTTTGGGTTTTCAAAATTGTGATATTTGAATATGTCTTACAATCGATGAAACGTCTTCAGAAGGAAGTTGGCAATGTTCTCCTGGAAGCTCGAGAAATGCTTCCAACTGATTGGTCTACAATGCGGTGTCAAAGTAACATATGTCAAAATATACATTCTGATGTTTCTTTCCTGATTAAATTTAATCTTTATTTTGTATTATATTTTATCTTCAAATATCTATAAAAATTTATTTTTACTACTTTTTTTTATAAAATTTAAATAATTTTGTTTTAAAAAAGTTTTAAATTATTATGATAGAAACTAATGGAGAAAATTAAAAAAAAGTTTTTAAGATTAAAGTAAAACTTTTTTTAGTTTACAAAAATTATCCTGAAATTGCCATGAAACTTAGGCCTTGTATTCATTAAATATTACTTATTTTGCTCCTTTTTTAATCTATGACTAAATTTCTAAATTTTTTTATATTCGTTACAAATTTTTATTTATTTTTTAATTGATAGCAGATTTTTACTACAAAATCTTTAATTGAAATTAAAATTTATCTTCATTCTTTAATACGTAGAATTTTATTAGAATGAAAAATTCTCTAACTGCAGTGCTTATTTTAGAATTATTAAAATTATTTTGTCAAATAACTTAATAAGATTAGTTGTGATACTTATTTATTTCTTGATAAATATTATTATTTTTTAAATATTATTATTAATAAAATTATAATAGTCATGGGGTTCAACAACTTTTTTATTTAATATAATTTTATCATGCAATTTGTTTTACATGAGTTTTCTAACACAATACATTAATTCCCTAATTGAAAACATTTTTCAACATATATTATACAACAATATGCGCTTCCCCGTCAATAATCAATTATTTTTAAAATTCAAATGATTATTTTAAAAGGCTAACATTTGATTGATTTTTAAGGCTATCACTGTAAGTTTTAATTAAAGAAATAATATTAATAATAATAAAACTTTAATTAAATAATATTAAATAACTCCTTTATCTATCCTAAATTTAAAAAAAATGTCTATTGTGTGCTTTAGTCAATTTCATAATTTAAAATTATTTTAAAACCTATTTACTGGTTTTTCACTATTTTATCTCTTAATGTCTTTATACTCTCATATTCAGTAAATATTATTATATATTTGTAATCCAAGTTTTTGAATTAACGAAAGGCCACTTGTGTCTTAAGAATTTATTTTAACGGGGAATAATAAAATACGTGTAAGAATATAACCTAACAGTTTTTGAGTTTATTTTGAAATAAGCGATCGCGCGCGCGCGAGAATAACTTTTTTACACTTAATATTTGAGTGTAAAAACTTAATCTTTAGTTTTTAGGATAAATACAAAATGAAAAAATTTGCATAGACTTTTATTCATTTTTTTTACAACATTTATTTATAAATTTTATAATTAATTTTTATCTAAATAATTACCTCACTATAATCTAAATAAACACCAAATTTTATTTATTAACGCATTATTTATCTTTTGAAGTTGTTTTGTGGAAATTTTCATACTTAAAATTGAATTCGAGCCAAGATAGTTCCTAGAAATAGGGAAATGATAATAACTAAATCAGAATGCTTGCGTGCAAATTATGATTAAATTCGTGGAAGTATTTTCTCTTATTGCGTGTTGGATCTATTTCGTTTTAAAATAAGTACTTCACATAATATTTTAATATTCATTAGCTTTAATGTAATGAATAAGTGACAGTTATTCATCTTCACTTCATTCCTGCAGCGAGTCTTTAACAAAATGGCCATTTTTTACAATGTTCAAAAATTTTTTCTGCTTTCTAGTCAAAATAATTCTGGATTTTAAAACGTTAGATTGATATTTTGATAACAGATGTAAAATTCCTTTTTTTTTCAAATTCCTTTAGCTAATTTTTAATTTCTGTAAAAACTTTCAAACTATTTTCTATATTCTTCAAAGACCCTGTTTGATATTTACTGACCTTAGTAAAGAAATAAAAACTTAGTGTTATATTTCTTTTATTTCTTTACTAAAATCACCTTTTTATTTCACAAGTTTATTAAAAAATGCACCCATTTCAAATTACTTGTTATTAATACGCAATACAAAATTATCTCTCAGCTATATTGCAACTGTTTTAAATGAAATATTAATTTTATCAATGAAAAGTAACGGAAATGATTCGCCTTTGAGAAACTGAATATACTTGTAAACTGACTCTATTATGTACAGAAAAATAAATAAGTGAGAAAAGATGACAAGATTATATAACAGCAAATATATATACTTTTAGTTATGATATTCTGAATCAGTTTCAGATTTGATAATGTCTTTTTTAACTTTAGTTAAAATTAATTTATATACCAGGGAATACATTTTTGCAAAATTAACGATAAATTTTATAAAGATCATTTGGATGTGATAGAGTGTGGATATATAAATGATATTGTAATAGATTTATTCCTCATATTTTTAAGCTGAAAATCTATATCTATACCTACGTTTGCTTAATATTTGCTCATATTGTTGTCATTCTGAAATGTTAGAGATTAAGTAAAGCTTTTCAATTATTATTCAAAAATATTAGGAATGTTCAATGTAGTTTTTTAAGAATCAATGTATTCAGGATTGCAAAGTTTTCAAGGATACAATGCCTCAAATATTTTAGTTCTTGAAATCGGTGACTAAATGCATTTAATAACACATATTGGGGATGAAAAAGATGTATATGTTTTTCCAAGATAAGAACCAACCAGAGTGATGTATATACATTTTTATCAAGGAAATAGGATCGAAGATCTAAAACACTTTAATGTATTTTTGCTTACAAAAAATAAACTGAGAACCTTACCAAATGAGAATTTTAACTGCTATAGTGGAGATGACTTTCTAATAATGAGTTCTTAGAAAGATTTAGGAATCTTAGAAAGTTAATTTTAAATTTCTTGTTTCCTTCTAGGTTTCGCAATTTGACCAGTTCTGAAGAAAATGGCATACATTACTTTTCTTATGTCACCCTCCTTTTATATCATTGTATGAGTAGGATTACTTTCAAAAACTTATTTTTTACATTCTTGAGGTTTTGAAAAGTCAATAAATGACATATACGTTTTAATCAGAAATTACAATTTAAAAAAAATGTGATGGTTATCATTTTGATGTATTTCTTCTGTTTTCAACCCTTTTTTGACACGTTACTCTTTCTAATGCTGTTAATTAATGAAGAATTGAATAATACTCGTAGATCAAATTCATGTATAATGCCATGTGAGTTATGTATAGACTCAATGTTAAATTCTTTAAGGAATATTTAGTAGGTATAACATTATCACTGATTAAAAATTTCCATGACAGACACAATTTTAAGAAATACAGTTAAGAACGGTTGTTTAACGTATTTTTACATTGAAGAAAATTGGAAAATTCTTTAAACCATTTGATTAATGTAGTATGAGATGGATCTTTATTTTCTAATTTTTATTATTGACATTTAGCGCATTTTTCTTGAGCTTATTGCAATTTAAAATCACAGGAAATCGCAACACAATAATCCTCATGCACAAATTTCTTTTTTCTTTCGGTCTAAGATTTGATCTAATTAGTTCACGAGCTAAGTTAGTTAAAATCTCTAGTATATAATTAGCTGCCAGTATACAATAGTTTCTATTCTTAAATCGAGTCATTAATTTTTTTCTGTCATTTAATATCTGGGCATAATTTAGGAACTTCAAAGTGATTTTCAATGTTGAGTGATCATTAGCGAAGGAGATTTATGTTTAACAAATTCTGAGGCCGAATTATCAACATTGGCACATAACTACTCCAAACTCTAAAATTCTTGTAGTAGCAACTTTGTGCTAGTATTAAAAAAGATACAGCAATCATAATCAAGTAAAATGCACATTTTGTTATTTTAGAAAATACAAATTCCGAAAATGTTCTTCATATTTTTTAATGTAAACTATATGAACATTATGTATAATGAGCTGGCTTTCAAATATTGCTTATATTACTTATTTTAAAAAATGCAAAATAAAGAAATTTGAATAAAAATAGCTTAGAATGTAAAACGAATTAATGTATAATTTATTTCATTCAAAATTTGCTACTTAAATAACGCTTTAATTTTTGGTTTTATCAAAATATTCCTCAAGAAATGAAATTATTCAATATAAAGTTTAATTTAATGCATATAAATTAATTTAAATTAGTAAAAGTTTCTGATTTGAGGTACATTATAAATTGCTTGCTAGAATTTTTTTATTTATCCCAAAGGCTCAATTATTATGATAATGTCACAAAATACAAATTATAATTTGTGTAAGTAAGTATTAATAATTTTAGAAGTATTTAGTACAAGGTTTCAAAGAGTATCAAATGATTTGTAAACTGAAGTATAATGATGCTAGTTATAATAACAAAAGTAGTAATTCATTATATATGCATTTATCATCAATTTTTGATTAAATTAAAATTTCATTTGTTTCAAACAGACTCTTATTAACTATAGAGTCTTTATTACTCAATACATAATTTTTATTTTTTTTAATTATTACAAAATATTTTCCGAAGTATCTACTGACAAAAAGTTTCATTATAACTAAGAATCTATAAAAGTTTTCATTTTATAATCCTTCAGGGCTAAATCATGTGCCATCAACGGCAAATGTGTTTAGAAGAATGTACTAGAAAATATAAAAACGAACAAAATACAACTACGGTTTTTGAAGATCACCAGACATTTTATCTTGACACTTTTTTATTAGAAAATACAACTATTTCTTGATTTGGAATTCCAAATCTATCTTATTTTAAGAAAAGCTATGCTGTAAAAGTATTTCTTTTATTCTGTTATACTCCTGAAAAGAAATGACCCTTGACACTATTTTCAGAAATTTTTCACTACTTGTTTTCTCTCGGTTATATATTTTTAAACGGGAATGGAAACTCGAATAAAATGAAAAGAAACTCAAAATGTTTTTTTTCGTTATTTCTCCTCTTTTTTTTTACTGCTGTCTTTCTTTATCCTTGAACCAGCCTTTTCCACGCCTTATGTAATACTCAAAAGTGGAAGTAAAAAGAGGTCAGAGAAACAATTTTCGATGAAGTTTTTAAATTTGTATCTTTTTATGTTCATTGATAGACCAGTTAAATTAAAATTGACATTTCAAATTTCTTCTTAGAGTATTTCAGCTGTACAATCTCAGTGATAATATTTTTTATCTTCTGCATAGCACAACATATGGACATTTTGATTTAAGAATATAGCTTCAATGTTTTTAAAACAATTCAAAGTTATTTCTTTATGGAAACACGGTAAATCTGCAAAAACAGCAATGTTTAATCTCAATTAAAAAAGCCAATAGATTACGTTTGGAAAAAGGAGTTATTATTGAAATTTAATAACGCTGAGGATTTTTCATGAGTTCAATAGTTAAAATTTGTTTTGTAATTGTAGTCACAACTTTGTTTAAATTAATTCCTTAAAATCTTGTTTCCCTTATCTGAATTTGGAAATCATTGAAACATTTAAAATTTGTTTATCATATTACAAATTTGATTTTAAGGAGAAACTTAATTTTAATCAGTTATTTAACTTACCTAAAATAACTGTCACATTTTCAAATTGTAAATAAATCCATATACGCAAAAGTTTCCTCTCTACTAATTTTTATTATTCAGTTTTCTTGAGTTTTGAATTTCATATTTGAAAAAGTAACAACAATTTCTTAGATTTGAAATATAATTTGTTCACTAAAATATTCATTTTCCTAGTTTTGAAGAATTAACATTTTACGATTTATTTAACAAAATAGTCTTAATGAATTCAATGTTATTATAATTTAAAAGTTATGTTTCTCAAGAATTTCATAAGTTAAAATTAAATCACGTAATATTTTGAAACTTGATTTTGTCGAACTAAGATTTTGCTTCGTACAAATTTACGAATGCTTGTTCCTCATTCCTTACTTCAGAATAATATTATATGTTTATGTAGTTGTATTTTCTATACTGAGTTAGTAGCAATCCATTATATTTCATCCAGAATAACCTTTTATACACCCTTTTACCTCAAGGCATATTGAAAGAATAAATATCTTGTTAATGTTTGGGTAATTTTTATATGTGTGGAGCAAGATGAATGTAATATTCCACTTTTCTTTAACTTGCTCTTAATTGTTAAACTACGCACATAATAGAAAGACTAACTGCCTTTTAAGATAAAATTTATTTCTGTTCTATGATCATGTTTGGTTCTCATTTTGTTCCTACTAATAGTAAGGATTCAAAACTTTTATATATATATATCCTTTATATATAAAGATCGAATCCACAAATTTTGTGAATGATGGCTAAACCATTCATATGGCAGCTTATCTTAATTTGAACACAGAAATAGGCGATAAATAGAGTTTTAAAACTATTAGAATAATTCCAAAAATATACGTGCCTCAACATACAAAAGGATATGCCAATTAATTAAAATATATTTTATATTTAATCGCATTAATTACATTCATTCAAAAAACAGTTTATGTTAAACTATTCTAAAAATAGAATCTAATAAGAGAATATAACCAAAGATATCACAGGAAAATAAGTTATTCCATTTTAAAATACAAAATTTATAAATGTACTTCTTGAAATCGTAATTATACAAGGCTGCTAACCTAACTTCCATAATATAAATTTTTGCATCTCATATTGAATTTCAATATCTTTTATGATAGGTGTGATTCTATTTACTTTTGAATTGGATTTAAATGTTTTGAGAAGCAATATAGAAACAATTTAATTAATGTTTTCTGACACAAAAGCAAACACATTTCTTCCACAATTCTACGTTTTAGAATGGTAATCTATTATTTTCGAATCAAATTAAATTGACTGAAGATAAATGAGTTTCCGAAAGAAGCGCACAGTAATTCTTCCCAATTTATTATTCTGAAATGGGGTAAATATAAAGTAATACATAAATATTCTGAAATATCTTAACCAACAAAATTTCTCATTTTGTTCATGAGTGATTAAATTTAATATTTGCTTAATATTAAGCTTAATAATAATTAAGTTTAATATTTGCTTATACTTACGTTAAACTGCTTATATTTACAGCAATTATCAATAAAACCTTTTTAAAATATTTCCAAAAAAATTCTGTGATAAATTGTACAATAACTCTTTTTTTGATGCAACAGATTATATAGGCAACATAAGCAGCAGATAAGACTGTCAGTAATGTTTAAATTGCATCCATTAGTGTTTTACTATATGAATAATATATTTTATAAAAGTAATATTTATAATTCTTGTGTTCATTCTTTTCAAAATATATTTCTATCAATACTGGTTAATTTGTCATCATATTACAATTGCCTGATTTAAAAAAAATAAAATTAAAAATGTAAATATATATTTTTTAGTATTTCGAATTATATGCATAATCAAAGTAGAGAGTGAAGTAATAGAGATGATAAACAGTAATCAAATATCTAAATAAAACAATAGTTGCTCTCTTCCAAGTTCATCAAATTGGTATCCAGAATAGATCATTATTGCCTATTTTATTATTGTCATCTTTAAGATTATCTCTGATTATAATAAAAAATAATTTTTCATAAGATTAAAATGTGTCTTCTCAATATTAAAAACGTACATGAACTTATAATGTTAAAAATGATACAGTATCTTTTACTTTTGGCAATAAAACTTTGAAATGGATATCATAAATATTAATTTGTATCATATTTTTCACGAAATTAAATATAACGTTTCTAAAAAGTACAATTCTTTTGGCTGTTTAAGTTATAAAATTAGGAGAATTATAAAGAATGTATACTAATTTTATAGGCATTTTTTCGCAAATAATCATTTTTCAAGTCTTATATTTCTACATTACTTACGAAATTTACTTTTTCCGTAAAAATTTGCCTTGGGACCATTTTTCTGAATATATTTTAAGTGATATTCATACCGAAGGCAAAACTTGAAAATTTCTGAATGTTTTCTGAAGGTATTCGGAATCTTTCTTTTTTATCTGGATACTTTCTTTAGATGTTCAGAAAAACACGCTTTAAGAAGAGAAAATTGGCCTTTAAGATATTATTTACGTAATTTATTCAGTACGTAAATGAGTCTGTCTTACTGAAGATCTTTTATGTGATATTAAGAAAAATGAAAAGGAACTTAAAATAGATGAAGCGTAGTTAAAAATATATAAAATATAGTTTTAAGCATTTTACTTATTTTTGATAAAACTGTGTTTTTGATTGAAATTAACAGATATAAAAACTTTTAAGAAAACATTAAATAAAGTATAATCCCTTTTTCACATTTTAAAGCTGTTTTTTAAGAAATTTCTTTTCATAATTGCAATTTATTAAATTGTATTTAAAAAAAGAGAAAAATTAAGTATTTAATGTATGACATTTCTTTCTAAGGGTAAAAAGAAAACAGCAAACTCACGTCTCTCAAAATATCCATTGCATTTATTCCATTAGTTGAAACTGCTGCAAATACGTCGTAGAATTGACACAACATCTTATTGTCTCGCAGATGTACGTTTCTTTCTTAAGGAAGAAGCCGACAAATGCAAGGAAATACTAAAGATTCTCTCAGTAAGTGTTTCTGTGTTTATCCAATCACCTGAGTACTTTTCCTGTCGAGAAATTCTCTTTCTTTCAGTGGCAGGAGATCAAGGAATATAAAGTCAAGACTTCCATTTTCTTTATTTCCAAGCTACTTTGAAACTCACTTATATAACAGTATATTCTCCGTACAACGAACGTGAAATTCAAACATGAATAATAGAAGTCTTGCTTAGAGAACCACAAGATAAACGTGGTGCTACTGCTGCCATTGGATTAAAATATTTTTTTTACTTTATTTTTAGTTGACTTCGTTTTGGAAGTCAGGTCTTCTGCAAAATAAAAGACAACCTTTGGTAAGAGGAATTTCCTTCGAGTGACTTCACTCAGATATGCACGAGCGAGGTTAGGAAAAATAGTCACTTTAATATATATTTACATTTTATATAACTATATAGATGTATATATTCTTATTATGTAATTATAAATATTCCTTTTTGTTAAAGACAATACAGAAGAATAAAAAATTGTTTTGGTTCTTTTTACTCAATTATGGCAAAACATGAGCTTGAATCTATGAAGTTTTTAGTAAAATGCTTTGCATAATACAATAATTTAGTGTGTTACTGCATTGAAAATATTCGTTAAAACATATTTATTTTAATTTTTTTATTGTTCAGTTATAATTATGTTACCTTTTTAGTTCTGTTCCTGAAAATATATTTCTTTGTGTTAACTTCTGTAATATACAAAGCATTTCTTTTATATTCATTTTTTAACATCCTTTTCTTACAGTTTTGAAGCATTTATTGTTTTATTTGCCTAGAAATATAAATTTGCTTTGATAGTTAGGATTTAAGCATTACATATGAAAGTATACTCTATTTGAACTACTATTATTTTAAAATAGGAATAGAATTATTTAAAATTTAGTGTTTTATTTCGTCTGTTTTCAAATATCAATAAATTACAAGGTATGCAAAAACTTTACTGTTCAATAGTCTGTGGCTTAATGATGGTTTTATTCATGGTATTCTCTGCTTTCAAATGAAGTAAAATATTGTTGCAAATCCCTTTGACAAATATGACATATGACATGTTACCTTTAATTAATGATAGTATGACATAGTATGACATGTTACCATGTATTATAATTTGGTGGATTTATTTTGTTAAATGCTCAAGTATTATTGGAAAATCATGAGTTTTTAATGTGTATTTTTGTCACCTGAAGAATCTATCAAACAATATTAAATAAATTTGTTATGACAAGCGTAGTATTATCTCATGGAACGACAAAGGATGGTGCAATGGACTCAATGTACGCAAATACATATAATTTTAAATTAAAAAAAGAGAATCAGAATTCGAAAAATCATAGATAAGCATTAATTATGAGTGTTAATACTTATCGATACATTTGATAAAACATTTTGGTGAAAAGGTCGTTTGATACAAAATTAAAAACTCTTTTAGCATTTTGATTTAAAGCATAAATCAAGTAGAAATTTAGAATCTTAAATATAATCTGCTATTAAATGATCAAGGAAAAAAATTCTTTAACTTTTTAGTACACTGCTTCATTATTACTATTACTTTCGTATAATAACCACAGTTTCTGAGATTTCATGAATATGCTGAATTATATCAGATTTAAAACAGGAATGGAAATTTTTCAGTACATACAATACATCTTGATTTTCACAAATTACACTTGGTTGAGAAATTTAATTAGCTTATGATGATCAGAGTTACCAGCTGGAAAAAAAGATTTATTCAGAATTTTGAAGTTATTTTCTTCAATTAAGCTCAAATATCCTAAAATGATTGCTACTGAAATTTTACAATTTTATTGAGAACTTGCCATAAAGATAGCTGTTATCCCACAACCTTGGAGCTTGACAGTACAAACTCAGTAATGGAAGGAGATTGTAAAATTCACATAAATAAATCGATGAAAAATGTGCAGAGATTTCTAACAAGAAGATAAAATTGCTTTCAATATGACTGCCATCAACTAATATTAATACAGTTAACTGCATGTACTTTTTACTCACGTCCAAGTTCTTAATTCAATGCAAGAGAAGGAATGGAAATGACTAGAATAAATGACTAGGATGGAAATGAATACAATAAATATCGTTGGTTTGGACCAAATATTTGAGATACAAATTAATTCGTGAACAACTTGTTGCTTCATGGCATGAAAAATAAGACATCTTTGCACCCTATACTTCAGAAAGGAAATATCTTACTATATATGGATATTTTACAACAGAATCATCAACATCAAGTTAAATCCTTCCTGTTATCAATACATTAAATAGATTTATTAATTATTAAACATTTACAAGAAGACATAAAATGGTATCATCAAAAGTTCTAGAGTTTCAATTACATTGTTTAAGCATAAATATCCGAAGAACAATTTGAATACTGACAATGCTGCTATTGCCCAGGCATGGTCATAGAGAATAGAGCCATATGGTGATGGTCAGTACCTTTTTCAATCAAAATCTAGGGGATACGAATTATAAATACCAAATATCCTCTACAAATAAGTAAGCACATAAATTTTTACGCATAATAAATAGAGGAAATTTACAATCATAGAAAATTTTCAGTTCACACAGCAACTGCAGGCATTAAGTAAGTGTATGTGAACCTAAGTATAAATCTGTAGTTTTGTTGATTCATGCAGGAGACACTAATTATTGGCCTAACAGATTTGAAAATATTTTATGAAAAAATTAGGATTATGAGTGAAATCGTGAAGAAAAAGTAAAATATAAGAATATTATTTTTTCACGAACGAGAATTTTCTTAAATTAATATGTTTTCCTTTTTCTAAAGCCATTAACAAAATAAAATTTTCAGGATTTTTGCAAAAAAAATATTTTATATACATAAAAATATAAAATATTATAATGTATCAGCCTCCTGACATAAAAATGAATTTTCTAAATTTTAATTGTATTATCATTTTTACATACATATTTTTATGTATGTAAAAAAATTATTTTATATACATAAAAATATAAAATATTATAATGTATCAGCCTCCTGACATAAAAATGAATTTTCTAAATTTTAATTGTACTATCATTCACCAATAAATACTAAAAAAGAAAAGTGGATAATTCTCAGGCATCAATCTAATAAAAATGACTGCACAGAAGGCAGAAACATATTTCTTACACTTATTTATATTTATCAAGTATGGACCCAAATTTCACTAATTAGTTAAAGGATGAAATTTAAGTATAAACTTAAACCAGAATTTCTTAACCATACTCATAGGACGGTTTCCTTAAGTTTCTTGAAAAGCGTTATAATATGATTATACGATATTTATATAGTTTATGATGCTATTTTAGTAGATATTATGAAAGTAGTACATGCTTTGTGCACCGGAAGCATTCTGTATACAATATTATCTGACCAATTCCAAAACATTCTTAATTTCTTTGCATTTGAATATGTGGAAATTTAATGCACATCATAGATTAATGATAAATTGTACTTACAAAGCTTAAAGAAAAGGATTAAAATAATTATTTCACTAATTTCGGATAGAAATTAAAATAAAAAAAAAATTCTTGAAGTTCACCAATGTAAAAACTTTCATCTTCTAAAGGAACTGAGATATGCACAAGATTTTGATTAAATATTGTACAAGTTTTGCTAACGAAAATTTGAAGAATAGTCTCAGAAGATGCTGAAAAGTTCTATATTACAGTGTTTAAATTTAGAGAACAAAAATATTTTAAAATAATAAAATGTATATTTTTTTCATATAAATTGTCGTAAGCTTCAATTCAGTTCAGTTCAATTCAATTTAAAAAATTTAATTTTTTAATATTTCTATTTTTGAATATTTATACGAGATTTTCAATTTCGTAGCAGCTCAAAAATGTTTCATATTGAAGTGAAATATATCAAGTTGAGTTATGACTAACAGTGAATTACCATACCCAACCATCAATTGTTAGGATATTAAGGTGGTCAGTTCGGTACAAATTGGAAATTATTGCAAGTAATATAAAATAATAGCTTATACTAGGAAAATGAACATGATTGAGGATGATAGAAATTACAATATACATGAAAGGCATGGAAGCCCCTATAATGATACTGATATACTAGTTTTATACCATCACGTAAACCTGACTCATTCTCTTGAAGTTGGTTCAACTCAAAGAAATATTCTTTTTGGTACACATATCTCTTCCATTGTAGTAACATAGTGGTATACAGTTATTTTAGACACACTCTCTCTCTCTCTCTCTGTATATATATATATTTATATATATATTTATATATATATATATATATATATATATATATATATATATATATATATATATATATATATATATATATATATATATATATATATATATATATATATATATATATATATATATATATATATATATATATATATATATATATATATATAGTTTGGAAATACAACATAGTCAAATGGATCATAAATGATTTGCATATATTGCATATCATTGAAAATTTTACCTTAATTTAATTATTGTACAGATGAAAAGAATTAAATTTAGGAAATATTCCACATTGATTACACATTCAAATTGCATTACATAAGATTAGTTTGCATTTAGTGATCTAAGAGTTTAGTAATTTAACTAATTTTTATTTAAATTCTTTAAGGTTAATTTTTATAAGAAAATTACAGATAACTGAATTAATTTTGTTAAATATTTGTTACTAAACTTAAAGATGTGTTAAGTCGATAACACATTATTAAAAATTATCTTTGTTATTTGCACCTTACTTTTCAGTTTAAAGCATCCTATACTTATTATTTACGACGGTAAAAGTGATTGTTCTTCTTTTGCGATTCCACGTGACTCAAAATTTTCCTTTTATAACAATTTTTTTAAAATCATCTATTCAATACATAATAATAATGAACAATTAAGCAAGGCATGAATATAAAATGGATACTAAGAAATGCCTAGTAATAAAATAACATTTATGGTTTGTGAGTTTAAAAGCTTAGTCTTAATATAAGGAAAATATGAAATGCAACGTCAATTGTATTTGAATATACCTATATGTAATTAAATTTAATTTTTAGGTTTTTAATTAAAATTATGTTTTAATGCAAAAGTGTCAATTACTACTGTATTATAATAATTTTCTTATGAATAGTTCCTTCTCGTAATATAGGTAGACAATTCTTTTATTCGTTAAAATATTCATTATTTAATATTATTAAAAGTTTCTCTTGCCAGGTATCAAAGAAATATCTCTACTATTGCAAACATGATACATATTTGTAATTACTTTTACTAAATATTGTTAAAAGTTTTAAGGGATGAATGGCTCTCATAAATGTTTTACAATATATATTTATTAACATGAGTTAATGGGTACAATTTAAGCGATTAGTTTATTCAGTTTGTTATAGTTTATAAGGGTTTATTAACTCTATTTCCTATTTTAAATTAAAAATATATCTTTATAAGTTTATCGTATTTTATTAAAGATAAATTGATGTATGTAGTTTTATTTAATAAAAATTACTGTTAAAATTTTATTTCATGCCCAAAAATGTAATTAACTACATTGATATTTAATCGGGAGATATTCTATATTGTTACTTTGATTATAAATTGCTTAATGCATCAGTAAAAGATATTCTGAACCACCAAAGAGAGTTTATGATGCTCCTTTGATACAACTTTTTCATTAACTCATAAACTTTTATAATTAATAAAGTTAGTTTTTACTAACCCATTCATATATAAATTCTGTATTAAAACAAACTCTATTTACCATTTATTGTCTTTAACGTGTTTGATCTCCTATCTCCTACATTTAGTGATACATATAACTTCTTGTAAACTCCTGCATTTTCTTTGTTTTGGATTTATTGTTTAATTTAGATTTACTGATATTTTATTACTTAAGAAAGTTTTAATAACTATTAAGACAAAAACTCAGTCATCAATATTCATAGTTTTGATGAGAGCTATAGTTGAATAGATAGAAAATATCTTCTGTTTAAAAGCAATAGGCTTGATATCTCTAAGAACTGTAATGTTGAGACGGAATGTAAGTTAAATTTCTTATCGTTTAATGTTACTTCGACAATGTAGTGTGAAATTTAAAAAGAGAATATACAAGCTGAGATGTTGTCCTTATTAAGTAATCATAGTTCGATATAAATAGACACGTTTCTTCGATTAACATAAATAAGTAAATAAAAAATCGTTGAAGTACATCTATTCAGAAATGCTATGTTGTCGTTGTTGTTACTAATGACACTTGGACAAGCCACTATGCCTTGACTATGCGAATTTAAGTCGAATGGGAGCATCTTTCGTTTTAATCAGAGCACCATGGAGGTGAAAGTACGACTTTGCTCTACACACATGCCACATATATAGGGTAGGAAACCATTCACACCTCATTCATACAAGGAAAGGACAAAGACAGGATAGATAGAGATAGAAAGTACATCCATGCCCGAACCGGGATTCGAACCCAGGACCTCCTTATCCACAGTCAGGCACGCTGACCGCTAGACAAGTTGGTAGGCTAGAACTGCTATAATTCAAGCAAATGAGCAAGCATAATAATGATTTTATTTTTAACATTACTTAGTTTTGTAAATATAATTTAGAAAATTTAAATCTAAATCTTAAATTTGCATAAAATGTTCGAAATATTTATTTAATTTTCTTGGTACATAAATATATATTAATTATTATTAAAAATTTAAAGATATTGCATGAGCATTTAAAACTTACATGATATATGGAATGTATGATAGCATGTATTTGATTTTGATAGCATTCATTTTGATTCACATTTAGGACTAGAATTGATGAAACTGTCGCTTATAATGTGTATAAAAAATAGAGTGATGCATCAGATTTGTTACTCTGAAATTACATTTGAATGTTTTGATTTGAAAGAGAATATGCTATGTCACGTATAAGTATGAAAAGTGCGTAAAATTCATGAATTGGACTTTGATGATAGTCAAATGTAATTGACAACAATGAAAGTCAAATTCAGTGATCCAAAATTATTGAAGGTTTGTGTTTACCAACTGCTTCGAGTTTACATCAAAGGTATGATACCATATGGCCCTTTTTATGAAAATAGAATGTCGTAAGAATAGAAATGGTATTTTACAGAATTAAGCCTTTCAAGAATCAAACGAGCATATTACTTTAAAGCACAAGGCCTTATGATTGATTAATAAATACCAAATGAGATCAGTTTAAGTAAAATGTGCTCCCACTATCCCTTCTCCGTGAGTTTATCAGGAAAACAGTTGAACAGAACCCCCCTAAATCTAATGGCAGTAAGCATCTAATACAGAGGGTATTAACACATTTTTAGAACGATTTCGATTAAGAATTTTACAATAGTAAATGTTTTGAAATAAAAATTTTTGGCAACAGCTTATTATTTGAAATGAGAAACATCGTCTGCTACTTTTAAATTTATTGTTCTTTTAATATGTAGCATGTACTCTAGCTCTAGATTGGGGGATATGTTTTTGCACTTTCCGAAGAGAAATATTCTTATTCCAGGATTCAAAAACGTTGTGAAATGCATGGTATTAAAATTTCTAAGTGCAAAATAAGCAACATTATTAATCGGACAGGTAAAAACTGTCAATCATTATTTCTACATGGAAGAAGACTCTAAATGAATATTAGAAAAAGTACGTACTGTTTCAAATTTTCCTAAAGTGAAATCGCTGGTAACAAGAGAAAACCCATCAACACAGAAATCAATTGCATAGTCTTTAGATACATCTGTATCAACAATAAATAAAATAATAAATCAAGATTTACAACTTAAAAAAGCTAAAAAACATAATGTTCACCAGCTTTTACCGAGACACGTGGCTCAACGCAAAACATTTAGTAGAATCCTGTATGAAAACCATTTAGCAGGAGATAGATGGGAATACATTGTGACCCTTGATGAAGCATGGGTTTACCTAAATGACTGCAACAAAAAAAGGTTTATTTACTATAGGAAATGAGGAGAAAAAAATGTAAAAACCTGGTTCCGTCAATGCAAAGAAAGTTTTAGTAAAGGGTTTATGATAGTCGCAAGTTTCTCCAACAATGGGAAATTAAAAATAAAAAGAGTAGAAAAAATGTTAAAATCAACTCATCATACTATTAGGAGAAGGTTTTACGTCCAATATTTACAGAAGAAATTCCACTTCTTTATCCCAAAGATTTTCAAAGAGTGAAACATCAACAAGACAAAGCTACAAGTCATACTTCGAAAACTACCACTGCATTCCTTGAAAAAATGAAGACTAATACAGGTATTGCATAGATACCTTTTCAACATATTCCTGTGAAGTCCCCTGACGTTTCACCTATGGACTAATGTGCATTTGGTCTGTTAAAAAGAGCTCTTTCAAAACGCAAACCCACCACGATGGATGGACTCTGGAAAGTAGTGGAAGAGAAATGGAAAGCAATACCCCTGGAAATTTTACGAAAAGCTCTTATATCATGGAAATCACGATGCAGATTTATAGTCCAGAATAAAGCTATCAGATAGAACATTCAAAAAATAGTCTTTACATTTTAAACATCAATTAAACGGCCCCAAAATCGTTCTAAAAATGTGTTAATACCCTCTGTAATAGTTGATTCTGGTGAACAATGGGACTACAGTCAAGTTCTTATACTACCTAAATCTTCGTTGAATTTTATTAATTGACTAAGTGATTGCTAAAATAAGGTGGTAAAAATTTGTGTTTTGCTATTCTGAAGCTATATCTCCAATAAATATGTAGATTATATCATTTTATAAATTATTCTATTTAAAATTATTTTTACTTCAATTAGAACATTAAATCATTATGTATTTTGATTATATTAAATAGTTTTCTTTAATCTTGTGTAATTCATTTTATAATAAAATTCTTTTCCATACATTAGTTCCTTTGTTATCTGGAAAAAAGCGCTGAATTGAACAATGCAACCATGTGAATAATGTGTTAAATAGTATGCAAACACATACGGATTAACATATTTATTTGGTCTAGATATTTTTTAATGAGCTGCTAATAATGAAATCTTAATTTAAATTTGTGTACACGAAAATTAATGAAATATATTTATGACTAAATATGTATTTAACCATGTATTTTGGGCAAAAATTTAAATGAAATAAAATGTGTTTCAAATTTCATCTTTTTTCCTTTATAAAAATCTTCTTAAATTTTATTTCTTTCGTGGTAAAGAGCTAAAACGTCGAATGAATTTTCCAATAAGATGCATTAATAGAATTATATTTTCAAAAACCTCAATTTCAAACTGCGACTTTAATGTTTTGTTGTTTTTTTAAGTTTTTAAATGACAGTCATGATTATATTGTAAGTTTAATGGTTGTAAACATTTGTTGAGTAATTTTGAAAAAAATGTAGAAGTGAGGTATCATATATTCCTTCTATGTAATAAATATAAATATTTTTTTGCCATAATTTATTCCTTATCTTAACAAAATATTGCTTTTTTTCCAGCAAAACAGAGCCTCCTTGCTGCAGGATCCAAAAGAAATTTAAAATTTCTTAACCAAATGTTACCAAAGCCCTAAAGTTTTCAGTTCTTAAAAACAGAAAACTGCATTGCGATTTATAGAAAAAAATGGAAAGGGAGACCTAGTTATCCGTCCAGTAGAAAGTTTAAAAAGTTAGCAAGGAGAAAAGTTCGTTTCAAAAAATTTTTGTTACTTATTTTTACTTGAAATCGAATTTCGCTTTTTTTTCCACCTCGAAGCTATATTGCCTATCGAGAAATAGATTTTGCAGGTTCTATTTTTCTAGAGCCCCACCACGCGAGTTACAGGAAGAGTGAATGGTAGAGGATATCTGTTTCTTTTGTGAATTGGAAAAGTTGAAAGAAATATCTTTTAAAAGCTCGTGTAAAGTTGAAAAACCATAGAACATGAAAGCTTAAGTATAATGTTTAGGCGAAAGCAATATATATAAAACTGTTTTTGTTTAACTTTCAAAAAATTCCTCCTATTTATTAAATATTTAATACCTTATAGATTTCATGGAATCCTTACCGAAGTTTCGCAATACTATGAATGCTTTTTTGTCGAGTTTTTTTCAATTTTATGATAAACTGTGCAACCTATTAGAATATTAGTTATTTATTTGTATTTAAGATCATTCGATTTTTACTTCTGCTTGAGTTCAATATTTAACTTGATTCCTAATTAGTCTGTTTTGTGATGAATGCTTAGCAGCTTTTATGTTGTTTGCATGTAAATTATAAACATAAGTAATACTTAAAAGCTAATCACTAAAAATCGTGTTAATGTTTTTTCCCCACATAGATTAAAAATAAACTCGTATGAAATCTATTGTAATTGTTAAATGTTAGTCTAAATTTAAACTTCCTTTAAAATTGTTGGCTAAATTTTTAAAAAAAAGATGCAACGAACACATTTAAAATCAAAAACTTTAAATACAACTGTAAAATAATATTTTATTTAATGATTAAAATTTTTTTGTCCTTTAAGACTTTATTAAGTATGTTAAAATTTAACAGTTGAATTCTTAGCATTTGTTGACCATCAGAATTTAAGGAATTCATTAAGTTTATTTTTTGTACAAATACCCACACTCAAGGTGGGGTGGAACCCTTAAACTGTTGAAGTAAAAAAAAAAAAAAATCAGGAATGTTACTATTCAGCTAGCAGCTCAGCAATGTTATTGTGAGAAATTGATGTTGTGATTTTAATTTTCATGTAAATATCTATTAGGCTGGCTACTTGAAAAATGTTTGGTTTGCTGCCTTAATGACATATAAATATGGCCATCTATATTTTTATACAATGAGCTTCAAACATATTTACCACCGTTTGCAACTGAAAAGCTATTATATCTAAAAATGTTTTAAAATATTTACTATGTATATGAGTTTAATACTTTTTGTAGATCCTTTATGTAGTTTAAATGATGCCACATGATAACATACGTTTCATTAATCATTGGTAATCTTGAAAGAGTAAATCAACTGTTTAGTTAAAAAGAATTTCTTTAAAACATATTTTTTATTCCACAGAAAACTGTATTTTTAACCCTGTAATTCGTTATTCTTTTTAATTTTTTGAAGAAATTATATATTTTATCGATAAATATTTTATTTTTTCCATGTGATCTTAAGAAAATAATAAAGATTTTTGAGACAATCTGGTTATTTTTGATTTTATTAATGAAATCAGACATTGTAATTTTTGTAATTTCCTTTTTAAATCTGTTTTATCAGGTTTTTCTTATCGTCATAAGAACTACTTCTCCTGAACTTTATTATTTGTATTAATACGTATTACAATAAGAGATGAAAGTTTGGTGAAATTCATAGAAAACAATATAAATACAGAACCATTTTTGAAAATTTGAAAAATTTACATTTACTGGCTTAAAGAAGTTTATAAAAAGAAAAAGGTAGAGGTATTGGAATATAGATATGAGATTAACATTTCAACGAATTTGGATTAAAGCAATAGAGAAAACAAAATCTGAAGCACAGGATTAAAAAAAAAAAGAAAAGGAAAAAAACTTAAAGCAAAGCATATTTTTTAGGATTCTCTTTATGAGGTCAACATTTTCTCTGAAGACAGTGTTGCATCTCGAATAACATAACCAAATAAAAAATATCGAAATTTGATAAATCCAGGATCATTGTCTCTCAAGAATGTGGATTATCGTGTCACATTGTTACTCTCATTGATTCAAATCTATAAAACATCATGAAAAATATGAAATCGATGTGTTATTGATTGTTATGTTGAAAGTCATACAGGATCCGGCTCTTCTATGATTTCTATAATCCAAGGGATAGACATATTGTGACCAGACTTCAGATTTAGACAGCCACACTTTTTACCATTAGTTAGGAAAGGAGCTTGCTTGCATTGAGTCCAATATCTGCAAGCATAAAATAACGATGCTTAGCAAAACAAGAACATGACTTTTTGTTCCTAATGAAAAAACTGTACACATGAATGGCGCAATGATATTCTTTAATAAGAGTTTCGTATTTTGATAGTCCTATATACATGTCTTGAAACTCCGAAGAAAAAACTCATTAACTGGTTGCATTTGATATCTCATAGGAGTCTTGCACCTGATGTAATGATATCGAAAGCCACTGGATAAAAAGATGAATAGTATTATAAATGGTTACTCTACTTCGGACGAACGGTAATATGAATGAACAAATTATGGCTAGTGGTTGTAACCTGCTTTCGAGACCTGGAAAAAGTCATCTTCTAACACCATAATATTGAACGTATGTTGCATGTCGTGTTTTGAACTCCCTCAATTCGGCGGGTATTGGATTGGTGTCCTAGCCTGCGCACTATCCAAGCCTCTCACTATTTAAAAACAACTGATCGTATATTTCTTAGAGACTCACCCATAACTCCTATTTCATAACCACGATTGATGAAATGAAGCATAAACTTGAAGAAGCATGGAATGAAATGTCCGTTTTTTACACCCAAACTCAATTCGAGTCTATATGTAACTCGATAAATGATGTTTTAGCTGCCAGTAGTAGTAATGATATAAACTAATTTCATCTCTTCTTAGAAAAGTTATTTATCTGTGTATATTCCATATTGCTTAGGTGCAATAAAAATCTTCTTAGTATTTGATTTCCTTTCTCTCTCTCTATATATATATGAATGTATGTATATATATATATATATATATATATATATATATATATATATATATATATATATATATATATATATATATATATATATATATATATGTATATATATATATATTTACTTTTAGTAGTATAACAATACGTTCTTTTATAATTTAAATTAAAAGAAATACTTGGATATATGAGGGATAACTTTACCAGATTTAATGAGAAACTAGATGCATTTCTTATAAATTTCTAACTTCTGTTGAAAGAAATGGTATAAAGGAATTTAGGGTTAACTATTTCACATAAATAATAAAATGCTGATTAAATTGTTTTTTTTAAAACATTAATCTTGATGACAAATATATACGATATTGGTTTTACAGTGATGAATTATTTTTAAATAAGCATATTCTATCTTATATTTCGAATTATGTTTCCACAAACAAAGATAAAGTTGTTTGTTTGCCACGTAGTTGAAGCTGTAAATTCTTCCATAATTAGAGACACGAATACCTTAATAACTATTTTATAACCCAGAATTGTTTACTCGTGTGTATAAATGAAAAAGAAAAATGTAGTTTTATTGAGTACAAAAAAGAATTTTAAAATGTATGCACAAATTTCATTTATGTTTATGTTATATTTTAATACGAAAGAGTTATTAACCACAATGTGTGAATGACAGAATATTTCCATTACGTTACATTATTAATTAATGATAATTTGCATGCTTTAAACTTAGTTAAATGTATGTAATAAAACCTACTCATAAATAATTCATTATATTCTTCGTAATCCAAACTAGTTGTACTTTAATTTAAAAGAGAAAAATATTCCGTACGAAACACTCCGAAGATAGGAAATAGCATTCATATGCTTCTAGAAGCTACTGACCAAGCTTTACCTATTTTAAATCTGCTGAAAAATTTCGTTCTTTAACCTGGCAACAGCTGCGTCAAGCGCAGGTGGTCTTTTTCTCCCATCCATCACATTCTCTACAACAAACTTTACCACTTTTCTAACGGACAATGCATCAATGTTACCTTTTGGAAAGGCAGACGTGTTCGAGGAATTCTTTTTTTATATATATATTTGGCGAGGAAACATTATTATTGTTTGTTGAATGTACTTTACCTTCCGTGATGTTGTCATCTACGAACTGATAATGTTGAGGCGATGCATTTATTAGTAGGTGGCAGAAGCTATCCATTTCATCGAGATAATTAAAGTCTTGTCTAAGTGAACTTTATTTTTTTCCATCATTCTTAAGCTTTTCTTGAACATGTCTGAGTGATTGAAAGTTAAAGTTTTGTATTCTTCTGATTTTATTTTTCATCTAATAAATAAGTTAATTGATGAACATTTTGAAGAAATTTTGTGATCAAATTCATGAAAGACTGGACTTTTTACCATGTTAGAGAAACTTGGGATGAAATTTATTTTTTAACTGCTATTTCAAAAACATCACAAATTATTTCAAAAGTCAAATGAAGTTTAATTTAGCATTTATTAATATATTTAAAAGAATTGGTGGTTTTACATTGAAGATAAAATGGCAATTTTTCTGGGAAACTACTTAGTAATTGATATATGTTGTAATTTCTTACAAATTAATGTTTTGTTTCTCATTTTTACTTCATAAAAGTTAATAACTAACTTTTTCTTAAATGTTTTGTTAGAATATTGTTGGTGTTAAAATTTATTTTTAACAGTTAGTTATTTAACTCTCGTCCAAGAATTTTTTTAAATAATAAATTCTTAACTTTAATATTTAAATTCTACTTAGTTTTCAATAGTTTAGATTTTTTCTTTTAGAATATTCTTAAAAACACTTTTTATGTTCTTAATTAGTATGAAATGCAACTATGAGGCTCCTAGTTTCTGTGCTGAAATGGAGAAACGATAAGCAAAAATGGTGGCAAAAATATGCTAAAATGAAGGTTTGAAGTATCAGAATCAAATTATTTTTATTGTTTGAAATCTATCTTTAATTTGAAAAAAGTTATCAGGATATAAAAGTAATAATTCTTGAAATCTAATATTATTATGAAGAACTTAAACTACATTAAATATTCAAATATTTCCGAACTCTCTTGAGTAATAAAAAAATATATTCTTAAATATTCCAACTTAGTTTTCTAAATCAATGATATTTAAGTAATTCACTAAATGTCAAAATTTTTTTTAAAAAAAATATGTGTAAAATTATTCCAACATCTTATTTTCTTGAAATCATTTCCTGCAATAAATGATTTTCCTTGAGATATAATACCAGAACATATAAAATTTAAATAATGTACACTGCGTGACGATAAGAGTATTAAAATCGGTAGAAAGGGAGACAAAGTAGCTACTAATAAGTGTTGTTTATTACAATATGATACACTTATAAATAGATAGAATTTATGCTGTGCTGAGTGATTTTCTAGGCCACGTTTTGTAGACTAACTTCTAGGTATAGATTTAAAAAGTGAGTGGATTTTCTCATAAAAGACAGCTTTCCATTCTCTCTTAATCAATTCCTAAGATTTATTGTCATATCAAGGCGGTGGTAACTTATACAAACGATGTCATAAGCAATTTTTATTAGTTAGAAGTCCTAGGAGATAGGTGGCCTAAAAAGAATAAAGATACTTGAAGAGCATGTTGGCTACTATCTGATTGAGTGTAATCTGACATTATCCTGTGAATAAATGACATTCAGCATTCCCTGAAAAACAGTTAGTGTTAGTATAGAAACAGAAATGACAAGCAGGAATTTGATTCATTTCATCTAACCTGCAATTTATATACTATTTTGTTTATACATCATGTATTAGATTTTCACAAAATGTAGTATTTTTAAATAATACTTCTCATATGAAACTGTGTAAATAAATAGTACTATTTTACAATGTTTTTGTAGTTGTATTTTTAGATGATATAAATATTCACGAAGACATACTACGTAATTATTTTGTTTGTATATCACTACTAGTGCATAATAGAAATACTCGAAATTTTTGCATAACCTCATTATCTTATTGCCCATAGCATTGTAAACGAAAGCATATTCTGAAACTAAGTTGCTCAAACCATCAAAATAAATCCATAATAGAAATCCTAAAAATCTGGGTTAAATTGTTTTAACATTTAGAAATTGTAGCCGCCCAACTTGTCTAGTGATCCACGTGCCTGACTGAGGATAGGGAGTTCCTAGGTTCGAATCCTGGTTCAGGCATGGATGTACTTTTTCTCTCTCTGTCTATCCTGTCTTTGTCCTTTCCTTGTATGAATTGGGTGGGAATGGTTGCTTACCCTATAAACGGATACCTATGGCATGTGTGTACTAAGGAAGTCGGACTCCACAACAAAATATGGTTCAGTTGGAAAAGTGGAGCAGCGCACACCATAATACCATCCAGGGTGGCATACGAAAACAACAACAAAACAACATTAGAAATTGCATTTAAATAATGGTACTAAGCTTATATTTCATAGATTTCAATTAATTTCATTGATATATAACTAGTTCCAATAAGAACTATTTAATAACTTTTGAAAATGCGTTTTAGATTTAGGATTTCAATTTCTGTTTAAAAATTATTATTACTGATATAAGTATTCTTAAAAAATTATAAATGAATAAGAAAAAGCTGTTATTAAATGCATAAGGAAGTAAAGTATATTAAAAATATGAATGTGTATGTCGTAAAAAATTGAAGAATGTATTAAAATAGCTTTGAATACATTTGCTAGTTCAAAATTGTTGTCTAACGACTTTTTGGCAAAATATATAATTTATACTTATTACTAATACTGTATGTATTAATCCCTGATTATGTAGTAAAATTTCTCTTAACTTTATAAAAACTGTAAAATTATTCGTACAATCAAAACAGAAAGCATTGCAATGAATACATTGAATTTCTTTGAATAAGTAAATAATTTTCAAACTTTGATAGTTTAAAAGTAAATTTTTACTGTAGAATCAGTAATTATTATTTTCTATAAGATATATATGACTTTAATGATTGATTGTGTTAATTGCGCCAATTAGATCAAAATCTTTATCAAGATATCTTCAACGTGAAGTGGTTTTATCTTGCTCTTTTCAAGACACAAATTTTGATGTATTCAAACAAAACAAGTATCTTCATGCTTCTTTCCTAGAAAAATTCATTTACATTTTTTATGTAATTACAGAGCATCATTCAATTTCTTGTATATTTCAATGCAATTGCTTAAAACATTCGTTTATTTATTACAGTGGTTGGCATCCAGTTCACTATATAGGGCAATAATTCAATACTTCATTGTTAGGCATTATTGACTGCTGAGTTAATATCTCAAACTGATATAAAGAGACCAATAACTATTGAATTTTATGTAATCATATATTTTCAGCATACAAACGAATGCTAGGCATATAATAATACATTAAGGAAAATAAATTAAGCTTCTTTTGGAAAAGGTAAATCTTTATTGTTTCAATTATCTGAATTTGTTCCCATACTTTTCTCGATGCAGTAATTCAAAAACATTCCTAAGTAAACAATTAATAAATTTGCACATTTTAGGGATAAGATAAAATTAATGCACTTAAGTTTATAAACCATTAAAAATCAACAAGAATAAGCGACGTTAAAGAATACTTATTCGTGACATTCAATAAGAAAAAAAAAAAGATGTCTAGAAAAATCTATTCAATTATTCGCAATTTCAAGCTATTTTATTGGAACATCGGAGCAGTCAAACGTAATTGAATCTATTTTTCTTTAATCTCTAAATTGGGTGTAATGTAAACAAAATAAAGAATATAGCATTATCGAAGCAGTCTTTTCCTCGATTCAATCCATTGTGCTAAGAAACAACAAACACATTATTTTGAAAGTAACAGCTTTTATTTTATTACAGATTTGTTTCTGTTTTATCAAATTGTTTAAAATTAAAAAAACAAGCTGAAAATGTTATTTAACAATTGTATCTTTTGATTTAAGCCATTAACTTGAAAAAAGATTATTTCCTAAATTATACAATGTATATTTGAAATACACATCAATACTTTAAAATTCTATTAGAATTGCTTATTCTTACTTTATATCTAAGAATGAAGTGTTTTAAAAAATAAATCCTGATAAATTTAATTATATAATATTCATTATTTTCAACTCATACATGAAACAATATGCTTTTTTACAAAATTATAGAAATTTTACTTTTGTTATGCTTACAAATATCAGTTACTTAACTGTTTTATTAATCTGTAGTTGTTAAAGAAAATATAACCTTTAAATTAAAGAAAGTAAAGTAATATTTATTAAAATGAGTTCATTTACTTTTATATGAATGTAAAATTATATTTTAGTTATTCTAATTGTTAACATTAAGAAATTTCTATGCTTAAATAAAAATATTTTGCTAACCTTGATATAATCTTTCAGGAAAATTATCGAAGATAATTGTTTAGGATAAATGATTTCCAAATAGAGTGTGATAACAAATATATGTTCCTAATGAGAAAATGTATATTTTTCAAAACTACAAATGTTATTAACATTTTTGGAAACAAAATAATATTGTAAACATTGTACAGTTGTTATTATCATTAAGTTCTAAATGCTTCATTTGACTACCAGTCATAGATTAATCAGAGATTTTGCCATTGTAAATGGAACCTGTTTTAGTGATTTTCGATACCATTTTAAGCTATTCCAACAGCGACTCATAATACCACATATATTGTCTAAAATAAAAAAATCATATTTTTTTACTCAAATCTATCATGCATTAAAATATATATCCTTTCAAAATTAATGCATTCATATATAATCACATTCTATTATGATGAAATACAATTACAGTTATCAACTGATAAAGTTATAAATACGCAGTAAAAATTTTGGAAGTATATATATTTTTATATCATTATATCATATATCACATTTGGAAGGTTTTTCATGAAAAAATGCATTAAACTACTTACATCTATAAAAGTTTTATTTATAAATTGTACAATTTTGCTTTATTTACATAAAGGATATTCAACAAATTCAACTGATGTTTGTGATATATTTTTAATAAGTCATATTTTAGATGAAAAATAATTTTATGAATGCATTAAAGATTGTGTACATAGGCACACACACACACACACACACACACACACACACACACACACACACACACACACACACACACACACACACACACACACACACACACACACACACACACACACACACACACACACACACACACACACACACACACACACACACACACACTATTACAATACTTACTAATACTTACTTAAATATTTTTCAAAATCAACAAAAAAATTTTGTCGTATTGATGGATGCTCTCTCTGTAACAGTACATGGGGTAATTAAATTTTAAAAAGAAATTTTTTTCCTTTTTTTTCTTTTCTTTTAAATCAGAAATAGAAATAAAGTCTTTATTTATCTATTTGATCGTATTTGGATTTCATTTAAATTTAACAATAGAAAAGTTATGAAATTATTTAAAAAATGTTTTATTAGTTTTAACATGGTCATAGAATGAAATATTTTTTCTATCGCATAAGGATTCAGAGACATCAATACTATTATAGTTAATTCTGAATTAATTCTCTCCATTAATTTATAATAAAAAGAAGTTAATAGCGTTTTTTGCGTAAATGAAAAAAAATTTCTATACCAATTTAAAAAAATGATGATAAATAAAACAATAAAATTATAATCAACAATCTATAAAATTTCAAGCATCCAGAATATTTTGATTATTTATTTAGAATATTAATATTGAAACAGAAACTTAATGTACTGAATTATTTAATCTCAAAGTAGGAATAAGATTTATTAAAAATTTACAGTAATGTAAAGTAAATTATCAACACAAAATAAAAAAAGTTATGAAACATAAAAATTATAAAAGAAATTGAGTTAAATGATCCCTGTAATTTATATACTAAAGTTTCATACGAAGGAAGTTTTATACGTTATATTAATATGCAATATTGATCATATTCTTTTAAGTTTACTAAAATAAAAGCTGTTACTTTATTTGTCTAAGTATGATAAACATTAATTCTGTAATTCCATTGAATTAAAAAAAATAGTGAGTTATCACAAAAGGAATTTGAATGAATAAAATTAAATATTCGGAAGGTTTTTAGAAAGCAATCTATGAAACAGTAGTATTTTCTTGTGGTAATATTTTGTTCTTTTATGTATTTATAAATAATATATTTATAATAAATATTTTATTTTTATGCTATGATAATAATTTATTTTATCTTTTGTTAAAATAATGAAAAATTACTTTATTATTTTTATATTTAGTTTCAGATAAATATTTTATTCCTATTGCATTATTGCTTAGAAAAAATAACAACTGTTATGAATTCTAAGACTATCATTGTTTTTCATATTTTTCAAGAAAAAAGAATTATTGCCGACAAATTTTATATTAACCAAACATAAATATCTCGCATTATAAAAGTGGAATTTTATCTTAGGAGATAATAATATAAATAAATTAAGAATAAAATTTTAAAATTTGTACATTTTATTTATAATGGGACTACAAATAAGTTAATAGTGTACGGAAAACCAAGTTCAAATTTTTATGTCTATAAGTAGAAATCTATACCTAGAATTCTCTCTCTCTCTTATTTGGTTTTTCACTTAAATAATCTCAGAAGAATATATACTTGACACACACGAAGCAAATGGAATTCTGGGATATTCTCGCTCATACACAAAAATTCCGTGTCCAGGAATCAAGAAATGACATCCGCAGATTATGAAAGAAGTTGTGGATTCTGGGACTGTCAACACTTTTTCTTTTACGAAACAGACACTTTTGTCAGCTTGGCGGTTTTTATATCACGTGACTCTTCATTTTTCTTAATGGTAGCAGAAGCGAGACAAAATATGATCACTTAAATGCCATTTTGAATGAGCTGTAACTTTTTTTTCTATCTAGAATTTATACTTAACAACTTAAGTATAAATATTTGAGCAAAAACTAAAAACATAAAAGATCTTAAAACGTATTAGGTCCCACATTTTATTCTGCAAAACAATTTAAGTACAAAAAACAATTTATTAATATACGATAAATTTATTTTATGTTATTGGAATAATATAATAATACATAAATATTTAATATTAGTAAAAGTTATAATTGATTGTTTATAAATGAAAGTTAAACTTTTTTCTTAATTTAGCATTGCATAAATATTATATTAAATGTTTTCGAAATTAAATAAATAATAATCATAATATATATAAAATACATTTGATTACTAGATGACCGAAGGTGGAGAGGTTAGCGTTTCTAACTTAAAAGCAGTTTGTACTGGGTTGGAATCCTGGTTCGGGCAGGGATGTTTCATTTTCTCTTTGCGTGTTTCTTTATCCTTTCAATCCCAGGGCGAAGATGGCACACCAATTGAGCTCCCCAATAACAACTTTGCCCCCTGTAGCGCTGATAGGAAAGGCAACCGGTATATATATATATATATATATATATATATATATATATATATATATATATATATATATATATATATATATATATATATATATATATATATATATATATATATATATATATATATATATATATATATATATATATATATTATAACAATAAAATTAAGAAATTGAAAAAATATTATTCATCAAAGGATAATTTATGTAATTCAATATTAACTATGCAGCATTATAAAATAATGAAACACTATATTTCTTAAATTTAAATACGCATAAATATTTGTAGTTATTTAAATACATTTTAGAGTAAGAAACATTATGACTGAAAAATAATGGCAAATATTTTAAATTTTTACTAAAAAAAAATATATTTAAAATGCATGAATAATAAATTTAAATAATGAAAATTGCTTGAATTGAAAAGTAACAATGCAATATATTCTTAAATCATACTCTATTTATGTTTTATTTCTTCAAACAATTAAAGAGAATTCAAAGAATTTAAACATGCTATGACTTATACTTAACACAATAATACAGTTGCAAATTATAATAATAAATATTCTTCACATTGGTTCAAATATAAGATTAAGAAAAAGTTTTAACATTTAATAAAAATCTGTTTTTGTTTTGAAAGAAATTAAATTTCTTAGGAGAACTTGCTTTTAGTGTTATGTTGTTGCTTTATAAAAGCAAAACTTTATCAAGCAACAATGTATTAATATAGGAAATTTTAGTTTTCATAATTATGCAATAAAAATATTTACTGTTAGCTTAATTTATTAATAAAAAATCTAGTTATAAATAAAACCTCACTAGAAAGAATGAAAACACAAAATGATTAATATTTATAGGAAGATAAATTTGCTTCTTACTCCTATGTAGATGCACCGCGATTCACTGATGAAAGCTCTTGAATAAATTTTCAAAATACATAATCCAAAATACATAATGTGAAACAATTGTTTGAAATATTATTCACTAATATTGCACACTATGTTCTAATGTAGTATTTAAAGTTATTTGAAATTATTTGTATTACATTTTTGAATCTGTAGAATTATTTTTTTATTATTAAATTGAAATAAATATTTATCAAAACAGAAATTGAAAACATGGTCGTTTTATCCCCAATACATTGTAAGTAATTGTTTTTTTCAATTTTATATAGAAATGAAGTATGTCTGAAAAAATGATTTGCAAAAGTAAAACACATCATTATTTAAATTGTTATTAATTTTGACTTTAATTTTATTCTGTGATTTGTAAGAATGAACATTATATATCAACTTTTAACTATATATTATTTCTATTCATTTCAGATATTTTCTTTCCTTCAAACATTCTATTACAGGTTTCGATTTTAAAGTGGTATATTGAACTTAACCCTTGTGAGAAATACGTTTTACAATATAGAGGATGAGAAAGTTTTCACGGATTCGTTTGAGTTTTGAATCTGCTTTTCATATTCTCTAGAGTAGAAAACGGTGATATGTTTATATAGGTATGTATTTATCAAAGAGAGAAATATATATTTTGCAATTTTTTTTTTACATACAAGATTCAAAATATATTTTTTCATTTCACTTACAAATACTCATCCAAAAAATATCATGGTTTTGGTTCATGAATAGCTTTATAGGAAGATATGTATCATTTATAACATATAATTGGGAAATTTATATTAATTCTGATAATTTATAAAACACAAAAATTTATTAATTGAAACCATAAATCTTGTATTTTTTCTCATATGTGAATACAGACGATACAAATTCATGTAATTATTTTTTAATAAATTTTGGCTTTTTATTTTTCATTTATATGAAACAAAAATATGCAATTTACTAGTTAATTTTGAAAACATGAATGTAGTTTATTTTCATAAATATCATTAATTAATCTTTATTCTTATCACATTGTCTGAAATTAATGTAAATCTAACAATTATATGAGATAATCAAACAAAAATGTTCATTATCTAATGTGAATAAAATTTCAATAAATCTCATGAAACATAATTAAAATAATTTCAAAATTGATAATATGCCTTTGACATTCTTTATGGAAATTCTTCCAACTTTAGAACAGATTTATTAATGAAGCATGCTGAAAACTTTATAGCATGAGATAGAACAACATCGCCCCGTCGGATATTACTACAAAATACTTCGATTTTATTAGCATACCTCAAGTCCACTTATCCAATGAGAAGCGTTAATTCAATGATTATTCCTTCCTTTTGCAACTCACTAATATAAGCTGTGCGCACACATTCCTCAGTGAAACGGATTATTGGCATTTCAATCGTAGTCGAATATCCAGGATGAGTAATTGAGAAAGTAAACAATTATACATACTTGCCGGATGTCAAGAGGACTTCTATCGAACAGTTTGGGAAAGGGCGGTTAACTCCCTGACCATGCAAATCAAAGACTAACTCAAGGAAAATTATGATTCGTTGGCGTGGATAAGGAATAGCTGGGAAACATAAGGCAAAAGCAATTCTTAAGTGTGGTCAGTTCATTTAGTTGCTATGGAGAGGTTGCCTCTGTAATGATTTAGTTTCACTGGAGTCCCAAATCTGAGTAGGTTCAATGAATGGATGTTAATTCTCCCTCTGTGAATGATAATCAACCCTCCGAAATTTGAAAGGTCTTCAATTCACTTAGGGGAAACTTACCGACTCCGCGTGGGTATTATATATTGGATGTGTTTACAGTTTAGGAATCAGAATTAGACGCAAGAGAGGTTAATGTCGCTTCTGAAAGCTCTGAAATGGAATTTGCGCAAACTATATTCACAATAATCATAAAGTGGTTTACTAGTAATATATACCAAATATGATTTAGTCGGTTGATAATATTGTACGCGGCTACCAATTGTACTGGGATTGTCCTGATTTTATATAATCACTTTGAGTGTAATGAAAATAGAAAATGTTGAGTTTAGCACTTTGAACCTAACTTAGTTACTATTTCAAATTATGGATTCAAACTTAATGAAGAGTTTTAAATATATGCTATAGTATTTAAAAAAACATGTAGCATCTTCAAATTATTTTTTTCAAGTAAATGAGAAAAAATATAAAATATTAAAATATAATTTCGTATTTTTCTTCATATTTAATAATTCGACGGCTTATAATATGTACACAAGTTAAAGTTAAGCTTGAAACATAAGAATATAATAAAAAGAAACTCATACTTTATAAATAAAATATTCATATTATTGAAACAAAAATTTATTCTATTTTAATTTTTGGTATTACTTTTTTGGTGGATATCAAGACAATATGACTAACAACTTAAATGATTCGTTATTTAAATTTGTTTCATAGAATTTTCATATTTCATATCTTGATTACTTTTATAAAAGTTTTATATTCATTTATGTACATAGCAGTTAATTTTAAAATCTATCATTCTAGTTTTCTGCTACTTTAAATTTCATTTATTTCTCACATTACCGTTTTATTTCAGCAAAATATATTATCCATTAGATTTAAATTACATATTTAAGATTTAACTTTTTTCATAAATTACATTTATAAGCCGGAATTGTTTCTTTTCATCGGTGGATTTACTTCTTTCTATTGCATGTTATTATACACTGCGGACAATTGCTAAAGACGGATCACAAATTGCAATGTAGCATAACATTAAGTGAGACATGAGGCCTAGTAGGATAAAATATAGTTGCCACACTGTTCAGACATTAGAATAAAGAAAATTTATTGTTCTGGAAAGTACAAAAGCTGTGAAACATCTGAAAAAAATGTTCATTTGATGCTGCATACGGAAAAATGGAACAATGCCTCTAAAAGTCAGCAGGCACCTTGAAGAAAAATATCAGTACGGGATATGTCCACCGTGGAGTGTGATGCAACATTCCACACGTCGTATCATACTTTGCACAACATTATCCAGCAGCTGCTGAGGCAATTTATCCCATTCCTCTGGGAATGCACGGATGAGGGTGTTTTTGTTTGTCGAAGGATTTGTCGAAACGACCAGCAACTTGCTTCCCCAAAGCATCCCACACATTTTCAATGGGGATTAGATCTGGAGAACGTAATGGCCATACGAGGCGTTGACTACCCTCGCTGTCTAGACAATCATAAACAGCGAGTGTTCGATGACATGTTGCGTTGTCATCCAAAAATACAAATTTATCACCGACAGCACCATGGAAAAGACGAACATGAGGAAGTAGAACTTCATTAATGTATCGTTGGCCCGTCATAGTCCCATTCGCAACCACATGTAGGGGCGTGCGGCCATATATTATGATGCCGGCCCACACCATGACACTGCATGTCGGATATCGGTCCCTTTCCTGGATATTTTCTAGATGTTAAGCAGTACCACTCTCGCGCCAGATCAGTTGGCGTCTACAATCTGATGACAGACTGAACCTACTCTGATCTGAGAATAGTACGCATGCCCAGTCCTGTTCAGTCCAATTGCGATGCTTACGACACCATTGCAAACGGGCAGTATGGTGCTGTCTGATCAATGGGACACACACAACAGGTCTGCGGGCGTATAGTCCTCCTCCCCTCAAACGTCTGGCAACAGTTTTTAGGGAGATCTGCTTTCCTGAGGCAGCAAGAAACTGATTTGCCACCTGCTGAGCTATGGTGCGCCTGTTCCATTTTAGTGATAGGACGATATATCTGTCTTCTGCAGGCGTCGTTCTTCTAACACGACCTCTCCCGTGCCACCTACTACACTTTCCAATAGTTTTCAATTACTTCCACAGCTGTGAAACAACGCTGTGAGCGATGTCGAACTCCCTGGCAACATCTGTTATTTTTCCCTCTTCTTCAATCTTTCCAATAATTCGGCCACGGATAAAATCATCTAAGTGATGTCTGGAAGAAATGCCAAAAATTTTAAGTTCGTCTATTAAATCTTTCCTGTAAAATTTTGACTTGAAACAACAACTGTCCGCACGCGTCAAAACCTTTAAAGCTCTTATGAACGCTATCACGTGATGAACAGCCGTGGAAAAAAAATTTGCATTCGCATACTTCTTCATACTATATCCCGCACTTATTCTAATTTTCCACATTTTGCTTCCTTTCATTTTGTGGTTGCTATGGATTATAGTGTTATCCGTCCTTAGCAATTGTCCAGTAGTGTACTTATTATCTGTAATTACAAGTTTTAACAAAATTTAGAAATATATATTTGGCTTAATAAATAACTGACTATATTAAAATTATTGAAAGTAATCATTGAAAGGAAATCACTAAATAAATGAAAATTTGAGTTCACAGGACATAAAACAATTTATAGGCACAAATTTTATGCATAGTTAATGATACAGTCACTGTCACAGCTGTAAGCTCAGAACTTATTAAATCATTGGATTCGGTGTAGAAGTGGGTACCCTTTGCTTTAAGGAAAAGTTTGGAGGTCAAATTTAATTTCTTGTAACCCTGTATTTTTAGTGCTTTAACGTTTAGGGTTGCTATTTTATTATTCATATTTTGGTGCTTGTTTTGGTGTTAAAAAATTGCTAAAGTATTTAAGAGTACACTTAAGTAAACTTTTACCGAGTCATTTTATAACATTGAGAAATTTTATATGTTTCAGGACATCGTACGTAACATCCTAACATTCCAAAGTTGTTTGAAGACATCTTGAATAACCACATCGAAAATTGGTTTGGGAAGGATTTTTCATAGATAGTGGTATGTATCACGTTATGCGGAAGTCCAAATTAACATGCATATAGGCGCCAGAAGCAATATACGAATCTACTTTTGCTCAGTAGTGGCTGGGATCGAACCGGTACTTTTCTCACTGAAACTTTTTGTCCCAGCATTAGGCCAACCTAACCCTAAATTTCATGTAATTTTCAAAACCTTATTTATCTTATGATAATTAACTTGTTTAAATAAGTTAAAGAGTTTCCCTTTGTGCATTTAAATGTATTTTTTAATAAAGATTAAATTTATTCTCTTATTTAAATCTATTACTTATACATAAATTATTCAAGAAGAAGGACAAAATCTATGTTTAATTTAATTGCAAAATATGTGTCAAGCTAACCTTTTTAAAATAATTAAAACTTGCTTTGAGGCAAAGAAAACATATACATGATATAAAAGTTTTACAAACGATTGAGAATTATTTTAACCTAATTATTCCTTTTTAATAATTAATTAATGAATTTAAAAATGTAAGTGATGCATGAAGATTTCAAAGCTTTTAAATTGATTTTTTGAAAATTGTACAAATTATATTTTCAAAACCAATGTAAAGAACTTAACTCATCTAAATTTATTAAAAATTTAAAATTCGGTCTTAAATTTTTTATTATATTTTAAATTAATTAAAATTATCTTTACTTCTTTCTTATATTAAAAATGTAATGTTGAAAAATATCGACTTGTGATGGAAGGATAAGAACATCTTTAAAAATATGTACTTAAGATAAATTTCTCGTTACTGAAGAGCTTACAAATTTAACAACATTTTATATGTAAGTGACAATACTTTTCTTACATTTTAACGTTTTCTGATAGTAAATTATATTTGTTCTTTATGCAATAACTGCTAGACAAAACTTTTCACATAAAAATGTTCTAAATTTACCAACATAGACAGACTTTTTATAATGTGGTTATTTGAAGCTTTTTCTGTAATTTTCGACGAAAGTTTTCATTGTGTACTTAAGAAAATTGTTTTTATTATTTTATACTAAATATTTTCTTCAAAAAAACAACAAAACATTTCAGATTTCTATGAAACTATGCAGTAAATGGCGAACATTTCGGCAATGTTTTATTGCCAATAAAAGAATTACTGGCGTTAGAAATGTTTTTTCTTCTGCAAAAAAGACATCTTAATGTCTATACAGCTATTTTATGACCTGTCATAAACTAACTTGAATTGAGATGGATGACGAAGGATAATGTAATTGAATTCTACAGCTTGAATTTCTGATAAAGGTATGGTATTCATTTTTAATTTTTATTCATTAATAATTGTTCATTTACTTCCATTATATAATGAACATTTAATTAATTACGACTTTATGAAAGGAAAGTTTAGCGTATAACGATTGAGTTGTTTTATTAACACACTGAAATTTAATGAAGGAATGCCGGAATAAGGAATGAAGGAATAAATAAAACCACAAATTATCATATACTTTCATTATGGATGTTTCAAATAAAAAAATGATAATTTGTTGAACTATCGATTATTTTAATGCATAATTATATATTACATAATTTAATATTTTTAAAAGTTATGATAATATAAAAATATGATATTTAACATTTGAAAGGTTTATAATATTTTAAAAACTTTATGGATATATTTAACGAAAGCAGTCAGAACGATGTAATTCATTTTGAAGCATGAGTATAAAGTCCTATTTGAATGATCAAGGAATGAGTTATTAAAAATGTTGGAGAATTTTATTTCATGTCGGAATATCTGTAAGTAATCATTTTGAGATTTTGAATTAGAAAATCATGAATAATATTTACTATGGTAATATTTATACTTGAGACTACTTATTTTAAGAACATCCAAATATGGTTTCCATGTAAATATAAAATTATGTACAAATAAAAAGCTCAACGATATTTAAACACCTTCTTGATTAGTTCCACAAGAATATTTAGATATATAAATTACTAAATTTAAAGTTTAAAATGTGAAATCAAATAAAGAAAATCTTAAAAATTAATTGTAATCTTTTTAAGTGAATATACAGACTTGAAATTCAAACATTTCATCGATGAAGTTTTTATTCGCTGTCTTATTAATATCGAATGAATATTCATGGAACTCCTACGATAATATATTTTTAATTACATAGAAAAGGAATCATGATTTATTTGGTAAATGAAGCTTACGAGGCTAAAATTGGATTCATCATAAACTGATTAAGTAAAATAATTTTATGTGACTTCTGAAATTATTTTGACCATGATATTATGTTGCAACAGAGTATTTAGTTTTTAGGAAACCAATATCAGATGACCCATGCATTATAACCTCTGAGAACCATTATCTGATAGCTATAACTACAAAATTAAAAGTAGGCTGCACTTTTTGCATGACATTTTAGTATAGTAATTACAAAAAGATTTGAAATTATATAAAAAAGATTTTCCACAATTAATAACTTAGTTGTAAAAGTATAATTAAGTATATTAAGAAAGAGTTATCTATAATTTCAGTTATAAGTAATGATATCTTCTCTTCTTATATGAATTCAGATTGATTAATAAAATATTCCGATCTTATGAGAGGTTTTATTAGACTTTATTAATCTTAAATTAATGTCAGGCACGGTTATAATGAAGAAAAAATTAGTTTATCAAGTAAATTTTTGTTCTTTTCTTATTGCTGTGTTGTTTTGTATCTAGTAAACCTTTTTATATTAATATGATTATATTAACTTCTACATCTGTCTCGGAGAAACTGTTAAATATTGAAATATTTTTTGATCGATATATTAAGCTAAATCCCTTGTTAATACCTGATTTTTAATCAATGATAACATTTGACACCATTTTGCTCATCGTATTCACACATCCCTTTATTTTATGGTATTAAATAAGCAGTGATGTTATGTTGATCTTTTGACCTCATTAATATTGGATAAGACGAGAAATTAGAGATTTATAAAACAGATCATTTAACATATCTGGAACAAATGCATTCCATCAGAGAGCTTAAAATTTTCATTTGCAATAAAAAATGAAAAAGATAATATATAGCAAAGTTTATAGTAATAGAAACGTATAATTTTCAAATTCTTAATTTCACAGAATATTAATATATATATTTAAAAAATAAGTCATAATAAAAGGGAATAAATAGCCAAACAACAGTTCTGAAGCTCAATTAAGCATTTCATTTTGTACTACATGTATTTGAATCATAGGTTGTATCAACATGCACAACTTATTTATAAATTATGTTTATACGAAAATTATCAATATAGATAGAAGTATTTTAAGGAAAAAATATTGTATTTATTGAAAAATTCTCAAGAAATGAACAATTATTAGTTTCATGCTAGTTTATGAATTGTGCCCGACATTGAAAATGCAACACCAAGAAGTATTGGCTAGAAAGTTATGCAAATTTCAAAGCAGACGCACCTTACTAGGTTATGCAAATGATGGGAAATACATAACTCTCAAGCGCACGTAGGATAAGATATAAGGAGAAAACTTAGCAGAATGGCCAATATTCACGCCGTTATTGCAGATTGGAAAAATAATCGTTGAAAGTTTGCTCTTGTCACAAAGGACGCGAGTAATTATAGAGAATGCCAGGCCATCATCGACAGAATGAGTTCCAACGGACAAGCGAGTTTACGTAAGGCATGGTGATTAGATTGAGAAGAGGAGAGTGATTCTCACGGCAAATAGCAGCTGACAAACACCTGGACGCATCCACAGTGTGCTGGCTGTGACGGAGATGGTTGGGAAAAGAACTATGAAACGTTTGTGCGGTGCTGGTGCAGCAGAGCGACGTCAGCACGCGTCTATTGACACGTCCAATGGAAGGCTGTGGCTGCCCTACAATGCACTTCTTCTAAAATTCTCTATTATGTGCCAGACGCCCTAGATGCTCCCATATGCTGCGATTAGTTGTTTGGGGTCTGTCTCATGGCACCCATTAAGAAGACTGCATTGACCCACAGTATAGATGGTTGTTACATGGATGATGTGCTGTAACCGGTGACACTCCTCTATTTTCAGGGAGTGTCCATTGCTCTTTATCAGCCAGATAATGCTCGACTATGCAATGCTCGCATCAGCCAACGTGCACTGAAAGGTTTACAGTTGCTTCCCTGACCACTGTGCTCACCATATCTCTCACCAATAGTACACGTTTGTTATATGATTAGACGCCATTTGCAGACGCTGCCACCATTTCTTCAGAAAACGTACTTTTGTAAATAGTTGACAAAGCATTGAGAGATATTCCTCAGGACGCCATCTGTACTCTCTTTGAGTCTGTGTCTAGACGAGTTGTTTTATGTATGCCCGACCACGGTGGTCCTACAACCTACTTACCTAACTCTGTTCTCTCTCTGTATTATGCATATCATTTCGAAATACAGGTCACTTATTGTTCGTTGTTGTGTAACTTTGTCACAAACTTCGTCACTTTAAAGCAAATTCTTGGTGTTGTCTTTTCAATGTCGGGCAGTTTATGTATTGATTTCTAAAAATAATATCTTCTGTTACCCAAACTGGGAAAAAATAAAGCTATGAAGCAGAATCGTACAAAATACTTTTAGTATAAAGTTGAATTAATCAAAAGATTCTTTATTTCTATAGTTGTGAATAATTTAATAAAAATAAGTAAATGCATACTGTTTAAAATTAGGATTATTATAATGTAATGGAGAAACGTATTTTTAATTTCAAAATAGAAATTAAATGATCTCAGTTCATAATTAATTTTTATACCAAATATTTAATATCAGACAAAATGTTATCAGACAACAGCCAGGATTGGGTATTCAAATCTTTCAGTATGCTTATTAAAATGAAATACCAGAAAAATAGTGACGTAAAGATGATTTCTATTGACCATTAAATTGAAATTAAACAACAACTGAAATTAAAGAACATAACTGCATCAAAAAAAGAAAGTTTTAAAAATTAATATTCACATTTTAAAGAAGGCATAATTACAATAGTACATGTAGATGATGTCGGAAAGTTTTAAAACTTTGGAATTTTTCTTATTTCAAAATGACTTTAGAAAAAAGCATTTAACATGCATAATAGAAAATGTTTAAAATGATCAAGAAAATTTTATTATCAAAAATTGATAATTATGTTTAATATATGTATAGAAAATAAGCACATTCTTACTTCAAAATAAATCGTATCAAAAATCTCAAAGGAGTTGTCCTTGCAAATATAAGGGGCAGCATGTTGATTGAAGTATATGTAGTAACTGTGTTGTTTTGGCAGTAATGGGTCAGAAGTAATACAATCAGTTTACGCAGTGGCTTCGGATAGTTTAGGACTGCATTTACACGAGACAATCAAAGAGTCATAATAGCAATCTGTTCATACTGTGTTCAAATAATATCAAAGTCTACTTATTTAGCAATCAAAAATACAGTAATAATAAAAAATACCATTTGTAGACGAATTAAGGGCTCAAGAAATAGGTTTCGATAATTCTTTTCAGACCTCAACTCATCTTTTTAACGTAGATGTTGACGATGTCAGTTAAGAATGATTAAGAATCTTTGTCGGTTATTGATCAAAATATAACCTTCAATGGCACACAAGTCCTGATTTTATCTTGATATTGATGAATATAACACACAAATGTATAGTCATCGAAGACAAACAACCTAATGCAACATTTGCCAATCAGTTTCATACCTGTCTGAAAATTTCGGTTCCGTTCTATTAGAACAGCTGATCACTTTTATTCATTCAGCAAAATAATCTGATGGCTCATATTTATGCTAATATATATTTAGTAAAGTCACCATAGAGGTATCAAGGCTAGGCCACTTGAATAGAAAAAAACTGTGCCATAGTTCATATTTTTTCCAATGGTTATGTGTAAAGTAGTTTTTAATAAATATTTAATTTTCAGTGTGATTGAGATATTGTTTTGATAAAATGTAATTTAATGTAGTTAAGATGTAAAATTCTTATATTTATATTCCATACATTTGTTTCAGTAATAAAAACTAATTGGTTAAGTAATTTTGGAACACATAATTTATTATAAGTTTTATTATTATATTCCAATAAATATTAAAAAAGAAGTAAATTCAATTAATTTCAAAACGTAAAATCTTAAAATATCTAAAATAATAAATTAATTTATTAATGAAGATGATATAAATTGTTCAATTTATGAAATAACTGAGTTTTTAGATGATTTAAAATCAAATTTAAGTTATCATGCAAGCAAAATTTATTATTTTAAAAATCAGTGAATAAGTTATAAAATTTGTCAGTCAATATATTCGAGACAGTGTTGTTGTCAAAATATTCGTGACAGCACTTAACAGGTCTTCCATAGATGTCTCACAATTCATAAGCTCTGGTTTATCGATCTCGATGGAGACGATAGCATTGTCTTAAACTACTGAGAAATCATCAGCTATTGCTTTTAGGATGTATACAAAGTGAAGTACGATACAAAGAGAAGTATTATACAAAGTGAAGTACTATACAAAGTGAAGCATGACGTAGATGTAGTAAATATATATGCTGTCATTTTCTAAGAAGTATATTAGCGAGTATTGCTGGCGAACAAGAACACCCGGAAAATGTGAAATTTAAATATCGGTTTCTTGATTAAAGATGTGTAAAAAGGGATATTCAGTTGGCATGGGGTATAGACCCTATGTCCATTGAATATCCCTCTTTACATTTGCCAGGGGATTTTTTGCAACTTATTAAAATTGTGACATCTTTTTTGAAGTTAAAATCAATAAACTATTTATATCCCGAATTTGAGAGCATTTATTCGCCAATTCCAAATATAAATAAATAAATGTAATAAAATAAACTTTGCATATGACGAGTTAAATTATACGGGTTATTTTGTTTTAAACTCATTCCTCATTTAAAACAGAGTACACTTTAAATTATTCATGAATGTGATAAAAATATACTTACAAATAAAACTTTACAGTTTAGTTATAAATTTTACTTTCATACATTCCTGTAAGATTATCCCATAATAACCAATATAAAAATCAAATTTGCATTAATAATGCTTTTTGCCAATGCTTTTCGGATAACATAACTATTGAAAGGTGTAATAAACAAGGTAACATTTCCTCTTTTATAAAAACTTTCTAAAATTAATGGGACGTATCCACGTGTCACAAGGAAGAACCTCGGAGAACCATCACCACCCGCATAGAAATACATATAAAAAGCAGAAAAACATTAATTTCCTGTAGTTTAACAGTTGCTAAATTTAAATCTGAGGTATACTAGCTAAATCCCACCTGTAGACTAAATATTCAAATGTGATTCAAATACTACACTTTCAATTCCATACTTTTATTGAGATATAAATTTTATTCAATAATGCAACAAGAAAATATTGATTGATTAAATTTGTTTTAAACGTAATGTGCTTAATATCAAAACGACGTAAAAAATGCATGAAAAATAGCCCTAGAACTGTCTCATATGACGAATAATACAAGTTCAGTTCACATCTGCGGCTGAACATCTATTTTACAGTCTGTCACTCGTAAGAAGATTATTAATACGTGAACAGAGAACACAGCTTGGATGAAAGTTTGAGACATAAAAATAATACTTTGAGATTAATAGCGATAACACTTACCACAATAACTCAAAAAGTTCGGAAAATGAAGTACCTTATATAGTACTCTTTATCTTTTTTTTAATTTTCGCTACATTTAGTTTTATATGTTCCGGCACTGTTCATCCCTCGTAATTATTTATTCAAGGTACCTTTAACTTCATTAATTTACTTTTATGCTCTTCTGCAACAAAACGTTCTGTTGTTATCGACTCCTTACCTCAAGAAAGCGAAAGAGATAGGGGAGTAGGAGAAGTTGGGAGCTATTTATCTTAAGAGCGAAGATAATTTGATTTTTCTGCACGAATGCGCCAAAAATGATTTCCATAATGCGGAATTATGTTAATCTGGATTCTGCTAATAAAGATCCGGGGTAATCACTGAAACTGATAGAAAATGAAAAAATAACGCAGAAAAACCATTATAATTTAAGTGTGAGAATAAATTTGAATTTATTTTTAAATTTCGTGATCGAAGCAAATTCTTATTTTTAATGACAGGTGATTTTTAAAAACTTTGTCAAATGTTGAATTAAATGAGGGATAAAATTGATTGATTTAAACAAATTTGGTTTTAATCTTGATTAATTTTTTCCAGTTTTTGAGAATGTTAGTTTTCGAACAAGCTATTTGTGAATTATTTTCATTCTATTTAATTTAATTTGTAGATAATATTATTTATTATTACAATTAAGTATCTTTTTTAATTAAAATAATGTAATTAAGACTACGTCAGCTGTTTTAAAATTATTTTCTGTTACGAATGTTGGTTATTGTGATTTTATACAAAATATAATAATTAATCATTTTGTAATTAAGACGACGAAAACAGCATATTATATAAGTTAAAAATAAAATTGAATCGATTCAGGAAAAAAATTCCTTTTTATTTGTTACAATTTATTACAATAACAAGAAATTATGATTTGGCTATAGCAATTAAAATTGCTGTTTCATTCTTGAATTATTTCTTTTAGTTCACCTAAACTAATTACTTTGTAAGGAATATACTTAAATTTGTGATTTTAAATTATTTTTAAGTCAAGAAACGTAATTTAAGTTCTAGCGCAATTTTATATAAAAAAAGTCTAAATTATTAATTCCTTATTATTTTAAGTAATATTAAATGGTATCTTCAAGAAATTCAAGAGTTCCGAACAAAGTAAAAGCTGCACAATACTTATAGAAATGGAATATGACACAACGTTTTGGAGGATTGCTTAACAGCTAAAATGTGTTATAAGACACTTTTGAATAGCTTATTTAATTCTTCTGAGAGGAGTTTCCATAAATAGATAATTGTAAACCTTAAGGAAGAAATTATATATATATATATATATATATATATATATATATATATATATATATATATATATATATATATATATATATATATATATATATATATATATATATATATATATATATATATATATATATATATATATATATATATATATATATATATATATATATATATATATATATATATATATATATATATATTATATATATATATATATATATATATATATATATATATATATATATATATATATATATATATATATATATATATATATATATATATATATATATATATATATATATATATATATATATATATATAACTACATGAATCTAGCTACTTCTATCCCGTTAAACACGGTTTCACCACTATTCTGAAATAAGCCACAGCAATTGGAAATGAAATTAATTATTAATTTAGTGTATCAACATACCATGAATGACTGCAGTGACATTTACAGATTGTAAATAAAACTGAGAAAAACTTGTTCTGAACGACTTGATTGGTTATATTCATGGGAATATTTGCTTTTGCAGCTTTAATGTACTTTTTGAAATATAAGACGTATAATTCAAATATGCTTTTTAGTTTGATTTAAAGGAATGTGTTGCATTCACAGACTGCGTATTAACCTTCTGAAGAATCACCATTTTGTTCAATATATTCATGCAAACAGTAGTTGTGAATGAAGCTGGTTCAGGAAAGAATACTTGACTAATGTTACACACTGCAACTATAATATTTACAATATGCAAAAAGTTTGGAAATTATCATTCTTTTTGCTGAGGAAGTGTTATGTCATATCAGTAGTCATGTCACAGACTAAGAGATTTCGCTGTAATCCCATGGAATCATTTGACGTTGCATGCAGGTCATCGTTGCATGAGCAAGACATTTATTTCTTCTCCCTCAGTAAGCTTTAATTCTAAACCACACTTTAGAGATAAAGTGTTATGTGTTTGAAATAATGTAATAAATAAAATTTAGGTGATATCACACTAGCCAAATGTTAAATAAGTAAATAATATATGAAGCAAATTTAATTAAATTTTAACTATGAAAAATATTTAAATATTAAAAAGTAATGAATGCATATTGTAATGCAAAACAATGGCCTTTAAGAATACAATAAATATTAAATATTCTATTTTTATAAAGTAAACTAAATATATAGAAATAGAAAAGCACATTTTTTGAATAAGTTAATGAGAAACATTAAGAAATGTGCGTAGTTTAAATACTTTACTTTTAAAATATGAATTAAAATTATTAATTAAGGAAATTTTGCAAGAAAGCGTTATCAGTAAACATAAAAATGTTAAATAAGTCATAAATTAATATGGGTGAAAAATGTAATAAAAACGATTATTTTAATAATGCATTTATTTTAGAATTTTTTGAGTGATTCGATAATTTTCATTATCTAAAGGAATTGAGATTTTTAAAATTTTATTAGTAAATGCATGTTTAAATTGCTTCCTTTTTAGCATGCTTACTCTTATAAATAAATGTTCAATTCATAAGGTTTTCTTAATCTTTATTTGTCATAGAATAATTTAAATGCGAAATGTATGTAGTAAATTTGCGGAGAGATATTTCCGAGGTTTCGCTGTAACCTAAAATATTTACATTAAACAAACTATTTTCAGTTGACATTCATACTCAAATATCTAGAAGGAATTTATTCGACTCCTCTTATTGAATATGAATATTTTGAGTAATCAGTCTTTGTAAATGTTTTCATTTATGAACGCAATATTATAATTTCAAATAACTACTGCATTTCAAATGTTTATTATTGGTGCAAAAATGAAGTATTTCACAAAGTTTTTCAGTTTTTACAAAATTTAATTTGCCGAAATGAGAGTGTATTTACAAAGTTTGTGTCATAAATTTAAATTAAACATTAATTCGTAAGCAATATTTCATTAGGTAAAATGCTTTTTACTAAGGAATAATATTTGAAGTAAAAATTTATAAAAACGTAAGGTGTATAATATAAAAACTTTTATAAATTATTAATTTTTAAAGCTTAAACTATTGATTACAATGAATTTGAGTTCATATATTTCAAGAAATTTTACATTATTAATTAAATTTTAATTTATTTTTCAAATTTAGACTTAGGTTTTAAAATTTATGACAAGTTGAACAGTGAATTTAAAAAATTACATTAATGTCAACTAGATGTAATAAAAAATAAATTTTGCATATTTACACTAATTACATTAATGAAAATATTCAACAAATATATTTTTTATTGATAAATTGAAATAAACTCTGCATTGCAATTGGTTATGGTAATAATATATGAAATCTTTCCTCTAAAGCATACTGGTTATTACTGCGTATATTATTAGTAATAAATCACTTTTAATCAGCAAGAAAAGCTGCAATAAATTATTTGATATTTTAAGATATGTCGTTAAAATTTAAACTTTACAATTTTGTGAACTTTCGGAAACGATTCACTTCTTTTATGTTGTATTGAAATATAAACAGTCTTGACATAAAATCTCGAAATGAATTAAATATTTTGGTTTTAAAATATTGTGTTGTTTCATGCCCCCGAGGTCAGCAGTGCTAGACCAGGTCCATGAGCGCGTACACCTTTAAAAAGTCCAGTACCTTGTGTGGATTCTCCATCAGATCTCTCCCGGAGAGACCAAGGCATTGAAGAATATGTTCAGGAGAGGCCTGTTCATTTAAGCACTTGGAGCAAATTTCGAATTTCTTCGTACCCTCGACGAATTTCAATTTCAGAAGTGACCATTGATTGATGGTCACTTCTGAAACGGGCAATAGCCGTTTGTTCTTGTCTATTAAGACCTGTAGCCAAGGAAGCACCTGGACACGCGAAGCGGTACCAATGATGCTCAGGAGAGATAATCCAAGTGGTTTTATTCTCGTGTTTAATCTTTGAATGAATCTCTTGAAATGGGAGAGGTGCGGACGACACACAGTCCTCAGACACACCAGCTTTGGCCAAAGTGTCCGCAATCTCATTCCCCTCGAGTTCCACGTGGGAAGAAATCCATTGTAGGTGAATATGATGCGATACGGACATCCGTTTTAACATTTGAAGTATTGAAACCCCACTCCTGTCTCTCACTTGTTGCCATCTGGCCAAATGCTGTATTGCACTTTTACTATCAGACAAAACCCAAATCTCAGTTCCATGTGGAAGTGAATTTAGGGAGTCTAGGGCTTCCTCTATGGCAATGAGCTCACTACGGAACACCGAGCAATAATCGGGATTTTTCTTTTTCAGCCTTAAGACACTATATTGATGTTTGATGTAAATTCCGCTGCAAGTACCATTGAATTCATCTTTATTGCCATCGGTATAAACCTGTATGGCATCGCTCGGTATTTCTCCAATTTTCTGAAGGACCACCTGCCTCAAATAGTCGGGAATATCAGATTGTTTATTTACATGAACCGGCAACTGAGACTGCAACCCTTCCCCATTCATGAATAGTACACTTTAAAATATTGTAAATTTCATTGCTAGGGATAAATAAATCAACAATTAAGTAGGGTTTCATAAAAATCTCTCTAGCATAATTTTATTTGAAATTTAAAGCCTGCTTTATTAGATGACTCCTCCTGATGCTCAAAATTTGAACTTTATGTAATGGGTAACTTTATCAGTTCTGAATTTCACTAAAATTTGAACCAAAAATATCAAAAGATACATGTTATAATAAGCAATTTAAACTAAATACATTGTAATTGCAATGGAATTGGATGAATTATATAACAATTAAGAAATGCTGAAAATAAATTTATCATAAATTATTGATATTTAAACAAAATTTTAAAATATTTATTTTATTTCACATTTATAACTACTTTTCACATTTTCGAACCTCAGAAATATTTTATATGATTTGTTGTTAATAAATAAGCCTTCTATTTAAATGTCTTGAATTTTTACTAGTTGATTTTGTAGAGGTCATTATCTTCGAAATATTTACACAGTGTGTCATAATAAATACACATCAACTTTCATATTTTTGGATTGTATCATATATGAGGAACAACGTTTTATCCACTACTCCTACAACTTTGCAAATTGTTATAAGATATTGGCTGATTTTCTTATCAGAAGTAGTTTTAATTTATAAATCTTCAGAGGATATCATTATTAAATTTTATGTATTTATTTGTGTTATATTTATTAAGTCTATAATTAATTAAAATTTCTGATATAAAATTCTTTTTATCAAATTTAACTATAAAAATTTCCTTTGAATTCTTCTATCGTTAGTTGTGTTTAAATATAATGATATCAAACACTTACAAATACAAAATATTTATTGGATAATAAGTAATGTAAAAACCAACAGTATTACATCAGATTTACACAGTAGTTTTCTTAAATGTTGTAACACCTTTTAGAAAAATGGCTTTCTACCGCGTTCTAATTATTGTTTCCAATCTTATGAATAAACGAAAAAAAGAATAATATTAATAACATTACAGACATGAAAATTCCATTAAAAATGATGTATTTATTTCGTTTATATATATAGTTACATTTTTTATAATAAATTCATTTAAATGGTAGCAAGAGGCAAATTTTTTAATATATACATTTAATTGTTTTCCAGACAAAAAATCACGTTATCTCCTTATTCTTAAGTAGTTTTTTCATATTATTACTAAATAAAAAAATTACACCTGTTTTAAAATTTTATTATGACATTTAAAAATACTTGTCAAGATAAATAAGTTTACATAATTTAAGAAAATGATGTTAATTATATTTAAATATTTAATGAAACATTTATCAATTCAAGCCTTTGAGCTACACATTAAAATTTTTTTCTTTTAAATTCGATTATTTCATCCAACAATAGAATCCGAGTTTTATATTCTAAGCAGAATAAACTAAACTGGATTATCACCTCTTTCCGAACATTAATTTCTTTAGAAATATATTCAGATAATTGCTTTTTTTATGTTTTTAAGTAATAGTGATACTTAGAAAGGCGGCAAGAAGTTTTGAAAAACGGAATAGCAGTTAGCGTTAATTGCCGTCTTTTTATGATTTTTTAAAATTCTTTATTTGTTTTCCGTTGACTTGCTAATGAGGATACTACTAATTAAGGAAGAATAGGTATACGAACGTTTGACTGTTGGAAACGCCTGGAGGCCTTAGGAAATATCTTAAACGCACCTTTCTTGCCCTCAAGAGATGAATGGTTAAAACGCTTTCTCAAATTAAATGTACGATTGCGGAGTAGATTTTTTATAGTTTCGCTTAAATGCAAAAGCACTGACATAAATTAAACTGTACTTTTATGTACTTTTTTCTTCCCAACTATTTTTAGAATGTGTATTTTTTGGCAACATTTAAATAGTGCAAAAAATACATATTTTAGCAGTTTTGTGGGAACACATGGAATCATGAAGTAAAAAGATAAATATAAAATGTCGGAGCAAAGTGAATTTTTATTTTATTGAATTTCCATTACGTTAGGCTTAATGATTATATGAACTGACACTAAAGATAAAATATATTGTAAATACGCCTTTAAACAAAAGACAGATTGTAAATTAAGGAATGTAAATAGTAATGGCATAAATAATAAGAAAAAAGGAATTATTTATGAACTGTATTCCGAAATTTTCCAGTTTTTTTTAAAAATTCCCTTTAATGGAAAAAAATTTAATTTTTTTTATATTGTTCTAGATGTTACATATAAATTACACTGCCATAATAATGAAACAAATTAAATGTTAACCAATTGTAAAATATTAAATTATAAAAATAAAACTTTAAAGTTTATTTTCATAAGTCAATAATTATGATAATATAGAAAAGGCGCAATGCCAAATTTAATAATTCTAATAAAATCATAACCAGAAGTAATAGAGATGTCGCCGTTAAAGTCATTTTGTAAATATGTCTTAAAACAGATAATATATAAATTAAGAGGCAGTTATGCATATTAATTTACAATAGTTTATTTATTATGCAGTGGCATAAATAACACTGATAAAATAAAGTTATAAAATATATTGCATTTATATGTTTTCTAGGAGGATGTATTTAAGTTATTACACGTTACACCAAACATTAAATATGAGTTATTTCATTTACATTATCAAAAGAATGGAACTAATATAATACTAAATAATTTATAGAGTTGTGAAAATTTAAAAATAAAGCTTAATAGCATTCGACTTTATAAAACTAGTTTTATGAAATATTTAACGATTCAAATTATTTTGCAAAAGTAAAGTACTATATATATTAAATACTAGTATAATATATTCAATTTATTTGTAAAGATAATATAACCATGTCTAGTTAAGTTCAATAAAAATAAGCATATAAACATTGGAATGTGAGCATCAAAATGGTTGGAACAAATGTAAATTTTATATTAAATACAATACTACTTTTTTCGAAATCGTAGCACCGTGATTTGTTGTCTTCTCACATATTTTTTATTTGAATTTAAATCCGATCCCATTAAGGGCAAATGTTAATTAAATACCACCCATGCGTGTGTCTGTCATACAACTCCATAATGTAGTAAGAAGTAAACAAAAAATAGCAAATTCTCCTGATAAAAAACAAATAAAAAGGTTGAAAATGAATCTAATCTGCATATATTTTTGCCCCGAACATGTTTGAGCCGTTACCGAGGTTGTTGTGAAGGCTGGATGGAAGGGATACAAGCTGAAGAAAAAAAATCACTTAATAAACAAACGTAGTAAAAACTGTGTTTGCTCATAAAAACATCGTCAAATTGTTCTGGCGAAAACTTTAAAGTTGTCATTTACATAAAACTGTACTTTGACGTTGAAACTGGGACAAAATAAATGCCTCAGAGCAGTTATTTAATGAGCGGTCGAGGATGTGTATTGTTATACTCACAAGCTAATAAAAAACAATAACCAAAGACAGTGACAGGCCCATACAAGGAGCCAATCTCATTTTCTATTAAAAGCAAATGGTCTCTTTTTCCTTTTATCAGACTTTTGCATAGGCATTATTTTTTGGAAACTGTAAAATGCAGAAAACGATGAATTGTTATAAATGTCAGAGTAACATTTCGATTTATGCATTCTTTTGTTGCATTACTAAGCAATCAATGATTTTAAGATTCTTTTTGAGATAAAAGAAATAAATAATTTATTGAGATTATTTTCACATTTTTATTAGTTCCAAATAATCAAATTTTAGATTATAACAAAGCATTGCATATTTTCATTGATTAAAATATAGATTCCTTTTTTAACACACCACATTCGAGCCATAATTTTTGGTACAAAAAAAAGAATATTTGAAGAGTTCCCTGTCCTAAATGGTGCATATAAGGGTGCATAAGTACATTTATTAAGTAATTAATTTGATTCTGTTCATATTTCTTTTTTTCTATTAAAGCAGCTTTATTAATTGTCCATTGTTTTATAGTTTCTGCGTTACAAATACAAAATATTATATATAAAATTCCTCTTTATAAATTACAAGAGAACAATCGTAAATTAACCGATTTCATTCTAAGGCTGAATGGCTGCTCAATATAGCTTTCCAAGATCGGATTGCCACCAGATCATCTCTCACTTCTTGGTCAATTTAAAGCATGTTTTATGGCCAAACACAGCTTCGTTATCAGAATAGCAAGATTGACCGCATTCCATATTTTCCTCGGCAACGAGCAAACGCAGCGTTTCGCTTTAATTGTGCAAAAGACGGTAAAACCGAAGCCATAACTTCCCGAATTACTTTCGGAAAATTAAGAACAGGAATTCCACTATTCTATTCTTTTTATTATCCCTCCCTACCTATCTTTCCCGCTGCGACTACTAGAGTGGAGTAGTCTTTTGCAGAAATTAAACATTGAAAAGCGAAATGGATGGAAATTAACGTATGATCGTAACCGTATGTCTTCCTCCGCTTAAGGCGCGATTTTATCTTTTCTGTGACGTAATGATTCACTCTCTCATCGTGTGTTTTGTTTCACATTAAGCCTAGTCGTTCGATTGCAAAATGGTGGGAAAACTACTTCATCGGTTATAATTTTAGTACCTACTAGAAAGATTTTGTATTGCTTCATCACAGAAGAGTAATCTCAACAACATATTTATTAAATAGCATTTTTGTGAAAGAAGAAAGATGTATTTAGGAAATAATTTGTTAAATGAGCATTTTCGAGCAATTGCTTGATTAATTGACAAAAACTATAATGTAAAAACTTATGATATTTTTTTTAATCTATTGATTCTTGGTAAGGATTGAAGGCTTTGTGAGATGCCCTTCTTCAACTGTAAATTTATTTTTCATTATTTAAAAAGGAAAAAAAAACTTGATTTTTTCATGCAAGTTCTTAAACAATTGTTAAATCCTCATATTGTTTTCAAATATTTTATATTAAAAGGAGTCTTAGAAAATTCTAATTGAAAAATTGATATAAAAATTAAATTTACTAAACCAATAATTTTAAAAATTAAATTTGCATTATAACTTAAAAACGAATATACCTATTTTGAACTAAAATTCATAAAGTTAAGAATAAAACTTTCGAAATACTTTTTTTATTTTACAATTGCTAAGAATTAGAGCTTAAGTCATTAGTTCCCATTTTAAAGATGTTTGTACACCTATAATCTGATAAATATAGTCATTTAAGGTATTAAAAAGGTAGATAATTTTGTATACAAAATTATTGGTAAACAAAAATATTATCATTTTATAGTTAAAATGTTTTTCTTAGATTTAAAATATAAATATTGTATTTTTTTCTTAATGGAGCAAATAAATCAAGAAAAAATTTATTTTGAAAATATTTTTTAGCACTAAAAGGCTATTTAATTCTATTTTGCATCATCATTTTTTATTTTCAGATTAAGATTAAGCCTGTTGATTCACTCTAATGAAAGTGATGATTAAAGAATGTTAATAATAATGTGAACAGTATTTTCGAACTATTCTATGTTGAGTAATGTATATTGATTCATTTATATTAATTTCTTAATATTTTAAGTTTGTATTATCATAAAATGGTATTTTATTTTTTATAAGCTTAAAACTCTTTGCTTAAATTACCATGAAAAACGCTGGTGAAAGTGAAAACTTTACTATAAAAATTTCTATTAATAATTATTCAAATATAGTTAAAAAAAAATAGAACATATACCGTCTATCTCTAATCAATAGAAAACCAATTCTACTTTACCAAAGAAACTGATTTATTCTTAAAAATGTGCCATATTCATACTATTCTTATTCGCTCTTTGTCTATATAAATATAAGCAAGCTTCAAAGATATTTCCTTCCGAATACATGAGTTTCGTTTTAAATATTATATAAGTAATGAGATTTTATTGAGACAACACAACAGATCGATTTCTATTATGTATGTGATGATAAATAGAGTTTTGGAAAATTCGACATTATTTATGAAAAACAATTTGATTATTATTTTTATATTCTTATTATTTTATAAGTAATAAATAATATTTTGAAGAAATTCTTGGAAATTCAAGAAACCCTTTTTGACAATTTTAATTTTTGAATAAAGTTTTGATGTTACTTTGAGTTTATTTAATGCACTTAATTTTAATCAAAAAAATGTCATCGTTATACAAATGGAACCTTGTTTAAATCTTGCTTCCCATTACAAATCTATAGTTAAAAATACTTTTAAAACTTACATAATTTGCATACTTGTGAGAAACTAAGGTAATTCGTAGTAATGATTTCACCGAAGTTCTTAGTATAACTGTAGAATTATTTGAATAAGCTTTATTACTAGGAATTATTATTTTTATGAATTTACGTTTTCTTAGTTAGCAGGGGATATTAACAAAAAAAAATAAAAGTTTTATTTAATACTCATATATGATCAAATTTAGTTAACGTTAATACCAACAAAAGAAATGTTTTTAAGATGCAGCTATTTTTTACTATTTTACTGTATTTTTTTAAATATGTTTTGTTCTTTAAGCTATAAAAATGGATTGTACCTTAATATGTTTAAAAAAACAAAAGCGATTTGTGACGAAAAAAGAATGCAAATCTTTAAGACGTATATTTAACAGACAAAATGTATGTTTCTGACCGTGAATAACTCAGTTCTTTATTAAAATTATTTTGATCACTAGTTTTATATTTTTATATATTTTTAAAATTTTGCTATAAAAAAATCTTCTATAAAATATTTGTAAAAATTATGATAATATATTCAAGACAAAAAAATGGCTTCATGTATTCAATATAAAAAATCAAATCAAATATTTTGAATAAAAAATTTAAATTATATATTTTAAGAGTGTTCCAATAAATTTTAAATCAGTTAATTCAATAATTTACACCACCGTAACACCCCGAAGATCTATCAGAAAAACCTTCATTTAACAAGAAGAGTATTAAAAAAATAAGGATAATTAATTAAATGTCATAATATACATGTTTCATACATAAAATTTATTTACATGAATTAATTAATCTATATGAGAATTAATATAAAGTTAATAAGTTGCCGCTTACGAAGAAGCTGTAAACAAGCAGTAAGATGTTGTAAAAGAAAACTTCATTGAAACAGAATTATTTACGGCATCCACTAATGTTGATTCTGTATACAAACTCTGAGCACTTCTCAAAAACAAAGTTTATGTGTTGAGTGCTTGTTTCAATCTTTATTTACGATGTTTCAGCCCGAATTGAAGGAATGAATCATATGCTGTTTCTATGTTTAACAATCTATTCTTTTTCAGATGTTCAGAATATTATGAAGGGCTGATGTATTTGAAATTTACATAAAATAAAAACAAATGGTACTCTAAAATTTGCTTGAAAAAGGTGTGTCCAATATTTTGAAACCTGAATTCTTGAAAATTAAAAATTAAAATAAAATGCGCAAATCTTTCTTTTAGCATTTTTAAAAATAAATCTATCTCTAAAGACACATTTTTTACTTTTATGTCTTTTACCCTGTGAGTTTTTTTTAAAGGAAAGTGGAATCAAGCCGAAATAGAAATTACCTTATCTTGTATTTATTTGACTATGTTGAGATCAAATTGATTGATTTGAACAAAAATAAAATACTGAGCATTTAAGAGTAATACTTGAGCTCAGAAATATTTGTTTCTTTGTGTTGATAACTTTCCGCTCATAATTTTTATTTTATTTCAGTAATAATTATTAATGCCGTTTTCCTGGGATATTACATTTAAATTGTAAGAAAATCATTACGTAACAAACAATTGTTAATAAGTTCGTTATATATCATAAAACGAATAATATATGATATATAATGAATCAGATAGCATAAAAATCTTTATGAAATGCAATTAGCATATTTGAGAAATAGTTCGCTTGCAAAAATGTTGCATTTTTTATCTTATATGCAAATATATATATATGGCACAAATATATGTGGCACATATATATTGTTAGTTAATCGTTAGAATGTGACCTAAATATTGTGTAAGAGTGCATTTCAGAATGAAGGGAAATGAGAAAAGTGAAAAATATTTCACCATTTGAAAAACCTTATTATTGGTGCCCATTTAGTTGAGGTTTCATTTTTAAAGATCGCAAATCTAACTGGGTTCTCAAATTCTGTTGTATCAAAGGTTCTTAAAAGTTGAAATGAGAACCTGCAGTACCTGTGAGGAGACGTAAATGCTATTCGAGCACAAAATTTAAAATCGAGGTCATGTATGACGAATTTTTAATGAATAACAAACTCTTCTGGGTTACAAATGACAAAATTCGTAAGCCAATGCTCTTCTCATTTGATTTCAGCTCAAACTATGCCCTGACAATAGGAATGCTTGCTTTGGTATCCATGAAAAAACACACAATTCTGACCGAGGAATAAACATTTGTTTGTAATAGAATCAGAAAAGAAGATATTAAATATATGGGCATTGAAAAAGAGGAATATAGTTGGATGTATCCGGCTACACTGATAAAAGATGAAAGATTTAGTAAGAATCCTAAGAATACATTGATTCATCTAACCTTACTTGCATTTTGCAACGGTTTGGTGGAAGTATAATGATGTAAGTTATGTTCTGCTAGGATAGAAATAAGTACCTATATTTCTTAAGATAATAACCTTAAGATAAGAAACCCAGATATAATGGTATACCAATTAAACTGTGCAAACTTATTTTTTCTCTGATGGCATTATGGACAATAATGCTCCTGCACATAATACCAGAGGAGTTAAAAACAGACTCACTGAACATTAGTCGGACTTTTAACACCTTCCTTGGCCATCGTAGAGTTCGGGTCTTAATCCCATAAAAATGTGAAAAATATGGTGGAAAGACATATGTTATAGCATTAAAAATGGAATAAACATATGTTATAGCATTAAAAATGGAATAAACATATGTTATAGCATTAAAAATGGAATAAACATATGTTATAGCATTAAAAATGGAATAAACATATGTTATAGCATTTCTTAGACAAATTCTGAAAACACATGACTGCGCTCTCATGATTTTTGTTTTTTGGTAGTTCTTATTAAACACTAAGGCATTGTTAATAATAAAATATGTGAAATATTTATTTATTTATATATGAAATTAAAGTAAATCAATATGTTTTTCTCTCCTTCAAATGATTAACGTATCAGCCTTTCGTAGCCCTATATAAGCAACTTATTTATAATCTTTCCTCTCATTTTAATATTTCACAGTGTCTACAAATCAACGTTGATGTATTTTGTAAATAAAACGGCTTGAGAAAAAATTTAAAAATTGCAGTTTTGCATACGAATGAGATTGATTATTTCTAAAACAGTGTGTACTTTAAGATTCTGTTAAAGGCTAAAGTCACAAGAACATTGTAAATGGTAAATAATCATTACATTGAACTGTTGCTTCTATAAATGCAGCTGCCTTGAATAATGTGAAAATAAAATTTTAACTGTCCTTAAAATAGCTTGAATGTTAAAATTGTGATAAATGTTTAAAATGACCTAAGTTTGTTGAGATTTAGATGATCGTCTATAAGAAACTGAAATTGTTACATTTAGAGCTTATAAAAACATTTATTTAAAAAACAGTTTTTATAGCTATAAGTTTGTAAAAGTTTATGTATATACACATGCTCACTCCACATATCTAACATTTGTGATTGAAAAAACTAGATGTTAATTAAATTGATAATAAATATTTTATTTTACAGCCACAGATGAATTTGCTTTATATACCACAAAAATTAGGTCAGCATTTGTGAAACAGATTTAATGTACTTTCTGTTTCTTGTTAATCGTGTGAATTTATCACTTTGACAAATGTATTAACCAGATTTCAGGATAAAAATTTGAAATTTAATTCTATTCTTAAAATTATTTTTATAAATAAATAACGGCCTTTTTAGTATAATATATAATATATCATTACTCATTACAGAACGCTATTTAAAAATAATGTCACTGATGATTTTTTTTATTTAAATGATATTGTTAAGGGATTTTATTATTCGTTCGTATTATTATTTCGTATTTTCTTTTAATTCATTTGATAACTTTTGCTAAAGAATCATATATACAATAAATTAAAGCATTTCAACAAAATTTCGCTTATTTTATAATCATTTGATTTTATCTTCAGTACTACATTATAATCTTAAATTATTGTGTTGGTATATGCATGTATTTTCCGAACTTTTAGAAATTACAAATTCAAATCCAAAAACTTCGTGAAGAGAATACATGTTGAAAATACTTTAGTAATAATTTCTTGTCAGAAAAGTCTCCCAATACAGGTATTTTGGAAAAGGAAGGCTTTCCATCATTCTGTCACGATCTTTAGTTAAAAAAAGGGAAGTTTCCAATTATTAATTCCCTTTGGGGCATTCATCAAACATGGAAGCGTTGGAAGACAAGAGTTCAAAAGAACTTGAGCATTTTTAAAAGAATTTTCACGTTGAAGGTCAATCCTAGAAAATATACTGCTTATGAATAACTCGTTTTAATTTTGGCATACGTTCGTTTAAGAAAAAGTTTTTGAAATAATGTGGTTTTCTTATGTTTTTATTAAAAGTGAATTCAAATAAGTATGCTATATTTCTTCACTTATTTGATAAATTTTAAATTATGATAAGTGTTAATAAATATGAAGTAAAATTTATAATTAAATATTTATAAGAAACCACAGATTTTCATCTTCAGTAATTGGTTGATTTTTATAATTTAATATGTTTATAATTATATACTAAGAGTTACATATTTGAATTCCCACAGGTGGTATAAATCAAAATCAGTTTAAATTTACGTAATAGTTAAAAAGGTTGCTGGAATTATTTTTACATCATCATTAGTATCAGAGAATTTTTTAAAAATTTAATTGTGTACAGTATTTGTATTCTAGAAATATCTACTTGTTAAATTCAAACTTTCCAAAAGAATTTTGTCTTTAGAATTCTACAGTTTGTGGGTTTAAATTTCATCATGTGGCATTAGTGTTTAAAGTTGTTTGGAATACAATTTAAAGTGTAGGCTGGATCAAATCAATTTTTATGCAAAATATGATGAGACAACGACAAATAAATAAAACAAAATAATCCTTTTTTTGTTTAATACGGATAAGTAGAAAGACAAATGAAGCCCGGTGGCTTAGTGGCAGCGTTTCACGCTCCCATGAAACAGATGCGAGGTTCGATCCTCAGGCTGGGCAAGGTTGACTCAACCTTTCATCCCTTCTTCAGTGGGTCGATTAACTGAGTACCAAGCATGCTTGGGAACTAAACACCGGGGTCTCACGTTAGGCTGACCACCTAACTGGGACATATGCTTCGCACCCCAGGGCCTTCGGTCATGAAAACAGTTATGGGCACTGTAGGCCTTGGCCCACATGGGCTGTCGTGCCATGGAATTTAGTTTAGAAAGACAAATTAATCGAATTTATAAGGAATTAGCTCCGTTAAAGCTAAAGATCATGTATTTTTATTTGATACATTCTGAAGGAAAATTTTAAACATAAAACACAATTTAGACATTATGGAAAACTCTACTTGATGGGAACAATAAAATCCCTGGCTCTTTACCAAGAGTTGTTGGTGTTGCTTGCTTCCGGGTGACAACTGGACATGACTATCTACAAAGGCATCTGCATCGAATGGGTGTAATGGACTCTGGTCGTTGTCTATTGTGCAATCATGATGATAGTATGCTGCTATCCTCAAAAATTGTCCTGAAGTTTTAAAGTTTATGACTGACAATTCTTTTGAGGATACTAAAGGACTTTATTCTTGTTTACATACTTGTTCATCTTTTTATCGGGCTGCTCGTCGCTAAATGGCAGAGATGCCACACAAGAACGAGAGTAGGATAGAAGAAAAAAGATATTATGGATATTTTTAAGCATTTAGATCTGATAATCAATTTGTTGGCTATTATGTGGGAGATATTGATATTTTTGTTCGATATATATATATATATATATATATATATATATATATATATATATATATATATATATATATATGTTCTGGAAATGTGAATGACGCCTTTATCAACTAGGCCACAAATGTTATAGCAATTGTTGGTGTACTTTGAAAATTTCACAAGTTTATGTAAATGAATATTAAGATTTTTTTTGGCTTTTTATTTGACATGATATTTGATGAAATTATATATATGCAAGAAAAACTTTATAATGATGCGAATTTTAAATTTCACTTTTTGAGGGAAATTTATTGCATTTTACATAATTTTATTGATTTAGTCTCTAGAATGTTTGATGTTATTTATTTTCTATGAATGTGCTTCATGTTTTTTAATTAAGTTATAAATGTAAATGAAACAAAAAATAAGATCTATCTTTGTAGTGAACATTCTTTGCTCAAATTTGCAATTAATTAATATTTACTTCAATAAAGAATATTTTTTAAAAATATAAATTTAAACTATACTTTTAAAAATAAATATAAGAATCCCTAAAGTAAAACGAATGGAAAAATGTAATAATTTTTTACTGTAACTTAATTATATGCTTAAATAAAACCAACTAACATTTTTTATTTATTTATTTTTTGTATATTTATATTATATCACACACTTTGTCTAAAATTTCAAAACATTTAAACTTTACAAATAAATTAATTCTTTTAATTATGTTAGAAATTAATTATAAGGTAATTCAAGCTCTTTATTTTGTGCGGAATGTCCTATCTTAGAGAAAAAGGCAAGCCTATTAATTTTGCACTTTTTGCTCTAAAATAATTATTTTATTTTTAAAAGTAATTAGCAAAAAATTGAATAACTTTTTATACATGATTTTTTTATAACTGAAAATTAGTGTCAAAGATTCAGAATGTTCTCAAAATATATTTAGCAACGTTCTTAGAAGAATATGTTTCTTTGAAATGAGTATCTTTCGTTTTGTGTGTTTCGTTTAAGTTCATTATAAATAGTTTTTTTATAAAGAAACTTCTAATAACTCATAACTAATGGTATATGATGTGTTGTGTGAGAATAAGGCAGCATTTTCGGTTTCATTTGATCACGAAATCCTCTAACATTTAGCTGCATGCATTTGTGTTCACAAAGCAAGAATTGTTATTTTCAGAATCATAATTTTTCAGCTATAATTGTAAATTATAATTAGTGTGTACTTTAAAAACCAAGAATGACATTCTCATGTTAAACTTTTAGTAGGAAGTATATAATGTTTTTAGTGTTAATAAATTTGTGCAAAAAATCTTCAAAAAACCTTATTTAAGGTTTCCTGGAAAGAAGAAATTAATTATATTTAGTAAGAAAGTTATCGCGAATTTATAGCGCACTTATTTGTGAAACCAAAATGTATCATATTTTTTTATATACTTTGTTCAAAAATGCGAAACGCGTAAGTCTCACAAGAGCAAGAATAGTGCAATAATTATTAACTCAAACAATATTTTGCTAACAGCAATGTAGCACTTACAAAATTTTATTGAATTTTAGCACTTTTTGAGAATATTTTATTTCCTATGTAATTTCCTCAAACCGTTTTAGTTACGTCAACATTTTATTAACTGATATTTTCATTTTTGCACATATGACTATATTGGTTTAAACAGGGTGATTGAAAGAAGCATATTATTTTATTGGTAAATAATTTCATCCACATTTTATTATGTTTTTAAGATTACGTAAATTTTAGATAAATATCAAATATATTCTTGTTTAATTAATGATGTGAAGATTATTACTGTGGTAAATATAATTAAATTTGGGCATTGTGAATTAATTTTCTATTAACATCTAAAATTACAAACTCAAATTGTGGTTCTGAATTATAAACATCTAAAATGATAATTAAGCTTATTTTAAAATTATTCTTTAAGTGTTCCTCTTTAAATTCAAACAAAATACCATGAAGATAATTTTTCTATATACTAAACTAAATAATTCTTTATGCAACTTTTCAGATATGGGCTATCAGTTTGGCAGTATCCATCTTAATACACAAACTATTCTATAGAAGGATTTGATTGATTTGCAGTTCTTAAATTATTATTATTATTTTTTTGTACTCTAGAGCTAATGGGACCGGGATCTACAGTTTTAAGTAGATTTCAGACTACTATAAGCATCTGCATCTAAATTGAAATATTGAATAATAGATTTATGATACTTCACATTTTATGTAAGATGACATTTTTAAATATAGTTCTTAGCAGTATCAGAGTGAAAAAAATAATATATTCAATTTTTAAATATTATGCTTTTATATAACAAGAGGTACACGAAGATATGTAACACAAAAATTGATAAAACATCGTCTGCATTGTAAGGACTTATTTATTTGCAAAATAAATTATAAAAAATACTCTGTAATTTATCTGTGCCTGTAAAAATTACAATGTATAATATCCTGTGACCGGCAAGTATGATTAATTTATCTATGAAATCTTTTTATAAGAACTGATGTGTTACGCATTATCAAAATATTCTTACAAAACAGTTGAATATATTTAGACTACCTATTAAAATAACTCTGAGAAGCAAAGCATGACTTTGGAAATATCAAGCGTAATACACACACACACACACACACACACACACACACACACACACACACACACACACACACACACACACACACACACACACACACACACACACACACACACACACACACACACACACACACACATATATATATATATATATATATATATATATATGTATATATATACAGACACACAAATACTAGATGGAGAATAATACATTTAAAATATCAAATGTATTTTAAATGTATTATTCTCCATCTAGTATTTTAATATTTGATTATATTTTAGTACTTCTATTTTAGCTGCTTTTGCGCTGAATGTATTGCCAAACATAAATGTTTTATCCATTCTTGTACTTTTTAACTATATATATTTTTGTATCTTTCAATTTTCGCGTTTATAATGCTTCTAATCTTGTAATTTATAAATATGTATATATTATAAAGACCATAGTCGTTTGTAAAAATATCATATGCCTTCGGTAGAAAACACATAAAATTTATTTTATGATTTTTATCAAATATATTTTTTCTAACATTAATGATTTTATTTTCAGCTATATTAAGAAACAAAATAATTTTTGGAAATATATCAGTAAAAGAAGTAAACTGATGTCAAGAATAAATGATTTTAGGATTTAATTGCTAATATAATTTTTGATCTCGTCGATATACTTTTGAAATTCTTAATAATTTTTATATTCTCACCAAAGATTCTCTTAAAATACCAATTTTCTAAAACCCTATTCTCTTTAAAGAACTGAATTTTACAGATTTGAAATATTCGAGAGGGGTTTAATGTCTTGCAATGATACTTTTAAAGTCTCTCTAAAAAATCCCTAATCTGTTCTCTATATTTGTAATAGTTTCCTATTTCTATTCTTTTCTATTTCATGTGATTAAAAGTGTCTGTAAGATAATTAATTCAGTGAATATAGTCTCCACAAAAAATGATAATTTACTAATAGAGATTGGTGCGATTTATCATTGCGATTCAGATCACTTTCGCACCAATTATCACATGCATTTGCCAGTAAGGAATGTTATCGTTACCGAGCCGACACGCTGGTGCGTCAGAGCGCTTTCTCTTTTACTCCGGTCACTTTATATTTGTGCTAGTGTCCTGGAATGCTTTAAAAACTATAAACTGAAAACTATTAAGTAAGCAGCTTTAACTATTATCTTCACAATTTCATAGAATAAAAGGAATAAGTTTTATAATATTCATTTGCAACTTACTCGAAACAAACGTCATCTTAATTTAAAGATTTATTGTAAAAATATTTTATTTATTATTTCATAATATAAAGGTTTTTCACTGTCGTCAGTCGTTTTAAACAAATAAAGTGAGGATACATTAGGTTATTTGCATTTTAAGATTAAACTTTTGCATATAATATTGGAAAAGTAAAAAGAATTATAAGTATGTGTATATGTTGTAATGTAATACGACATAACCAAACCCTGAGAAAATAGGTGTGTGTATTTTTATTGCACTTTAAATTTAAGAGTTTCCTCTTTTCCTTTCAAACTAAGCGGGAATAATATAAAGGAAAGGATGTAATAAAAATTGGCACAATGAAACAAGTGCAATAAAAGAATAAATTTTTCCTTTCGGAAGGGATGAGTGATCTGGAGGAAATTGCAGGCAAAGTATATTGTTTTATGATATGCATTATTTGTAAATCTGACCAGTCGGGAATGAGGGGGAGAGATTTCTGACCTATCCCATAGAAGTATAGGAGGAACTACAGAACTTTGGAAAACCAATGATGTAAAGAGGAGAAGCTAAGCCGAAATTTATGAAGAGTTAAAAACTGCATCCAAACACAGAGAAGACACACAGAACCCCCAGAGAAGCCCGACATAGAAAAGGAGTCCACAACTGAGGACTGGGTCCTCATTGAGCATAATAAGAAGCCAAAACGATGTTAGTTGTAAACAAGATCTAAGCACCGTATTCCAGAAGGAACCCTGCTTCAAATTTCCAGAACGGAGCTGCAGATGTCCGACAAATAGATGAAGGTAAACTCTGAGGAGAGATACCAAAGACAGAGAGAAAAGAGGGAAAGCTCATGAGCGATGAGCAAGCCAAGCGAGATCCTGAGCCGGTAATGCCATTGACGTTAGGAGACACCACACTGCTACTTCTAAAAGGGGTGAGTTTGATCTCTCGTTCCTCGTCAAGCTGGTCAAATTCAGTTATGATATTAACCCTTTAACCGGCTATCCCGAGGTAACTCGGGCAAACAATTTTGTGCGTTTTCCGGCTATCCCGAGCCCCTTGGTAGGGGCAACTGGCTTCACTGCAATGCTTCTAATTCAACCCCCAGAATTGACGGATTACCGTGAAATCGTAGCTGGGGAACTTAGTTACTGAATGGTTACGGTTGATTTAACTAATGCGAGTGAAAATCGAAAGTGTTTCAAGGAAGGAACAGCTATTTATATTTGCGTTTTACTTTTCGATATTTATTCGCATTTAGGTTTAGTAATTAAAGCTATCTAACAATTGAAATTTATAAGCAGTATACAATACTAATTTAAACTTTTTTATCAAGTTTTTAAATTATTAATATTTTTTAGTTTTTTTCTTTGTATAATGTGTATATATATATATATATATATATATATATATATATATATATATATATATATATATATATATATATATATATATATATATATATATATATATATATATATATATATATATATATATATATGCTTAGTTGTAAACTTCATAGTATAAGAATATGTGACTTGGCGACAAGGTTAAAATATAAGAAATTTTTTTTACTTAATATGTTCAAAAATATGAAATTTTAAAATGTTAAAAATTTTGTTTAAAATTAGAAGGGATAAAATAAGTAATAAATTAGATGCAAATTTTTTTTAAATTTTGAATGAATTTAGTATTTTAAACAATTTTGCAATGATTTTTGTAAAAAATATATAATCTAATTTTAATAAAATGCAACTATAAAAAGTTCTTTCATTTTTTAGAGTTACATTTTATTTAAATTAGATTAAATATTTTGTTCTGCGAATAATTAATCTTTGTAATCTCTCAGGTATTATTTAATTTCACAATGTACCTAATTTTAGTTTATAAATTGAATAACTTGTTACTAATTATCTCATTTTAAATGCTTATATAATTTATAAAAGAGTGTCAAAAAATCGGACATGCTTAACTGTCGACTGGGTACCGATTGCGAGCCCCAGAAAGATCACAGTCGGTGTTCGAAGAGTTATCTTCATAATAAAAATAGAATTCTTCACTGCTTGAATCAGACATAATGTTCGTAAGCCGGTAATATTTTCGCATTTATACTATTAGCTACTCATATATATGTTTATGTGTATATATATATATATATATATATATATATATATATATATATATATATATATATATATATATATATATATATATATATATATATATATATATATATGCAAACAGGAATAGGGAAGTGACAATATGGCATTTCAATAATTTGTTCTGGCCAGCTGAAGGCGATTTATTAACAAGCTTACCTTTAATACATCATGAAACAGATATTTCCAAGATATTCGATTCAAAATGTGCATCCACTACACCGGTGCTACATTTGATTTAAATTTACATTTATCGGTTTCACACGGAATTTGAAAAAATTCCCAGGCATTTGTCAATCCTGATGTCAAATTGATATAATCTGAAATACCAATTGATCATTCTGCTATCTTCATTCTAATTGTAAATAATTTAAAATTAGCTACATGTGCATTACTTTTCTGTTTACTCGAGAATTTGACTAAACATGTTTTGAAATTTTTCATATTGTTAGCTTCACACTACTCAAATTTTCAGTACACATATTTCAAGCATTGGCTAAAATACCAAGATCAAGGTAATTAAAAAATATGAAGGAATAAATCCTCTTACATAACTATTTTCGAATTTTAGAATGGTTCTATGTTACTCTTTATTCCACATAAAATTATATTATTTTGTTACGATTAAGGTCTATAACTTTACAAGGAAACTATTATTTTTAGCAAGAAAATTTTAATTTTGATTAAACCTTTCACTCAATTCACATTTTGCGACAGGACTGGCAAATGATATTAAAATACATCAAGAATTGCTTATTTCAGAAAAATTACGAGAAATATTCCCTTAAATATTTGTTTAAGAAATGCATATCTGTTTCAGAGACATTATAATATAATTTCACCATAAACTCTCTCTCTCTCTCTAGTGATAATATTTAAATATTTAAAAAATGTTTGAATTTAGTAATCAGGAAAATTTTTTCGTATAAGGAAAACAGCGGAAAACATGTTAAATTATTTAATGTCTTTGTTGCCACGTTTCAAATTATTTCAATAATTTGTTTTGTAAAATTAATGATATTTTCAACTAATATTTTGTATGTATAATTTAAAATCATTAAAGTTACTTACAAATTTCATAAAATTTGAAATTTCCTTTATCATGGAAAAGAAATATTTTCATTTACTAATTTAGTGATTATACATTTTAAGTATTAAGCTTTTTTTCTCTTATACTTCAATATCTAACAGTAAAGATTATACTTTTACCTTCTTGAAACAGAATATTTCAAATCAGCACTATATTATGGCTTTTTTATTACTTTAGTATGTTTTCGAAAACAAAGACATTTAGTATGTTTTAAATAACTTAATTCTAATATTAAAGCTAAATAATTTGACCTTCAATAAGATGTTTCTAACATAAGAAATAAATTTTATTTTTGTGATAAATTAATAAATTATGGTATGTATTTTTAACAGGTTAAACTTTATGTAAAATTAATACTTTTGAACTAGACAAAGTATTCATTTCTGGATAGTGAATTTATGCTTACAAAATTAATTTTGTGAATATTTACTTCTTTAATCAAAACTATTTAACAATATTTGATTAATCAAATCAAAAGTAGCTAAATATTTTTATTTATAACCATCAAAAGAAGAATTAAGTTAAATCATTATTGTAATAAAGTACTTAAAAAAATCTTTCTCTAAATTTATAGCTTTTAATGATTTGCATGTCAAAGCAGTTATAATTCTATAATGGCAAAAAATATTTAATGTAGGGCTAATTTGAATATGTGAAAAAATGTGATATTGATAATTTCTATATTAAATATTCAATTATTAGAATACTATTGTAAACAATAGCGTTAAGATGTACCTGTTTTTATATTTTTGACATGTTTCTCCTTTTGAAAAACAAATATTCATACCAGAGATGCAATTAATTTTAGTATTTGTGTAAAACAATCTAAGAAATACTAAAAGATATATAATAACAACACGGGTTCTTGTATGGAGTGATATTTTTTACATAATTAGAAACGGAAATCTTTTGGTACGAGAAATTTAATCTGAAAAATTTGCTTTCAAAATTTTCATCAAAATTTCATCTGTTGTCAGTAGATTACTATATACTATAAAAACTATTGTTAAATAATGAAATTAGCTTTTTATTTTTTAAAATTATTAAAAATATACAATATCTAAATTCTTCAATCTGTATGTATTAAAGCAACAGAAGCGTTTCTTTTAATGATTTTGAAAATTATTTGATGATTTTAAATATATAATATTGATTTTGAAAAGTATCTGCAATGATTACCAATTACAAATAGACAGCAAATTAACTAATTATTACAGCTGTTTAAAATCAATACATTTTTAACTATCTGGGAAATGAAAAATATTTTTCTGATTTTTAATAAAAAGTAATGATTGAAATAATTATATATATATATATATATATATATATATATATATATATATATATATATATATATATATATATATATATATATATATATATATATAATGACATTTTAAAGTTATAATACGATATTCGTAGTGATGGCTCTCTTATATATTTTTAATTGTTTAAGATTTTAAATACAAAAACTGCTTAGAAATAAATTAAATTTCCTAATAATTTACAAAATAATTAAATAAAAATTCATATTTAGGGTAATAAAAATTATAATAAGGATTTGAAGAGATTTTCGAGCAGAACGTTCATAAAGCAAACTGTGAGCACATATGGGTTTCTACAGCTGACAGCGATTGATGGGCTTCCCCGCTGTAAGTCACCAGAATGTGATTATTGTGAGGTGGTCCAGGGTACAACGGAAATACGTCTCATCAAGAATTAGAGACTTTTGTATTCTTGACAAGTGCTAAAGGGGGAAAAACTTGCTTTGCAGTGAAAGCCAAAACTATGTTGCCACCGCGAAGCAAAAATGGTGCATTTTCTTCACAGAACCCCAGACGGTTAAGGGGTTAATGTGTAATTGTCATAAACAAATAATAATTTTAGAATCTCAATTATTTAATAAAGAATGTTTTGATTGTAAATGTAAATTTCTCCTGTAATTAAGTTACTAAAATAAATTATTAAGTTTTATTGTATTTTTGTTTTGAATTTATCTCTGTGGGTCAATTATTTAAAAAACGAATCTGGGTTTCCTCGGAATTCTTGGAAAATTACCGAGTTCACCATAACAGTATACATATAACTGTGTATAATATGAATATTATTTATGTATACAGTACTTTTTCAATAATCTTTGATGAATTTTCCCAGTTTTATATTGGAATTATTTTTAAAAAACACTGTGGTTAAAAAGTAATGCACTAATTGACTGTAAATGCGTAAAACGCAGATACCAAAGAAAAAGTAAAAATAGAACTCTTGTACTTTAATTGTAAATTTTGTTTTCCAAAAGCTGTGCGAAGATTTATAGATATGATGGTCATTTATTTAATTACTATGATAATTATTGGAATATGTTCCTAAGAGTTTATCTTTCATCCTTCTCAATTATATTGAACAGTATTAATGTTTAAAAATAGAAATATGAGGTACACAATGAAATCAAAGAAATTAAATTTGAAAATTATTGAAAATTATTTAACACATCATAACAATAAAAACAGAAATTGACAAAATTATAGTTAACTAAAATATCATAACCAAATTTCGCTCATGTTATAGAATCGTAATGAAAAACAGTACTTTATAGTTAGCGTAAATCATTAATTAGCTTACATTTTGAAAATTCAAATAACTATTTTTATTTTTTAAATTTTAGCTTTCATTTTCATTAAAATGCTATATCCTAAAATAGTATTTAAAACATTTTGAAAATTACAATCAGGTGATAATCTACATTTATAAAAAAGTGAAATAATTTTAAAATAAATAATTTACTTTATTCACATATTTCGTAAATAAATACTTTATGGAAGTTGATATTTCATTAAAATTTATGTTTTCTATTTCAAACCTAAAATTAGAGTTTATTTCATTGGTTGCATAAACTATATATATCATTGAATTTGCACATTATGCTGTATTACTTTTTAAAATACTTACTCTTATTCTGTATTCACATAAAAAAATATTTTAAGTTATACATGCATATATTTCTAAAAAAAATCTGGTTGATTCACATTTTGAATCTAGTTAATATGTAAACTACAAAAAATCTTTTAATTCTCCCTTACTCAGAAAATCTTTCGGTTTCAGTTTTCGAGTTTTTACAGAAGCCTCAATAATTTGCAAAAGATCTGTAATCTTAAAATTATTGCAGCGTAAGGGTTATGAAAAAATGGCTCTTGTACTTTATTGTTTGAGAAATGAATTTATTTCATTCACAGTTTAAAAGCTATTTTAATGTAAAATTAATTTCCTTATTTTCAATTGTGGATTTCTGATTTAAAACAATAGGCTTACAGCAGAAAGCTAAATGATATTTTTAAAATTGTAATCAAATTTTTATTTTTAAAATTCAATATTACACACTCATTTTAATTTCATCAACTTCATCAGATGTTAGGTTTAATACTTCTTTTTAATGATGTTTTAAAATCCTTATTTCCATTAAAAAGTGGTATATAACAGGAAAGTTAATATTTTTATGATATTCATACTATATTTTTTATATTTATATATTTTGTACTTGTAAATGATGATGATTAATCAAGTCATGATAATTAATTTTACATTTTATTTTGTTATCGCATTTATTGATTCATAAAATTGTTTTTTTCTTAGTGTAATAAGTTAAGCATAAATTTATGCTTAATTGTGATGTATCATCAGTATTTTAACATTCAATGACAGTCATCTTAAATGAAGAAATGATGAAAAAATCTTCAGCGCGGATGATCAAAACTTAATAAAATTCGTCAGCTAATGCCCCGTCCTTTTGTCTGGAACTGGTATATTTGATTTAACGCCAATCTGCGATGAGAAATAAAAATATTTCTACTTTGAACTTTTTGAACTAAAATAGATAGCTTGTTCTTTTATAAAATTTGGCTCCCACCGTTTCCTCCGCATTATTGAATTTTACAGCACCATTCAAGAAAGGTGGATTTCATAAATTTAGTGCTGGCCTAAATTTAGTGTCTTGTTGATTTTAGTGTATTCCTATATCGTGTCTCCGACGTGCTGATATTTGAATGAAACTGTTGTTACTACCGAGTGTATAGAGAATTAGATTGAATAATATTTTTATATCCAAATTGTTGATGCTTAAAATTATCCATCCAGTTTTAATATCAAAAATAATTACTAAATATTATTTCTTGTAATTTGTATGATATAAACGAAAAAGTTTGTTTATCATAAGTATTGTTAGGATCCTATATTTAACTTGAAACTTATTTGTAACGAGATTTGTTTACATTAAAAAAGAACATTCAGTTCAGCGAATTGCTGAGTAAAATATTTTTGCGTGTTATAGTTGATTATATATATATATATATATATATATATATATATATATATATATATATATATATATATATATATATATATATATATATATATATATATATATATATATATATATATATATATATATATATATATATATATATATATATATATATATATATATATATACATACATATATATATATATATATATATATATATATATATATATATATATATATATATATATATAATATATATATATATATATATATATATATATATATATATATATATATATATATATATATATATATATATATATATATATATATATATATATATATATATATATATATATATATATATATATATATAGTAAGACCCTGTTTAACACTGTTTCGGCTTTTTTAGTGCTCTTTAATTTCAACCCGAATATTCCACGAAATTGTACGCAGCTCTAGGTTTCCAAATAACATATCCGAAACAGTGTAGTTGTTATTTTTGTTTGGTGTGTTGCTGTACGGACGTATTTTTATCATTTGAAACTTTTTTGACATTATTGTAAGTATAAATTTATATAAAACTATAACGATTAATATAGTGACAAATATTTTGATCTTTAGTTTTTTCCGTGTGTGATAATAAAAAACAAGAAAAGAAAGCAACCAGAAACGAAGCATTTCACTGGAAACTAAAATTCAAGTGATTAAAAGATTAGATTCTGGTGAACGTTAATCTCAAATTACTGCTGCATAAAATTTAGCAGCTTCAACAATAAGGACAATTTTTAAGACTAAAGAAAAAATACTGTCACTGACAACTGCAACAACGTCAAGCTCTGCAACTAGAATTAATCGTTCTAGAAATAACATTATAGAAGAAATAGAAAATGACTGTCGATATGGATTGACGATGAAATTGAACGCAATATGCCATTAAGCCAATCTTCATAATGGAAAAAGCTAGAAGAATTTTTAACTACATTCAGGCTGAGGCAAGTGACATAAGTGAAACTTTCGTTGCTAGTCGAGGATGGTTTAATAGATTTAAACATCGAAATAATCTTCATACCTTAAAGATTACAGGAGAAGTAGCAAGTGGTGATACGAAAGCAGTGACTGAATTTTCAGCGCGGCATTGAAAACAATTATTGAATAAGGAAACTATCCTCTAGAATTGGTTTTTAATGTCGAGGAAATAGGCCTGTTTTGGAAAAGAATGCCAAAATAAACATGTGTATCCCGTGAAGAGAGACGAACATCAGGATTTAAAGCTGCAAAAGATCGCTAACACTTCTACTGGGTGATTAGCAAGTGGAGATTTCAAATTAAAACCACCACTAGTTTACCATACCAAAAATCCAAGAGTGATGAAAGGCACATCTAAATCAACTTTACCTGTAATTTGGGAGTCTAATAAAAAATCATGGATAACTATGACAATTTTCCAGGATTGGTACACTGAACATTTCTGCCTGTCTGTTGAACGTTATCGCGAAATTAAAAAAATTTGAACAAAGAGCACTAATATTAATTGATAATGCTACAAGAGAGCCAGCCAATAAATTTATCAAACTTAACAGTGGTTTTTTTGCCGCCTAACACAACTACCTTAATCCAACCAAATGATCAAGACTTCATATCAAATTTTAAGGCTTATTACTTGCGGCGAACATTTAAGTAGATGTTTGAAAAAACAGACGGAAAAGAGAAGCAATCAATAAGAGATATTTGGATGAATATCATGAATTCTGCAGAAAACAAAAACCCTTCTTGGAATGAGATAACAGAAAAAACTTTGAAAAGAGTATGAAAGAACATTTGGCCAGATTTAAGTAAGAGCGAACGCATTGGACACTGTCGATATTGATGAAATAGAGGAATTAGCGAAAAAAACCTGCTTAGATGAGGTAAATGTAGAAGACGTCATATAAATAGTTCAAGAAACAACAGCTAGTCTTTCTAATGATAAGATCAAGGAATTAATTGAGCAAGAAGAAACAAAAATATTGATAGTAGTGATTTCGAAGAAGAGCAAAAAGAACTTTCGATGGCGTTCGTAAAAAGGAGTTTGACCACTATAACAGAAATTATGGACAAATTTGTTTCAAATTTTGACAGGAATTCAAAAGCAAGACTGTGTGTTTATAGATGCTTTATTCACTTAACAACAACTTCTAACAGAATGCAAAAGGAAAACGCAAACTACATTAGATGCTTTCTTGACAAAAAGGCAGAAAATTGGAAACACAGAATAGACAGAATGATCTGACTGACTTAGAAACTTATTTGTTTTTATAAATATATTAGTTTATATTGTTTTTATTTTTGTAAGAAATAAATGTTTGGTTTTAATTTTATTACAAAAGCATAATTAAATTTAATACCTAACCAATTTTCTATCCATCTTCTCCTAACCCCATTATTTGCATGTTTTTACGTGTTAAAATAGCCTCGTTTAGCAATTTTTCGTATTACGCGCTACTTTGAACGTATTCCCCGCGTTAAGCAAGGTCTTACTGTGGATATATGTATATATATATATATATATATATATATATATATATATATATATATATATATATATATATATATATATATATATATATATATATATATATATATATATATATATTATATCGGTGGTTACATTGAATATTATGTATTAAAGTACATTGTATAAGTCCTTCCCTGACAATTAGTGTTTAATCTTTGAACAAATACGAAAACGAATGTAGAGCTGTTTTTCTTGAATGACACTCTTAAGAGAGGCCACAACTTCTTGTTTGAATTCAATAATCTATGAGGATGCCTGTCTGCAGTAGAAGTTTTTTCGAAATAAAATGCGTGTATGGTAGGAGAAAAAGAACTTTTCATTTACTGAAATAAATGAAGAATTCTTGTATATACCTGGAAAAGTAAATGTTGTTGCTGAAATGTTTAGTCATCCTGTATACAAGTAACAAGAACTTCTTGGTAAAGTTTTTAATATAGTCATAGATGTGTGTGACATGACTGTAAGAAGATCTAGACACATGCGAGAACCCAAAGTCAAAGATGAGAATTTGATAAAAAATAAATTATTGAAAACTTTGAATCTAGCCAGAAAACTGAATATTATATGCCAACTTGCCTGAACGAAGATTTTTGGTGTATCAAGGAGCTCTCTACTGATATGTATCATGTGGTTTCCCAATAAACTCAACAGGTAATTCTTTTCTCAGAACGTAAATCCGTCATGAAAAAGCACTATGATGATTCAATGGCTGGATATCAAGGAGAAGAAGAATATTTCAAAAAATTGTGTTAAATGTTACGATTGGACTAGAATTAGAAAGTATATTAGTGACAAAGTAAAGAACTGTTCTGAATGTAACTTTTACAAAGATGTAAATTAGAAACCAGCAGGTTTCTTTGAACTCCTGTCTACTCTTAGAGATTTGAGATCTCCCTTGAGGTTTTTAAGCCATTTCCACGAATTAAAACTGGTAAGCAATGGATACTTACTGTTGGAGATTATGCTACTCGATGGGTAGAATTGTTTAAACTTGCTCAAGCAACTTCAAAGAAATCTGCTATAACTTTATTTGAAGAAGTCTTCATGAGACTTCACCAAATCATCAGCGATGATCGCAATCCTTGAAAACGATCATGCTAACTGGCATTTGAACTTATCAATGATTCGTTACGCCTTGAATACCACCATATGTGATACCATTTACCCTACACTGGTATTTTTACAATTTGGGAGATAATTAAGTATTATAGATGGTGTTGTACAAGACTACAAAGCTGTAGTGGAAAATAACAGTTTAGTTCTAGAGATCATATCGTAACTCAAAAAGTTTGTTTCAATCATCAACGAGCCATGAGAACATATGAGGCATTTCCAAAGATAAAGCTACTACGATAAGAAAAGGAGACAAATATTTTATTCTCTCTGTGATAAGCTCCGGGTAACCTCACACCCAATGAGTAAGAAGGTGAAAGGAAAAACAATGAAATTTGCACCTTGTCAAAATGATCTATATATAATCATATCAGAGCATTCTATAACTATTTGTAACGTAGATAGCCCTAATAATATTTCTGTTCGTTAGGAATTTATCATACCTCAGCCCTACGTCCTTATATTAAAACAAACTGAGTTAACACCACATAATCTAATTCGTAAAAGAGATTGACCATCAAAACCCTTTTCCCAGACAAATATTACAGTTCCTGACCATTCTAATCTTATCCCCTTGACTGGACGTCGACAGAGTCAGAAATGAAGATTATAGCACTTCTCGCTTAAGATTAAATGATCTCTGTCTACTGCTTTGAGTAGGAACTCTTCAGTGAGTGAACTTCTTAATGAACTTTGGCAGCTAATGTTTCACCTCTCTGTACGAAGCTGTAATGCTTGTTTTATTGCTAATCTGTGCTATGGGTAGGTTAAAAATAAAAATGTTTCTAACTCGAAAATTTTGTCCCTTTATTTCTAAAATAGTAAACTAGCTTCCCTCATTATATTGAAAAGTATAATATCCCATAAAATATATATTAGAACTTCAGAAATAAATACTTAGATTTGTAATAAAATAAGTTTATAGTAAAGTCTTTTAATGAAATAAATATTTTATTTACAATGAAATAGTTAATTTTAAGGATACTTTTGAATCATTTTTGAGTTTTTATTTTATTCGATGATAAATAGCAAACATTTTTCTTTAGGGAGTTCTTATTTTATATAAAATAGTTTTCTGTATTTTTAATTTGTTTCAAGTTCAACTAAGTCAAGTTCTTTGTTCCACTAAATCCTTTGTTGCAAAGAGATTACTACAATAAATTCGCTTCAGGAGAAAATAAAAGCAATTCTTTTATGTAAAATATACAATAAATATTTACTTTTTAACTTGACTTCTAAGAGTGCTTTTTTTATCTTTAGTTTATTAGTGGTGACTAGGAAAAGGAAAACGTTCAAAACTTATATTTTGAAAATAAATTATACTTTTATTGATTGGCCAAATTCTGTTTTAATTCCTTAGAAATAAAATGTTTATTACGTTGTTAAAACAACTTTATGCTACACAATTTTTATTTTGCTTACTTTTAAAAAAAGAAAAAGAAAAGACTTATCCCTCACAAATTTAGACATAAAACATAAAAACATTTTTTTAATTTAATTTTTCCTTTTAATAAATATTCGCAACATGAAATCCCACATTGATATTCAAATAGTATTTTCTTTGAATAAATGTTATATTTATTTTTAATATTGATATAGTGGAATGATAAATAGAAAATTTCAAACTTTTATCTGCACAATTTACAATTCAAGCTTAAGAATTCCCCGATTACTTTGAAAAAAATAAAAAAATATATTCCTCTGTATAACTAACTTTAATTTCGAAAACATTTAGAAATAAGGGCTATTGGTAAGTACAAAAGTATTGCAAGTGGACAAAAAAGGATCATTATGTTCTGTTGAAAGTCTTCAGTTCTCAGTTATTAAGAAAACTTAAATGAATTGAAAATTTCTATGTTAATATTTTTTATTAATTACTGTTATTCAGTTTTATTGAGTTTTTGGTATTAATAAAGAAATGAATAAAAAAAATATTTATTTTTGTTAGAAATTAATTTTAAATTATAAAGTCAGGTATGAAGATTTTACATTCAACTATTTAAAAAAGATCATAATATAATTTAAAAATGACATAAAAAATAAAATGATATGATGACAGGTAAATAATGTAGTAAAGATATAATGACAACGAATATAAGAGAATTTTTAGTTACACATTATTTAAGTGTGCTATATTTGTTGAATGACATAACTTATCTACTTGAATTCCGCCATTATATAGTTGTATATAAATTTATACGTAATTATAAAGGTATGCAATAATATCAGATATAAAGTTTGGTAGGCAAGTGGTGTAAAGTAGGATATAAAAAATGTTTTATGTTAGTACTTTCTTATGCAAATTTAGTGTTTCATTTATATATAAGTTTTGAAGTGATTTTAAGTCTAGTAAAATATTATTCGCCTACTAAGATTTTAAATTATCATATCATTAAATGTAATGTTAATTAAGTATATGACACTCTATTTTTTATTTTTAAGAACATGAATAAAGATATTACTACAAATATTTTTGCCTAATGGTCCAAAGGTAGGTTTTAATACAAAATCTATCAAAAACAGAAGAAAATGCTGAGTAGAAGTCAAAGAATCTGAGAAGCAAATTTAAAAAAAAATACCTTAAAGCCATACACACACACAAGCAGCATTATAAATAATTAACTCTCAACATCAAAATGTTGGCAGGAGTAAACTAATCACCCCCCCTTAAAAAAAGTCAATTTTTATGCCTTTTTGAAAAAAATTTATAAATCAACAATTATTTAATAAACATCTTTGGATATAATAGAAAACTAGTGCGTATTTTATAATTGCATGATTATTATAAGGTAAAAAACGGATAAGCGTTTGTGGGCAATATTGGCTCTTGAATGATGATGTTCTTACAATTAATTTCGGAAAATTGTAAAATGATACAGTCATAATTTAGTTTTCTAAATGTAGATTTTATATGCATTTACAATTACTTACTACAATACTTTCAGTTCCATCATAAATAGTAGGATAGAGTTATTACTTTGATCATGAAACTTTTGAATAAATTTTAATAAATTTTAAAATGTGCAATTTATGAATCTTTTGTTCCAAAATTTTCAGTTAATAAATTGAAATTTTCTTAGGAAAGGATAGCTTTCCCAATAAAACCCTTCGCAAATGTATAAAGCAATTATGACATTTTATAGAAACGATACTTGTGTGTGGTGTTGAAGTAAATAATTCTTACCGAATAACATAAAGCTAATGAACTTAAAAGAATGCATACAAATAGTTATACTGTCAGAATTACAGTAATGACTTGGCAGCTCAGGATTCTCAATCACAGATTTAAATTTAAATGAAATAATGAATAATTATAAATACAGATAACTATATAAATATAAAGTAATTGGCATATTTTAAGTATCGCAGTGTGAAGAGTATGTTAAGCAATTGAATTTATTTTTATGGGAAAAATAGCAACTGACACATTTGCGGAACTTGACACAGGCAGCGGATAGCCTAAAAGTCGAAGGCTGTAGTAAGGCATTTGAATAACCGCAGGATTTTTGCTTAGCTACGATGTTTTACCTCAATAGATAAGTGCATTAACGTTTCGAGGGAGAAGTCCTTAAAATTACTTATTACGAGTCCGGATAAGCAGCAGGTTGAAGACAAAGTCATAAAATCCATCTTTTATTGTTCAACAATTGCTGGGAGAGAATCTGAGATATAAAATTTCGAAAGGGTCCTATCATAAAACTATGGTGAACCTCTATATACAATGGTTGAAAATTCTCTAAACATTTAATGATAAGTATATTTTCGACAAATTTGTGAGACAAGATGATTAGGGTTTTGTGGATAACAGTAGGTGGACATATTTTTATATAGATTCCTAAATTTTCTACACATATAAATTATATAATGTACAACAAGTAAAAGTAAACGATCTTTATTTTTCCTTTCGTTTTCTGTTCAGGTTAAAAATGAACAATTACTATCAGTACCTTACAGACTAAGAGAAACCGTTTTTTCAGTTTTATTAATAGTTGTATTTGGTCAGCAAATACCATTTGATGAATCGAGTGTTTAGATGACTGATATTTCATTATTATATCAACACAACACTTAGGATTATATCAACATTATTTGACTGATGTAGCACTTATGAATGGTGTTTTGGTTGAGAAGGCAATTTAATGATTAATGCTTGTATCTTCAGTTCAGTAATTTATGGATTCCATGAACAATTAAATTATAGGTTCAACTTTAGTGAGCCTTTTTCCGCAAAAAATGTGACCTTACTGGGACGACTATCCTTGAAAATCAGCAATGTCGTATCTCCTATTTTCTACTAACATATATAGTCGATAATGACACTATAATTTTTACCTGTGAAGTCACTGGCTAACAAGCAGTGCACATTGACAAATAAGTAAATAGGGGTAAAATCCTTTATTTTTTTTGAGTTTAGAATTACATATTTTGTTTTTACTGTATTGTAAGGCCATTTACCTGAAAATGTAAAACAATCTATCTAAAACATGCATGACTTGATTTATATATCTTGCATTTAAAGTAGCATTTGGATCTGCTATTAATTTCTCTGAGCGTCATCATCCTAATTTAAAACATCTTACATAATGACAGTGTTTAAAAATAATGGGAAAAATATGGAATAAATTTTCTTTGTTGATAAATCTTTCGTATTTGTATTTCTTTGGAGAGAATATACCCTGAAATGAGTTATTTTAAAAATATTGAATGGAAAACTTTTGTGCGACTATTAATGATAGATAACGGACATATTTGTTATTATATAGCTTCTTTGAAAAAAAGGCTTTACAATTAAGCGTAACGAATTTCTATGTTGACGTTTTGCACTTGCACACACACACACACATACACATGATATTTGGAAACCAAAGAAAATGTGTACTGAGAAAATAAAAAAAAAAATATTAGTATACTAAAATACTCTGAAAATGTTTTTAGCATATTTGTGTTAATTAATTGAACTGATTAAACACCTCATAATAACAAAGAACAGAAATAGCTTAAGGGAAATTCATTTTCTAGTTTTCCACATACCTATTTGCATTTTCAATAAATACGTTAACATCAGATTTTTTCCCTTAATATTCAATTTCTAATAAGGTACTTCGAAAGATGTTTCACCTCTTATCATCAAACATTTAACAAGGTTTCCTTTTAATAACTTGCAAATGTTTTGATAGATAGTAATGAATTAAAAATGATAGATTGTTAGAGAATTCTTGTTGAAGAAATAAATGATTACTTAAGTGAAAGGGAAAGATGACGTTAATGAATACAAAAATTAAAGGTACATAATATTTGAGAGGTATTCGAAATTAAAGATTTATTTCTTGTAATCATGTAAGAAGTTATTTCGAAAGTTAGCTAGCAATACGTAAAAATGAAATATGTTTTCTTTGTTTATTATTGCACATAATTTGTGTATTATGTAATTTTTTTTCATTCATGATTCATATTATTTGGAGTTATCCAGAAATGTTTGACACTTTAACATGTAAGTCAGATAAAATAACAACGCTTTTATTGTTATGGTGTCTGACTTTTGTGTTCTGATTATTTCTAAGTTACAGTGAGAAGAATTCAGGATTTATTCTAATCTTGGAAGAAAGATATTTATAATAAAAAAAACTTTAAATAAAAGTCGAACTTGCGATTCTTTCAAGTATTACAGGAATGATAAGCTTATATTTGAAAAAGAATAGGTAACATTTTTAAGATAGCAACACTTATATCAAAGTAATGGTGGGTGGGTGCTGTGTTCCAAGTGAACTAGCAACAAGAAATACAATTTGTTGAATTTCAAGACAATTCTGCAAAATCTAAATTGAATGTTTTGTATTTAAAAACGTGAATTAGTTTCAGATTTTGCAAAATATAAATTAAATACACCAGAATCACAATCCAAAATTATTCCAAACACCCTTTTATTTAAATGCACTCATATATATATGCAATACATCAACTGTTAAATCTATCCATTTTTTAATTTTGCGTTTCCGGTTAATTTTAGCCATATTTTTTGTATGCATTACTGAAATCGCTATTCAACTAAGCAGAAGTATCTAAAAGTAACTGTTAAGTCTATCATGTGTCTTTATATGGTTGTTCATATTACCAATAGTGAAACCGGAATTGTTAATAAGAAACATAAGAAATTATGTTTGTATTATGTTCATAAGAAGGAAAAATTTAAATAGCATATTATTCCTCAGATGTTTTAAAATAGAAATTGCAGAAAAACAATTTTGCTCATTAAACGTTAATAATAAGGCAGGAAATAATTCGGTTATCTGCACGAATGTTATAATTGTTGTGGTGAACTCGGTAATTTTCGAAGAATCCCGAGGAAACCCAGATTCGTTTTTTCAAATAATTGAATGACAGAGATAAATTCAAAACAAAAATACAATAAAGCTTAATAATTTATTTTAGTAACTTAATTACAAGAGAAATTTACATTTACAATCAAAACATTCTTGATTAAATAATTGAGATTCTAAAATTATTATTTGTTTTATGACAATTACACATTAATATCATAACTGAATTTGACCAGCTTGATGAGGAACGAGAGATCAGACTCACCCCTTTTAGAAGTAGCAGTGTGGTGTCTCCTAACGTCAATGGCATTACCGGCTCAGGATCTCGCTTGGCTTGCTCATCGCTCATGAGCTTTCCCTCTTTTCTCTCTGTCTTTGGTATCTCTCCTCAGACTTTACCTTCATCTATTTGTCGGACATCTGCAGCTCCATTCTGGAAATTCGAGGCAGGGTTCCTTCTGGAATATGGTGCTTAGATCTTGTTTACAACTAACATCGTTTTGGCTTCTTATTATGCTCAATGAGGACCCAGTCCTCAATTGTGGACTCCTTTTCTACGTCGGGCTTCTCTGGGGCTTCTGTGTGTCTTCTCTGTGTTTGGATGCAGTTTTTAACTCTTCATAATTTTCGGCTTAGCTCCTCCTCTTTACATCATTGGTTTTCCAAAGTTCTGTAGTTCCTCCTATACTTCTATGGGATAGGTCAGAAATCTCTCCCCCTCATTCCTGACTGGTCAGATTTACAAATAATACATATCATAAAACAATATACTTTGCTTGCAATTTCCTCCAGATCACTCATCCCTTCCGAAAGGAAAAATTTATTCTTTTATTGCACTTGTTTCATTGTGCCAATTTTTATTACATCATTTCCTTTATATTATTCCCGCTTAGTTTGAAAGGAAAAGAGGAAACTCTTAAATTTAAAGTGCAATAAAAATACACACACCTATTTTCTCAGGGTTTGGCTATGTCGTTTCACACTACGACAATAATTGTTGCTGAAATCCTAAGCTTCAACACGGGATATATGCATTATCAATTATTGATTTCAAAACATTTATGGTTCTTCTCTAAAATTAGTCTAACTGTTCCATAAATGCGTTTTAAAATTAATAGCCTAAGTTTGGAACTTGCAATTTTTGTACTGTTGATTTCCTGTTTTAAAACTTTAGTGAAAGAAACTTATTGAATTTAAATCTTAATGTACAGGGTGATCATAATTAAACTGCAAATTTAAAAACGATGTAAAAAAAGAACCACTGGTCAGAAAGATCTTAAATTTCACTAGAATGTACTTCAAACAGGAGGATTTTGTTTGGCGTGGGTAAGAAATTAGAAAAAAAGTGGCCTATAGATGGCGCTGCACAGGTGATTATATGCAAATTAACATCTTGTATAAAATCCTGAGTAGCTTGAATTCTCGTTAATTGTCGATGGTGATGCAACGCCATTTCGGAAATGACCGTATTATCAGCCGACATTTTCCAACTCCCTGGCCGCCACGATCACCGGACATCACTCCCTATGACTTTTGGCTCTGGAGATTTCTGAAAAATGTTGTGTACAGTGCTTTACTAGACACCTTAGCGGATTTGAAATGCCGCATTACTCAGCACGTTAACAACATCAGCACTGATACACTCAAAGCTGCTGTGGAAAATACCGTTTTACGTTTACACCTCCTAATAGAAAATGGTGGACACCATATTGAAAATTTCTTTAAGAAGACTAAGGACAGTTAAAAACCGAATTATTGTTGGCTTTTTCTACGGTTTTGGCCGTAGGGCAATTAAAAACCGATTTTTTCCTATTCGATGAGGCACCACCTTGTCACTCTGAATAGGCTTTATACCAAGAGTGCCACAACATCTGCCTGACTTACAATAGCACAACTTGTTTAACGTTCAGCTTACAGCCACAATTGATTATCGTTCATATCAGAATTCATGTAATTAACCTACAGCCGCCTGTGCAACGCCATCTATTGGCCACTTTTTTCCTAATTTTTTCACACGTCAAACGAAATCCCCCTGTTTGATGTGCATTCTGGTGAAATTTCAGGTCTTTCTGACCAGTGGTTCTTTTTTACAGCGTTTTTAAATTTGCAGTTTATTTATGATCACCCTGTACTATCAGTCAAAGAATTTATTTCGTACTTCTAAATTATAATCAGTTATGAAGCAGGATTAAAATTTAATATCAAGCAGTCCTGATAAATGATATTCCAAAAGTATTTCATTTTGATGATATTCCTATAAATGTCTTGGAAAATGGTTAAATTAGTATTCGTGTTTTCTTTTTTAAAATGTTTTATATTTAATTATTGAAAAAAGTATGGGGATTTTGATATTTATTAAATCTCTATTTTTTATTTTTATATATCTAAAGAAATTAAAAAATTTAATAATTAGATCAAATTAAGTAAGCTCTTAAATTAACTATTTTCTTAAATTAAATGATTATTAAATTATTTATTTAGATATATAAAAATTAAAAATTAAAAATTAATTTTACCTTAAAAGTTAATTATTTACATAAATCTGTGTACAAAAGCACTATTGATATCATGCAAATACATAAAATGCCGAACACATATCTGAAAGCAAAGGAAATTCACATGATAAAATAATTCTTCAGCATATTAGTTTTAAATATATTTATTAAACTATTAACAAAATAAAAATATTTCTTCAAATTAGCAAATGAGAACTTAAGTTTTGTAAATGTAACTTCTTATCTAGATTAAAAATTAAATAAAAAATATCTCATATTTTCAATGATTTATTTGGTTGAAAATATTTAAAAATCTTTTGAAAACCACAAATATTCTAATTTATACATACATAAGAGATAGGAGTGAACCCCGTTCTGTACCAATCGGTTATCGGGTTTAGTCCACTCATCACCATCATGAGCGAGCAGCACCTTCCAGGGGTTAAAAGGTTGTCCCTTAATTATGCCGTCACCCAGCATGCTGTTGAAAATGAAGGATTTACAATGGTGGTGCCTTAAAGCCTTATATTGCGTCTCGTAGTATCCAAAACATATCAGGCAGGGATGACAACATAAGGATGAATGATTGAAATTAAAAAAAAATATTTAAAGATAGGAATTTTTTAAAAAGTATAAGTAAATGAGACAATGAAAAGTTATACACAAATGAAGAATGAAACTATTGAGTGGCTGCAAAGTCCTTGATTCTGTGATTGGCAGGGGAAAAACAGTCATTTCAATTTTGAAGTCTCTAACTAAAAAGTTCAAGTTTGCTTAAACTTAGGAGGTTAAAAATCTGAGCCTGATGAATCGTCTGGCGAGCTGATAGAAGGAGGATTCCTGCCCTTGCACAGATCGAGGCCTTTTTCTGTGAGGAGCTTAACAATTAGTGCTAATTTTTTCTTGTGGTGAGCTGAACGAAGACAGAATCGAAGAAAATCGGTGTAGTTAAGGTTTTGAGAGCATTTGAGATTAAGCTGTGTGGTGTAGCTGCATTCTGTAATGTAGTGGAAATGATTGCTTTCTTTACCACAGAGACAGAGAGATGAAGATGTTCTATTTATTTTTTTAAAGTAAGTTGGGAATGGAACATGATCTGTTACGAAGTAATTTACATACGGGTTATCCAGTAGGTGTGGCTCGGAGACTTTTGGAATTATTTTGTTAGTTGTTCTTCTCTGGTGTGCTATTGTCCATGCGGTTTGCCAAGAGGCTAATTTTTGAGATTTAAGGTTGTGTTTTATGGATGCTTGGGACCATGCGAGGTGATGTTGTTCATCTTTTGGAAGTTTGGTTGATTCTTTCGCAGCTGCTTCAGCGAGCTCACTGCCTTGGATGCCTATGTGAGCTCTGGTCCAGATGAGGGTGAATTTACATGAATTTGCTGCATCGGTTATCAGTGATTGAATTAGTTGAATAAGGGGAGAGCGATGTAAAGGGTTGTTGATGGCTAGAAGAGTAGATTGCCTGTCTGACCAGATTGTTGATTTTGGGTATTTGGAGTTCCATTGAAAGATTCGAGCTAAGCCCGAATTGTCTGGGGTGAATGTAGTTGGAGACCAGTAAGTGATGTTTGAAACGGTTGATGACGAGTCTTTCATATATTTTACCTATTGAGGGAAGGAGGCATATGGGGTGGTATGAGGCGGGATATTTTTGATCTTTATTCTTTTTTAGAAAGAATACTATTTAGCCCTTTAGAAAGAATACTATTTAGCCCTTTTTAAATTGCTTTAGGAATGTGGAAAACTTGAGGCAGGTATTAAAGAAGTTTAGCAAGAATTTGGGATGGGCATGGTGAATAAGTTTAAACATCTATCTTGTTATCTATGACGTCGGGGCCTGGTTCTTTTGTGTTGTTGGGATTTTTGATTGTGATATTTAGCTCTATGATTGTGAAGGGAGGATCTGAGTTAGAATTTAGAATTGGATAGTCTTGTAGGTTGTCTTGATTGATGAGGTTATCCGTTGGGAAGGAGAAGGTAAGCAAATTTTAAAAGATGGTATTCGGGATGTTGTTGAATTGGCTTGTTGAATTAAGAATTTCAAACTGGCTGGGGAGGAATAGTTTACCTATTGCTATTTTGGTTAAGGTTCCATATGGGGAGCTGATTTTGGTGCAGTAGTTTGTCCAGCTTTTTAGTTTCGCCTCGAGAATGCCCTTTTTGTACGTTGCCAATTTTTGTTTGTAATTTTGATGGCGTTTGGATCTTACTGTGGGGTCTGTTTCTGATTTCATTAATCTTTTTGATGATTTTACTTCGTTTTTCTTGGATCGTAGGGCTGGTGTCCACCATGCTAGCTTGAATGTTCTTCCTGGACTTTTGATAGGGAAACATTGTTCAGCTGTTTCTATGATTGTTTGGGTCAAAATTTCAGTAAAGTCATCTAGATGGCCGGTTGAGGATATTGGTTGTAAGTAATTTTGCAGAGAAGATAGATGAGGTTTAATTAGTTTGATAAATTTATTTTGGTACTTGGTGCTATTGTATCTTTTGTTAAATGTTATTGCTGTTGGTTCTGAGTAGTTAAAAGAAATGTAGTTGTGGTCTGAGCATGATATCGAATCTTCAATTGCCAGTTAGTGAGGCTTTGAAAGAAAGTTAGTGAGGCTGATTGTTGCATTGAGTTAGATCTGGCCATCGCGAGCCAACCGAGCCAGTGAAAGTAGGGGGGATGTTGAGCTCGTTGATGAGATATAAGTTGTTTGATGCCAGGAACTGTTCCAAGACTTGACCTCTGCTGTTTGAAGGATAGTTTCAGAATATATTGTGGGCGTTGAAATCTCCAGCAATAATAATTTGGTGGTGATGAAACCGATTGAGCAGGGTATTGAGGATTTCTATCATTGTATTGATATTTTCAAACGGCGAGGCATACAGATTTATCAGAATTATTGGTAGAGGTGAGAAATTAAGTTGGATAGCTATAATATCTCTATGGCTGTATAGGATGATCGGATTTATTGGAATTGAGATGACAATTGCTGATCTGGGGGCTTGAGTTGCGGATTTATCAAATATGATTTTCCAAGAAATTGGGTAACCCTTTATGAGGTTGTTTGAGGTGTAGGGCTCTTGGATGCAGGTTATTGAATCTTCAATTTCAATTATGTGCTGGATTAGTTGTGTTTGTGGCAAACGGCTTTGCTGTAGGTTAATTTGTAGGAAGTTTAGCGTGTTTTTTCTGATTTGAGTGGTATACTTTTAATTTAACTGGATACGGTGGTTGTTGAAGTTTGGTTGATGTTGCGGTCCATAAATTAATAATTAGCTGTGTTTAAACGTTGAACCTTTTGAAAAGTTGGGCAGCGCTTATCTTATGCTGGGTGGTTAACATTGAAGTTTTATCCTTTTTTATTCTCTGAGTGGCAGTTTTTGCAGAAAGATTTTTGTCCATTGCAGTTTTGCGTTATATGGTTTTTCCCACAGCGTCCACAATAAATTAATCTGCGTGGGCAACTATGTGCTACATGGGTAAAATCCTGGCAATTTTGGCATCTTCTGTTTATTAGCAATCGATCTATTCTGTAGCTTTTGAGTCCCAGGAAGATTCTCCGGTTTTTGAGAAATCTTGTTGCTAGTAATCTAGGCATTTCGACTACATAATTCCACAGATTGTGTTTACTTAAGGTTTTCCGAATTTCAGTAAGTTTAATTTCCGGATCAAGATTGGTGACTTGCAGGTCCTCTTTTATGGCTTTAAGTAAGTTTCTTCTGGTGTATTCTATGGGAGGTTTAAAACTATGACCTTACTAGTTTGGGGAGCTTTGTCGTTGACTTTCATGTTTTTATTCATTAAAATTTCTTAAATTTGGTGGAGTCTTCATGTGTTCTGCATTTGATTTCAATGTATTTTGGCCTGTTGCATATCCCTTTAGGTCTGATTGTTGTCTTCATAGCATTGAGGGATTCCATGACTTTTTTCCATTTTTTACAATTATTATCGATGGTTTTGTTCGGAGGGCTTCACTGTATGTTTTAGCAGGTTTTTCAGCTATTATTGGTTGTTGCTGCTTTTCTTTGGGAATTTGAATGGAGGTTCTTAATTGTACGATTTCATTTGTTAACTTGGGAATCATAACAGTGGTCAAATGGCTAATCTCCTGAATGGCATTTTGCAGGTCATTCTTAGTATCGTTTGTATTTTTGTCGTTTATTGGAGTTTGTATGGTTGACAAATAATATTTCCAATACAGTATTTCTAATGACTCTGGGGAGATGAAAATTTCCTCTTTTTTCTGAAAGGATTATGTTTGCAGTTTGTTGATAAGAGTTAATGTATGGGATGTTTGATTGGGTTGTGCACAGTTCGTTTTAACTTGTGGTTGTTTTGCAGCCATGACACTAGTTTTTTCAGTGATTGAGCTTGAGCTGGAACCATTGATGTTGTAATTCAGGCCTTCCAGATCTAGGCTTGATATGTTTGGTGAAGAATTTGAAAGTCTTGGTGTAAATGGGTCGATGTTTTCCATAAAGACTTGTTATAAACTATTTACTAAGTGGTTAATTTGCAATATTATGATAGAAGTTCCTTGAAGTCAGTGTTTCTAAAGTGTAATAGAGCACAATGATAAAGCGGAAGTGACCCAGATGCCACCTTTCTCATCCCGCACACCATTCCAAGCACTCGATATACAGATCGTGGGGCAGATCCCGGTGAGATAATAAGAAAAAGAATGATACTAATAAATAAATAATAATAAATAAATAATAGAAAAATTATATATGGACCGTTATGATGGAGAAGACACTTTGTGGCAATAAGGCAAAATTCTGTGGGTGCTTTTCTTTCCCCCTCTAAAAAATAAAAAAAAACACTTTTTTTCCTTTTTTTCTTCTTCACACAAGATTAACAATTTGCTGTAGAAGCAATTTTCATCCTTTTTTGATGTTTGTTTAAATTCTTGTTTAAAATGTTGAATGATTTTTAGCTCATTAATATTTCAAATCATCATGAAGTTCATTTATAATATTCTGTAATTTAATAGTTACTGATCAGTTATATAAGAATCAGAATTATATTATTAAATTAATTTTAATATCTGATTTGTTAAGCTTTTAATCTGCTTACAATGATAATATAACTTACATTACGAATATTATAAATTTCATTGTTATCCAACTGCCCTTTATTACTATACCAAGAAGAATTACAAGTATTAAAATGATACTTACAGACAAATATATAAAGCTAAAAATTACTAATCTTTCAAGGAATTTAGTAGAAAAAAGAATTAGAGATAAACCATTATTTAAAAAATATATTCAGCAAAAATAACAGCAGTTATAAGCATGACCGTTGAGTCAAAAATAAATTGAAAGATCTGTAGAGGTACAAACATTAATACAGTTTCAAGAGAACATTACAGTTCATCGACTATAAAAATTAGAGTATGTTGACAATCTATTCTATCGGATACAACATACTAAAAAGTTTCTTCTGATTGAGGTGTGGAGAATGTACTGGCCACAATCACAGCCTAAATTTTCTAGTATCAAACAAAATCCATAAAATATGAGATGCATGCAGTTTTATCCTATCTTTCAGAAATGTTAGGTTTTGCAAAATTAGAATGCAGCGTAGAACCATTCAATGAAATTTAAAATAAAAGAACTGTAACAACCATTATTCAAAGTGCTATCAATGATACCAAATAATGATAAAGATGCATATCCAGTTCACCTCATAACATAGACATACGTGACGGAACACCTGGTCTGTACCATAGGTTATCAGATTCGGCACCCCATAACATGATTCTAAGTGAAGGAACTATGTCATGTCATCCCCGATTCCAGACTTGTTATTAACAAACGTACATTGCATACAGATCATTAATTCCTGTTTTTGATGTAGCGTCAAGAATAGCCAAAAGTTATGAACTTCCATCAGACAGTTTATGTTGCTGCAGACATTATCAATCTGTTAGCTTAAGGAACTGTCATTTTGCAAAAAATTTGATTTCTTAACTCAGGGTTTATAAAGTAGTTTTACGATTCAGCCTATTTAGGATAATTTGTTTCCCTTGGGCTATTAAAGAAAGTTGGTCATCAAGGTTAAGTACAGTATTCCATATAAGCTTCCTGAATGAATTGATTCCATGTTCTGAATTCACTGGATCTTGACAGACGCGATTAGCAAAAGTGGATGGTTTATGTAAAAAAGTCACAAATATATTTTCTTTTCACTAGGCGCATTTCAAATTATCAGATATAATATATTTCAACTTTTTACCATGCAAAAAACGATCAAATACAACTTGTGTTTGAAAAACCTATTATGTTTGCAACTTCTTCGCTTAAATTATTTTTAGTGTACTTACTGCCTTCAATTTTACAAAGATACATTGAAAAAAAATAGTTTACATATCACAACATTTATTTGCAGTTGGTGAAATTATCCATTGTAGCAAATCGCTTTCTATGAATAGCAGTTTACCAATCCGGTAAAATACTATTGTGCAGAGTTAATGCATAAATTCAATATATCATATAATATTGCTTCAAAGTTGTAAATACAGAGGGTATTAACACATTTTTAGAACGATTTCGTGGTCGTTTAATTAATATTTAAAATTTAAAGACTATTTTTTTAAATGTTCGATCTGATAGCCTTCTTTCTGGACACTGCATCGTGATTTCCATGATAGAAGAGCCTTTCGTAAAATTTCCAGGGGTATTGCTTTTCATTCCTCTTCCACTATTTTCCAGAGTCCATCTATCGTGGTGGGTTTGCATTCAGAAAGAGCTCTTTTTGACAGACCAAAGGCACAATAGTCCATAATTGAAACGTCAGGGGACTTCACAGGAATATGTTGAAAAGATATATATGTAATACCTGTATTAGTCTTCATTTTTTCAAGGAATGCAGTGGTAGTTTTCGGAGTATGACTTGTAGCTTTGTCTTGATGAAGTTTCACTCTTTGAAAGTCTTTGGGATAAAGAAGTGGAATTTCTTCTGTAAATATTGGACGTAAAATCTTCTCCTGATAGTATGATGAGTTGATTTTAACATTTTTTCTACTCTTTTTATTTTTAATTTTCCATTGTAGGTGAAACCTGCGACTATCATAAACCACTTACTGAAACTTTCTTTACATTGACGGACCCAGGTTTGTACATTTTTTCTCCTCGTTTTCTATAGTAAATTGACCTTTTTTTGTTGCACTCATTAAGATAACCCCTTGCTTCATCAAGGGTCACAATGTATTTCCATTTATCTCCTGCTAAATGGTTTTACATACAGGATTCTACAAAATGTTTTGCGTTGAGCCACATGCCTTGGCAAAAGCTGGTGAACATGTTTTTTAACTTTTTTAAGCTGTAAATCTTGATTTATTATTTTATTTATTGTTGATACAAATACATCTAAAGACGTTGCAATTGATTTCTGTGTTGGCGGATTTTCTCTTGTTACCAGGGATTTCACTTTAGAAACATTTGAAACAGTACGTACTTTTTTCGGATATTCGTTTGGAGTCTTCTTTCCATGTAGAAATAATGATTGACGGTTTTTACCTGTCCGATTAATAAAGTTGCTTATTTTGCACTTAAAAATTTTAATACCATGCATTTTACAACGTTTTTGAATCCGGGAATAAGAATATTTCTCTTCGGAAAGCGCAAAAACATATCCTTCAATCCACAGCTTGCTTAAATGCAACATTTTGAAGAAGAATAAATTTAAAAGTAGCAGACGTTATTTCTCATTTCAAATAATAAGCTGAAAAACATTTTTGTTCTAAAACATTTACTTTTTTAAAATTCATAATCGAAATCGTTCTAAAAATGTGTTAATACCCTCTGTAATTACAAAACCATACATAATATAACTTTAGGAGTATGAACAATAATAAATTTATTCTAAATTTGCTATTTGCCAAATTATTTAATTTTTTTAGGAATCTTCAATTTATAAATTTTTCAAGATGAAATCTGTCTCTTGTCAGATATCATTTAACATACATTTTTATATCCTTTGATGTATTTTTAAAATACATTATAATCACTTTTATGGAAAAAGAAACAAGGAACTTAAATTCCTGATAATAATTCAGATGTAATCTCACAGAATTACATACGTCAATATTAAAGAAATCTGTGATGACAAATCGAAAATTTCCATCCCTCAATCCAAGAAATTATTGGCTATGAATTCATTGATGTAATTTGAGTTTAGTATTAAGCATAATAACATATCAAAAATACTCTTAATACTTAATTATTGAGAATATTGTAAAAAAATTTTTAAATTCATAGAAAACAATACTAAATAGCATATCTCTGAAAGCTTACACCACTTAAAAGCCAAGAACTAATATAAATTCTTTAAATATTGAAAATTCATTAAAATTATGATACACATGTTTAAAATCACAATATTTATATCATTAATGTACTTATATTATCATTAATTGTTTAACTATAAGTATGTTATACATACACACATTTTATTATTATTTTTATTTATGAACTCCGATCAGAAGAAAAATTGAGCTTTATTTATAAACTCTGAATTATAAATGAATTTGTTCAGTTATTAAAACTGAATGAAATGATAAGGTAGGAACAATAGTTTCAAACGTTTTAATAACGTTTTTTTATTATTAATACAAATATCTGCTTTATGTTATTTATAATATACAAATATGAAATATTAACATACTATTTCCATTGGTCATTTAGTTTTTCTAAATTATTTTACTCAGTAGTTTTCTAAACGTGATTTTCCTTTTTATGATTAATAGTTTATGCTTATTTCTAAAGAAAAATAAAAAATAAAATCAGTTATTTAAATATAATTTAAAATATAAATAGTAATTGAACAACTAAAAGAATCTCATTCTTTTTAGTTGTTTAATGTGCTTACTTTACATAATTTTGGAATAATATAGATCAATTGCATGTGAAAAGTTTCTAATCTTATCTACAAATTGTTATCAGAAAAGATAAAAACAATCATAATAATATTAAAATACTTATATGTGCAATACTGTAGTTTTTCTACTCTCCCTGTCTTTAGTTAGTACTACATTTGCTGTATTATATTTTTATGATAAAGTTTATTGCTTTGGAAGTAATAATCTAGGATAACGAAGCTTGCTAGAATATTTGAATTATTACTGTAATTTGTTTCTGATGTTGTATAGTTTTCTAACTATAGACTATTCAGTAACTATTATATTCTTCTTATCTCCCTATATCATGAGAGTCGTAATATATTTCATGTGATGGAGATTAACTCCTTTTGTAAGAAATGGTGGGAAGAACTCTTTAGCCTTTAATTCAAATTGTGGGAGAGTAACGAAAAATGTTGAACAACAATAAAAAATATGTTTGCTTTAATATTTGATTTTGTTAATTGTAATTTTAAATGCCATTTTCTATGACTAAAAAATATTAAAATTTTTTATAATGTACAAATTTCATTCAGTATCTTTCAAATTTATACGATGTCAATTCGTTTCGTCATTAAATAAAAGAAGTCATAAAGTAAAGAAAGGAAATACATTCTGATCTGTGATAAAAAAAAGATTAAAAGAAGAGCAATGCAATGCAAATGTGAATAGAATATATTATATAATAATTTGGTAGAAATGTAAATTATTTAGCATGTAAAAAATAAATATTGATTCGTTGCTTATTTCTTCACTGTTTGATTAATTTATCTTGACAGCACTTAATTTTAGTACTCAGTTGACACGAATGAGATGCTTAAATCACTTACAAATAATATTTATTTTATGTCCTAATTATGTTATAATATATTATTTTAACTTGCTTAAAAAATGAAAAAAAATCATTTACTAGTAATGTAAGATAAAAAATCTATAGTTTGAATGATCTAATATGGTTATTTGTGTTTAATCGGGAATTAATTGAACCAAAAATTAAAATTAAAGTGAACTACAAACCATTACAAACATTTAGTCTCTGATTTTAAATCGAACCAATAAATAATTGAAGCGGTCAGACAACTAATAATTCAGCTGCTACATCGGAACTATGTGCATGCATAAATACACAATCACACATGCACACGCATTGAATTTTCCAAATTTTGTCCAGAAGATTGCTTGTGAGAGAAAAGTTGAACATGTTATATATAAAAAAGGAAAATTGATTTAATTTATTTTATCATTTTTATTCATAACAGGCGAATTGTGTGTTTGTGTGTGTGCTTGTGTGTGCGTGTGTATGTCTGAGTGTTTATACATATATACACAAATATAATATATTTTCATCTGCTATTTTACATATACGTTGCTAATTGAATTTCAAGTAAATCTTAATTTAATTTTTATAAATCTTTTTATCCTTTTTAGTAAATTCTAATAAGAAAGAGACAGAAAGAATACATTTAATATATTGATTTCAATTTTAAAATTGTTCAAAGTTAAAGTGTGTCCGTAATTAAATCGCTATTTTTTATCAAGTCCCTGAAATTTAATTATAGAAGCATAATGATTAACTTTCCTAATTAGCACAATTAAACTACAATGAATTTACTTTTAATCAAACCATATGGTAGCTTATAATATTTCTTATGTTTAGTTTTATGACTTTTCTTGAGATTATTATCAGTTTTATGCCAAAATCACTTCATCTAATATATGACGATGACTTTTTCTGAGCTTCAATAATGTTGATGATAACCCCTTTGCTGACAATAATCAATAATTTAAAAATTGACCCCTAAATAAAATGTCAGGAAAGATTTCTGTAAATGATGACTTTGAGAATGATTTAAGATGCTCCTGCAACATATTAGCTGCAAATTTGTTTTTGAGAGTGAAAGTAAATAAGCAACTGATAATTCGTTTTCTAAACATTATTTTATTTATCTATTTTTCATCTTTTAAATGTTAAGATTGTATTTAGATTTATTTACTGATGAACTATATCTATTTACAAATGCTAAATAATTATCAAATAGTAATTTGAAAATTCTGATATGATTCCTATTACTTAATAAAATTATAAGTCTCAATGACATATTAAAATATGTAAAAAAGAATTGCTTATTTCAAATCAATTATTGTACAACAGAAAAATCTGTGATATTTAAAATCTGCCAAAAGTTTTATTTAATTGATAAGTATTTAAAAAATACACTGCTGGAAATTTGCTAAGGACGGATCACAAATTGCAAAGTAGCATAATATTAAGCGAGACATGAGGCCTAGTAGGATAAAATATAGTTGCCATACTTTTCAGACATTAGAATAAAGAATATTTATTGTTCTGGAAAGTACAAAAGCTGTGAAACATCTGAACAGAAAAAAATGTTCATTTGATGCTGCATATGGAAAAATGGAACAATGCATCTAAAAGTCAGCAGGCACCTTGAAGAAAGGTATCAGTACGGGATATGTCCACCGTGGAGTGTGATGAAACATTCCACACATCGTATCATACTTTGCACAACATTATCCAGCAGCTGTTGAGGCAATTTATCCCATTCCTCTGGGAGTGCACGGATGAGGGTGTTCTTGTTTGTCGAAGGATAGTTTCGACCAGCAACTTGCCTCCCCAAAGCATCCCACACATTTTCAATGGGGTTTATATCTGGAGAACGTGATGGCCATACGAGGCGTTGAATACCATCGTTGTCTAGACAATCCTGAACAACGAGTGTTCGATGGCATGTTGCGTTGTCGTTTCACAAAAACAAATTTATCACTGACAGCACCACGGAAAAGACGAACATGAGGAAGTAGAACTTCATTAATGTATCGTTGGCCCGTCATAGTCCCATTCGCAACCACATGTAGGGGTGTGCTGCCATTGATCATGATGCCGGCCAACACCATGACGCTGCATGTCGGATATCGGTCCCTTTTCTGGATATTTTCTGGACGATAAGCAGTACCACTATCGCGCCAGATCAGTTGGCATCTACCATCTGATGACAGACTGAACCTACTCTCATCTGAGAATAGTACGCATGCCCAGTCCTGTTCAGTCCAATTGCGATGCTCACGACACCATTGTAAACGGGGAGTACGGTGCTGTCTGGTCAATAGGACACACACAACAGGTCTTCGGGCGTATAGTTCTCGTCCCCTCAAACGTCTGGCAACAGTTTTCGGGAGATCTGCTTTCCTGAGGCGGCAAAAAACTGATTTTCCACCTGCTGAGCTGTGGTGCGCCTGTTCCTTTTTGCTGATAGGACGATATATCTGTCTTCTGCAGGCGTCGTACTTCTAACACGACCTCTCCTGTGCCGCCTACTACACATTGCAGTGGTTTTAAATGACTTCCACAGCCGTGAAACAACGCTGTGAGCGATGTCGAACTCCCTGGCAACATCTGTTACTTTTCGCCCTTCTTCGATCTTTCCAATAATTCGGCCGCGGATAAAATCATCTAAGTGATGTCGGGAAGACATGCCAAAAATTTCAAGTTCGTCTATTAAATCTTTTCTGTAAAACTTTGACTTGAAACAACAACTGTTCACATGTGTCAAAACCTTTAAAGCTCTTATGAACATTATCACGGGATGAACAGACGTGGAAAAAATTTGGATGCGCATACTTCTTCTTACTATATTCCGCACTTATTCTAATTTTCCACATTTTGCTTACTTTCATTTTGTGGTTGCTATGGATGATAGTGTTATCCGTCCTTAGCAATTGTCCAGCAGTGTATTATTCATGCTTAACATATAAGGTTAGGAATAATTTTTGTGATGACAAAGAAAATAATTTAGTATATTTTTAACATAAATTATTTTCTTTTCATGTGAGATATTTAAAAATAAATGGAATTTTATATTAATTAAATGATTGCAAAATTAATGTGAAGTCATATTCTAAAATATTTTAATATATATTTTAGCAATTTATTCTCTAGTTTTGATAAAAGTTACATTTTTTCTTTATTATTTCTTTTTATCAAAATGAAGCATTTCAATTCATAAATAGCTTCAATTAAAAATTTCTTTTTCTTAAAACATCATTTTATATTATTTTTACTGCAACAGAATAATCGCGATTATTGATATTTTCTACGTTTCAATAATCTGTACAGAAACTACAATATTTTTTTAATAAATTATCGCTAATTTTAATTTATATTTCAACAATAGATAAACTTCAACTATGAAATACATTTAGTTTCAAAAATTGTCAGTTAAAAATGACATAATTTAATTGTTTGTTACTATTTTTATTAAAAATAAATTATTGTTTATTATTGCAATTATTTACTGCGAGCATCTTTCTGCTAAAAAGAATCTTCAGCACAAAGATGCTAGTAATAAATTATAACAGTTTATAAATGTATTAATAATTTTATAATTTCCTATTAACTTCATCTTAAATCAACATCATCAAACGGGGAAATCAAACTATTTTTCTTCTCTTTTTAAATTAACCGCTTGAGAAATGATGCGTATTTCAACAAATGCGAGTTCAACGAAGTGTATTTCTTAGATTGTAACATGAACGTGTTTTGTGGCTTTTCTTGATTATATATTAAGCCTTTATAGATACGAAGTCTGGACAACATCATAAAAATAAACACATGTTTTTATATAAATGAGTAAAAATATAAAAATAATATAACTTACTGTATATTTTTGTCATAAGGAATCCATATTTTATAAAAATAATTATTATTAAATATGGATTTGAATATTGTTAGAGCCTGAAATGTATAAATTTAATTGATGGGAATGCTCCAAAGCACGCACGCAAGAGCACACACATATACTTTATAAATACATTATATATATAATTGCACAGTTCCTCTTTAACTGCCTAACTTATTCAACCGCATTTTAAATAGCATAAGATCATGAAACAAATAAATGAAAAAGATGCAGGTTTCATGCATCACGCGAGTATTAATTTAATAATTATAATTTTACTCTGTTTTTTCTAAACAACGATACACATTTCACTTGCTTTTTTAAATATTATTTATTTGACATCCTTAGGCGTTTGATACCAAAATGGATTCATGTTATAAATAAAATTTTAAGTGCTATAGGTAATAGAACAATTAATTTTTATTTTTCTATTATAAATTTTACTAAATTATTGCTCAGTATAATAATGAAGAAATAATCCATTGCAGTAAATAAAAACACAAAGACCATGAATAAACAGTTCAATTTTAATCATTATGAAATAAAAGTGCTTTCTTTAGTCATCTCTCAACAAAATAAACTTAACCGTCAACAATTTTAAGCTGATGCCATTGTAACAATGGTGAGAGATTTATACAATATACAACATTTAAATTCCGAAAAATAGCTTCGATTATTTCAGATATTAGTGTGTAATCTTTCTCTCATTTAAATAATGTGAAGATATTTTTAACTAATATGTTGTATGATAATCTTTAATACAACACATCAAACTTAAAATTTTAATGATACATGTGAATTTATGCTAAAGATTATTTTCTTAAATACATATGTTTTAAATGCACGTGTGATTAAAATATGTGCTGTAAATGCTTATATTTTAGAAATATTTATTAAATGCTATTTTATTACTACAGTTAAATAAACATTATGATTAAAATATGAAACAATTAAAATTAAATTTGATAGTTTTTATTGAGACTAATAATTTAATTGTAAAACTGTAAATTATAAGTTTGGTAGAATTTAATACATCTGAAGTGAAATTATTGCTGGAACTCATAACTTTATGTTATAAATGAACAATGCTAGTCTGAAAGTAATAAAAACTATCTAAAATATAATTTTAAATTAACAAATGTCACAAGCAAGTGAATTATGTATTCATTCTTTGTTTGGTATAATGAATTATATAATTTTATTATTTGGTGTATGATACATATGGAAATAAAGTCCTTTTACAAGACTGAGATTGTTATTTTATATTATTTCTCTTATTACCAAAGAAAAATTGAAAACATTTTTATTTTCAATGATTTTTTAATTATAAAGCCGTAAAATTTTATATGTGTTTTATTGAGAGTTGAAAAATCTAAAACATAATTTATAAATTAATTGATAACACTCACACTAATGTATAATAATAATTTCTCTCTTTTAGAAATCAAAAAATTCATTTTTATATTTATTTTTTTATATTCATATCATAAAAATATTTTATCAACTTATTAGTAAGAGTTATTAGTACTGATTAGTAAGGGTAATAAATAAATCAATTCTGAAGTAGCACAAAAATAATTTAAATAATTCATTCAAATGTTGAAGACATGTTAATTTTATATTGGTTGTTATCTATATTTACTATTAGGCAATGAATAAATAGATTTTTAAAATCAAACATTAATCTAAGTTTGAGTATATTCTTTTCAATTATTACATAATTGATAAATGCAATAATTATTCCTTTTTGAGACTTTAATATAATAAAAATACGTTTATTTTTTTATTCTCTTTCCAAACCAAACATAAAATAGCATTGCGGTGTCAACGAAATTTATGAAAACAAATTTTAGAAAAAGCTTGTTTCTTTAACTCTCATTGTCATTGTAAGATGGCGTCTAAAGAGACTTTAAGTTTCTACACTTGTTCCTCAAAATATTTCATCCACCTCAACCAATTCTGTTCTTTGGATAAAATCCTCACTAGAAGCCAATAGACATGGACGAAGTGGACCCACCACTGGCGAACCGTGAAAAAAGGGATTTTCTGCAAGTTGACATTTTATTTTCGAGTTGAGGCAATGTATCTATTCCTTTTCTTATTTAACATTTTATTCTTTTTTTCACATTTTTACTGCCAATGTCATACTTTACGAAATGTTTTCGGACACATATTTTTTTCGCATGGAAACGCTTTTTCATCTTCTTATTTCCAAGTTTTTTTTTGGTATTTCATCTTGGGTAACCAAGTTTTCTTTGATGTTTATTCTTTTTTGGAACTCTGATAAGATCAAAGTAGCTGGTGCTTGGATTTTATTTTTCTTTTAAAAATATCCCTTTGTGTTATGCTAATATTTCATAGTTATGATTTCTCTATTTTAAATCTAATGGTTGAAATATGCTATTTATTGAATAAGAAAGTTAGTTTACCACAAAAGTACTTTATATTAATTTTGTTTCTAAACCACAAAATTCATTTGAGAAAAATATTATGTTGTAATAATAACGATAACATTTTAGTGTAAAATTTTATATGAGTAAAGTTGCTATAATGTTTTGTCTCATAATATGAAAATCCTAATTTAAGTACTTTATCTTGAACAACAATAATAGTCATTTAATTCAATCTTATATGATGAAAAGCTCTGATTCCACCCAACTATAAAACTAATAGTACATAAATGAAATGAAACTGTATAAGAAAAACAACACAAACCGAATTTATATAATTATTTAAAAAGAAAATTAATAGTTTTCTTTTTATAGTTAAAATAAGTTTTAACTATAAAAATTTTAAAGATCGCATGTAAAATGTATAAAAAATTTTGATTTAGAATTATTCAGTGATTCTACTTTTCATAAAGAACGTAATCTCTAAGAGAATTTTAAATTTTCATAACGTAAAAAACTCTCTGTTTTATTTAAAAGTAGTATAAAATTTGCTTGTTGAAGTATAGTATAAAAATCATAGTTAATCTTTAAGAATATATTCGTTTTATAAAAATACCTCAAAACTATGTGATATGTATTTTGATACATTTTATAAGGATTATCTATAGTTCACGATAAAAAAGAATTATGTAACAAATAATTATTTTATCACATTTTAAAATTTATAGCATTTATATTTTTTATATGACACCCGACTAAAAGGATTTTCATTTTTTAAGCAGAACAAGAAACGGAGTTATGGCACCTTACAGGAGCACACAAATGGGTGTGCCATCAAAGCCTTAAAAGTGGTTGGGAATTCTTAGTTTAAAAAAAGGACCAAGTTGAAGACCAAGAAATTTCGTCTCCCAACCAAAAATGTAGCATTTCATAAGAAAGATTTTGTAACCAGGAAATATTTAACATGTCCCAGCCAGCAATAGCAAACAAAACAAATCTTTTGTTAGGACGGGATTCAAAACCTACACCTTTCGCAGACAAGAACAATCTTCTTAACAAACCAGACCACCATGGCCTCACTATGAATAAATAAACATTACATTTTAGAATACCTAGAAAATGAATTTAAGGCAGAAAAATGCATTAAAACTACTATCTATGCATTCTGTTTTGAAATGTTATTTTACTTTTAGAAAAATATTTGTAAAATATTATTAGCCATTTATGAATTTTTCATTAATTGTTTTAAAGTACCCTGTTAACTTTAAATATAATCTAGCTTAAAAATTTTCAGCACAATGTCTTAAAGCACTAATTTTGATATGATTTTCTCGAAATTCAATAATGTATCGGTTATGAAAATTTAAGCAATGCACTATTACTTATACAAAGCTAAGGATTTGGGAGTAGTTATAATATTTGAAAACTTTTAAAATCATAGTTATTACCTGAAAGCATTCACTGTTTGAAAATATATACTTTTTGATAATTTTTTTTTAATCTTTAAGCAATTATTTTTATAAATTTTAAAAATATATTGATAACAAAATTTCTAGAAAAATAAAGCCCTTAAACATTTTTCAAAATGAATAAAATATTACAAACCATCAAAAGAATTGAAAGAAATTTATATGGAAACATGCATTTAATATTTTATGTAACCAGTTTCTTACATCTTGTCATATTTAATTTCTGCCTGGTGGTTTTAATATAGATAAAATTCACTTCTGCTCTTAGGTCTTTGTCAACCTGAGTTCTTTTACTGAAGAAAGTCTTTTTTATTTTAATATGCTCTTCCTTTTACCAGCTAATTAGATTTATATTTCTATCGTTCCTATACAAACTTTCAGAGTTATCAGGTTAGAATACAGCTTATATTTTGCAAATTGCTTCAGTAGAGGAATCTTGTTAAATATCTCTTTTGTCACCAATCATCAATGATAAGCAATGAGAAAAATTTCAAATAGTATACTGATATGAAAATTTGAACATGCTATTTCTAAAATAAATGAATAAAATACCATAGTTTGGATAAACAAAGTTTTAAAAGCCTTTTCAAGATAAAAAGCCTATTTTAATCGGCGAACTGAGAATTAGCTTTCATATTCGTATGTCAGGTCAGTAATAAATGCAATTCATGTTAATTGATTCAAATGTTAAATAACTTTCCTGAAACCTTAATTTTTTAATCATACATTAGTATGATTAAAGCAGCACATAATCATAGCAGCACCGATCATATACACGATAAATCTCTGTTAGAACAAGGTGTTTTCCTTCAGCAGAAATTTCTCTTCTACAAGTCTTGGCAATGTCTTCACTAGGGTAGTACGCATCTCTGATTTCATAACCTTAGAGCTCTATACTTTTTATCATTTATTCTGTTGTCTTGTAATTCATGTTAGTTGAAGATTCTTGAAATGTGTCTGATTTCTCAATGGGGCTTAAATCTGTTGAATTACCAAACCAATCAATCATTTTTGGTTTATTTTATCGAAAGCGAACCAATTTCAATCTGTGACAAGAAGCCAAGGCGTGTTGAAATGCTTTATCAAATGTTGCCATGAATGGAACGAACTTATTGCTCAATTTTTCAGTGAATTTGATAGAATTCATCATGCATTTAAGAAATATTAAGCTTTTAGTGTCATTGTTTAAAATAAAACTCATAATAATCATTTTAAAGGGTATTTTACAGTTTGTTTGAGCTGATCTTACAGTAAACTTTCAACTTCATTTCATATAACTAAGAGTGAATGTTAATTATGCACGAATATTTAGCTTCCTCACTGAAAACTACCTTCTTTCTATTGTTAACAGTCCATGATTGGCGTTTTTTAGCTTATGCTAAGCATTTTTTCAAAATTTTTCTAGGGTAATATTTTTTTCGTTGGTCTATTTGCCATAAGCTCAATACTAGTAGCAATCTCTCATTAGATTTGCAAAGGTCATTTGTCGGTTTTAATGGTATCTGACTTTGCATTGATTTTTCTCAATGGTCCGAGCACTGTAAATAATGCATTGGTTTGTTTATCGCATATTTTCTGTATGGCATTACCAGCGCCTGGTGAGGGATTAATTCATGAATGGTAGTCGAAACATGTTACAATGATATTTTTAGGAAAACAGTAGTTTTCATAAAAGTGGCGTCCATACTTGAAAGGTTTTTGTAATTTACTTATATAGAATGTTTACTCTCTTGAATTTGCGTAAACTGAATTTTGAAAGCATTATCTTAGACAATATTTTGCTGAGTATTACTAACTAATTTAAATAAATAACAATTATGTATCTTTAAAATTTTCTTGAATTTAAATCAATTTACATTATTTACTATCAAACAAAAATATAAAATTTTTATTTGTGTAATTAACTCACAGAATGATCATTACAAACAATAATTTATTTTAAGCAATAAGAATTAATTTTGTGATAAAATCGCACTTTATTAAAGGCCTGATTTTTGGTGCATCAAATATTGTACGATATTGATGAGAAAAATTAGAAATATTTTACTTAAAAATACTTGTATTTTTTAAACTAAAGAACTAAATTATTGGTTGATCTGTTTACCAAAAGAATAATTCATTCCTGTTTGTCTGCGCTTGTTTGTTGACGTGGAATGATCTATTTAAGCCATTAACCCATTTGAAAAGAACAACACTTGTATTACAATAGTAATTGCCTCATATCAAACAAATTCTGAGAGTTGTTTTTATGGTAGACATACAATGCATTATCAAAATTGATCATTGTTAAACATGTTTTGAAATTTTAAATATTAATATAAATTATTATTTAAGAACTATTACAAAGTATAATTATAAAGTATCGATACTTGTTTTCATATCCATTGTTTTAGCTTATGTTTGAAAATAAAAATTTAATTTATGAAAAATCGAAATGCAGTTTTAAATCAACTCAACGCTTAAAGTTATAAGTTAGTTATCTGAACTTAATGTTATAAATTATTTCTAAATTTATTTATACATTAAATATTCCTCATATAGCATTCTAGATGTAGAATTTGTTCAAGAGAATAGAGACAAAAACGTTGCTGTGTTATAGTCAAATTAGAAGAAATTCGTTGACTACCACTGTATATAACTCCCAACAGAATATGACGTGTGGTTGAGAATTGCAGAAAACCAACAGAAAATCAGTTCCACTTTTATTGTTCCCTCTTTTCTTGCTGGTTAGTTATTACCTTAGTTTGATTAACTATGATTTGTTCACATTTAAGTTATTTACACTGCATATCTATTATCTATTATCATAAATGTCGTATTTAATATAAAAAAAATTCCATGTATCTTTGCAAATCTTATTCAATATGGTAATTTCATAATTATTTTTTCCATTTACTCTTATAAACGCTCATGTGCTATCATCTTTTTTATTGTTTGGTTTTAATGACATTCATAATATTTTTACTCTTTTGTATTTTGTTGTAATATAAACAATATCCTACGAAAATGGTCATGCACATATAAAATAACTTTAAAAAGATATAAAGTTGCGGAAAATGTCTGATTTTGCACATTTCCTCTTCATATTAATATTAAAAAAATAAATTTATACAAATATATATATTTATATGAAAAGGATTATTGGTATAATTTCGAAACACAACTCACATTATGATCTCAACTGAGAACATGTATGCAAAACTGTTATGGTAATAAAACATTCTTATCCAAATTATTATTTATAGTTTAGTTTTATCATATTACGATTGCAGATACATTGGGGGATTTTTAATATTGAAGTATCTAACATCGGATTTCTTTTCAAAATTAAACTCCTTCGTTAATTCATTTTATTTATGTACAGTATAACTTAATTTTTTGAAAAAAAACTGGAGTTTGTTTTCTTTTTACATTTTGAGCAAAGTCTTTTCTAGTGTAAATATCATTTTGTTTCATGATAGCAGTCATTGGGTTTCTGTCATCGCTTTTATTTGTAAATGTAATTATTAATTAATTAAATAACTAAATTTTAAAAATTATTATAAAATTAAAATTATAAATTGTAAAATATTTTTAAAATAACTAAATTTAAAAAAATGTAGATTCTATTTTTTTAATTATATTGCTGCAAAAAATTGATAGATTTATGTTTTTAATTAATGATTTTTCATGTGAATTCACTTGAAATACTATTATGGAACTTCCGCAATTTCACACAAACTTGCCAAATCATTTATTCAAAAACGAAATAAATGATTTGATAAACTGTGTGAACATCAGGATAATTACAATGAAAAGATGAACATGATTATATATTTAAGGAAAAAACAAATATATAAAAAAGTGTTTATTTGTTGTGCCATGAAATTCTGAGTAAATATCATTCTTTATAATACCAATGATATTATTCTGCATCATTGGTCAGAGTTTCATTATTGCTGCTTTAATAATTAGAAGAATCCTATCGATTTTCGTAGAATAGCTATGAAATAAGTTGTTGAAATTAGACCAATATATATTTATCGTATCACTTTCTATTTATATTTTAAAACTAATTTCAAAATATTCATTGATATTCATATAAATATTTGTAAGTATTATTTTGTATATCCACGGTTATTTGAATATTTTCAAATACTTTCAACAAAATGTAAGAGAAATATATTGAGCTTCAAAACAAAGATTTATTTTAAATATCTGCGAAGATTTAATCATTTTTATTTATTGAATTACTTAAAAATACAAGCACTTTTGAAGGAATTATTTTATTTTATACTTAATCCCGTGACATTAAAAGCCAAATACATTTTCCTTATAGAGCGAATGTAGTATGTATTGTTGTTCGAAAGCTGATGACAATATTACTTTTCTTCTCATCAAAATTATGCGTTCTAAGATTAAATAAATGCAATAAAATCCATTTACATCTGAAAAGAATAAATATATAATAAAATTGAAAACAATTATATTTGCGTGAAGAATAACGGATTGAAATGGAAAATTATTCCTCCCGTTTTCCAAAACGGGACAAATGTTTCCTCTCAGGAATATTCCCAGATTATTTATTGATAGAATTTAATATTTTTATTGTCGTAAACAAATGTTTTATTCGAAAATATTGAAATAGCGTTATTTTTGTTTCATTTCGGTGAGGATTTTTTTCATTTCAAGGCAACCCCAAGGGACGAAAAGCGAGGAAAACATGCATCTTTATTATTAAAAAATGTCCCCATTGTCTTTCGCGTTTTTCTATTCTAAAAAATCTGATTTCGTCGTATGAAATAAAACTTCTATCCCCCTAGAAAGACATTTTTTTCAAAAGTAAATAACAAAAATAAGGTAAGGTTTTGGTTCTGAAATTCGATTTTGAGTTTTATGGTTCGACTGTAAAAGCTATTATTTGATTTGAAGCATCTCTACCCTCCTAAAGTTATAGGTAAAGCTGGAATACGAAGCAACATACGATAATATCGAAGCATGGAACCGTTTTTCCTTGGAAAATGCTCGGAAGCTTGAGATTCAATAGAATGCAATATAAATTACATTTTGCAATATCTCCAATTGTTAAAAAAACTTAAGCTACTTAACATCTTTTTTTCTATTTGAGTTTTACCAAAAATATTAATAAACACTATTAATTAATTTCACAGCAAAGATGCTCTTTAGATTTTGGTGAAGGAAATATTTAATACTAATTTCTTTAAAACTTACCTGTAAAGTTATGTTTTTTAAATTTTGAAAATGAATCTTAAATAAGTAAAATATTTTATAGAATTTCATATGTACTCAAATAAAACACAGACATAAATATTTTAATGGAAAATAATTATAAAAAAAGTGCTAAAATTTGTTAATATTGCAATGAAATTTTTTTAAGTCAGAAGTTATTAAATTTTCTCTATACGAATCATTATATTTAATATGAGTTTTATGAAATTGCATTACCTTTAGCAGAAACGTAAATGTAAAAAAATATAAATGCCAACACCTTAATGGTATCGTTCAGTATAATATTTATTCTCAAATAAATAGAGAGTAGTATTTAAAATGTTCAGTTCCGGTCACTCTACTACGGAAGTTTCACCCTTAAATCATGGCTTTCTAGTCACTATCATCTTTACCAGAACGTTTGTTGCGTATCGTTAACGTGAAATATTTTCATAGACTGCATCTTGTTACTTTTAATATAAGATAAGGTACATAAAATATTTACTTTAATAATAATTAAAATTACTCATCGTGATCTATATTTTACTTCAAATCTTCAGAAATTCTTGAATCTTTTGATTTTTATAAGAACATCATATTAAGAATTATTTTCTTAATCTGGTGATAAATAAATAAATAAATAAATAAAGCTTTTAAACAGAATTTTTATTGATGGAAAATTGTAATTAAAAAAGAATTTTTAGGTGCAAAATAGAGATTTCAAATGAAACATTTTTTAAAGCTCAATTTATATTTTATTGGTGGTAATTTTCTTTGTCCATTGAATGGTTATAAATTTTATTAGCTTGAATTCGTTTTTCACATCTCTAGTTAAAAATTGCTCCGATTTGATTAACTCTCATAATATGCTTACGGTGCTGTTGCACTTTAATCCAAAGTAATCTAATTAACTATTACTGTGCCCTGCTAAATATTATTCGTATTTCTTTCAATCATCAAGTATCCCACTTATATCATAATCAAGATACTAGAGATAATTTAATATCTAGAGACACACTTTAATATTATATTACTTTAAAAATATAAACTAACGTAAAATTGCAAATTTAATGGAGTATAATTAATTCATATATGATCAGTGTAGCAGTGGTTTGCCAAGAATTTAACTATATTTAAACGGAGAATATATAATTTGAGATATGAAGATCATTAAAATAGTGAATTCCAATGTATTATAAGTTTTGAATTAAATGCTTGCAGAATTTTCACATTAAATAATTTCCCATAATTCTGTACAAGTACATTTTATATTCACTTATATTAGATAATTATAAAAATTAGCTTATTATTTTGAGTTTTATATTCATATTATATAAATATATCAATTATTTATATTTATCGTATAGGCTCAAAATGAAAAAATTAGACTTGATAGGAAAAAGGATAAGAGAAAATATACAAGATAATAAATACTAACTTTCAATGAAAAAATAAAATTTAGTTCCCCCTCCTTCCTCATGGTCCAACCATCTATTTCCAAAGGGACTTTCACTTTAAGTAATCTAAAGTTACTTAAAGTGAAAATTCACTGTGTTTCGTTAATTTTTGATATTTTAATTTAAATAGTGGTCTCAGAATTGATTAGAATAAAATAATGTTAACAGTAATATTAAAAAGTAGCCAAAATTACAAAAGAATATATGAAACAAACCTTAAAATTGTTTTAAAAACAAAATACATATTTAGATTTTAATAAATCAATAAAGATTGAAAATGTTTCACAACTATTAGTAAAAATGTATGATCGCCTGTAACTAAAGAATACAATTTATTTGCAACTGTTTAATTTTTAAGTTCAAATAACGCAGTTATAAACTGCTAAGAAAAGTTCAATGCAATAACAGTGTTTTGTGATATTGCTTAGTTGAATAGCAAAATTTAAAACTTTACTCGTTACTTTGAAGTCCATGAAATAATCTTCCAAAATATTAAATCTAAAAAAATATATTGAAAAATATTGCATAGTTTCACTTTGGTCTTTGTAGATGTAAAATGGCATCAAAAATTAAAATTTTTGAGAATAATATATACTGAAATACAAAAATAACTTAAATAGCTAGATTTATTGATGTATAAAATTTACTTTAACTAGTAAATGAAATTTCAATAATTAATAGCGTGACTGTAAAAATTGTTATAATTTATTAACTTATTGTAATTCAAAATATTATGAAATATTTAAAATCAATACCTTCAATAGTAAAAAATACGGAATCGATCAAAAGTTCTTCAAACTATTACTTCCAATATTTGGCCAATTTTTTTTTGTTTTACAGCAGTTTTGTTAGAAACTTATTTTTTGCTGTAAATTCTAGTAACATAAGTAATTATCCCGCCCGATGGTATCTTCACCTTGTCGTGGTGGGTGGGCTTGAGTGCTCTTTTGAAAAAACTTTGCCAACATCTGCACTTCTAGCGTCCATTCTATTTAACCGATCAAGATGATATTTCAAATATAGTTCTTTTGAGATATGCGCTCGAGATTCTGTGAATGGCAACACAGTGGCCCTCGCGGTTACAGTTATAGTGACAGAAACTCGAAATTTTCGAATAGCAACGTCTACTTTTTACCATCGCAAAATGTTCAGCACATGCGAAAACCCTAAATAGCGTTGAAACGGTACCGATATGTCTAAAAACGGACGTGTTCTGCAAACACAAAAAAGAGTTCTGAAAACCGGCCAATAAAACACCATCTGGGGCACGCAATAAACTTGCATGTGACAGAGTCAAGAAACCAATCACAGAACGCCGGTCGCCAGATATTCAGCGTAGGAAACCTATAAAATACCAAGCGGGTATGCGAAGTCGTCATTCGGGCACTCGCACATGCCGACGATATGAGTCTTCCTAGGAAAGTTCGCGGTGAATTGATCAAACTCCATTACCAAAATGGGATGAACGCTGCGGAAACCTTGCGTGTGTATTGCCGCAATCATCGACAACGACGCGGCCCATGTACTCTGCAAGCTCTGCGTGATTTAGTGCGGAAATTCGAAGATACAGGCTGCACCTGTGACAAACAGCGCTCCAGACGGCCAAATGTTTCTGAGGACGTTGTCATGGAAGTGCACCATACAGTGACTGCAGGACACACAGAAACCACAAGAGGCATAGCGCGCGTGTTGGATATTCCGAACTCAACGGTCCGCAAGCTCTTGCGCTCGGTACTTCACATGTTTCCCTATCGATTCCAGCGCGTCCAGATGTTGGAGCCGGGTGACCCACAACAACGTCTGGACTTCGCAAATGCATTTGTGTTACGATATGATGCGGATAACGACTGGCCACTTCTCATACTATGGACGGACGAGGCGCAATTCACCTTAAATGGCGATGGTATCTTCACCTTGTCGTGGTGGGTGGGCTTGAGTGCTCCAGCAACCCAGATAACTATGCCGATGGCAGTTTAGTTACTAACAGGGTCTCTCTTGCCGAACAGATCTTCGTTAGGTAGGAGCCAGACCAAAAAAAAATACCTAGGAAAAGGAAAACTCCGATCCAAACCTCTGCAGTTGGATTGTTGTTCTGCAGACCGCAGGCGTAGGAGCAAAGTCAGACTTCAACCCTATGGTGCTCCAGTTACTTTGTACTAAGCAAATATGCTCATTTACCCCTGGATTATGAATAGTTCACCTATATCTTCAGATACCGCATCGCCCGTCGTGCGGGTTAACAAGGGACACGATCGAGGCTTAGGCAGAGAGCCTAGATTGATAAACTTACCTTGAGCAGTACTCCTTAAGCAAGGTCTCAATAAACATCTCTTGGGGGCATCCACTAGAACCATGAAAGAAGGAATATAAGAGGAGTAGTTCTAACTGCAAAATATCATGAGCGCCGGTGAAGTATCTGGCTAACGATACCACGCCCACTCTGTCTTTCAATAGAAACAGTACTTTCTCATTTGAGGACACAGTATAGGCAAGCATTATTTTCATTTAAATTGCACACTCCGAAATGAAAGGAATCTAAATTACTAACTATTTTTAAAAAAGTTATTTTTATTGATAGTTAAGTGCTTATTTTGTATTTTTGCTATTATTAATATTATGTATTTCAATAAAGGAATTTTAGGCGTGTATCACCTTATTGACTTAGAGATAAACACTCGAATATTATGAATTAAATTAAATATCATATTATTATATTTATAATCATGAGAGAGAAAAATGTCGATTTTTCTTTTCTTTATTGATATTCAGTGGGAAAGTTTCCTACCCATGTTATTCCCCGTGATTATATCCATACATGCAATATTCTGTTATTTAGTTGTAAATTATAATATAAAGTCAACTGTAAAAAATCTAGAAATTAAATAATATATATATATATATATATATATATATATATATATATATATATATATATATATATATATATATATATATATATATATATATATATATATATATATATATATATATATATATATATATATTATATATAAGATAAAAATATCTTCTCAAGAAGAATGATATTTTAATATTAATGTAATGTTAAAAACTCAAAACTTTTGTTTTAAAAAATTGAAATTTATTCTCTAGCAAAATAATTAAATGTTTTCCTAAACCTATAAAATTAATCTCCTTTAAATTAATTTTTTACAGATGAAAATTTTTCATATAATACAATATGAAAATTTTCTTTTATATGGATTATTCAATAAACATTCATTAAAATAATTTCTATTTAAACAATAAAACTTAAATAAGTATAGTTTTTGAAATATTTTTTTAAATTCCTGGAAGTTTAGAAGGACCACACTCAGTAAAAAATTTTTTTCTAGCAAATATTTTAAACTTATGATATCCTTCAAATTACAAAGATTTTAAAACCTTTTTTCTTCTACGGGAAACGGAAAAAGTTAATACACTACTGGCCATTAAAATTGTTACACAAAGAAGAAATGCAAATAACAGAACGATATTTATTGGACACATACATTATAGTGGAAAGAACAAGTGATTTGATTTGCAGGAAATTAGGATGTATAGATCTTGAGAAATCAGTACCCAGAGCATCCACCTCAGGCTGCAATAATATCATTTATCCACCTAGGCATGAAGTAAAACAGAGATTGTAGGGCATGTACATGGATCTGTGTACATGCAGCTTCAAAACTATGCCACAGTTCATCAACAGTAGTAGATGGTGAGTGATGGCGTGCCAATCGCTCGGCAACCATTGACCACACGTTCTCAATTGGTGATAGATAAGAAAACGTGCTGACCAGGATAACAGTCGAACCTGTTCTGTATCAAGGAATCTCAGAACAATATGGACAACATGCGGTCGTGCATTATCCTGTTGAAACAAAGCATTAGGGATGCCTCAAAGATAGGGCAGAGCCACGGGCCTTAACACATTGGAAATGTAACGGTTGCTGTTCAAAGTGCCGGTAATTCGGACAAGAGGTGATCGAGACGTGTATCCGATGTCACCCCATACCATCACTCGAGCAGATGGGCCAGTATGGCGATGTCCAATGCAAGCTGGCAATGCGCTTTCTCCACGGTGCCTCCAAACACGGATACGGCCAGCATGGTCCTGTATACAGAACCGAGATTCATCTGTAAAGATGACGTGATGCCATTCCCGCACCCAGGTTCGTCGCTGATCACACCATTGAAGGCGCTCCTGTCTGTGACGCAGCGTCAATAGTAGCCGAAGCCATGGTCGCCGTGCAGACAATCCATGCTGCTGCAAACGTCGTCGAACTGTTTGAGCAGAAACTTGTTGCCTTGCAAATGACTCCATTTCTCGACTCAGGGTTCGTGACGTGGCTGTAGGATCCCTTGTGACCATGCGGATAAGATGTCTGTCTTCTCTACTGTTAGTGATGGGGGTCGCTGAGATCCTGCATGACGTTCCGAATGATTGTCCTGAACCCATTGATTCCATATTCTGCTAACAGTCATGGGGTCTAGACCGACGCGAGCAGCAATATTGCGGTACGATAAACCGCAATTTCGGTAGGCTATAATCCTTCCTCGATCAAAGTCAGGCACGTGCTGATAGACATTTCTTCTTCTTACACGAGGCATTACAGCAACTTTCTTTGCCGAAAACAATGTTGAAACGGGAATTGAGTATGAGAAAACTGCTGTCAAATCTCTGGTTTTATACACATTGTAGATGTCGCTACTGTCGCCTGCTTTGTATTAATTGTGCTGAAAATCTAATCATTTGCATACCACAGCAAGTTCTACCTGTCATGCAAATTTCATGTGTGTGGTGTGCCGCTTTCCTGGTGCAGCAATTTTAATGGTCTGTAGTGTAGATAAATAAAACATCAATGTCTGATTTCAAGTAATATATTTTGCAATAAAATCAGATTATATTTTTTTCGCGGCTGCTTTTAGGCATATAAAATTGAACAATACGATGTACGTGAAACTGGATTTGAAACATTAACTTTAGAGAGCAAAAAGTCCTAAAGATTAATGAAATTGTCGATAAAAAGTTACTTTAGAAATTGTTTTGAAAGTCTACTTGTACATCCATAAGCACAGCAAGCAGCCTTAATTATTTAAAATTAGAAAATTCCGAATAACAACAAATTCAACAATAGTAAACAACGGTTTTAGTGTTTTGGAAGACAGAGGGGATACGGCACATATGTCAACGCTGACCAATAGGGTAACTCCACTTATGTTCCTTCCTCCATGACTAGAACACCCATGGAATATAAGTAATGGACCTGTTACATGGATTGACTTCGTCGGTGACAGGAGAGTCCAAACTGTTTTGGCTTGACTGTGTACTGGACATTAAAAAAAAACCCTTCGATTTTCCAATGGTGCAAAGACCTTCCAAGTTTGCACCAAATGTCACATTGAAGAGGCCAATTCTAAACATCTCTTAGACTGCGCTGGTCTACTTCGTGAGGATCTCCTAAAGGAGCCCGATTTGAATGTGTTGAAATTAAAAGCGGGCAATCTCATGAATCTGATATGATTTCAGAACAGAGGGATTACTAAGAAGAAGAAGAAAAAGATAAACGATTATAATGCATAGAAGCTAATTAGAAGAATTCATAATAATAACGTATTTGCACATTAGCAGTTTTTTTCTTTTATGTTCAGTTTAAAAGGTTTTAATTTTATAATTTTTATTTCATTAAACAGAGAAACTTGCAAAAACATAATTAAGTTTAGTAATATCTACAAGACCGATATTTGAATAGAAAAAATCATTTTAATAATATTATAGATAACTTAATCTCCATTTTATGCAGGGGAAAGAGAGTGTGTGGAGGAGACAGAATGCTAAATTTAATTAGATTTCAGTAACATAATTAGATAGAGAATAATGAGATCATAAAATATGTTATAACAAAATATATGCTATAAATACTATATCTCACTTATTATATAATATAATTCTTAAAAAATCTTTTTTGGAATAAGCTAAAATCAGCTTTGTTGCATAATGTTCTTCATATTAACAGTTAAGATAACCATAACTTCAATTGATACTTAATCTCAGCTTAATTTTTTACCGCAATAATTTCATTCAAATTCGATTAATGAAACAGGATACACAGTATAAAAATGACAATGGATCCTTAAAATGCGCAACAGGATTTTTATTTATTCCAAGTATAAGTTATTGTTATTTATGGATTTCAAATTCTCTCTTGATTCAAATTAATTCTATTTTCTTATAATAACCTCATAGTAAAGGAATATTACGATATAGTTGGAAAATTGGAGTAACGCGCCCCATATTGCCAGTCCGTATATATATATATATATATATATATATATATATATATATATATATATATATATATATATATATATATATATATATATATATATATATATATATATATATATATATATAGCTGAAAAAAAAACAATAAAAACATAATAAAGGAATAAAATTGAAAATCTTGCAAAAGTTTGTATGTCTCTTATTCATAAGACAACTATATACAGACTATTTTCAGCTTTACTAATTTTAAATGTTTATTAAGAACAGAGTATAAATAAACTTTGTCCTTTTACTATAGTTGCAAAATAATTTAATATTTTAAATCTCAGGATAAAATATGTTTTTATTTGATATTTTTTCATTCCACAACATTTAAGTAATAAATATTTATTTAAAGTAAAATAAAGCTATCTACAATGTATTCACAAACTTAAATATCATATTTCAGACAATGTACCCTAACATTAACTGAATAATCTTATAAATCTGATATACTTTATTCTTTGAAGTCAAGCCAATCATTTATTGCTAAGAAAAGAATGTCTATAAAAAGGACCTCATACAATAATAAAAAAAATAATTAATATAATTGGTGAACTTACTTTCATATTAAACTTAACCAATCTTCCATAGCTTGTCAATATGGATAGTGGGTCTCTTGAACTTTTTAAGTAAGATATCAGAATGTTTAGGACTTCGCCTTCATATACAGTATTTAAAATTGAATAGAAATTCATGAAATGTAAGAGGTTTTTTTTTGCGATGTCTATTTTTTGTTGTTTTTGGTCATTTTGGAGGGCGGTAAAGGCATTTTCATTTCACTGTAAGACTTCATAAGATTTACTAGATCTATGTTGATTGTAAACCTTTGAATAAAAGAAAATTGATCAGCTAATAGTAAAATTTTACCTACAAACTATGTTGTTGACTGTTTCTTACTTTTCAGGAGATGCTAGTATTCTCTCCATAATTAATAGGGCCACGTTATAATTGTTTAAATATCTTAATGTTTCTATTACATAAAACTTAAAAATATTCTAAATAAATATTAAAAATTTATAATAATCTTTGAAAATTAATTAAAAATATAATAGCTTTCAAATGTGTAATTTATGGTTGAAATGATTTTTTAAACTTTCAATATTAGAAGGACTTTATAGATTTTTTCAAAATTTAATGAAGCTCATATGAAAATGTTTCTTCAGTTTAGCTTTTCACATCAATCATTCTTTCGTATCATACACTCGGTTACAGTGAGGTTGAGGAAATAAAATTGCCTGTAATATTTGGTATTAGAATTTCTTTTTTAATGTTTGCAAGTTTTAAGTCGATATGTTTAACAGACATTAAAGCTACAATATATATGTAGCTTCTACCAAGAATAAACTTACAAAATAAAATACAGAATTTAACATTTTCGAACAGCAAAATTAAAGCAATCTAGAATAAATCATAATTACTTAAAGTGATTAATATCTTTAATGTATTAAAATAGAGGTCTCTCAACGTTTGAGAACTTAATTATATAAATACATAAAGAACAGAAATTCCTAAATATACTGAAATAATTTATCAATATTTTAACAAAAAAAAAATCTTGTATAAAAATTAAAAAGACATACAATTTTATGGCAGTTTATTCTCTATATTGTTTTTACATTTGGCATACATAGTTAAAAATAATAAAATAGAAAAAAGTGGAAAAAATGAAATAAATCTCTAGATTATTTACAAATTTTAATTATAAATATTTTTAATTTTTAAGCATTTGTACTTTTCCTAATATTTTCTCTGATAACATGCGATTTTGCTACCTGCCGTTACTTCTTCAAAAATGACTTCGAACGCAGAATTAAGTCTAGAGAAAAATTAAATGCATCCTTAATGTTAAGAGCTGATCAGAGATGCTTTGTAAACAAATATATCATTAAAACTCAATTTTTTTCCTGATTTCTTACAAACTAATCTTAAAAGAATACAAAAATAAACTTTTACTTATCCTCACAAGAGAGAGAGCAATCCATTAAAAAGTTTTAAAGTACCTATTATAGAAACAGTATATTTCTTTTGATTTGATTTAATTTGATTACTCAGTAAAGCTGATTACAGCAAAGTGATTAATTTGTTATTTTGTTCAATAAATAATTCATTTTTTCAGTAATGACAAAAATTTGTAAATTATAACGATTAAGCTAAATATTACTGCCTATTTAAGCATTATTACCTCTTAATTTCTATAATTTGTTTCAATATTTTCGGGAAGACATTGTAACAATTTGATTATAATATTTTTCAGTGATATTCTGAAACTATCATTATGTTTATTTCAAAAATATCTCGACATATTCTAGATTGCTTGGGGCTCACTTTAGAGAATGTTCGCAACAGCCCTCTCCTGGTGCTTGACTTTGCAAGGGTGCATGGAATCATGCATTTGATCTAGCTGCAACTAGATTCTAAAGCATTGGACACAGCAAGAACAATTTCACTCTGACACATTCACTGATTTAAAAGATGTGCTTCCTTATTAAAATAATAAAAGCTTACCTTCATAAACAAAGAATTACATGGCATGTACATTTAAGATAAAATTAAACGAAATGAATAAATAATCAGAATAAACGTCTCTATTTACTGTAATCAGTTATTCATATGTATTCAGCTATCTTATTAAGTAATATCTACCTTATCTTCCATCCATTCCTATTCAAGTATTTCTTTGATCACAATACACACCAGTAAAATAAATTTGAATAAATTTCCTTCAGAAATAGACATGTGTGTTCTCGAATGCAGTTGCTTAAGTTTGCATATCACACATTTTATTAAATTTCCAGTTATGATATTACTTAGTATAACATGTGCTTAAAAATATTTCCAATAATACTACTTTTCATTGAATATCTTATATTTAAATCTTCCTTTTTTTAAAGGAAACAAATATGTCAAAACAAGAAATTAACCAATGTTCAAGAAAAACATTTTTCATGAAAGCATATCATCATTAATGATGCCAAATAGAATGGTGGAAAAAACCTCTTCTGTATGAGAAATGATTTCAATAAAAGATAAATTACTTTGAATATAGTGAATAATTTTCAAAATACAAAAAATTTAATCAAAATAAGAATATTATAATAAGTTTAAATGAATATCAAAAAAATTTAATATATATTGAATGAAAAATGTTTAAATATTTCATCCAATGAATAGGAAAAAAGTAAAACAGCAAATACATATATATAAGCAAAGGATAAATAAGTATTAAATGTAATTTTACGATGTAAATTGCGTCAATATATTTTAACAAATAAAATGAAAATTTAAAGCAATTAAATGACACAAATTGAAAATAGCTTTTCTATTAACCATACACACAACATATATGTATGTATATAAATCATTTACCATATAAACAATATTAACTATTATTTAAGAAATTTCAATTCAATAAATAAATTAAATTTAATTCATTCATGTATAGATAATAAAAATACATTTTACTATTAAGTAACGTGTTGTAGATTATTTTCAGTTGCATTAAAGGGCTATAAAATGCATTTAATTACCTTGACAGGGCATGGTTTTATTGAATACTTGAACATTTCTTTAATACATCAATGTATAAAAAAATCTTTTCTTGGAAATGCTCACCGTAGGAGTCCATTATAATGTGAAAGTTTTAATCACGACAACGAATACTTAATTTATCTCAAGCAATGATTAAGGATTAATTTATCAAAAAAAGCAATTATTTTTAAGAAGGTGATGATGCTTAACGATGAAAATAATTATAATGGCGTCATGGTGTTAAATATTATTATATTTTGCTGTTGTTTTTAAGAAAAAAAACTGCTTTGTTAATTTTTTTTGCTTTTTAAGGTAAGACATTTTTAATTTAAGGAGGATTATACATTTAATTAATTTACTTATTTGTAAATAATTATGTTTTTATTTTTTGAAATTCTCTTTCATTTTTCTAATATTTTCCTTGACATGATATAATTACGAAATGAAACCAAATGTGCAAACTTCACTGAATATAAGAACTGGTAAGAAAATGTTCAGATCATTATTTATTAATATCTGTTAAACTCAAAATATAATATTATATAATTAATTTAAAAGTGATTTTGAAAGCTTATGTTAGCTATTCATATTAATTTATGCTTGAATAAAAGTACTTTTGACAAAATTTATATATTAAAAATAATTTTTATACAAAAAGTAAATTTCTCTTTCTAATAAGAGAGTCTGATTGAATCTAGAAGTTTTGTAATTGAAAAATGATAATTAATAATTGATTAAATAATTTATATTTCCCTGAAAATATGACAGGTTCTTAAGACAAAACGTGTTTTTTAATTTTACCCTTATTTTTAATTTTATCAATACATTAGATATGATATATATATTTTAATTCACACACACACACACACACACACACACACACACACACACACACACACACACACACACACACACACACACACACACATACACACACACATACACACACACACACACACACACACACACACACACACACACACACACACACACACACACACACACACATATATATATATACACACACACATGCACACACACTACACACACACACACACATATGTGTGTGTGTGTGTGTGAATCTATGTATAAATAATTCACCTCTTATGAATAAAAATGATAAAATGTACTAAAGCATATTTGCTTTTTAATGTATAATATATTAAGTTTTGTTCTCACAAAAAATCTACAAAATTTGTAAAATCCGATGAAAATTATTAAAATTTTTTATGTGTTATCATAATTTTCTTAATTAGCAAAGTGTTAAATATTATTTAAAATTAAATGGTATATTCTTTGTTTGAAATACTGCTTTTCAAAATGTGTTAGCTTAATTTCAATAATAAGAAAATTAACACAAACATAATGTAAGTGTTATAATATATAAAATGCTCTGCCATTTTCTTATAAGGATTTATAGAGTTACTCAATAGAGAACACAATTTAATTTTCAGAGGAAGTATTTTTATAAAATGTAATGTTTATATTAATTATAAGTTTAAGAACTATACATAATAAATCAAAACAAATCTTGTCAAAAAGCATGCATAATATCGAAATCTATAGTAATTAGCAGTGCTTCTACAGGAGTACTTGCTTAATAATGTTAGTGTTAGGAGAGCAATATACTTCCGTGGGTACTTGAATTTATGTTTCTTACTCACTTTCTTTATACTTAGTTATCATAACTAACTGAAATAATTTGTGGTTTTCTCCATTACGTAATAAAATTTAATCTGTCTTTCGCCTCCTTTTCATATAAGTTAATTAAAGTGAACTATGTTACATTACACAATAAATTATAAATTTGTACTCTGATATCAACACTTAGTGCTCAAATGATTGATGAAGCAAAGTTTAAATTGATTCTTATCCTTTAAAATACGCTATTATTGAAAAAAAACTCTTTGGATGTGATTAAATCGACACCGAAACAATATCAGAGAAAAATATTTACGCAAATAATTAGAATTCATCATGTAATTTAGAGATATCTTTGGTTTATTATAAGGAATATCTGGAAATTGAGAGAAGTCAAACTTCGTTAAGGAAATGAAGCTTCATAGCTAAGAAGAATAGACCAAGCAGAACAACCCAGGTTTAGCCTGCATATACTAAAACAATATTACAATTGAACATTTCGACCATGATCTACATATAGTTATTATTTATTATTATTTTACTTGTCTCAGCTACCAATAGAAAACATGATGGATTTTCACCTGGTTCATGTAAGAAATCCTTTTCATTCCAGTTACCGAAAATGAAGCTTTTTCTAAACAATTCAAGTCGTCCTTAGGAAGGAGAAGTACGTTCTTAACAGGAACTTTCTAATTTAATTTTATCAATTAAATTACTTCTTTTTATAAAATAACTTTTCATCATATAATATACCATAAAATGAGAGAACTTTTCATCATGCGAATTGTATTATTAAAAGTAAATATGAATCATATCATTTTAAATTAATTTAAGCAAATATTTTAAATATTACTTTTCACTTCAATTTTGAAATTTAAATAGGAAACATAAATTTTATGGTTATTTTGGAACTGTTATCTTAAATTCTGCTCAATGTCTTCCACTATGGAGATTCTCAGTACTATAATTGTATTCATGTTTTTCAAGTTTTATCATTGTATATTTTAATTGGCATGCTATAATAACATTAAAATTGTAAAGTGGGATAAAAAGTAATCTACGATAAAATTTTCAAGAAAAAATCTATCAGACAAATTTTAGCTCACTTGGAAAAATATATTGTTATTATACACAGTGTCCTTCTTCAGCGTCATTCCCAGATCGACAGATGAGAAAGTAACTCCAAAACTTATCAAATATCTAAAATATGTCTTAATTATATTCTGAACTTAGAGTAAAACTTACAGAAAAATATTTTTAAATAAATAATTATAAATATAAGTTCATACTTAGTTGGTATCATTTAACCATAGCTTTACATACTCTAAAATTTTCAAGTGTAAAGATAAATAATCTTTATATAAATTGCTTACTAATATTTTTCACATTTTCGCTAAACTGAATCATATAATGTTTATATGTATACATTTTTTAAATGATTTTTCTTTATTCTAAGATTTAAAAAGAAAAAGTCTACCATGGAAAAAAATTATTGACTAAATATTGCTTAAGGGTTAATTATCAAATTAAATTATCAGTAAAATTTATTTTACAATGAAAAAAATGCACCTTAATTTAGGCATATACATTCATAATTACAAATTAAATCTTAATAATGCTCACAGAAGTAAATTTGATGCATAATTTGTTGCGTACACAGTTTCTTTAGAAAAATGTCTGACATTAACATGTAATGAATTATCTCAATCGATGAAAGAAGTTTGTTGCAGAGAGTTTTGACTAAAATGTGAATCAAGAAACATTGAATGAAAAAAGAAAAAATATGAATTTAAAACACATTAAAATTTAAGAAAAGTAATAAATAAACTATTATTTGATATTATTTATGTATTCTGGACAGAGCAAAATTCTCGTATTAAGATTCACAAGTTTCATCAACGGAAGATATTTAGTAACATATTGTTTAAATTAGATTTCAATTTCCTCATTATTAAAGAACTTCCTTAGTTTTTAATTAACTTTCTTATTTTTACTTTTTTTACTTTTTCCATATTGATTAGCGCTATTTGTGAACAGTTAATGTATTTGATAAAACTGATCAACTCATTTGATGAATGTCTGCATCATCAAAAAGGGGTTGTCGATAGCCCATCTACTAAGTATATTAATTGTGAATTGAAAAATATACAACTAAAACTTAAAATTTCCTGATATAAGGTTATAGAAAAAAGTTATTACAGCACACAGCACAACCAAAATACTTCTAGAGAATAAAGAAATACAATATTACATTTATGAATATTTAATTTTAACATTTTACTCTAAATGTTCGTCATTATGGTCGTTATTATGTTATCAGAGTAGTCGCAACTGATCGCGTCAAAAATTATAATTAACATATTTCTTGAAATGGATCATGTTTGCAAACCAACAACGTATTTGCCTAGTATTATTAATCCATAAAATTTTTTTCTTTCGAAAAATTGTCGACAGTGACATAGCATCGAGCTTATCAGTAATATAACTGTCAAACCTGGTTGTACTAGGGGATTAATGTATATGATTTTATAAAATGCCATTATGCTGACAGCTATGTGATAAATAATATTTGGGATTAAAGAAAATTTTGCTACCAACTACTTCCGAGAAACTCTTAACGAGTCTATGGAATATAATCATAAAAATATCATCACCATACATCTCCTTAGTCATTAATCGTTTCTCCACTTAAGCCAATAAACCATTCTTCTTCCAAATAAATAAGGCTTTCTTCAGTATACTGAACAACTCATACTGTATTGTGAATTAAATATTGCTTTAAGTTTATAATATGATACTATTTATTCAGCCAATAATTTCAATTATATCACATTATACATGTACAGATGTATGTATATATACATACATACATATATATGTTGATTGTAATGTATATCTTAATTTTTTCTTCGAAAATATATAAAGTATATTATAAAAAGAACTTTTAATTAAAAAATTTGTTTATTATATCATTAAAAAATTGTATTTAATTGTTGTTCAATACAGTACTCATCATCTATAAATAAATACAAGAAAAAAATCATTATCTTAAATATATACAAAACAACTCGATGTGCACTTTTAGATATTAAAATAATACATTTTACCTTTAAGGTAGATGTCATTTTATTTAAAAGCGCAGGCAAATTTTTCGCAAGCAAAAATAAATAAAACACATTTCTAAAACTCTTGAGAAAGAAAATATTTATTTCAAGAGAAAAGTCGAAAGGTTACATATAAGCTGTTTTCCTCACAAGCGAACCATATAAAATGATTTATATCTCTCGATTTAAAATTTCTCAACTTTACCATAAGGAGAATCACCTGTGATCCGACAGTTATATTTAGTTTTATCTATTGGATCAGAAACTAAAAAAAGCTTCAAAAGAAAAAAAGAAAGAGGGAATCATTTCGATTCATTGGCAGATAAATGGTTCCGTCCTCCCTACGTCGAGCTGCACCACCCTTCTCATCATTTATCTGCGTTCAATACTTTTTTTTTATTCACCTTTGTTAAATATATGAACTGCTACTTTCACTAATATTTTTTCACATCGCACCTCTGTCGGTTTGAATCAGCTTAAACCGATAAGAATTCGGGGTCTGTAATTCTTACCCAACACGCAAAGCTTCGTTATTCAATTACGTTTCTAAGCATAGATGAGGTGGGATGGAGGCGGACATTAAATAATCACAGTCATGTTCTATGCATCGTTTACCCCACCCCTTCCATTCACCTTTTTTCACTTTATCCTCTTCATCAATGGTTAGATAAAGGATGTGACAGTGGTGATTCGCGAGAGTAAGAAGCGACATTGAAAATTATCTTTGTTAATAATTGATGATCATTTCTTAAAGGTTATAAGTTCTAGTGGTTGATGGCGGCATGGTCGTAAATTTTGAGATGAATATTGACATGATAAACTGCTATATCTTTCATATATTTTCTTTATTTCTGGCTTTAGAAAACAAAGGTATTATGGGATAGAGAAAGTATTACGTTCTTCTGAATTTATTGTCCAAAATTGCAAATACGAAATGAAAAATTTTGATATCAGTGTGTCATTTTAAATTTTGTAACCAATTACATTATTAAAACGGATCAGTCTTAAATTTTTCTTACTAAATATGAAACATTCTTTTAAATAAAGATAAAGTAAATTTAGCTTAATATTATTTATTTTCTGAATTTAAGTACTAAGAATGTTTTTTTCAAAAATTAAAGAATATGACATATTAAAAATTTTTGTAAGTACATAATTTTATATATTAAATGCTATATAATATTTGCTATAGAATAGCTCAAAAAATTACGATGATATGTTTTTTTTTCTAATCTAATACGAAAATATATTTCTTCATAATTTGACGGAATAATTTATAGTTTAAGTCATTGTTCACAGTTCGAAACACACACACAAATAATATGTAAAAACTCTTAATTTAAAAATATAATGAGTGAGAATTTGAAGTAGTAAAAGCATAAGTTTTGAGACAGTTCATTTCTTATAATTTTTGATTGAAATGACTCGCTTTGCTGTAACAAAATCCAACAATATTTCATTACCTATTTTTTGTATTAATGGCAATAGTACATCTTTGAGGTATGGAAATAATAAATATTTGTAAAGTGCACCTTTTACCCTTTCCAATTGAAGACCCGTTTAAGTTCTACCTTGGAAGAATACATAAATTTTCCTCCAATGTGTTCTAAAAAATATATTGGATTCGGATTAGTGATTAGGCTATATATTTTATTCTCTTAGATATAAGACAATTTTTCCCAGTATTGTCGGAATACATTAAAAGCACCATTAGATATCATCTATATGCTGCTGGATTGTAAACTGTGATCTTGAAATAAAAATCTGTAGCCTGAAAAGAGAAGGTGAAGTTCTGATTTAAATTTGCAAAAGAGCTCAGCCGACTGGCGATATACAAAATTTGATAAATTTAACTTGCTTGAATTTGGTAACCCATTGTTATATATTTTTCTCTTAATAGGCATAAATCTTCTGTGCATATGTCCAGCAGTGTAGTACGGGAATGTATCAATAATGAATTAGAAGCTATATAGACCATGTTGGCGTAGTCATCCTCATTCACATCGAAGGAATTATAAATCAAAATGCTTAGGAAAATATTGTAGATGATAGTATGCTATCTTATACTCTTAAAACGATTTTTAGTTGAAAGCTTTATAGCAGAAAAATGATTCAAAATTATAAAAAGTTTGTTTAGAGTAAGAAAATTAAAATTTTGGTTTTATTAAATCACTCTGATATCAGTCTAATTAAAAATCTTGGAAAAAATACTTTGGAAAAATTGAAAAACAAGTTTAAATTCAGAATTATTCGTCTAAAGAGAAATTCCTTCAGAAAATTCAAATGGAATGAACAAAAGTTCTTAGGTATACCGTAGAGGATCTTATAAATTCTATATCCCGATTATGTCTTGCAATGATAAAAAATAAAAAAATATGCAATTCAATATAAATCTTGATATTTTTCTTTAAAATAATGCATTAAATTTCAATAAAAAATTAAAAACCTTAATCATCTCCAAGCACTGGTTTTTAACTTTTCAAAACTACGCTCGATATTTTTTAAATTAACAGTTTTCACATTTCATGAGTGGCATTCCATTTACGATAACTAAAGCTGCAAATTGCTTATTTACATGATTCAGAAATTTTATTTATAATAAAACTGGTACAGAAAAACATATCCTCTCAAATTATTTTGCTATACTGAAATAATATTTCTAGTGTATTGTTCAATATTATAAAATCGATATTTTTATTAAATATTCTATAAACTTTATTTAACTAACTTTCATATAAATAAATAAACTAGATTTGACAAACTTATTCAAATAAATAGTTTTATGTAAAGAGAAGTTGTCAGGAATGTACATACTAGTCCAAAATTCACTTATACTTTGTAGTTTCAAATATTTTAACATAATAAAAATGAAAGTAAAATGTATCATTATATAATTAAAATATATATATATATAGAGAGAGAGAAATAAAATATCCAGCACATGCTTAAAGATTGATTATTTTTAATTTCCGTGAATATTAGTAATACAATACAAATAATGTTACTACCATTTTTTACACTCGTTTAATGAAAAATAATTTATACGGGTTAATAATTTTTAATTCTTATTCTTAGTTTAAACATAAAATATTAGAAAACTATGCTAGATGCTGCAAATAATGACAGAGCGTTATTACCTGAAAATGATTTAACTAAACTTTCATTTTGTTATTTGTTACTTATCTAATTGTTTATTTTATAATTCTCACATTGAAAATAATACAACTAGTCTAATAAATCAAGAAAATTTTCAGTAATTTTCGTAAAACGTTTATAAGATTTAATTTGTTTGAGATAAAATATGAAAAAAATACTAAGCACATTATAATCTTCTGAAATTTCAAAATTAATGTAAGAAATGATCAATGAAATACTACTACTGCATGAGAGATGTTATATCAATCAAATTTCTGGAAGTTAATTTTGATTAACTTTTTATATTCATTACGTATTTTCAAGCAAGTTTATATAAGAGTTCATCACACTTATTTTTAATTCTATAACTCAAAATTATCACATATAATTTTTTATTTGGAATTATGATTGCTTAAAACAGAAACCTCTTGAACAATCTTAATACCATTTCTTTTTTGGTCTATTTTATTCTCTAATATTGTTATTTTTTATTCAAAAATATTAAAATAATCATGTAATTTATATCGTTCATTAATATAAATAATTAGACAAAATAATATCGTTCAATTATTTCTATAAAGTAAATGGTTTGCTTGTGATAATTTTAAATCACTAGAATTGTTCATAAAATGTTTATAAATGCATTTTAGGATATAAATATTATAATTAATTTATTAGTACTGGTAAATGGTTTTATTCACATGTTTTCTTAAAAACATTTTTAATAATATATTAGTTTTCATGTTTGAAAGTCTATGAATTATTTATAGTTATTACTGTCTTCGTAGTGTGTGACAATTGAAATTTTCTTTATTGAAACGCTGAATATTTTGTCATAGTTGCTTAAAATTTGGGAAAATAATTTGGTATTTGAAATATTTTTGAATATAAAAAATTAAAAAATACCTAATTGTGACTAAAAAATATCACCACGAATATAAATTCAATTTGGAAATTTTCAAAACCTTACTTCAGATTTTTCAGTTTTTAATTTTGATTTTATTCATTAATATCCACGAAAGTAACTAATATTTTTAAATATAAGTTATTTTGTACCATTTATAATACAAAAGTGCTTTAGCTCATGTAAAAGTAAATCTGTTCACATGATAAATTAATTTTAAAATAAAGTTGATTTGTTGAATTGAATATTACAGTTATTAATTTCTTATATATTTTGTATTTCTTAAATGAAGGAATATAAAATTTTATGATACAAGAATTGAGATAATATTTTATTAGTGCTAAATAATATTTTATTATTTTTTCTTACTTTAACCAAGGTTTGCATGAAAGGTTTTGTTAATAATTTATTTCATTACTATAAATGAAGTAGTATTTTCCATACAAATTGCTTACTATTAATTTCCTGAAATAAATTTTGGAAGTAATAATACTACATATAATTAAATTAAAGATAATTTTTCTCTACTAGTTCGGTGGTACAGTTTAAATCATTATGAAGAAGTACGTTTTGTTAAATCACAGTTGTATTATAATGTCTCATACAATAATACAGAAGTTTAACAAAAATAAAAGGAATACTTATTCCTTTCTTTATTCTTTATATCTTTAAAATGAATACTTAAAATACAGTATATAAATGGTAACATAGTATATTCTTTTTGGAAATAGAATATTATATTCCGTTTCTTAATAATATATTTTAAAAATTCACATTATTAATATAAAATTCACTCCAAATTCATATTTAGTTCCGTTTTCTTGCAATATCTTCTTAAGCAAGCACTTTTTATTAAAAAAAATTGTTCTCTCTCTTAGAAAATCAAGGACATAAATTTTTTAAGTTATAGTTGTATAAAAGTTATAGTTCTTATAATAGTTAAAGTTCTTATAATTGAGCCAATTAAATTAATTTAATTTAGTTTATATTTTAAGCTTAGTTTATCTTTATATTTCCAACGAATTTTCTACAGCATTCAGCATTATATTGCTGTAAATCACAATTTTATTTAAATAATTCAAAGTACAGATTTTTGTATTGGATGATGATTCCATATATCATATTTGACAAAAATAATTTTTTTATTTATTATGTTAAATCTAAATCCATTGCAATATATTATTTAAAATGCTGGTTTGGATTTTTTTATTTCAGTCCATTTTTAACTACACAAATGAAAACTGTATCTTCCATATAACTTTGAGATAAGACCGTTTGTGTCTTCATTTGGAGTTCTATAACATCAATTTCAAGCCAATATATTGTTTTTACAAATATGTGAGAGAATATTATCAAAATTATTTACATTATTTCATATAAACGTGGAATGAAATGTTTCTCTACATCTAAAGTAAATTTTCACATTACTTTTTCACATTTTATTTAAATTTGAATGACTGATTTTTGAAAATATCAAAAACATATAAATTGAAATAATCCTAAAACATTACATTATTTTCTAGAATATGTAATTTTTCACGCATTAATTTTAGTGATTTTTCCTTTATGTTTCATTTAATACACTCTAGGTGGTTCAATGATAGAGTTTCATGCTCCCAAGGCACAAGTCGAAGGTTCGATCCTCGCGCTGGGTAAGTTCGACTCAGCCTTTCAAGCCTTCAGTTGATCAGTAAACGGAGTACCAAGCATGCTTGGGAACTAAACACTAGAGATTTCACGTTAGTCTGATCCCTAATCAGGACATATGCATTGCACCCCAAAGCGCCTCTGTCAAGAAAACCGAGATGGGTACTGTAAGCCTTGGTCAACATAGGAGGTCGTGCCTCATATCAGATGCCTGATAAAACAAATTTAGCTATGAGGATTAAAATACTGTCTGGGAATTTACAGAAATGCTGTAAGTATAAGAAAACTGTACTATATAAAAAAACAATCAACTTTTTCTGTTTCCGTTATTTAATTGCCCTAAAATCCCCCAAACGTTTTGTTTTTTTCTTTTTTTTCTAATTAAATGTTTGCTTATTCCTAATATCAAAGCCGTATTCACTTTAAATCTTGCATATATCAGTCTTAAATTGTCATTTTATTAACACAAATTAGCATAGTATTTTTATTCGTTACATTACCGAAATACTAACAATTCAACAAGGTTTTGATGCAGTGAATTTAGTTTCGAATGCTTAAGAACATGGTTTCTTTTTACCATTATTGTATTTGTTTGTAATCTATATGGTTATAATATCCAACTCGCAATCAATTTCAAACCAGACTTTCTTGAAAGGAAATTTGTGTAGTTCATAAAACTAATTACAAAATTACATTTTTTTATAAAATTAATAACATTACGTAATTAAATTATGAACTTAAAAAAATAATAACTTTCATAAAACATATTTACGTCACATTTGCAAACTATTTCAATAAAAAAATAATTTTAGAAAATGTCCGAAAATTTGATGATATTATTAATAAGCACACAATTTTACATTAAACAAATTTATTGATGACTATTTAATGCATTAAATAAATATAATTGGTTAATCCTAGATATCCTCGTGATTTTCTTCAGCTGGGCCTTCAGTTAGACCTAATGATTTTCTCCCACTAGATCTAATTTACGCATCATTTTCAGCAAGCCTCTATATTATACACATTAGCCTCTTAAGAATACTTTTTTATGCTTATTAATAAAAAGATAAAACTTATTAAAAAATATTTTGTCTTACACTATTGAAGCGGGAATGATAAAATACATGCAAAAACTATTGATGCATAATATATTATTATAGTAAGTGGTCAGTACAAAAAGTGAAATTAATTTAAAACTGAAAATTAATCTCAATCAGTTATAATCTTTTGTAATTTGTATTTCTTTTTAGAGAAAGATAATGAAATATCTAAAACAAAGATATATATTTCAAAACGGCATTGAAAGTGATGATCATTTTTTTCAACTTCTTAAGACTTTAAAAGCTCAAGAACAAAAAGTCAACTTTTCTTTTGCTTTTTTTTTCTCTTACCCAATTTCTTTCGGTGTTCCCAAGGGTGTTTTAGCCTCAAGTGATAAACTCAATCGATATGTTTGGAAAGGATGAGAAGAAACTCCTTAAATCTGAAGTAAACAAACACACAAAACAGAAATTTTGGTGGGTGAAAAAAGAAAAAAAAATGGTGATGGAGACATAAACGAAACGTTTCCTATTTTTTCTTTTCTCTTCAGGTTCTCATCTTTTGTTTTTACTATCATTTTCCTTCTTTCTTTCCCAACGAGTATCCTTCCTCTCTTTGGTAATCATTTGACAGTTCTCTGAGCTCTTCAGTTTCTAACTGCTCTATATCAACTCCAGAAGAACTTGCGCTGACCAGTTACTTTCTAAAAGAACACTTTAACCTTAATGATAGCACTTATTTTGAAATTTAGAAAACACACCAGTTTTTTAAAGTAAAACAATGCATTTCTTTTAGATATGAATGGAAATTGAAATTACTATGCTCTTGTTTTCTAGTCGAATTTGCATACAAAGATTGAAATATAAAGATAAATCAAATGACTCTATTTTCTTTTAGGCAATTGAAAATAAGTTGCTAAATAAATAGGATCTAGTTTCAAATCAAAAACCATCTGTCAATAATTTACAATCGACTTGTATATGTTTTGTGATAATGAACCAAAGTAAATATTTTCTTACATTAAAAATACACTCTTATTTTCATATTTAGAAAATTGCATGAGATAATTTGAAGTATTTCTGTGTACTTTTTGTTTTTATTGAAAATAGGTTAAGTATTTTCTCTTTCATCTATATTTTAGTGATCTTAACAATTCTCACTACATTTTTGATACACATTGAGGAGTTTTGATGTGGTCTAGAAAACTCTATTTAAACTATAGAACCATATTGATTTTGCACTTGTGTAAATATTTTTTACAAAGGTGGGCACAGGGTGATTAACCCTTCACCACAACCTAGGCCGGAAACTGCTATTCATTTATCGTTACCCGGTGGGATCCTGTGAACGAAGACATTAGTAGCATTACCCTCGTCATACCGCCACAAACCCGTTTATAGGTTGGGCCACATTCATACATCATCACAGATGAACGAACAGATAAACACAGAGAGAAAGTAACATCTATGCCCGAACTGGTATTCAAAACCGGGACCCACGATCAGGAGTCAGGAACGCTAACCACTCAGCCATAGGTCAGTGATATATATGTATATATATATATTTAATAACTTGTTATACTCATTATAGATGAGACATTTTTGAAAGAATTTCTATTATAAAAAGGAAACTAATTTTTAAAATTCTTCTTTAACAAATTTCCTTATAATATAAATATAAATATGTAAGGACTCAAATTTAAGTACAATTTTTTTATATTTTTGGGTGTCAAAGAATTGTTTAATTATTATTACAATATCTCATGTTTTTATGCAAATTACGTACCTATAAAGTTTTTAAATCTTACATTTTAAACCATATCAATCTGGTATGGAATTTTGTTGAAATTGATACTAATGCATACTTATAAGAATAAAATACGCAGCGCACGCGCGCTGAAAGGATGACACAACAAGACTTTAGGTACTTAATTAAGTAATATACGTCGAATTCTTTATTTATAAATAAATTAAATTATCAAAAAATTAAAAAGATATTGTTATTTATATGATAAAAATTACCTTTAACAGATTAATTTTTTTCAAAATAAAAAAATGGATATAGTTTTTTTCAGAAAAATTTATTTTTAAATATTTCAGAAAATTTTATTTTTTAAAATGATGAAGCATAATTTTTACTTCGAATGAATGCTGAAAGAGATTTAATTTTGAATAATTATAGCCTACCTTAATATATTGTAAGGAAATTTTTTTAGCTCTACTATATTTGCACAAAACTCTCAAAAATAAAATTGGCTGAAAATTTGAATTTCATTAAAATGATTATTTGTTTTATTTTTAGTTTCTCCTTTTTAGTCTTAAATAATTAAATTCAATTACATATTACTAATTAAGATTTTCCGTTAGACATTAAAAACATTTAATTCATGACAGTTACTCTAATTTAAAATTTTTTATAATATTTGAAGATATTTTTTCCAATTTACTACTATGCGTAAATGGTATGATACAAAATTATAATAATAATTTACAATTTTTAATAAGAACTACTTTTGAACAAATATTGTTTTATAATTTAAGTCAAATTTCATTTAAATTTATGAGACAATGGATGCCTTAAAGGAGAATTTGAATAATAGGAACATTTTATCGAGAGTGAAATTTTTTCCCTCATGAATGAAAAATTAGGTAATTAAGTTTTATTATCTTCATTAATTAAATTTGTTCAATAATTATAACGAGATTACTTAATATTCTTAGTTTATATTATTAAATTTCTATGCTGTATAGCTGATAAAATAAATTAGTTACTCTAAGTGAAATTACGTTTTAATGCACCAAAAATTTCCAAAAAGTGCCGTTTTATATAAAAATGTTTTAGGTTTTGTTGATTATGAATTCATTCTTACTTATTAAACAAAAATGTTTACAAAACTTTTATCAAATTTAATAACAATATTTGCTTGACATAATCCTTACTTTGTACAGGAAAGTACATGCTAATATTTTATATTTTTCTTTATCAGAAAATTAAAATTAAAACCAAATAAAAATACTCTGGACTGAAATTTCTTTATAAAAATAAAATATCAGAATTCCTGTACTACCAAAAATACCATAAGGGATTTTACGGTCATTTGTTTTGCATACTTTTTCTTTCTGTATCTATCTATTTTCCTAAAACTCAATATTTATCCTAAAAATCTCAAATGTTTGGATTATTATTGTAGTGAAACAACAAAATGACATTTATTTGATTTAATTTTATATTTTAACTTTAGTTTTGACAGACAATTTTTAAGAAAGCTATTTATTCAATTATTTTTAAACAAGATTTAAAAGATGATTTCTGTATTTATATTTGATAACTTTGTGGAAGAAGCAAATGTTATAACCCAATTTCTAATACGTTAGCAATTCAGTTTTAAAAAAATCTTGATTATAATCACTTTTATAATTAACTACAGTTACTCAATTCCTAATATTAGAATTTTAAAAGGAAGTAGGGAAGAAATAGCCCCTATAAATTCCTAACTACTTTCATTGTTTCTAATTAATATAAATTATGTTATACAAAATATTTTTTCATAAAAATTATAAATAAGAAAGTATAAAATAATTAACTATTTTTCAAAATAAATATCTTTTTGAAACTGTAAAATGTATTGTGATCACATATTTTTTATATATTTATTAAACATTCAATTTTAAAATTTTTAACTATTTTACTGTAAAACTGCATTTTTAAAGATTAAGATATCTAAATTAAGTATTTATAAAACTATAGGAAAATAGCTTAGATAAATCTCTTTTCAGAGACGAAGTTCTTGAATTGAGCGCAGTCACTATTGAACAATGGGAATATATAGCATTATTTCGTGTTTCTGCATGTGCATCTGCCCGGACCTGTGCTTGGCAGTATTTTCAGTTTCTTAGAAGTCAATAAGGTATAACTTGAAAAAAGCATACAACTTCTTTTAACTGTTAACAATCCATGAATTAGTATCAGATATACATAGTCTCATGACAGGAGTGTTTGATAATTTATCATTTTCGTCATCATCAAGCTACATGCATAAAATCAGAGAAAAAGCAATCTGCAATTATTCTTGGCTGTATATTAAACATGCAAAGAATTCCCAAATAAATTAAAAAATATAAAAAATTTAAATCGTCTTTGCCGATTTAAACTGATCACAATGTGGATGTTTCGTGTTATCTGTTTCATTTTGCTTTTTCTTATGTTCTATTATCAACGTGTTGAGGGCTTCAATTAATGGGAAACGGCTTCTCAAACTGATGCATTTGATCTTTACATAAGAAATATATTTTAATTAACAATATAAACAGCAATATTTCTAATTTTGATTCCAACGAGTTGAAGCCATAGAATTGTTACTCAATATGAGTGTTATGAACAAATCAATTTGACTATTATTAAGGGCACTTAGATCAAAAGGATTTCTGAAATCATGGTTTCAGGTACTCGTAACAACCAATATTTTATTCACAAATGTTCGTCAAAACAAAAATAAAAAATAGGGAAGCTTTAATGGATTTCCAGTGAACGTGATATGACACAAGATATGTTGGTGAGCCGGAGAGCCAGGCAAGAAAATTTGAATCAATCACAGACACAAATTAAAAAAGATAACATTTTCAAGAAATTTTGGAAGCAATATCACGAAAGATCTCAAAATTTGAAAACTAATTTTTTAGAGCAACAGGTAATTTCGAAATCTTTTACAAATGGAAAAAAATTATAATTAATAAATACTTCTTTATTATTAGTAAAAATTATGAATAAATTTTTTCTTAATTTTTACTACGCCACGACACACACTCATTCGATGGTGTATTTCGCCTTTTTTGCTGTCGCTCGAAGAATGCAATTTGAAGGCAATCAATGTGGATTTACGACGCCATCTCAATACGGTGTAGTAATTAATTATGTGTGACGTATATTCTGATGTCATCTGATGCTATGGAAATTTTAAATAAATGGAAATTATAAAAAAGTGTCGTAATCACACATAATCTCAATTGGAATGAAAGAAACCACCACTTTATGGTTAAATTAGAATTTACTATGCAGGAAAAAGATTTTCAGCTCAGAAAATTGCTAAATTTATAGTTCCAATGCTCATCCTTGTGGAGAAGTCAAATGACAATCGAGAACTGGAGAAAACATACTAGAGAAGTGAACGAAAATGTTTTTTTATATATAAGACATTTGTAAATGATTTCTCTCGGTTTTGGTAAATCGTCCGTATGAATTGAATCAGGAATGAGAAAACTAATCGGATATTGTTGCCAATGGCTTAAAGATTTAATTTGAAAAGGAGTTTAGTTTGAAAATATGTAGCTCTTGTAAAATAAAATTTATCTTTAAAAAAGAAGTAGAGGTTAGTTTCTCAGTGCACTTGATGAATCAATGAACTGTATACAAATGAGACTAAATAAGATTAAATGCTAAAATAAGAGCAGTGAGATATCATGTGCTATAAAAGAGAAACTTCGCGTGTTTGTATACAGTATCGTTGAATTTTTGATTTTTCATATTATTTAAAATTCTATTTTATGTAAAATGTGAAAGAATACTTTTTATAATAACTATTTAGTACTGTGAATTATACGTCGACATTTAAAACACCTTTTCCTTCCATCTTACTTAATCAGTTTTGTACGGGTTACACCAGATTCTAATTGAAATTCTGTAACAATTACCTGCTATTTTACAAGGTTTGTTTCGAGAAAAATGTGTTATATATTACTTTGATCCTGTTCAAAGCTGATGTAAGCCAGGAGATGTATTATTGATTCTTATTTAAGAATCCATTAGTCAGAAGGTATCATAGATAAGAAGAAATATTTGTATTTAAATTGTGTCTAGCACCAAAATTTTTAGTTGATGTCGCTGAATAACTCATCTTTTGTATGCATAGAAAATTTGCTGTTCCAAGAGTAGTATCATCATTTTTGGCCTTGAAAAATATTAAAATTTTGGATGCACTATAATTATTAATACTGAATAATTTCTATGATATCTGAAACTGCAAGCAAAAAACATGTTCTTTCTGTTTTTAACTCTGGATTGTTTTTATTATTAAAAAATTTAACCCCCCTTTATTGGTTTTTAGCTATCAAATGCATAATAACATGGTATAAAAATATCAAATATTGGCTACTTAGTTAATACTCATCTTACAACTTTAAGCTGTTTGTTAGAACATAAACATACTATTAAAGAATAAAATACTAATGAATTAGGAAAAATAATATTTTCAGAGTCTTAAGCATTAAAATTCGTTAGTTCTATTTCGTAAGCTAAATGAGATCAATATCAACTGCAAAGCTGCAATACAGTTACGAATTAGTATCAAACACTATTATGCATAGAGGCATGAGAAGATCAGAAAACAGACATACTGTGCTATGGTTTATGCGTGAGTTCCAAAACTATTCCCCATACAAGGCACTAAAAAGGAGATTTAATTGCCGTTCCAAAATAAGGCTCGAATGATTCATATTCTAGAGTTCCTCGCAACCTTGGTATAATTGATAATATTATACAATATACTTGTGACAGCCAGTGATATACTATAAAATGTTCAGTAGAAGAAGATTCATATAAAATCCAACTGGAATCTTTAGTGAATTTGGGCAGGGTGAGTACTGAGGTCACATGCGACTAATAAAAATTAATTGCTCCTATTTGTGTATTTCAGGGTGAAAAAGTTTTATAAAACTAAGCCAAAACCAAAATGCTTTGTACATTCATCGCTTTGTATTTCTGTGCACAAGATACCATTTGGTGTTAAAGTACAGATGCCATCAACATTATTATATTATTTTTCAGCTAGTTTTTGCGACAAGATCACTATCTCATGAATTTGTTTGCTAGAGTCGCTTAAAGTTGTCTCGCCTTGTAACGCATAACTACTTCCCAATACTTTGACACCTTTTTATGAGTATTATTTTTACAAATATGAAAATATAATAAAAGCATTTAATTACAAACATGTGGTTTAATTTTGATGGCTTTAAAAATTTACCAAAATCAAAGGTGACTGCATTTAATATTTCATTGTTTCGTTTTTATTATGAAATGCAATTTTAATTGAAGAATAAACATTTTATTACTTCTTTATCATGAGAAAACAAAATATCCTGATCTATATGTATAGTGCAAGTTTCCTTCTCATAAAATAAAATGAAAAAGAACTTTATGAAAATACTATAAGAAAAAAACACAGAAGTTGATACTAAAGCAAAGACAAAAATGAAACCAGAGAAGTGATTAATTAAAACATTTATAAATTAAAACAATATAGAAGTAAATCCTACATTTAATTAATTATCGCTTGTATTCTTTTCATTTGAAATGTTTTAAGCATGCTAAGAATCATTAAAGCACAACTGTTTGAGATTAAACGAATCCTTTTTATGCCTTTAAATAAACATTTCAAGAAATTCGAATTAAAAAATAAATAATTGGACTTTTAAAAGAAAGAAATAAACACAGTTTAAAAACTTTCTTTAATAATCCTTTTTGAGATCAATTAGAAAATGTAAATAGGAATATTTACTTTTTAATGAAATTATATGTTTTTTTGAAGATCACAATAATGTTCAGCATATTTCTTTTTTAAGAAAATAACTAGCTAATGGAATCGTTTTATTTTATTTGTCTTTTATAAAGGGATGTTTAATAATAGAAACGATACATTATAAATATATTAAACACAAACATCGGGTAGTTAAATAATTTAATTATATAAGGAAAACAAACATTTGTGGAAGTAATTTTTTTAATACTTTTAATAATAAATTACTGAATTGAAATTATACTTTTATCACGAAATTTTAAAGAACTCAAATAAACTTTGTATTTTTAATTTAAGAATAATATTACAAAATGTTTAGAATAATAAAATTGACATTTGAATATAGATTAAAAATTCCATGATCGAAGTCAAATTTTAAACAAGAAGCATTTTTGTTACATTTGATGACTGCCATTTGTATGGTATGAAAAGTATGACATTATATAACAATTTTCTGACAATTTCATCTTATAATCTTCAAAGAAAGTTCCGATGGATAAAAACGTAATAAAATAATATCATTTATTTTCACATGAATTCATAGCACACATTATATCTACATTCACAATGTACATTAGTATTACATATATACTCTTGTGAATTTAATACTTTAAACATTATGAGCTAAATCTTATACATGTTACATATTTTAAAACTTATTAAATGAAGTGAATATTTTCTAAGTATACAACATTGTTTGTTCATTTATTCACCAATTATTTTGCGCATTATCAATCCCATAAAATATGATACATCAATACATTTTAAAATTTTATATGATAGCATGAATAAGTCTAATTAAATTTCATTACATTAAATTGGATTAAAACATCTAAAATACAAAAAAATAGGAAATTACATCTCTGAAAGTAAATTAAAACATTTTCTTACTAGTTATTATTTTAGGTAAGTAGAACATTTGGAAAAATATAATGGATATAAAAATACACTGAAGAGCCAAAACGTTATGACCCCCACTTTCTTTCATATTATACCGGCCTGGATGATGTAAATGCCTTTTATCCACAGCTTGATCTATATGTAACTTTCTGCAGTGTATGTAATGCATCATTTCTGGGATTAAATGCGTCAAGAGAAAGGCTACTGAAATGATTTAAATGGTTTTCATTGAGGACAATGGGTCGAATACTCTGAACTACTAACTGCCTAGCGCATCGGCTATTCACAAATACTTTTCACGAATGACGGTGAGACAAATAGTATAAATCTTCGTATTGGACATTCATGCATAATTGAAATTATATAACGGAGGTGGTTTTATTTGTTAAAACAAGATCGTGGCAGGCAAGGACAGTATCATATGAAAGGAATCACTTTATTTTGAACTGCATTATATTTTTTTTGTCAATTTAGTAATTGCCTGTTGTCTATCATTGTTTTATCAACCAGAATGGAGCCAACGTCCTATGTTTATAATAATGCATAAATGAAACAAATACCATGGCACGTGTTTATGGTGTTGCTACCATACGTACTCAGACTTGTGAACAGTCATGGAGCTCCATGCAGCCTTGAAAATATTCACATTTCCTCTCAACTTATTCTGTGTCTAAATCATTTAGATGAGTGGACATTTCCTGACATACATATGTAATCACAGGAATGATGCTTCAGATCTCTACAAATGACTGGATTAATAAAAGAGCATTCAAAACATTTACCGAAGTATCAAATTTTGTTTTACTTTATATATGTTCAAGAAAATTGCACATTAAAATTTTAAATCTAATAATGGAATTCTTGTTAACATTGTACGTAAATAAATGATGTATTGCAGTTTTTAATTATTTGATTATTATATACAAAAATCAAATTCTAATAAATAAATAAATAAAACAGATTAAGTTATTTTCAGTTTTGTTATTTAATGATTTTTGAGATTAATCACATAATGTAGTCTGTTCGAATGTCAAACTTAATATATTCGCTTTATGTTTTCTGCAAAACAACCTATTCATGAAGAAAAATCCTTTTATGTAAGGAAATAAAAAATATTACTTGTAATAAAAACATTTTACAAAATTTATGGAATTTGAATAACTTAACTACACATTTTGAAATTAGTGAAATCTATTGAAAATAGTTTTTAATATGTTTTTGTAACATTTTAAGTCATGAGAACAGCGTCAACTTCGAATGACAATAAAATTGCAATCACTATAACAACAGAAAATGAAAACATGCATTTCCCCCCATTAATAATCTTAACATATTTATTCAAAAAGAGTGCGTTAATTTGTATACAACAGTGAATATATTACAAAGATAATGATCTTTAAAAACAACTTAAGTAACTTTTATACAAAGTTCTTATCAACTTCCAGGCTGTCTCAATCTCTTTGATTTACGATTTAAAACAGTGGTGAACCTTAGCCAAGTGAAAAACATGCCAGTATTCTACAATATTTTAAAATTATGAACCTTTTATTTAAAAAGATAATTATAAGAGATTGTAACTATAAGAAAAAAAAACGTTTTTAAAAATATATTATGTAAATTAAACTAAGTGAGAAATTAATAAAATTACAGAGAGATTTTAACCACATTTTGTAACTATTTTAAAATACATAAAAAGAGTTCAAAATTTTAAAGGAAAATTTATGAAAAATTACTTCATTTAAAAGAAGTTATAAGTTAATCACTTCAATAAAGGGCATTTGAATATATTTTGAAAGTATTTTTAAAGATTTTTCAGTTTTAATCCTATTTTTTTCTTTTATTAAATAATTCACTTCACATCACTCCCTGAATTGGTTTTGAGATTACAAAAGAGTCTAGATAATTATTGCAGCAAATTAAAAAAAATTAAGTACGAATAATATGTTATACAGATTTTATATGCTGTCACACGTAGTGAGATGTCTTGATAACATTTCGATTGTGCCTCTGTTCCTGAAATTTAAGTTTTTCTTTAATGTTCTTTTATGTTATATTAATCATACTATACTTTAATAAGTACCTTTTCTAAATATTAATAACGTCATTTTTAAATCCGTAATCTATTTTATATATAACTAAAAATATTCTCAGTAAAATCTCACATTAAATCGAATTTTAAATATTGATCCTCATTCTAAAAATATTCTGAAATTGTTTCGTAAAATCAAGAATTCTATTATTACGCATACCATGTTTCCTTTGAATCATTTTGTAACGTTATAAAGAATTTTAAAACCAGTTGTAGGGATGTTTTGCGCAGCTAAAAAGGATATTAAATCTTTATATAAAATTAACAAATTATATTCAACAATAATTGATAATTAAATGCTTATATAAAATAAGAATTAATGAAAATAGTTACAAAAATAATAAACAAATCAGATTAGTGGAAATATTTTGTGATACTTTAGAATAATTGATATGGGTTATAATAAACTATATCTAAATTCAGTTTTTAATTGTATTTCAAATTGTATGTATTATGATTTTCAATGATAGCTGTAAAAATGCTCGGGATTTGTTTCTTATAATTTTAAATAGCTTATTTTTGCCGACTATAAATTCGCTAAACATAGCCAATCACCACTTAATATTTAATCACAATCGAATGATCCAGACACCTAATATTTGATGTGTTAAATATAAATAAAAATTTACTCTGTTCATTTTAATAAATGTTTTTATGAAATATCACTTTTCTTTCTTTCACAATATTTTCCATTTTTCAATAATTTTAAACAATTAAGTATATTTATTTGCAGTTTATCTTTATTTTATCTTTTTCTTTTAATTTTCCTATACAAATTAAAAACAAATATTTTTAAAAGCTGAAAATAATAACTCTGAATATAAATATCGAAAATGAATTAATTTGGACTGTTTAATGGTTTTGAATGTTAAAAGACTGGCAGGATATAGAAGTATAGTTTCGAATTTATTTCAAATCATAATTGCCAATTTTGAAAATTTTAATTGACTCGAAATTAATTTGAAATCATCAAATATAATATATTTCAACATTAAATCTTTATTTATATTACTTCCTTCATATTTCGAGCTACGAACATTCAAATGAATACGATTAAATAGTCCTATATTTCATAATACAAAACTCTTTCTTAATTTGAAAGAAAAATGAACTTAATTTGCATTTATACAGCCTCATAAAATTGATTTTAATATTTCTATCCAAAAGATTGGCAATCGAATATGGCAATTTGCTCTAAATTACGTCAAAGCAAATGTTTATTGTCCCCTCATTGCAACTGTTTCTCATTAAGCGACAGAACATTTATTAATCCTTAAAACGAAACTCATCGGAACGAAAACAAAAGCTTAAAATTTCCTCAAGGCACTTTAACTCGCTGAAACTTAAGATGCCGTCCAATTTTTAAAGACACTCCAATTCAATCACTCTTTGGATAAGGGGGAAAAAAGTAATATGTAGGAAAAGTGTTATGGAAGCAATCTCCAAAATTCAATTCTCCTCTTAGTGTTTAATGTTTGATAGGGTTTTCTGTGTTACGTGACGTCACTGTTTGGCGGGGTGGCGCCAGTATCAGCAGCGGGGCGATGTGGTCCCGCTTTCGTGTTGTGGGACGCAAAGCTATTCGAACAGTTGTTTCCTCACAATGCGGCCGTATGGATATCCTCGACTGCTCAAAGGAATGCTTGTGACGTTCGCTCTTTTAACCGTTCTCGCCTTTTTTCCGCCAGGTAAGTCGAATGACTTATCTTTTTTTTCCGTTTCCTCTCTCGATTTGGCGGATATATTGCGGTTCAATTATACTTTTTTATTTCAATGAAAATTCATGAATAATTTAATTTTGACTGACACCTGTTGAGTTATTTTTTTAAAATAAGAATTTGTAATACAATAAACTTAAAAATTCTAAAATAATTTTCAGGAAGAATTTTTAATTAGTTTATGGAAAATGTGAATGTATAAAATTAATTTCGAATGTATTTACAATGTCGAAAAATATTAAGAACTTTTATGGAAATAAGTTTAAAAAATATTTAAATTTATTATCATTAAAACATTGAATATGATGACATTTCTTCACAAACCTCTGATATTTTAACACTCATATTCAATTTTTTTATTTAACAAATATAAGCGAAAAATTTTTATAATTCTTAGAAATTAATATACATTAAACGTTTAATATTTAAAATCACATTTATGGAGAGTTTTTTTATTAGTTTATTAAGATAGTTGGGATATAAAATCAATTTCTATTATTTGACCCCAAAATATCTGAAGTGATGTTATCTTATGTACAGGAATTTATTTTATACGTTTAAATTTATTCTTATTTGAGCATTAAATTTATCAAGGATTTTAAAATACATTTTAAGCAATTTTGTAAAGATACTGATACATTTTTAACAAAAAATCATATACAATGATGAAACTATTTCGCATTGTTAATATAGATTTATTAGAAACAAACATACAATAAATTTTTGGAAAGAGTGTATTTCACTGATATAAGTGGTATAATATATAAAGCGCAATATTCGAACAATAAGTAATTCCATTTGTAAAACAGAGACTTTATGTGACAGTTGGTAATTTAAAAATTGTGGTAATTAATTAGTCGTAACCAGTATTGCAAATAAATAAATGAAATAAAATAAGGTTACGTGTACATGAATAGTTACATATAATTCTATTTATAAGAATAATTAATATGTTATGCATTAGGAATATAAAAGTTTTCATTTATTGTTTGGACGATGTTCTTAAATAAAAAAAAGTTTGTAGATTTTATTTACATTAAATTATTAAAACTTAATTTGTTTTTAAGGAATTTAGATATTTCTTAGTAAGCAAAATTAAACAAAATATAACTACAAAAATTATGAGTGTCTTGAAAGTGTTGATCTGTTATTTATATACTTTTTATTTATTAAACTGAAAATTTTCCATTATCCGTGTTTATAAACTTTATGTTTTACAATTCTAATACTTATAATGTTTAACTTAAATTTATGTGGAACATATAGAAAAAAGAATTTAATTCTTAACTATTTCGTAGCGCTATATTAAATTGTAGTTTTTTTTTTTCCAAAATGTTATTCACAAAAGAAATTTACAAAAATATTGGATGTGAAACTTCTAATCAGGTAGTACACAGATTGATGCATTAACTTGGAAAAATGAAACAACGATGCATTCGTATTATTTAAATTTCTAATCGTGCTTAGTGTGATTTATAATATGTAGCACTTGACGCTTTCTTATATCAGTTATAGAAAAAAGTTCTCGATAATTCACAAATTTCATATCCACTAGTAATAGGCTGGTACAGATTCAACAGAAGTAGAAAAGAAAACCCTTATAGTTACTCACAGCTATATATTTAACAGTATAATTTCTTTTCTCCAAAAGTTGTAATTAATTATACTTAATTGCAATAAAAATTTAATTTTCAATAATTTGTTACAAAAATGAATATATACTTAAATTTTTCAAAATCCATATTTTACCTTATTCTTTGTATTTCAATAACACTCTTTGGAAATGTTTGCAATTATATGAAATTTTTTATAGAGATGTCATATTTATTAACTTCTTATTACACGAAATCGGTGGATGGATTTTTCTGTTACATTTTATGCAGCGGATATTTAACAAATTAAACAAGTATTCTGCCAAAATCAATATTTTGTATTGTATAAATAAGAACATTTCAATCTATAAACTTAAAAATATAGTACGTTAAAAGGTTCATTTTCATTTGTGATTACTAGACTTTTTAAATTATTTTAAATGATATAAGCAAGAATTTATTAATAAAATTGATTTATTATTGAAAATCTATATTTTTAAAATCTTTATCATTGAGAAAAACTCCCACTGAAATAAATACAAATATAGTGATAAATGATATTGAGTATTGCATGAAAACGACTTTAAATTATACATATGCGGAAATAAATAAAAATTTGATTTTCGTGAAAACTTACATTTTAAGTATCACAATTGCATTCATTGCTGATCGAAATATGTGTTTGAACTAAATTAAATGTGTATTTTGTTTGGTGGTATATTAAATAATTATGTCATTTTTGCTTAAGAGTATTTCCGTTGTAAATAGTCTTTAACAATTAAGCAATAATATTTTAAGATATCTTGTTAAATACGCGTGAATATAAGTATTTTTATAAATAACTACCATGAGTTGTATATGACCTAAATCCGTCAAACTAATCGTATCAAAAATAAAAACTGTGTGTGAAACACGTCATTCAAAATTCATGTGCATGTGAGTAATTATAAGCAGAAAAGTATTCCAACAATTATTTAAAGCATGAAATGTGGACTTCAAATTCTCAATATAGAATATTATCTGCATTATTCTCAAATCCTAAAAACACTTTAAAATCGTAAGAATCATAAAGTTTTCAAAACACCTTGACGACGTTTCGATTATCAAATATTAACTCTATGCATAATTTGTTTCTCTAAAATTTTTGTGTATATATTAGCCTATTAGAGACTATCACGTGTATATTTAAGGCTCAATATTTGTTGTTCAATATAATCAACATTTGTTTAAACCTTAGAATTTTTGGCAATGTCTTTACTTTAGGAAACTACAGTTTCAACTTTAATTGCGGCAATGTTATAGATAGTTTATTTTAATTATCAGAATTCGTTATGAGATTAGAGCAAAAAAAATATAAGAAATGAAGTTTTTATTGACTTTAATCAATTTTTGTGGATATTTTTGAAAAGGAAATACAGATAGTTTCTGTATGAAGTAAATGTATGTAACTGTATGTGTCTGAATGTAAATGAAGTAATTGTTAACTAAAATTGATTATTTTCTTATCATTTTAATTATTACTATAATTTAGTTTGCTAGTTTTTGGTGCAATTTTCCAAAATCTTATTTATACTTAATAATAAATCTTAATAAATCTAAATTGTACTGATTTTTTACATGATCTTTATTGAGAGGGTGCAGAATTTCTTTAATAGAAAATTAAAATAATAGATCCCAGCCTTTTTAAATGAATAAAATTAATGAAACTTTGTTTAATTGTACTCATTTGAATATATTCAATTTTAGGAGTAAAAAGAGAATAAAGAAAACCTTTAAATCATCATTGCTGATTGAAATCTAACCATGAATTGGTTGTTTTTCTTTTCCTTCTTTTTCCTTTCTGTTGTTAAGGAGCAAATGGCTTCTACCATCAGAAAATGGTTTGTCAAACCATGATATCAACGTTCACGAACTATTTCATACATTTAAGCAAGATGCAACTTTTGATTTCGAATCCAGCTAGTTAAAGCAACCAATTCAACCTCCCGAAATGGATGTCATGTGTCCATATTCATTCGTTATTAGTTAAATGGCTTGAATTAATCTACTCGTGGATTAAATCAATTTGAGTTGTCTTGTATAACCATGTTTTTGGCATTCGCGGAACAAACAGTTTTATTATAATTATCAGATCATGTTTTATAAATGACCCTCTCAACAACATTTAATTTGAATCCGATGTGCCGATGTCACAGATTCTCACCAGAAAAAAAGAGTCTTACACTACTTAACTATGGTAATATTGCTTGTATCTAAGTGGATATGTCACTAATCCATTTGAAATAGCTTGGGAACCATGTTATAGTTTTAGCATTTCAATCAATATTTTATGGTAACATTCATCTGTACAATTTCGAATCGAATGAGCTGAATTAACTAACGCATCGTTTTAATTGAATGACATTTTTCTGAAGACCATGAACCATAATTAAATAGCTAATTTCTACTTGGAAGTGGCCAAATCATCTCAAAAGAGATTTCTTCATTAAAAACAAAATAAAGTTATGCAGACGTTAAATCGTATCTAAGCAAAACAAGATACATTCATGGTTAGTAAAGTAAAAATATTTTCCACTATAAAGTAAATTTCTGTGCATTTTCCTTCGGTATAAAATTAAAATAACGCTGAAGAAAGTTGGTAGGTGCAAAACAATGTTATTTTATTCGATTTTTTTAATGTAAGTATTTTCTAATTATTGACATTCATAAATGTTTCTCGACTTTGCAGAATCTTCCAAAATCAGTCAGAGTACAATATTGTTTCTTTGAAATAAAAGCTTGAAATAAAAGCTCTCAATTCTTAACATAGCTTTACTAAGCGCACTTCATGGGCAATTTATGTACTTATTTACTATATAATACGTCGAAACTTTATTATACATACTGAAAAGGTTATTTGCTATCAATCTTTAAAGTGAGATTATTAGATAATATAGGTAATAAATAATGTATAATCATCTATTTAAGCATAAAAACAGTTCCAATGAAATAGCATTAATAATCGCTCTTAAATATAAAGAATGAAAAATTAAATTTAATGATAAGCCAATACTATGGTCTAAAAGTACACATTATATTCTTAACCATGAGAAGATAAAATATCGCACCTACTGTTCTTTATTCACTGTTAGATTTTTATTGATTAAGATAGTATAAAAAATTAACTATATATATGCTTATAACTTAAGTAACTGTATATATAGGTCATTCCTACAACCTATAAGCTACCATAATCATATGAAAATCTTATACTATTTTTAATTTGTATTTTCTCAATTACATAATAACATTTAACATTATTTTATTGTGGAAATTTTTGTTACTATTAGTGAATTTCACGTAAATTTATTTATAAATTTACTCGCACTAGAACGGCACATGGATAACATACAAAGTGTGATATCCAAGCTCTAAAGTTAGGTTAGAAAGACATAGCTTTCTGAAATATCTAACCAATATTAATTAAAAACCTATTTATCTTGAATCAAATTAATTAGCACAGATTGAAGATAATAAATTAAATACTTAAGCCTATTACATATTTTATTTATAAAATACAAATGGTAGGTCATGAGGGTAAAACCATTTTATAACAATGTTTTGACCAAGAATGTATATAATTATATCCCATCTCAGCAAATTTTTCTGATATTTCAAGTTAAAAAATAACTACTTTTTAGAAATATAAATCTTCAATATATAAAATTTTACGGATTTCCTTTTTTCATCACAATTTGACAAATATGCATCTTTGAAGGAAAGAATAAATTGAAAAAAATACGATAGTAAAAGGTGTAAATAGGCTTCGTTAGTTGATAAACACGGTATGAGAAAATTTGTTTCAGAAAGTACCTCAAAAATTTGTTTTTGCAAATCAGTCTATAAAATTTAGTTTCTTAAGATGTAACAACATTACCTTTTTGAGACTATATTTAAAAGTATGTAATAGTATGAGATTGCTGGGATTATTTTAGGATATTTATACATCCCTGAAGAAAGTGTAAACTTTTCATTGATAATGGAGTAGATTCATTCCCATATTTCGAGAAAGGAAATAATACAATTTTCAAGTTCTCCATCTGTAAGAACTAAATTAGGCAATCGCAAGTGCCCTATATTTGTCATTGTTCAATATAATCTCAAGATTTAACACCTATCCATGCAATTTCTTATCAAATTACGTAATTTCTCTCATCGTCATTATTTAAAAATATAACTATTCTAGAAAAACTATAGCATCGAAACACTTAGCCTAATTGTAAACACAGAAATGGTATAGAAAATTGTTACTGAATATTTTGATAAACATACTTTTGTTTTACAAAATAACTTAAACTCAAAATTGAAATACATTTCCTAAGAGAGATTTGATATAAATTTCTATCTAAATGTTTTGGTAAATAGCTTTGATAATAACATTCAATTACTTGAAAATTTAGGAATTAGATTTTTTTCTTCAATTTACTTATACTTATTAGCAATTTTTGTTCATCACATCATAATTATTTTAATTAACGAGCTTGCATATAAATGATACATATATCTTTATTTAAATTGCAGAAAATCTCACAGCTATTCTTTGCTCAGTTTAAATTTGCTGTGTAAATAATACGCTATTCCACGGTATTATTTTCGTATTTAAATTGACCTCGTCTCTACGGTAATATAAAAATAAAGTTTGAAATATCAAACAGTCAGGGAGATTCTTGAAGAAAATCTCTCGTCTTTTCAAGAATCGATTCGGGTTATTCTTTGAATAAACGCTAGCTTACGGCATGCAGACGGGTACAATATAGAGACTTAAAAACAGCCTTTAGATAAGCCGGAAAATATTTTTCTCCTTCTGATACAAAACAGAATTTGTTTTAGAATAATTCATCCATGAATTTTAAAACAAGGAATATTTCCTGATGGAAAGATACATTAAGACAATGTGTTTTAGAATTAGATGGTTTTTATTCTGCAAAGAAGGAAAGCGAAAAACATTACATAAGTAATAGAGTAAGAATAGAAATTGACATATTTTTTTATTTCGAAATTAATGTATTTCGTAATTATTTGAATCAAGTGAGTATCAATTTGTGTTATACATTTGTGTTTCATTATATATATATATATATATATATATATATATATATATATATATATATATATATATATATATATATATATATATATATATATATATATATATATATATATGACATTTAAGACACCGAAAATCATTATAAAATGCTTTATATGAAACTGAAACGCATAGCTCGTATTTGCTTTAAACGTTAATTTCTATATAGCCTTTTGAAATTTAAACAAAAAATGGGGTCTTTCAACAAAATATTCCATAAAATACTTGGAAAAAAGTCGCCACTATTTTATGACCATTTTAAATTATTATTAATCACTTATCCTTCAGGGAAAGTAGTATTTTAGTAATTATGTATGTTATAATTTAAAATTTGGATGCACATCTCAAAATTTTCCCAAGTCACTAATGGCTACTTCAAATATTATAATTTTTTCATTTTATTTTGTTTAAATGTATAAATAATATTTCATAAAAGTGTTACATAAAGTTACTTTTGTCAAGATAAAATGAGTTGTAATCCGCCTAATTTATTTTCTTAGTTACTAGTATTTTATAGACAAATACAAATAAAAAACAAGTATTCACACACTAATGACTATTATACAAGTTTTAGCAGCAATTTTGAGATATTTCTGAAACTTACAAAAAAATAAAATAAAAGATAAGAAAAATTGAGTTTGTAATGATAACTTGTTATTACAGAGTTAGGATTTTATAACTTTATTGCTTTGATATCTAGTTTTTCTTTATATGTAATTTCGTGAGAAATTTCCAAGAAATAAATATTGTACTTTCTCATTCACAAAAAGTTCAAAATCATTGTGCATGTAACAATATACAATAACATTTATTCTCTGTGTGTTCGATAATTTCACATCTCTAAACAAAATAAAAGAACTAGCATTGTAGAAAAATACATAACATAAATAGCATTGAGCTACATAAATTGGTGATAAATGCCTCAGATAATGAAAGAAAGACATTAACATCCTTAACATAATAAAAGTATTAAAACATATATATGAAATTTTTAACAATGCATATTCAAGACTAAAAAACTTATGTTGATGTTATATCAAGAATTAGATTTGTAATAGAACTAAAAAAAATTTGAATTACAAATATAATTGTTTGATATAACATTCTTCAGATTGCTGTATTTTTTTGTTATCGCCTCATTGATTGGTCATTTATATGTAGAAGACATTGTTGGAGAACTAGAATCCATAGATTATTGAATGATATAAATGATTACATATTGGGAATCTATAGATTTAGCATTAGCTTGTTAAATACGAAAATCTTGAATTTTTCATAAAATGTCAACTAATGTAATTCAAAATGTAACAATATCTTTTTTGAATACATTAGGTAAATAAATTAGATTTAGAAGTAATTTTACTTTTTCATATTGCTATTTAAATATTTCACATAAATAATTTAATGTTAGATGCCATAAATGATTAACAACAAAACTAAGCTCCGTTATTCCATTCGTGTTCACCAACGATCGGTTTAACAAATATTTAAAGTTTTAGATTAACAATTTTTTTATTATAAAGTTAATAAATTCTTCGATATTACGGTAACAAAATATGTTAAATATTTATGAAATAAAACTTAATAGCATCCTTGTCTGTAGGACTACACAAATAGTATTGGTGCTGGATACCTACTTAAACTTGTAAATTATATATTATTTCAGCAACATTTTTTCTAATACAATTAATTAGAACTGTATTATAATACAATATAATCGTAATTTTATTAGTAAATGAAATTTTTTAAATTAAAGAGCAATATTTTCACCATTTGTTTTGCTTCAATAAAATTAATTAATTTCAACATTTAAGTAAAGAGCTTATTCCTATTCTAATGTTTTAAGTGAATTTTGTCATTTGAATTTTTTATGTCAACTAGAGTTAAGTTATTTTTATATAGTTATCTCAAAAATTTTCGTTTAACTATGTACAAACTTATATTATATTTTATATTCAAAACTTATACATTTTGTGTCATAATATTTCATTATGAACTATTATTAATAAAACTAAGAAATTTATTAAAAAACCGATATTATGTTTCAAATGGGAGGCAAAATATTTATCATTCATGCAACATTTCTACACATCATATAATTCCATGTTAACAAATCAATGCTGTGATTATTCTCTTTTCACTTAGACCGATTAAATTAATTAAATATTTTTATATTATACTTTTGAAAATATTTAACAGTTCTCTGAATAAGATTTTGTTTGATCAATTTTTTGTATATACGCTTAACGAACTCACATATTTTTAATATTAGAAAATATTTCATTTCATTTTCATTATCAAAAATCCACTACTAGAAACACATTATTAATATTTTTTCTAGCTCAAATATTAGTTTCTTAAGAACCAACAAATAAGATAATTAATTTATGCTTTCAAAACTGCATATTAATTATCTGAATGCTAGTTAATTGAAATGTAATAGCTTACAAGAGTACGAAACTTATTCTTCGTGAAAGGATTAAGCGTCTTTCATTGCAAGCACATTATTCGCTGCAATAAACTTAATACTATTGATTCTATGGTTTCAAAGATTCATTTTTGTTTGCATGATACATAATTTCATTCTATTATATGATTAATAAATTAAATTCATGTGATGATCAAAATTTTTAAGGAAGATTTTTTAAAAGTATATGCTTTTTATATGTTCATTTGCTTGATTCCAAGAGGTTGCAGATTTTTATTTTTAAAGATTAATATATTTAAGGCTTTCTTTTTTGTAAAAATTTTTCATGTGTAATTTTTTATGTAACCTAAAATATATTTTAAGGTAAAGTAAGAAAAGTACTAGAAAATATACTATTATAATTTAATCAAATTTGTCTTGCTAAAATAATAAAAACTTTAGACGTAAATTTTAGATGCTATTCCGTATCCTATATTTTAATACATTTTCCAGTCATCAATTTGAATGATCAAATTGATGATTTGTATATAAAGGTATAAATTATTTACTTAAAATTAGTGTAATACATTTTTAGATTAAATTAAGTAATATATTCAAAATTTGAAAAAGTTATAATTCTGTTCCAAATTCTTTATGATTTATTCATTTATTATGTTTTCAATTCATTAGAAAATGTTGCCCATATTTATTGATCAAGTCTTACAAATCTGACTCAAAGATGTGCCTAGTCAATGCAGACATACTAACTTGGCTACACTTAGAATATGTTCAAATATAGACACATTTGAATACCATTTTAGGTTATAAACTTGGGATAGCTTTTGGTTGACAGATGATATTTTAATGAAGGAATTGACAGGAGCTCTCTGAATATTTCCTCGAGATATCAGGCGTATGTTCGGCAAACAATCGTTAAACACTCGTCAAATTTTGATTTATGTATTTTAAAGGGATTCAATATTCATTTAGAATGATTTACATTCAGTGAAATCTTATAGTTTTTAATATTACATGACATTCAACTTTGAAATCCTAAAATTATCACAAAGTAAACTGGGAATTTTCCAATTTGCTATTTTTAAAATATAGCATGTTTATCTTATAACCAATGAAAATGTTAAGTTTTACAGACATGGGTAGCAGGTTCTTCTTTCTTTTCGGATAACCATATAAATTTTGTATTCAAACATAAAAACAATTGCAGCACTTCATATGAATGTAATTTTACTTTTAATTCCTTTACCTCTGCAACTAGTCACCTTATTTTTTTAATACGTCAAATAATTTGTATTGAAAACAAGAGCAGATTTCCGTCATGATGACGTACTTTATAAAGAAAGTTACAAAATCGACGATATATTTCCTCTTGTGAATATATATATTCTCAGTATAATTTCCTAATATCATCAATATTATTTGTAGTTTATTAAATAGGAATTAAGAACCTTTCTGTCTTTTAAGACCTTGGAATTCACATCATAATTAAATTCTTTAACTACTTTGGCACTTTATTAGTAACCTGTCTCACATATATCTAAGTAAATAATTTGACGAAGAGTTGTTAGCAATCTAAATATATATATATTATATCCTTTAACTAAGAATCTGATCTTTCTTGCATTATCTTTTCTATTCAAATTGTTATTGTAAATTTGTCTCGAATACTCGATCAGAATATTGCACGACGATTGTTTGATCTTAAATTTTTTAAATTTGTAAATATTTTTGCAACATTTATTCAGATAAAAATACTTTTATAATCCTATATTTGAGCTATTATAAATACTATTATTTTCGCTCGGATATAGGAAACGATCAAGTTTTCGAGAGCGATATGTATTACTGAGAACAAATGTAAAATATACTTCGATAAATTTCTTTAAGAAAGTTACTAAAACAATAAAAACTGCTATGAGTCCATTAATTTTAAAATAATGATAATAGGCAACGTTCACAGATAAGATTCTAAGGAAAGGTTGTGTTAAGTTTACAGATGATTAAAATAAGTTCAGTAAAATGTAAGATTTTTGTAAAAAAGGAAAATGCTAATATCATTTTATGTGGATAGCTTATATATATTAAATGAAAATTCGGTTCTAGAAAAAGAAGTTATTCCCAGGAAGTGTGTGTGATCTATGTAAAGCAGAATTATATTCTGGAAATCAAAAACATGTATTTTTTCTAGATTTAATAGATTGCAATCTAATTTTATTGGCTTATTTTATATATTTCCAACTTTTTACTTATGAGTTTTGGATAACGTATATTATTGATGATATTTGCTAATAAAACAAGGAAAGAATTCACTATAAATTACAAAGGAGAAAATAAATATTTTACTTTAATTTAAATTACCTTTTTGGAGGAAGTTATGGAAATAATTTTGCGTAGCTTATATTTCCGAAATGTTGCTATAAATAACTATTCCATAATACGATTCAAAATGATGTTAATTTTGATAAATGATGTGATTAAAACGATTTTGAATGAAGTTTAAATTTCAGAGTGAACTTAAATTATATTAAAACAATATTCTGAATTACTTGAAAGTGAAAATTAAATTTAACTAAATTTAATTTTTTCTGAAAAGATTGCATGAAGTAGAAACATATATATAGTTATTATATGTCCAAATAAACTCTTGTCTGTGTTATTACTACGTAGTTGATGATATTTGTTAAATGGAGAATAATTAAAAAAAAACATATATTAGGAAATAAGTTACATTGGATGAAAGAAGACCAACAATGACAAAAAACATATGCTATGGAATTAATGAGTTAATAAAAAAGGCTATACAAAGATTGTTAAATAAATATTGAAATAACTGTCTTAAATTCTCAGTATTGGTTATGGGTTTGTTTTATGATAAATGAATTCAAATTTCTATTATAATCGCTAAGAACTCAATTTTTTAAAACGAAAATTTTCTCTAGGGTTTTTATAATAATAACTTCCGAGATCATTTTAGTAATTTAAGAGTAGCCTATTTAATTAACTTTTGGTAAATCCTTTAGAAATCATCTTAAATTATTCCAGCGAACTTTATAGAGATTTATTTTCTTCTGTATCCTATGAGTACAAAAGTTCCTATAAAATTTTACATCATTATCTTGCTTATTATAGCCACCATAAATATAGTGATATATAGTGAAACATCCTGCATTCCGTATGAGCCGTTATTTAATAACGGAAGCCGTGTTATTGATTTCATAATGCAGATCTTTAAACGTGAGTACTTGAGAGTTTTCCACATTTTTCTTTCATTACAACTTGGGCTTATGATCCACTGTGTATGAAAAGTTTTTCATGGAGGCATTACAGGACACAGGTTTCATAAAGCTTTCAGTTGTTAGGCTATTCGTACCACAATATCAAATACAACCATCAAATAATGCATAATTAATACACACACATGAAGTGCCAATTTTTTAAAGAATTTGCTTACTAGTTATGAATAGATTCATAACTAATAAAGCATAGTTAATGTTATATGAAAATTATGAAAAATAGGACAAATAATTTTCAGTTGTTAATGTTGAGTATATGTGTCCTCCGGGAGAAGTTGACTATATTATTTCAGAGTTGTCTCTAACCGAAATATTATAATTAAATTTATTTAATTAGAAATTTCCTTAAACATTAATTATTTAAATTATATAAAATTAAGTGCTATGTAAAAACTATCTAACCATATTGACTATAAAAAGTATAAATTTTATGGTATATAAAGTCGTCTTGAAGAGATTTACAAAACCAACATCTCACTGAATATATTAAAAATAATAATTCTGGACGATCTATTAAAAATCATTATCAGCGTAAATTTGTAAAATACGTAGGAAATGAAGAACGTCATTTGGTTCAAAATAAAATAAGTTCGCTGTTTCAAAATGATATCAAGTTACTACCCAAAATTTATAAAATAGATAATTTAATGTTACGTATATACTGCTAGCATTTCAAGTTATTACATCAGGAAAGTAATACTTCACACGATTTAACAAGATTAAAAAAAAACGAATTCACACGAAATTAACAAGATTAAAAAATCTTGCGATATGCAAAAGGTCATCACATTTATCTGAATCAGGTGGTGGTAGTATCATCTAAAATGTTTTAAATGAAGAACTTGTATAACACACATATTTTTAAAACAAAACTGCATTTAAACATCATTGCTTGAGGAAAAATTATTATCATGTGTCAAATAAGAAGGAGAAATATTTACCAGGAATTTCTGATTTTATAAGAGTCACGTTGTAGCTTATTGGGATTGCGGTTTATCATATTGCAGTATTGCTACTCGCGTCGGACATTTGTATGTATATTTGGTAAGTAGTTTCCTTCTACAGCATATTTAGTATTCCACCTGAATTTTGGAAAAGAGCATATAATACAATCAAAAAGAAACTGTAATTAAAGAAGAAATGTGTCATTTCGCTTAACAACCACAGACCGTAAATTTTAATATTTTATCTTTTACCATTTATATAAATATCAATGGTTAATGAACAAAAATCAGTTAATACCACATTAACCTTAGCCAAAAAATTAATTACAAACTCCAAAAATAATATATTGATAAAATGCCGTTTTCACTTCACACGTGATATAATATATTGAAAAAAATATTTTATATTTTTAAGATTAAAAAATTATTGATAATTTATTTTAAAAAAATGATTTTAGTTGTCTCCGAAAAATGTGCGATTTTTCAAATGATATGTAAATATAAGTCACTATTGTTTGCTGAATAAGGGATCAATGTACTGAAAGCGGTCATAGGAAACTTCGTGATAGACTTCAGGAGCACGCAATCACTAATAGTTAAGAAGATGAACATATTAATCATATGATCTGGATTGATCATAAAGTCACATCATGGTCCTTTCATCTAGAGATTGAATCATTTCCATGAAAATAATATACAATCAGCTCAACGATGTTTGAAGTTTCATTGAGGGTCAACTCACCTACTATGGCTTCGGCTACAATTGTGGCTGTATTGTAGACAGGAGTATCATTAATAGTTTATATTATCAACAATGAACTAAATGAACGAACCTAAATGTAGGAATAACACGACTTTAAGACAGAAAAATCCTGGTTGATCTTATGTGTGTCTGAATTCATTGTGGATAATGGACATATTAAATGTGCATTTGATAGTATAAAACTATAACTTAGAGTGAGGGCATGAGTTTCCATTGGATAGACATACTGGTCTCCTTTTGTTGGCCCTAACGGCACTTTGAACAGCTGTCATTACATTTCTGTAGAATTAAGACCTGTAGCCCAATACTTCATTCGAACTCAACGAAGCATTACTTTTTTGAACAGGATTGCACAACTCCATATTGCCAATATTGCCGTTGACCTCTGTTATCACAGAAAATATTGGGTTCTTGCAATACAGCTAGTATACATTTTAAAACTATCAGAATAAAAAAGGCTCATCAATACTTGCCGAATGTCTGACAGTAACTGTACAACAATCGCAACGCTCATTGAACTGAGTTATCACTTTAAAATGAATGGGCAATTAAACTAACCATTAATTCTATATTTTACTCAATGCAGTTGAAAACAATAACTTATAATACAGTTGTAATAATGTAAGTATTGTTATTGTTTCCAGAGGTTCTTTTTTAGAAACTGACTTCACGGGACCTATGCATCTTAAATCTTTGAAAATGTAATCACTTGTTACTTTAAGAATAATATATTTGTTTAATAAATAATATTTTGATATTTGGACTCTTCATTTATTTCAATATTTTTGGCTGATAGTGTATTTGAACAAAATGTTTAATAATTTAATATTTTTTATTTACTACAATTGCTTCTAAACATGAAGTAAATATATTATGATGTGTACAAGCACTTAAAGATTAAATTTTTTTTGCAAAAAATGTACATATTTTTCGAAATATAGGTGTTAAAATTTATACAAATAATTTTCACTATCACAAAAAATATATAAATATTATTTATGTTACAAACATGCAACTATTTCATTTAATATTATGGTTTTACAAAATTTTGTATTCTGCATAAATTTTTGAGCAGCTACTTAAGCATTGAAATTATTAAAAATATGAAACAATTTCCTGTCTTCTGCTCAGACAATATACAACGAAGTTTCTCAAACTTCGTAAGAAGGATTTAAAACATTTTGTATTGATCATGGCTATTACATTGAAAACCACTCACCATTTTTCCCTACAGACTCCTAAGAAGACATTTCTTTTCTCTTTTAACAACAATGGAAGTCGAATAGTTAAAATGGATAAACTTCTACCAGTGTAAAAATGTGAACATATACATCAGAAGAAAAATATGAATTGCAGGTGTTCGCATAAAAATATATTTATTTTAAATAAGGCACATTAAAAATCAGTATATGAAATATAAAACCCTTGAGAGGATATTTCTTCTCTCTCATACGACAATAAAAATTAATAAACTGAAATGAATTTGCCCCTATATTTATAAAACTGAATATGTTAATTAGATGAATATATATATATATATATATATATATATATATATATATATATATATATATATATATATATATATATATATATATATATATATATATATATATATATATATATATATATATATATATTGCTTGCGTTTCAATGAGAGTATCTACATGTTGTAGCTGAACTGAAGTTTAAGGGAACGTGTTTCACTTATTTTAAAAACATGAATTATATATTACATAAATAATGCAGGCAGAGGTTTTTGAAGAAATTATACATTTATGATACAGTTGATAAAAAATCATCGATATTTCATTGTCAGAAAGCTTTTTTTATCACTTTTTAGCAAAATATTTTTTTCAAAATAATATTTTTGATCAGGCACATTATTCTCGTATTGTTAAACTTCCAAGACTTTGTACAATTTTGACGTAAAAAATGAAATAAAAGTCTTCAATTAATAATTTCAGATATTATGCTGTTCATTTCAGAATTAATGATATTAATTAAGATCTAATCATTTGTGAAATAATTTAAATTCATAATAAAATTAGAAAAACGTAACAATTCGTTTCATATATATGTAAATATATATATATATATATATATATATATATATATATATATATATATATATATATATATATATATATATATATATATATATATATATATATATATATATATATATATATATATATATATCACATTTAAAATTATGCATTTTAAAGCTATTAATGTGAATCGCATAAAGCATATTAAAATTGTTAAGATGGAGAGGCTATAATAAAATAACTACGCATTGGTATTATTTAAAACAAAAGTTCTAATATCATCATATATATGATAAAATGCTAAATGAGAGAGAATTTGATAATTTCATTTTAATTACAATAATGCTCGAATAAATGAGAGATTTTTTTTCATTCAAATTATTAAAAATAATAATATTTCATAAGTCAAAAATTAATTGCCAGATATTGGATGATTAATTTAATATGCATCTGATTTCTTTTTAAATTTATAAAAAATTTATGCAATCTCATTTTTCCTTTATCTTTACTTTCCTTTTTTTAAATTAAATTCACAGTAAATAAATTGTATAATGTGAAATAGTTTATAATTTTTCATATTTGAGTAAAATCAAATAAATTCATATATTATTTTTAAAGGTGCTTTAATTGCTAAAGTTATAATCTAAAATAAATATATTTAGGATATATTCATTCAAGTACTTACGAAATATCTGCTAATTAAAAATGGATAAAGCTTGAAAATTTAGTCAACAAATTTTCTAAAAAATTTATTGAGTTACAAAATATTACTTGTGAAAATGAGATCTTTAGAATAATTTTACTGTTTGAAACGTAATTTAATTATTTAAGTATTAATCGGTATGTAAAATCGGATATTTTTCTTTAGAAACATCTATTATTGTAACAATATTGTTGAAACAATGTATAATTTCATTTTATTTTTATGTATGACAGTGCCGCCATTTCATCTTTTATTGTCTAAGGAGGAACTCATAATTTGTCCTATGTAACAGATTGATGATAGAAATGTGTCCTCTTGGAGCATCTCATGCATATATATATATCAATACAGTTTTCGCCGAAGATTGTAGAGACTAAATATGCGCATAATTGTCTCTTGTAGTTGTAATTGATTAAGCAGTCATAAGAAGTTACTATTGGTATTGTTATTTTTTATCATACTAATTTCACAAGTATCTCTTTCAAGTAAGACTCACAACTATGTTTGAAATTTGTTTTTATCAAGAGTTTTGCGCTTCAAAAAGATTTATTAAATCAATAAATTTTATATTTCAAAATAATTTGTTGGAATTTATCTTTTCAAATTCAAAATACATTTATGTAGTTTTTTAAAGATTTAATATAGTTTTTTTAAAGACTAACGTACCAAACATTTGCAGTTAATCTTATTTAAAATTATCTATTACTTTATTATATGTTGAGCAATTCAAAATTATAGTTATTATTAAATATTAATTAATTATTTAAAATTTTCAGCAAATGATATTTACTTGGAAAACAATTATTACTTAGTACTTTTCTATTTTGGTGGTTCAAGTTATAATGTCCCAAAATGTTATTACCCAGTAAAATCTAATATCATAAATTACTGCATTTACATTTTACAAACATTTTAAATAATGAAAAAATATATTTATACCCTTAAAACTTTTTAATAAACAGTTATAAAGTTTTTTATGTTTTCCTTGAGTTGTTACCAAAAAATGTTAAATGGAGAGATTTGCGCCAATGAAATGAAATTGTACCCATTGTTTTATGATGAAATTTTGATGCATTCTAATTAAATTCAATGCTATTTTTATTTATGAAATATCTAACTTGCTTGAAGAAAAAAATTAGAAAATGTTTTCTAAGTTATCACTTATTTTTAAAGCTATTTCTCGCTTTCTTATTGTAGGTGATCCACACATACTAATAAATTCATAAGGTCTAATAAATTTGAATTTTTTAAAGAATACGTTTGTTTTATATATTGTTGATTGGAGTATAAATACTTCATAGTGCATTACATTTTTTACACCAATACCATCAATAAACATAATGAGTAAAATATCATTGGAAATATAAAATGTTTTAAATTCAGTGTGTGTGTGTGAGGGAAATGTATTTATCTTTATTTTCAGCTGCATAAAAGTGTTGTGGGAAATAAGCGCTGAAACCCATGCAATAAATCACTAACTACATTTCAATTTTCAATATTCTTTAACTTACTAATTATATTGAAATAATAAAAAAGTAATTCAATGGAAGAAATAATTTGCCGTAAGCAAAATTAATTACTTTGAGGTTATGTTTCATTTTTTACATCTGTGCATGTCAGAAGCTGTAGCATTAAACTTTATTCCGTAATTGTAATTTATCCTATCTTTAAGAGAAAACAACCTCTTATTTCTGTGTTCTTTTGAAATTTTTACTTAAAAATAATTAAAAAAATGCTTACCTTTATTGATTGATTAATGACTTATCTTTACTCGGGTAAGCAATTAAATTTGTTAATCATTAAAAATTAATTTACGATGAAATTTTCTTGAAAAAAATATACAATGTATTCTTTTAATTCAATCTATGCATTTTTTAGAGATTTGCCACGAAAATCTTGAATATCAGATTCTAGACTATAAGTTTTAATAGTGTCAGAGAAAAAAATATTGGCTGAAAAATTTTAAACAAGATGTTAAAAGATTTTAATTAGAAATTAAATTTAATTAGAGATAAAATACTTATCAATTATTTGAAATATAATAAATGATATTCTTTCTCTGCCGGATATAAATCATTTATGACAAATTAATTGTTTCTAAACTAAAATATATCAAAGGAAACAAAATATTTTATGTAATAATCAACACTGAGTATTGGAAATCATAAGAGTAGTAAATAATTATTAAGCTCTTTTGTGTGTTAAGCAGACACTACTTGGTCGAGTATTTTATAGGTAGTATGATGTCTACACAAGCTATAAGACAAGAAAATATGCAAAATTCTAATCAAACTTGCTCTTATGTTCGTCTTTCCTTTTATAAACGAAGCTTGAACAGAGACTGAAGTCTATATTTTTCATAATGAAATCTTTCATTATGGGAAATATGGACTTCAACTAAACCATAATCTGGTAATATTGTTGTAATTGATTATAAGCGCTGATATACGAGGGTTACTCTGAAATTTTTGAGATACGCGTAGACGAGAATTTCCAAAATAAAAATAACGGTTTAATTTTAAAGTACAAAGTATTTTAACACAGAAGACGATCGACTTACTTCAACTTGTTTAGCGTGGAATAAAATTTAAACAGAAGAGAAAATGGAGTTGACGCGAGAACATTTTCGCGCTATGATTTTCTACAATTTCAAAGCAGGATTAAATCAAGAAGAATGCGTTCAACGGTTGCAATTAGCATTTGGTGATGAATCTCCAGCTCGTGCTACTGTATTCAGATGGTTTAGAGAATTTAGAAGAGGTCGCAATTTTCTTCAGGATGAAGAACACACAGGAAGGCCGCCGTCGACAGTAATACCGGATAATGTGTCTGCCATACCAAAAATGTTAATGGATGATAATCGTTGTACCTATCAAATGATACAGAAGGAACTCAACATTGGAACTACAGCCATACACAAAATCATTCATGAACAATTACATATGAAAAAAGTAGTTTGCCGTTGGGTTCGCCATAATCTAACTGAACATCAAAAAGAGGAGCGTGTCAGAATCAGAAAGAAACTCTTAATATGCTGAATGATGGTGGCCACCGCATCATTTCTAAAATTGTAGCAGGTGATGAAACGTACATACCGTTTTTGACGTTCCATCACGTCAAGAAAGCAAAGTATGGGTCTTTGAAGATGATCCCACGCCGACAATGGTGAAAAAACAACGCGCACTGAAAAAAGTGATGTATGCCGTTTTCTTCAGAAGTACAGGATTGGTCAAAGCCATCAAGCTGGAAGGACAGAAGACAGTAACAGCAAACTGGTATACCACTAAATGTCTTCCAGAAATTCTACAAGAACTGAATGTTAGGGGACTAATGCTTCACCAAGACAATGCATCTTCACATACAGCCGGATTAACAGTTGAGTTTCTTAAACAAAAACAAATTAAAGTGATCGAACATCCACCGTATTCACCTGATCTAGCTATGTGCGACTTTTGGTTATTCTTTAATCTAAAAAAGAACTTACGTGGACATCGTTTTCATTCAGAAGAAGAGATTGATGTGGCTATAAATGCATTTTTTTCATCTATTCGAAGAAATGAATGGCTTGAGGCATTTAATCTGTGGAAAATTCGTCTACAAAATTGCATTGATGCTGGAGGAGACTACTTTGAACACACCTAAAAGTTTGTAAGCATAACTTTAAAAACCTAGTTGCATCTCAAAAATTTCAGAGTGACCCTCGTATAAGAAACATTGCCTAACATTTATACTGCCATGAAGAAATATTTTCAACATTAAATAAACACCGTATATTTATTTCCTTGAATTCCAGCCATTATTGCCAACTTGTCAGCAGAATGATTAGTATATGATATTCGGTTCCACAATTCATGGGTTTGGTCTTTCTGCAAGGGTGGTTGTATGCAATGATACGATATCTACTTAAAATTATAAATTCTTGTGTGACTATCATCTACAAAAATAAGCACAAAGACATGAGATAAACTATTTAAATTATTATTATTATTGACAATATGTGAAAATTTACCCTGAAACATTATGCATGATCTGAAATTTATCATCACCAAGCCGATTTCTAGCACTGGAGTTTACAAAATGCCCACTCTTAAGCATCTTATCACATTTATTTAAAATAAATTTGAAATTATTCCATGAATGCTTTACAGAATAGGTATCTGAATGATTTGTGTTCTAGTTCTTAGTTTATTCGTTCGCAAGTTCAACTTTCTCATCAGAAATGGATATGTAGAATGAGCGAAACTCTTTTTAAAGGGTAGATATGGTTGGAGTGAGTCTTGTGTGACAAAGTAACCAATAAGCAACAAATAATTTCAAAAGTTTGTTCATTAAAGCTTAATGTTTCAAGTTAACTTAATCATTTATAATTCAATATAAATTTACAATTTCAGGATTTAATTGAAGAATTTTATGTTATTATTTATTGTTAAAAGATGGAATCTGTGTATCATTGGATTAGTATCTTTCTTTGCAAAAACCTAACCTTGAACTAATGCAGCTGTTCTGAAAAAAGAAATGATTATACACCAGAGCACAAAATTATAATTTCCACAATTTTCTTCTTAGCATTAAAAGCTATTTCTTCGACTTCTTGAAACATCTAAAAAAAGTATTGTCCTTTAATAATAATCTATTATAAACTAATAGAGTGTTTGGGGAAATTGTATTTTCAGTTGTTTGTCTTTTGCACATTTTTTTAATATAAATTGAATTTCTTGTTACTTTTCATTATTTATATTTAAAATAGTTAAAAATTCACAAAATTTAAAAATGTGAATTGTTATGAACATAAAACTAACTTTTAAGGAAATTTAAGCTTATGAAATTTATAAACTAGTTCCTAAAATAAATTTACTTTTTTCTTAAATTACTTATTTGCAACCGTAGAAAAACACTTTTTAATTACAAAACTGCTATTCAGAAATAAAATTATTCAAATAAGCAAAACAAATAAATTTAGATTGCAGTTATTAAGCATTTACTTATTACAAAATTTTATTAATTACATTTTATAATTTGCTGAAACTTAATTAATTGCCAGGTAGTTAATGTCTTTGATTAATTCAATTCTTTTAATAGTTTATGTACTATGAAATGAGAAGTACGACAAGCAGCGGGATTTTTTCTCTTGTTAATTACATGCGTATACTTTATCACACCAACTTTATATATACTTAATTTAAATTTAACAAATTAATTTTGCTTCTATTATTTTAATTACTGTTACATTTTCAAATTCTTCCTACTTAACTTTACGTTTAAATATCGTATTAGCCTGAGAATCACTTATCATTGTCCTAGAAAAATGCATGAAACCATGAAAGGTTACCTCTCATCTTTTAAAAATGTATTCCATTTATTTCCAACGTAGTTTACTCATTATAATATCAAGACAATTGCTTACGCTTAAAAATAAGTTTTACTTATATGATTTTTAAAAATTGTACAATGGTATAATTTGCTTGAATTGTTATAATGAAGTAATTTGTTTAAATTTAATTATAATAGCAATATTCTTTGTTCATGAACAAAAATGTATCTTTTCCTTAAAAAGTTCTATTATTCTGTGATTTAATTTTAGGTAGAAGCTTAAAAAATTTTAATTAAATTTTAAGTATTTAAAACATATTTCAACTTTAACTTATTTACTTATTGTTTTCGTATATCAATACCAGTGCAGTTATAAATTGTATGAAATATATAAGTGTGTGTTGTATATTTATTAAGAAAAATTGCGAATGTTAAAATTAATTCCTTTTTTTCTTTACAAGTTGTATAACAATTAATTTCTGAATTATTTATAAATTTAATTAATTTCTGAAGTGACTAAAGCACTACATGTTTATCCTCAACAAAATAAATGGAATCCATTGTTTTGAAATTTTTCTTTGATTAATCATTGCAATCTTAATAAATACGATCATTTTTTGTTACAAAATGTTCAACTAATGAAATTTATATGAAATATTGCTTTTTGTATGAAATAAAGTAAATCACTACGTTACAATAATTTATGATTTTAATGCAAAACCTCATCTAGTTGAGTTGTAGCTTTAACAAACCCTAATATTAATCATTATTTCGCTAAAGGTAAGTTATTAATGTTAACAATTTGTATTGAATTGAAATTTATTTAGCGTAAACATCTATGGATTAGAAACTATCACTGAAAGAATCCGAATATTTGTTTTAAAAAATGAATATTCAGTACATTATCATACCATTTATTCCAAATCGGTTCTAATTGGATATTAAAGCTATCGGAAATTTGCTGTTAAACTTTGCTGTTATGAAAGATATTGCTGTTTCAAATATCGTATAAACTATAACTATTTAGTTCTTCAGACTTATCACTGTAGAAAGGATGTTTTGAATTAAAATGCATGGCTCATATCATAAGAAGCTTATCCGCGCCTATCAGACCTTAATTTTTTTTTTTTGAAAAAGACAAAAAGATAAATATGCAATGAATTCAATTACACTTTTAATTGTGAGGATATGAAAAATTCTCGTTTATTTATAATAAATATAATTTATACAGCTTCATTAAAAAGTGGCTGCTGTTAAATAATTATCCTTATTAGAAACAAAGGAAAATGCCAGTTGGTTTTTATTATTAATAAATCAATATTAATTTTCGAAATAATTCAATGAATTAAAAACTACACACATACATATTTTACTTTACTAATTCCGATTTCATTTTTTGGTTCTTTGATAATAGATGCACTGATCAATTATTCATTTTTAGAAATATTTAGAAATTATAATCGCAATAAAAGTTATTATAAAGTTCGGATTAAAAAATTTGCTAAAATTTATTTTTCGATTCTCGAAAATTTCGCCTCCCAACTTGTCTAGTGGTCAGCGTGCCTGACTGCGGATAAGGAGGTCCTGGGTTCGAAACCCGGTTCGGGCAGGGATGTACTTTCTCTCTCTATCTATCCTGTCTTTGTCCTTTCCTTGTATGAATGAGGTGTGAATGGTTGCCTACCCTATAAACGGGTACCTATGGCATATCTGTAGAGCAAAGTCGTATTTTCACCTTTATGGTGCTTTTATTAAAACAAAAGACGCTCCCAATTGTCTTAAATTCGCATAGCCAAGGCATAGCGAGCTTGGCTTGTCCAAGTGTCATTAGTAACAACAACAACAACGAAAATTTCAATGATTATAAATGAAATTATCAAATTTCTAAAAAGATTAAAGCGAAATCATATCTTTAATCGTTGTTATTTTTTGTGGTGAGTAATAAATATTTTGAATGAGTTTATTCAGTACATGTAGTGTAATTCATTATAGTCAGTATAGATGTGAAGTGATATTCTGAAGATAAGCATGCCAGGGAATAACAATATAAAAATTATTGTTGCGTTACGTAAAATATTGAGATGTTATGTTGCTATGCACATTATTATGAAAATAAAATGTATCTGATAATTTAGACAAGTGTTTTCATTATTTTTTGTGGAAACATGAAATAAAGTAAATTTTTATATGACTTCATTATATATTGAGAGGAACCAAAAATCTCAAAATTGAATCACACTAAAAATTACACCTTAAATCAAATATAACTTAGAAGGAGTATTTAAAAGCTAATTTCTAGTATTACTTTCAAGAAATTGAAAGAAATTGAAAATTGGTATTACTTTCAAGAAATTTTGTTATATGCTGACGATCTTGTTCTTTGGACAACTGGCCACAACTGCCAAACTCTGGAGAGGGTTATAAACTCTGCCCTGGACATTTTATTGAAATGGACTAACGACAATGAGTTCACTGTCAATATTGACAAGACCAACTTTGAACTTTTCACTCTGAGTACCAAACAGCACCAGATTATTTTAAATTATGCTGACAAAACAATTCAGAGAACTGATTGTGCTAAATATCTCGGTATTCTTCTGGACCCAAGACTGAAATGGAACAAACAAATCTCTAAAATTACTGAAAATGTTTCGAGCAGACTTAATTTACTAAAAAGACTAGCTGGTGTTAAATGGGGTGCCTCCCAGGACGTGTTGATCACGACCTTTAACTCTTTCATCCGTCCAGTCTTCGACCACTATTTATGAAAGATACCCTCCAGACAAATGGCTGCAGATTTATACCGATGGTTCAGCTGAGAGTAGCTCTGGGAGAGCGGGAGCTGGAGTTTTCTCCAATTTTTTCCAACTCAAAGAGCCTTTGGGAAAACCCTCTGACAATTTTGATGGAGAAATGTATGCAATTCTAATTGCTCTTCCAAAAACTCTGGATTTCTCAGAAATGAAATTTTCCTTTCTCGTCGATTGCCAGGCTGCAATTCATACAGTGACAAATTATAATCCCCTGCCTTCATCAATAGAATTAAAATGTAAAACCATCATTAACTCTTTGCTAATTGCAGGGAAGGAAATTGCCTTTCAATGGATCCCTAGCCATTGTGGTTTACCTGGTATTGAAAATGCAGATTTACTCGTCAAAGAGGCGTCTTTTTTAAACCCTCCAAACACTCCAATTGGTTTAAGAAATGTCAAACACTTATTAAAACAAGCGATTCGAAACCAACGACAGGCTTATTACAAAGAAAAAGCAGTTAATGCTTGGAGCCTCTTGAACTCTTGCATCCCCAGGGATCTACCTAGAGCTATGGGGGTGTCCTGCTTCAGGCTTCTCAATGGGCATGATTATCTTCAGGGACACCTGCACCACATTAAACTTGTGGACTCACCTGACTGCATTTTGTGCAATGAACATTTGGACATGAATGGCGAGCAACTTTGGATGTGTTCTGCCCTCCAAGAGGCCCGCGATTCTTCACACTTCAAGACTCTCTCCTCTCCTGGAGAAGCGTCATTTCTCTATTGGACTGCAAGACTTATGATGCTCGAAAGAGCTTATATAAGGACGTAATAAAAAAAACTTTCAAGAAATTCAAAAAGTTGTAATTAGTTGTTATCAAAAAATTCATTTACACACACATAGTACGGATTAAAGCCATCAGATTTTTAGAAAAATAGACAACGTTTTAAAGCAGTTTTCACATTTAGACTGAAGAAATCAAAATGGCACAAATTCTACAAAATAAATCATGTTAATATAGCCTAAGACAAAGTTCAATCAACGCTAATAATTATTTGTGATTCATTTGCAAAACAGAACTTTTTTATGGTAACGTGTTAAGATTCAAAATCCCGTTTATTAATTTGAACTAATTTATTCGACGAAAAATCAACACATTTTACAGAAGCAAAGTTAAAAAATAAAGGTTATATACAGTGGTTGTTCAGTACCTTCAACTTAGATATACACTGCTGGTCACCTTAAATGCAACACCCTGAAGAAAGCATGCATATAACATAAAATTTACAACATGCATAAGAGGAGGGGAAATATGCAAATGATTAGAATTTCAGGCAGCCGCAAATTAAGCGTGCCTGTTGCCCCACTTCAAAGAGCTATTTAATTATTGGAGATTTTGACGATTTCAAGTTCGGCAACTGTGTTTTCTTGTGGTTTTTCCAAAAAAAGGATCGATTATGCCTGGTAGAAAACAGCGATCATTTTTTGATCAAGTATCAGAGTGTGATAGAGAAAGTATAGTGACCTGTAGAGGTTGTGGATTAACTTTCAGCGAAATCGGTAGTCGTGTTAGAGGAAACCAAACATTTGTAATGCGTATATGAAATTGTTGGATGCAGAAGAAAACGAAGGACCGACGTGTTTGAACGCACCCACCTCAATGCATCACTTCACTTGATGACAGGCAAATTGCGTGCATGGCAGAGACGGATCACTCAGCCAAATCACAAATCATAGCACAGCATATTCAGTCTGTAACACATCCTCCAATGTCTGCATGTACCATTCAACGCCGCTTACAGCAGAGTCGTCTGTCCGCAAGATGTCCATTTCTTCGTCTACCCTTGACGCAGAACCACAGACGTCTCTGCCGCCAATGGTGCGATGAAAGAAGGAAGTGGATGGCAGAATGGAATGATATTATCTTTAATGACAAATCACTCTTTTGTCTGCAATACTACGGTTGTCGCATTCGAGTCTGGAGACATTTTGGAGACAGGATACTGAACAGCTGCGTTATGCACCTCCACACTGGTTCTGCACTGGGTATTATGATATGGGGCGGTATTGGATATCAACTCCTTTATTAAAAATTGCCGGTATATTAAGCAATCAGAGCTATATCTCCAAGGTTATTGATGCCAGTTGTCCTTCCTTACCTTCAGGGCTTGCCAACAGCCATATTTCAACCAGATAATGAGCGACCAGGCATGGCATGCATTGTACAAGGGTTCTTTGTCAATCGCCAGATTGAATTGCTTTCCTGATCGGCTTGCTCTCCGGATCTTTCACCGATAGAAAACATGTGTTCCATGGTTGCTCAACGATTGATCAAGATTATATCAACAGCTACCACACCAGATAAACGTTGGCAACGTGTGGAAGCTTCTTTGTCTGCTGCACCCAAGAACACTTCCAAAGTCTTTTTAAATCAATGCCGAGGCGTGTGACAGCGGTGTTCTCCAACAATGGTGGCTACTTTGGTAACTGATTATGGCAGGAACTGCACTTCACAGGAGTCTATAATTTTAATTATTTGACAATTGATTAACATGTTATTTACAAAACTTGTGTTTCTGTTTGGTCGGCAAGCAGTGTATGTTTTGAGCTTTATGTGAAGCTACTTCGAATTAAAAAATATCATTCAATAAAAATGAAATTGAAAATTGAGGTGTATTAAACAGTTTTTTAACCTCAATGACATTTAAAATTTTTGTTGAACATTTTTATTACAAAAGCATTTACATTATACATCATTGGTCTCAGCATAAAAAATGCATAAGATTGAAGCGTAGAAGTTATAAAATTAAATTTCAAAGAGAGAGAGAGAGAGAGAGATGTAATTGTGCATAATAATAACTACATTAAATATTGAAAATCAAAAAAACTGATGATTATTGAATTTATAAATATTTATCATTTGATGACAACTACATCTATTCATTTACACACTTGTATAGATTGTATATTTTTCCCTTTAACAAAATAGCAATCTATGAAATATTCTCTGTCCATTCAAAATATTGATTCCACACAATGCACATCATGTATATCAGTAATGTGGAAATGCGTAGCGAGACCTTCTGTATGAGCTCTAAACTGTTTTTAATGATAAAGTTTCGTTCCACTTTTAGCTACTTTATCAGACCATTCATTTTTATTTATCCCACTTTGAGTTGAAATCATTTGCAAGACAACAGACGTTCTTGATAAACTTAGAAGTTAAGGAATGGTTTTTCAAAATACAACAGTTTCTGATTACGTGATGTTATGGTAGAAATTGCTTTAATGACAGGAAGAGAACAATCTCCGTCTATTTAAGAAATCTTATTGCACAAAGAGCATAAGAAGCATGTGTATGTAATGAGGATATCTAGGGAAACAATTATGAAAAGTCTCCAAACCGAACGCAACAACTGAGATAAACCTGGGATATTATAAATATAGTCGCTTTAATCACATGTTAAGTTCATCATTCAATATTTTTTGTGCAAAAACTGAAAGGCTAAGAAGCTTTTTAGCCAAAACAACTACATAATCGCTAAGTTTTTACTATAAATACAGATGTTTAGTCATTTGTTCCTTATCTTATAAGAATATATATACATATATATGTGTGTGTGTGTGTGTTTATATTTATTTAGTGATTGCAATATTTTTTTAATATACGGAGCTTCATCTTTTAAAAATGTTACATTTGTTTTCTTAAAAATATTATTTTAAATTAATCAATCTACTTTATATCAATCATTGTAAATGTGTAATTATTCGCTTATATAAATATTCTCCAGTCCTTAAAAAGAAATTATTTAAAAGGGCTGATATGAGCGATCAAATTTCATGTAATTTGTTAAAATTGCGAAACATTATTCTCAAAATTGAGGGAAAATGTTTTTGCCAGAAAACTATTTCAAAATAGTAGTTATATAAATCTTTAAAATCTCTACATCCCTATCATAATCGATTGAAAATATTCAAAGAAGGTGGATCCAACTGTGCTACACAGCACTCTTAATACTCTGGTCACAAACGAGGCGACAGTTGCAAGAAAGTGGCTACTAGATGTCAGAGGAAAACGAGTTTGGAAGAAGGAGTAGAGGAATGATTGCATTGACGTTGTAAGTAAACTAGCACAAATAACAAAACTAAGTTTCAAGCATCTTTAAAATTTTGGTCAAAGTAAGATTAACATATTTATTTTTTCCTTCGAAATGTCATATCATAGGAATGCAATGCAGAAAAATTGATAAGGAATATTTTAAATATTTCTGTGTAAAATCACACACTTAGGAAATTAATATTTAATTTAAAATGTGTGAGTATGAAATGATGAAATGATATATATATATATATATATATATATATATATATATATATATATATATATATATATATATATATATATATATATATATATATATATATATATATATATATATATATATATATATATACTACTGGCCATTAAAATTTCTACACCAAGAAGGAATGCAAATAACAGAATGATATTTATTGGACACATACACTATAGTGGAAAAAACAAGTGATTAGCTTTACAGGAAATTAGGATGTATAGATCTTGAGAAATCAGTACCCAGAGCAGCCACCTCTGGCTGCAATAACAGCATTTATCCGCCTAGGCATGGTGTCAAACAGAGATTGTATGGCATTTACGGGGATCTCAGCCCATGCAGCTTCAACACTGTGCCACAGTTTATCGACAGTAGTGGATGGTGAGTGATGGCGTGCCAATCGCTCGGCAACCATTGACCACACGTTCTCAATTGGTGACAGATCAAGAGAACGTGCTGGCCAGGGTAATGCACGAACGTATGTTGCCCGTACTGTTCTGAACTTCCTTGATACTGAACAGGTAACAGTCGAACCTGTTCAGTATCAAGGAAGTTCAGAACAGTACGGGCAACATACGTTCGTGCATTATCCTGTTGAAATAAAGCATTAGGGAGGCCTCGAAATAGGGCAGAGCCATGGGCCTTAACACATCGGAAATGTAACGGTTGCTGTTCAAAGTGCCGGTAATGCGAACAACAGGTGATCGAGACGTGTATCCAATGTCACCCCATACCATCACTCGAGCAGATGGGCCAGTATGGTGATGTCCAATGCAAGCTGGCAATGCGCGTTCTCCACGATGCCTCCAAACACGGATACGGCCAGCATGGTCCTGTCTACAGAACCGAGATTCATCTTTAAAGATGACGTGATGCCATTCCCGCATCCAGGTTCGTTGCTGATCACACCATTGAAGACGCTCCTGTCTGTGACGCAGCGTCAATGGTAGCCGAAGCCATGGTCGCCGTGCAGACAATCCATGCTGCTGCAAACGTCGTCGAACTGTTCGAGCAGAAATTTGCTGCCTTGCAAATGGCCCCATTTCTCGACTCAGGCTTCGTGACGTGGCTGTGCAATTCCTAGTGACCAAGCGGCTAAGATGTCTGTCTTCTCTGCTGTTAGTGATGGGGGGTCACTGAGATCCTGCATGACGTTCCGTATGATTGTCCTGAACCCATCAATTCCATATTCTGCTAACAGTCATGGTGTCTCGACCGATGCGAGCAGCAATATTGTGGTACGATAAACCGCAATCTCGGTAGGCTATAATCCTTCCTCGATCAAAGTCAGACACGTGCTGATAGGCATTTCTTCTTCTTACACGAGGCATAACAACAACTTTCTTTGCCGAAAACAACGTTGAAACGGAAATTGAGTATGAGAAAACTGCTGTCAAATCTCTGGTTTTATGCACATTGTAGATGACGCTACTGTTGCCTGCCTGGTATGAATGCGCTGAAAATCTAATCATTTGCATATCACAGCAAGTTCTACCTGTTATGCAAATTTCACGTGTGTGGTGTGCCGCTTTCCTGGTGTAGCAATTTTAATGGCCAGTAGTGTTTATATATATATATATATATATGTATATATATATATATATATATATATATATATATATATTATTTTTTAATATGCATTCAAGGGAAAATGTTAATTTTCAGAATCAAACTGCAATACATTCGTTGCAATACATAATAGCGGTTGACGGATCTATGCAAATATATTACTCAATTTCCAAACATATTTCATGTCAACAAATATGTATCAAAGGGCAGTTATATTGTAAGGAAAAATTTTAATCGTATTATGAGGAACCAGTTTTCTAAAAAAATATAATTGTAGAAAATATAATTGTAGATCTGAGTGACATGCATGAAATTTGGTACAATATTAGTTTTCGAGACAGAAATGTTTCCTGACTTTTGGTTTCTGAGAGGTGTGTATTAAAGGAGGATTTTTAGTTACAAACTTTGTTTATTATAATCTTTCCATGATTATAAAAAAGCTCTAAACCACCTGAATAGATATTCGAAGACCTAAATCCAACATCTACATAGAGTAAATATATTACTTTGTTGTCATGTAGAATTAAAAATAATCTCCACTTACACGAAATATATGAATCAAGCCAGTCAGTTAAGAATGTAACGCAATAGCCTGTACACTATTTAGCTGGACTTAAGGCACCAAAAGTTTGTGATTTTTTACCCGCCTATGTGTTGTCGTAGGTCATGTCGGAAGTGATTTTTCCAACATGTCGATTGAACTGAATATGGTAGTAATATTTTCATATTCATAGATATATAGAAATTCACCTTGGAGTTTAAAGAAAAACCTGCAAATATCTGGAGAATACAAAGTACAAAAAAGCTGCACAAGAATATCGCACAATACGAGTTCCTCGTTTGTGAAAGATTGTACTGTAGCGAGAAAATCATTTTATCCTGCACATCTTGTGACGAATTTTTGTGACGGCTGTAAAATATCATGTTTCTATACTAATTACCAAGGCTAGGCTCCCCACTGCAACAATTAATAACGTATACATTTTAATTCAGGTCTGTTTTTAATGTTTGATTATGAGTGTTTCCTATAAACTTTCATCATCGAGAAAGATTTGGAGAATGAGAGGGTAACTAAGGACTTCTAAACTTACCGAATTATAACAACTTTGAAATTCAATGGAACAGTTTTAAGAATGTTGTATATACATGCATGGGAAGCATAGGTTGTAAATACATTCATGTTCCTCAGATACTTCCATTTACTTGCTTTTATGGGAGCAACTTAAAAATTCAAATTTCCCTAAAAAAATGCTGTAAGGCCTTAACTTAATGCTGAAGTATAACATTTCCATTTATACAAATATAGATAAGAAAGAAATTAAAAATAAAATACTAAATTTTTTAACCAAAATATATTCTAATAATTAACAAGTAACATATTTAATTTGTTAGAAAAATGTTTTTCGGAACAAAGGGAAGTCGTGACTGCACATTAGCGTACCCAGTGACAATAGATTGATTCCTATGATCTTAATTCTTTGAAGACAACATAATATATACTCACCAACTCTCATATAAAGACACAATAGAGGAAACTTCCTTTTTTAGTTTTACCTTCTTAAAAAGCCATTTTATAGCATACACAATTTTGAATATTTATAGTGAATATACATTAACATTATCAACATTCATGTTTCATTTTAAAAATATGGTTCATGGAGATATAGTTCAGGAATCTTTACAAAAGGAATAAAAACAAGAAAAATGAAAGGAAAAAGAAATTTACCAAAGTGAAGAGATCACCAGACTAGGTTTTTAAGGAAAAAGCTTGCATGAGCAATATTCCAATATCATTATGTCCAATGACTGAATTACACTAGATTGAAATTTTGAAAGTAAACAACTTTTAAACTTCGCGTTGCTAAAAATGACTTCTAAAAACAAAGCTGCAGAAAAACAATTCCACCAAAAGACGATATATAGAAAGCCAAATATACATAGAAAATAGACGATATGCAGAAAGCAGACTATACCATAAACTGAAAGTGTCATACAACATTTGAATACTGCTATATAATAGGAATTGCACAATAAAATTGATATTGTTATTGATCACCTTTTAAGAAACAAGAAAAAAGTTAAGAGTTTTAAGTGTGGAAATGTGTATGAGGTATATTTTCTCATATCCTTTTAAATTCATTCTATTACAATTTAAACTCCTTCTTGATAATGTGACCAATATGATATTACGTAATAATAAATGAAAATTTTTACATATTTTTTTAATTAATAAAAAATTATATATATATATATATATATATATATATATATATATATATATATATATATATATATATATATATATATATATATATATATATATATATATATATATATATATATATATATATATATATATATATATATATATATATATATATATATATATATATATATATATATATATATATATATATATATATATATATATATATATATATATATATATATATATATATATATATATATATATATATATATATATATATATATATATATGTATATATATATATATATATATATATATATATATATATATATATATATATATATATATATATATATATATATATATATATATATATGCATATACGCACACACATTTCTTTGAGATTATTATGTTGCCAAAACAGAATATTAATATTATCTGTGTTGTGTGTTAATGTATGCCTTTCATAATTAAAAATTCTTGTATTTTATTTTACTTGTGCTTTAAAATTTTGAAATCATTATATAGTGGAAGACTTACATTTTAAAAGAATATTACAATCAAATTTACTAAGCATCTTTCATTTAAAAAATAACTTAAAAGGATAAAATTAAATTTATATATAGCTGATATAATTTCATCTCAATTGGTAGCAAAATTTTATTTAGTCTTTGCAAGAAAAATAATGTTATTAATCATATGATTGGAATGAAAATAAAAACTCAGTAATATAGCAGTTATATAAAGTCTACAAGGGAGAATGAAGTAGGTAAATTATATGTGGTCTGTTATATTGTTCCTAGGCGCTAGTAATAATTTTATTCAAGATACAATGTTGTATTGGTTTTGCCAGATTCTTAACAATTTCAAATTTTTACAATCCCATATATCAATCATAACTTTTATATTATTTCGTTTAAAAGTTTTAGAATATTTTTTATAGTATATTGTTTGTTATGATCTATTGTAGAAAAAAAATTGCAAGATCATATTTTCTAGAAATTTTAACCTTTATTCAGAATGTAGAAATCCTCATGGGCAATGCATATCGAAACAGCAAAATAATCGCGGTATTACAACTCTTTTCGCTAAAGGAACTAACCTGTGTCAAGAAAGGCAACACAATAAATGTAACCAATCAATTAATTTTCCTACAGATTTATATTAGTCATTCACTGAATGAATATTATATGCAAAACTCATCCATTAATTAAATGAACATTAGTGACTGGTATTTTGAATTTCCTTTTCAAGACTGTATGTTTTTCATATATAGTTATTAGATGCTTAGATTTTACTATTTTCTTTTCCTCTATCATTTTTAACATTTTCTACTGTTTTCATTTTAAAAATGGTATGCCTTTGTTTTAATGTAAATAATTATGTATGAAATTTATATTCATGAAGAACATTGTAAAGCAATTTTATTGCATGGAATTCTGTAAAGCTTTAATGCCTCATCCTCATAAAAATTATCAAATAATAGCTGAAAGTGGTTCTCTGCCAACATATGACACGACGTAGTAGATGTCGATTATTTCATTGACGATAAAAGGGCTCCTTTACATTGCTTTTTGCAATCTAAATTTTTTTTTAAATTTTCATTCTTAATAGAAAAATAACATTTCTTAATTTTCTTTTTCAGTTTTCATGACGAAAATCATTTTTCGTTTACTTGGAAATTACACTTTGAGCACTAAAAATTGTAAAATTATTTAACAAAAAATAGAAACTTAAAAGAGTTATTTAACTCTTATTAAAAATGCTTTTATTCGTGGCATCAAGAAACTAAAGAAACATATTCTTTTAAAAATTCAGGATTTGTATTCATATCTCAAAGTCATGCAGTTACATATTAAGCACTTTCAAAGTATCTGCTCAAAATTTTGCTTATTTTTTTCTCATTTATTAAACGGTACAAAGCAATAAATCTTGAAACCTTTAAACCCTCATGATTCTCATAAGCTTGTTTGTTAGTAGTTCGATAAAATGTCAATTTGCTGTGACGGAGCGATAAATCTGAAAGTAAATCCATCATTAAATGAAATAAAGTTAATTTTATGTAAATCTAAACGGCTTGATTATAACACATTAATTATGCATCAATTCGTCTAATTTTTTGTTCAAAAATTTTGCACTGATGTAAAATATCTCATTATTAGTTTGTTTCACGAGTTATAATTACTTATTAATACAAAATGTTTCAAAACATTGTTTTTTTAAGAATAATTCCTTTAATTTGAACATTTACAAATTTTATTTAAAAAAATCTATGATGGACATTTTATAATTATTGGAGATGTGAATGAAAAAAATAGTCAATTGAAAACTCATTTATTAAGTTACCGTTGCTTTGAAAGTTTTCGGGATATATTGTTTATATTTTAGTGATTTTCCTCAATAATGATCTTCTCAAAAATGCATCACGAAAGAATACAAAAACTATTTAGACCTCAAATTTTTATGGAAATGCATTATTCAGCTAAAAATCATATAAAGAATAGTATTGTTTGTGTATTTCACTTCCTAAATTTAAGGCTACCATTTTTCTTTAAATATTTAATTAATTATCAACTCTTAAAATTGAAAAAAAATTTTATAAAAAAATCTGGATTAATCTTCTATATTAACAAATTAAGTGAAGAACAAAATTGATACAGAATTTATAATGCAGAAAATAAAGACATTAAAAATAGTTTTCTATTTAAGTAATACATTTAATAATATAGTTAAATTTCTTATTTCTTTTTAAATTATAAATTAACAATTAACTAACAATCATAAATTTAAATTTGCTGTTCATTATCAAAATTTATTTTAATTATACATTTCATTTGCGTTATTTGCTTTGTATATAAAAATACTTCATTACATACTATTGCTTAGGAAAAATCACCATTTAAATTTTCTTATTTTAATGAATTCAATTCATTTATCATCTATTCATCTTTTAATGAGTTGGAAATGATAACAAGATAAACTGTTTAGAAAACGATTTATTCTCTTCTCACTCATTTAATTGCTTCATATAATTAGTAACTACTTTGATGTAAATGTACTGTTTAAATGTTTATTCAAATTAAGTCTTGAGAGAGAAAGGCATACACTTTTCAAAATAATTGCTTTAAATATTATTTAATGTTTATTAAGAAAAACTATTTTTTACTGAGACAAAACATTTATAAATGTAATGTAAAATAAATTTAAAAATAAAATTAAAATATTCATTAAAGATTAACCTTTTCAAATTAATCTTAAACTTACTAATGACAGGAAATATGAATTTTATTAATGATATGCAAAAAGAAATTATCTACCACTTACAAGTATTAAATATTTTATTACTTTTATTTTAGATAATGACTTTTCTAAGATAATCTTTTATTTTTCTAAACTTATTTCGGTAAGATAAAAAAGATTCTCAGCTTTCACGTAATGCCTTTAATGATTTTAATACAACTTGTTTAGATTTTTATACTTATTATTTTTGTTTGTTTTGAAATTTTCCAAATTTATTATCTCAGCTCTTGTAGAAACTCGATAATTTATCACTCCATAGCGATCTTTATAATAATATCATTAAGAGCTTGTTAAAAATGTTAACTATCAAACATAATTACTGTAAAAACCAAAGATAATTGTTTTAAAAATGTTGAAAAATTTTCTGCAAGTTAAAATTTTTATTTTAGAAATGATAAATATTATCAATAATATAAAAATGGATATAAATATAGGAATTTAGTTATTTAGTGGGATATCAGTCATTCATTAATTAATTGTTCAATTAGATAAGCCCTTGAACTTTTAAAATAATTTAAAATAATCTTGAATTTTTGTTATATATCATTCATATTATCATATTCACTCTAAGTTATGATAATCCTATGTTACTTGATTAAATTCAATCACACTATTGAATTTCATATGAGTAATTTTATATCTTAAAAATAATCTTATAGAATGCTTTATATAAAGCTAACTTAATACGAAATAGAGCAGAAGATTTATAACAAGGATGAGATTCACATCCATGCTAATGATGGAGTTTCACCTATTTTTTAAGCAAAATATGTTCAGGAATCATCTTTACCACATTTGCTTTTCATTGTATTGCAGCCGATTTCTCAGTTAGTTTATATATGCCTATATATGTGTCATATGCATATTTTCTTCCAATAATTCATTTTTAAATTGAAAGAAATTATATACAGAAAGCATTATATATATATATATATATATATATATATATATATATATATATATATATATATATATATATATATATATATGCGTGTGTGTGTGTGTGTGTGTGTGTGTGTGTGTGTGTGTGTGTGTGTGTGTGTGTGTGTGTGTGTGTGTGTGTGTGTGAGCGTGTGTGTGTCTATATTTAATAATTGCAGAAGACTTACGAATTGATTTTCGTTATATGTCTTACATACTTTCGATGAAAATGCAATCTTGTCTTACAGAATATTTTCCTTATTGAAATTATGTGTTTATTATATTTATGTGAAAAAGTGAAAGAATTTCATTTCGTCTTCACTCAATGCCTGCAGTTGTAGTGATTTATGGTTACAGTCATTCAATAAACTTAAGTTAGATCTCATTAAATAATTCTGTAGTTATAAAAGAATAATGGAAATATTTAAAAAATAGTAATAAATCATTTAAACTACGGTTGTATAATTTTCTGGATTAGCATATATCAAATCTGTTACTTTTTAATATTATGTTTGTTAAAAAAGTTAATTTCACTTTATTTTTCCTCCATATCTATTAACTTGTTTCTCTATTCTTTCGGGTACAATGAATATCATTATTTAATGATTACCTTTTTTAAAAGACTTTATTTAGCTATTATTTCATTAAAAATATTAAAAATGCATAATTCACTTATTCTTTATTTTACAGAGAGTTAAATCATCTTACTTCCAAGAAAAATGGTAAAATATTTATGAAAAAATTAGAATGGATTAGTTTATTTTTTTCGTAATATTTTTCTCTGAATTGAATAACAAATCATCTCCATTGACATTTCTGATAATTATTATATATATATATATATATATATATATATATATATATATATATATATATATATATATATATAATGCTAAGTTAGATATAGAACTGAAAGGCACAAGAATATATAAAAAAACATTTATGCTCAGCAATACATTTAGCAAAAAAATAACTAGAATAGTATTACTAAGATATAGTTAATAATAATAGGTATAGTTAATAAAACAGTTAATTTGATTTTTCTGAATGTGCACTCTTACGTTAATTAAATCGTATTCTTAGTTTTAATGAGCTTAAAAAAAGATTCAATATCTTGTTAACTGTGAAATAAAAAGCATAATGATCTATAAGAAATACTTCGTAATACCTTTTCGACTGAAACTTCTTGAAAATAATGAAATTATATGTCTAACATAAACTATTAGTCTAAAATCTACAACAAAGCAAATCTTTTAATTAAATCTTGTAATTTTACATCATTTTTAACATTATAATTGTTCATCAGTTGAAAACCAGAAAAGAAACTAATTAAAGGAGAATAATAATTGAAAAAATGTGATTTACATAAGATAAAATATTTTTGCACCCGTATAATTATTTACAAAAATTAATTTATGTGCGTGTGCTGAGACGAAGAGGTTTATAATACTACCTTAGAAACCTACAGCGATAATTTTATCTTGAACTGAATAAATTCCTATCAAATTTACAGAGTTGGTAAAAATAATTATACCATTTATTTATTTCTGCATACCAAACTGTAAAAATGAAATGATATTCGATGCATATATTTTTGAAAGTTTTAGCTTATGAAATAAATATATTTAAAAATCATTCACAACTTTCAAAATATACATTAAAAAATAAAATTTTCGAAAATGTATGAGGATAAAATATATTGTACAAAATTAAATTCTTTGCGAATAAAGCATTTTTGTGCTAATCTGTTCTAATTGAAATATATTGCTGGGATAAATGCTCTTTCAGATAAATTTAAATTTAAATTGTTTAAAAAATTGAAAATTTGAATATAAATAGCCTTAATGAACAAGAAGCTTGGAAAAATATATGAAGTAAATCATAATGTATTATTATTAAGGAATATATTTAACTATTATTAATGAAATAAAAGAAGATATAATGACAAAATGAATTTACTTTTGAGCCTTAATGCATCATTCTTCGGTACATTGAATTTGATTTTATACAGAGCTTAATTCTTAAAGAGTATATGATTAGAATCATTGAAATTAGGGATTAACTAAGCTATTTAAAATGTTGGGGTACAAAAATTGAACTTCAAACAGAAAAATTGAAAGAAAATACTTATCATAATAAACTTTGTTGACATATAAATAATATTTCCATTTATTTTCAGATTAATCTCAAAAAGAATATTTAATAAGCATTGAGAAAATATTCAATGCATGATAATATTTATTTAATAATGATTATTTTGACTGACTTTTAATAAAATTAGATTTAACAAATATCACAGTTAAAATATATTTGAAACTACATTTACTGACTTTCTTCAAATTTTTATTTTATTTAAAACCTGAATATTAAGTTTTATTTAAAAACTGAACTTGTGAATATATGCTTTTCATTTCAAACAGATTTTTAATTACAGTTAAAATAATTGAAATTTCTCTTACATTTTTCTCACAACTATATAAATTAAAATATAATAGAAATTATTAAGAAAGTCAGTATTTTCTAGACTTGGGTTAAATTCGACCTAGAAGACATTAAAGATTACTCAAATATTTATCTTAAGCTCATAATTTAACTAAATATTTTTTATGATTTTAAAACTTTAAATAAATATTTAAATACTTGTTCTAAAAATATCAATATTTAACATCTTATTCTTTAAGTACCTCAATTGTTTCATAGATTCTCACTGTTTTCAAGAACAACCATGAGTCGTTCTGAATTTTCTGAGAATTTAATATTTCTGCTGACACTCAATTTTTTTTATTTTAGTTATTATTTCTCATTCTAAATTTTAAGAAATTGTAAATTTATTTAGAGAATCCAAATCATATTTCTGCAAATATTTGTATACATAAAATTTTAAAGCTTAGAAATTTGTTTCTGGATAAATTCTAAATATTTAATATTTAGATAATTATTATTTTACTTTATAAATAAGTAAACAGTTGTTCCTAGTAAGAATCTTTATTTTTCCAGCAATCATTTTTGCATTAAAGTTTTAATTTTTAAAAAGTTTGTTTTAAATAGTAAATTTATATTTTATTCACGATAGTTAAAATCATGCTTAAGTAGAAAATTGGAATTTTACACGAGAATTTAGGCATTTTTGCCAATTCATATGTGATGTTCAAATGTAACTACAGGTTTTTATTCTGTAACCAATGAATTTATAACCACAGATTAACCTTTTATTGCTATATCCACTTTATAAATTTTCAAACATTTTTTTTTCCTGAATGATTCTTAATTTAACTGAATTTTCGTTTATTTTTTTTACCCTTTTGTTAAATTTATTTAAAATAATAAAGTATTTTAGTTTAATATTATGCAATCTAAGTCATATTATTACAATTTATCACGAATTTAGGCATTGCTCCTGGTTAATATACTATGTTTAATTAATTTTTTTTAGTTACGTTAATCATTTTAACATTTTTAAACAATTGTCCCCAGTATGTACCTTGATTTATATTCAACTTTTTAAAATTTTTGAATACTTTTGTTAAATTTATGTTTAGACGGTAAAAGTCATTTAATAGCAAATGATTTATCTCCGATTTGTATCGATCTCTTTCTTATAAAAAATTTTAGAATTTTTTTATGCTGAACTTATTTATTGCGCTTCAAAATGACCCCGTATTTCCACTATAAAAATAAAACTGAGACCATTTTTCCTGAAATAAATAGAAAGCATAAATCTCGGTACTGAAAGGAACTAAAATGTTTCTATGCTTCTTTTTTAAAAGTTCTATATTATCATTTATTTGTTTATGTGATACGTAGATTTACTGAGTTTTTATTTTGAAAAAAAGCCATTTCTCTCCATCCAAGAAGTATAAAATTGAATTTGTGCGATATTTGGCCCACCAGAAGTTTTATTGAAATAAAAGCTTTTCCAAAATATCTTTGATTTAAGTTGGTGTGTTACGGTTCAAAATTCATAGCGACAAATATTTTATAAATTGCATTATTCCTTTTGCACAGTAGATATTTTACCAAACATAATAGAACAAAAAGTATAGTTATAGATATGAAAAATATTTATATTTATTTCTATTTTAAACCATTTATGCTCAGAAGTTTATTTATGATTTATTTTTTACTTTAAAAATTGCATGCACATTCAACATTTATGCTTTAAATTCTTTAATTTATAAAATGTAAAGCAGCACGAAACTTAAAAATAATAAATTTTAACGTTTTTAAATTCACATTTGTGTTTTATTTTAAAAATAACAATGATGCAGAATATGGTTTTAAAATATCAGTTTTATGATATTATTTCTCAGAAAAAATTCATTTTTATAAATGAATGTCAGTGTAATTTTTCTTCAAAGTTTACTTTTTCATTGTTATAATAACGATCGTAAGTAAAATAATAATCATTTATTAATAGAAAAATTAATCATTCTCATGATGAGGTTTCTTTATTGTATTTTGTTACACTTCTCTCTTATAAGCACCTTAAGATTTTCTATCTTCAAATATCACGTGACTAATTTTCAAATTATATCCCTTTATATAAATTAATGTATTTAAGTAATTTAATGAGCATATATAAATTATTTTCTAATTTAGTAACAATTATTGAATCGAATTATTCAGGAATGATATTTAAAGTATTGAATTTTGAGTTGCGAAAAAAATACCTTTGTTATTTTTTTAAAAACACAACTTTAATATGCATTGTTATCATTTCAGTAATTAAAGTTTATCCTAAATTTATTTCTGAATTCAATAACTTTTTAATGGGGTGCTAATAATATTCAAAAACGTAGTTTTCAAAATAATGCATAATTGAAATAGGAAAATTCTAGAAACAAAACGTTAGAGTTAGGAATTTTGAAAATCTATCAACATAGATTGTCAGTACGAAGTAAACAAACAGAAACTAAGAATATGATAATAAAATTACACAGATTATTATAAAGTACTGAAAGTATATAAAAAATGCTTTTAATGGTTTGCAACAATTTAAGTTACTTGAATTTCAAAATATTTCTTTCTCTTATCTCAATACAAATTTATATTGTTCTTCAATATTTTATTCAAACTTATCTTTTTCCGACTTCCCTAATTCTATCTAAATACTTAGGAAGTACTATACACAAAAATAGGTAACGATTAAATATTTAGAAGAATTATGTCAAATAAGCGAGGTGGAATTATAATAATAACTACAACAACTGCATACGCTAATTTTACTCCAAAATATATATCTGCATTATATATTGAAAAGAGATATATGCATTATATATTAAAAAGAGACATTATCATAAATAAATCTCTGATTTTTCTGAAATATCTTTCTTCCCATTAGTCCTAAACTGCAAAATATAATCACAGAGCTTGTGACCTATAAAGTATAATCTTCATCAATAAAATTTTTTTCATAAACTTTAGTAAGTTGCAAAAAGTTTCCATCTTAATTCTCAGCCTTTTGGCAGAATTTTAAAATAAAGTAACGTTTGTAATAAAAAAACCACTTCCAATATCATTTAACATAATAAATTATAAATAGCATTAGAAGACATATTCTTTTATTAAATGGCATTATAAGACACAATCTTTAGGGATATGTCGGTTTTTCAATCAATCAACAGCCATTTTATCTATACATAAAAAAAAACAAAAAAACGCCTCATTTTTATTTTTTAGCCATAATATGTTTGGTTAAAAAACTGTTAAACGAGTGCCATTTTAACGCTAAGATATGAACATCTTTTGATACACTGTCAAAATTCTTACCACAACGTATAAATCATTTTGATACACTTGAAACTATACATTCTGATTGTTGTGAATAGTTTTATATGATAAATTTAATTTTCACTCGAAATACTCGAGTATTATTTATTTGTTAGCAGTAATAAATTTATGGACGTTTGCTGTTATGAACATAGAAAGATAAAAATCTGTGATGTTTTCTTCACACATGAAGTCCTGACGATATTCCGTGAAGCTTTTCACCATTTCCTACACTTTTATTGAATTATTTGCGTATAATTCTAGGAGAACCCACACCCTTGACAACAAACTGAAAAAAAGTGCCAAGCCAGAAGGAAATTCCAAAAATAATTTGGTTTATTATATCTAGTGTATCGAAGTAGAGTTATATCGAGATTGGCATAAGCCACAAATTTCGCCAACCAAAACCATTCGCGCTAAGGGTGTGGCTCTGCTAGGATCCAACCCATTATATGATTTTGTGTTAATATACAGGGTGATATTTTTTAAAGTGACAGTGTTTGGAGCGTCCTGTAGTGCGATCTAATAGCCAGAATGACACCAAACTTGTTATCCAGACTAATCAAAGCACGGGAAAAAATTCCGTAAAAAAAGTTTTTAGTTCCAAATATCGCCGCTAGGGCATTTTGTGGCGCTTTACAATGTATAAAATGTGAGAAAAGAAAAATACTGACACATACAATCTTACAGTTAAATAATTAATGTTTATTTATTACATTAACTTCCCCGGTGAGGAACTAGACCACATTCAATGTGAGCTTGTTCTCAGAAATAACACCGTGCATTCTGTGCTCAACTTTCTCCACAGTCGTACGTAACATATCATGAGGAAAATTCCGCACTGTCTTTATTTTGTCCTTTAGAATAGACATATTTGATACTCCGTCAACATAAACGCACCATAACGTGAGTAGCATGGCCACTGGAGCCCGTTTACAGCAGCTGAGATTATTTGTCGGAGCTGTCTACCACTTGCTTTCATTGCCCCTATAACTTGCACAGCAATGCACAACACTTTCCTTTAATATCCGTGTTTTATGCTAATTCTCGTTATTGTAAACTACAGCAGCGCCACAAAACACCCTAACGGCAACTTTTGAAACTAAAACATTTTTTTAACGAAATCTTTTTTCCTATGTCTTGATTAGTCTAAATACCAAGTTTGGTTTCATTTCGACTATTAAATCGCGTTACAGGACGCTCCAAACATTTTCACTTTAAAAAAGATCACCCTGTATATCTTAAGAGCATCGAAAGCTGATTTTTATAACAAAATATGATATTTAATACTAGCATACAAATTATAAATTTATTTTTAAAAATAAAAGATAAAAAATATAGGTAAAACATGCCTTGTTCTTATTTGCAATGTCTGAAAAAACAAAAAGCTTGCTTCTGAATATTTTGCTAATTATTTTTATCCGTTAATTAGCATGGGAGTAGCAAAATGCATTCTGGAATTACCATAGAATATATAACATTTAAGTCCTAGAATAATATTATTTCGTGCCTGAAAATTAATTTTGCAAAATAAATTCTTGATTTTTATGAGACAAAGTTGCAAAATTTCTGTAAAATAAATATTATTCTTTGTACAAATTCTTTAACTTAGATTATTATTTTTATTAAAAAAAATCACAAAACATTTTATTATCCTTTAAATATTCTTGAGAGAGATTTATGAAGAGAAGACATTTTTAAACGAAATTAGCATGCTAAAAGAAGCGTTCTTGTAAAATAAACAATTCGATTTATTATTTACAACATTGTATACGGAATTTATGAGCTTCATTTCCTGTCATGTTTACTCAAGTCATCATTAATAGCATGGTATTTTCTTACAGACGTAATTATTGGATCTTTTTATATGCTGTAGTTATGTAGAGGAAAAAATGATTTCGGTGCATTTGTTTCGGGTGTATTACATTAATCGTCTTGGGCTATTATATACACGGTACTTTCTTCCTTCCTCTGTGTTTGAAGCAAATGTTACGTCGTATATCAAATAAATATGCAGAAAAATATTTACAAATATTTAATTAAGGAAATATATACAAAGGTTGAAAAGTTTAAAAAAATGGATTTAAGATTCACTTAGACTGGAGTGTAAATTGGTTCCATAGCTAAGGTTTTGATGTTGCTTAAGTGGTTTGTCTTCCAAATCTCATTTATTTCTATGTCACATTAAAGTGTTGATATATGAAACCACAGAAAAATTATTCTGATAATTATTGAATTTCTGATTTTCTTAGCAAAGTGTCAGTAACTAATATTTCCAAAAAATATTTAATAATTTCCTAGTACATATTTTGTTTTTAAAAGATTTAACTAAAAAAATTTAATGCCCAATAAAATGTAAAGTTTAATGTATCAAATAATCATTCTTAGACTTTAAAATAAAAGATAAATACT